>OX493337.1:3770000-5002500 GCA_950371115.1 Anania fuscalis
TAGTATTTTTATCTTCTATGCATACCTAAACCATTGATCAATAATTATGATGTAACTTTGGTTAGTTGTTTTGCACATACGCGAATGAAGTCGCGGGAAACGACTAGTGTTAAATAAAATAGTTTATGAGAAATCTTGATTTGATTGAAATAAACACACACATAATACAAAAAATGGATTAGATTTCTAAAATAACTAATAATCAACAGTGAAAAAGCCTCACGGAAAACTAAAAAACTTTGAAAGGCTATAATTTACACGTCAATCTATCGGTTCTGTTGGTTTCCCTTTTTAATTTCATCAGATTGCATTTGTTTTAATATTTCATTCAACAATCCCCCTAAACATATCATTTATTTATACACAACTAAATATCACCATATTTAAACTCACAACCCGCCAATTAAGATATCACAAAACGATGCTATCTTTGAAATTACCAAATGAGTACAGTCACGGAAAACCAGAACAATAGCCTATTTTCAACACTGAATTTAAAATACAAAGTATACTAAAATATTTAGTTGTCAACTAACCCGGGTGTAAAAAACTGCATGCTGGTTGTAAAATGTATTTTTCTAGGTGTGACAATTTAATTGATTTATTGTTACGAATATGTTATGTATTTTTTTAACTATTTGAAGAGCGGATTTTTTGATGTATGTAAAATGTATCCTGGGGGTCGTATCTCGATAAAACGCAAGTTAACTCGATCACCTAAGCGATACAAACAAACAAAGCTTCTATTTTGCTATAAAAGGGTTCAATTTACTATTGTCAATGAGTGACTTTAGTGTTGAAGTGACAGCGCGTATCACCTCAGCAGTACATACAACTATAGACTCTTTTGTTACAGCGTTAGTGCACAATTTTAATTGTCGAATAGTGAAGTGATTTCGAAGCGATCGCGGCTTTGTTTTAGAGAATCGAAGAGCTAAAGAGGTCAGGGCCCTAACCATGAACTGTTAAAACAATCACAAATCTGTCAAACATTATCATTTCTGTCAAATTTTGTATGAAATGACGTACCAAAATTGACAAAGATTTGACAACTTTGAGATTGTTTTAAGAGTTCATGGTTATGGCCCAGATATTTATTTGTAGTGTGATTTGTAATTCGGAAATGAAAATGTTTGATAAAACATTTGCTTTCAATGCTATGGTTCAACAAATGAGGTCTACCAATCCACACTGGGCCTGTTTCCAGGAGGAGTATGGCCAAACGACCTCATAGTTGAGGTGAGGTCTGTGACTTGCAGTGGGAGGTATAGAGGTTTACTTTACTTCACTGTACATATATTTACCGAATTAGCTAAAAATGACTTAACGGTTATTTTTCTCAGCGTATTGGCTTATCTATGAAACCCAAAGCCACTCATGAAGCATTACCCTCATGCCTTGGATTTCAGTCTTAGATCCTTGGTATTGGATAAACAACTAATACCATTTTGTTCGGCTAAGAAAACTAAAACCGCTGACAGTCTAGACGCATACAGTTTTTAAAAAGACCATTGCTCTCTGTGTTTTTCTTCCATATACATCACGAAGAAGGCTTTATGTAATTATTTAAAGGTGTACCTTCAATAAAATAGAGTCATAGCACTCTTTATCGTAGAAAAGGCTCCTACATTACCCAAATGCTTGGTAGCTTTCCAAAGCGCACAATCTTGTTTCAAACGTAATATTTTAGATCACCTATCGGTTGGTATAACTGTGCTACAATAGAAAAATCTTCATGGATTTGGTGTATACAGGCAAACGAATAAGTCACTCCTTACTCCTTAACAATGATAATGTATGAAGTGTCTGAAAAAAAAACACAATTTCGGTGTTGCTCCCATATGAAAAGTTATTATCAGCTAATCACGTGGTTTTAAGAAGTGTCTTTTTCTTTTATACTCCTTTTTATCTAAATAAAAGGTCGTCAATTCATTGGCAGCACTACTTATGTTGCTTACGCCCTTAGATGACAATAACAACTATCCATCAGGTAGATTGTTTGTCTTTCGTGGCCATGTAAACTAAACTTCTGGTAAAAGTGGAAGATTTTCCAAACGATTTCTTTAACAGTCTTTTCTGAATAGGAAGATAAAGGGCACTGTTCACGTAAACGAAACTACACAAGCGCAAAAAGCGTAACATCTGCGCCCGGGTCACAGTCAACATCTAGTAAACAGTAGTTCAGCTACTCCTGTTTTAATTTAATCTACGTTATTTGGACAGAAGTATCCTAAAAAACCTTTACTATGATATCTATCGCCGAAGATTCCCTATTCCCCATAAAGCTAATCACGGGAATAATTTGAAACAAATAACTGACAAGCAATTGCGAAGTCAGCAGTGCTGCACTGGATTGATATTGATGTATCATATGCCTAGTGGAAAGTCGTAGAGTCTTGAGAGTGGATTAATTAATCCACGTTACTGCAATCCTGTAATATCTTACGTTCACAATTTTTTTTTTTCAACTGATGAGTTCCCAAAATATATTTAGACCGTGAGGTCTAAACATATTTTGGAAACATTGTTGTATGACTTTAAGTGCAGTAAATAGTTTGTGCAAAGTTGACATACTGCTTAGTGTTTGTATGTAGGTACATTATGCCAGGGGCCACAAGCAGGCAATATCACTTGGCATTCACACACCGTACGACTTTTTACTTACAAGTATTTCCATCATGAATACGTGGAGATAGTAACGTTATACTGATCATCTGTTTACCTTCCACCAGTATATAGGTAAATCAAATGGTTTTTGAACCTCCGTAGCTGAGAGGCGAGCATGCTGGACTGCATTGGCGTCGCCATCTCTGAGGTTCCGGGTTTGATCCCCGGGCGGGTCAATGTCAAACGAACTTTTCTATATTGTCTCGGGTCTGGGTGTTGTGGTACCGTCGTTGTTTCTGATTTCTAAAACACATGTGCTTTAGCTACCTTTGGATCAGAGCAATGTATGTGATGTTGTCCAATATTTATTTTATTATTTTAGCATCAAATTCAAAGTCAACAGTTTACCTACTTTAACTCTACTTACCTATGTAAAATTTTCTTCACCGATTTTCAACTTAAATTGAACCATAATTATGTAGTTTTCGATGTAAAATGATAATGATGTTTGACAGTAACTGCGGAGTAACCATGAACTCTTAAAACAATCTCAAATCTGTCAATTTCGTACGTCATTACGTACGAAATTTGACAGATTTGATATTGCTTAAGGTTGGGTTGCACGAACTTACTTTAACTTTAACTGTTCAGTTAAAACACCGGTTAGGTAAAAAATGCGTTGCACCATTTTGACAATGGTCAAATGACGTCATAACTTAACTCTAACCGTAACCGCCCAAGATCGACCAGTTAAAGTTATTGTCAAGTATCTGTCATGCATGTCGAATATTCTAACCTCCAAAAATGTCGATACGAGAAATATTCGCGGAAACTACTTCTGAAGACGATAGTAATTTGGTGGTCAATATAAGGCACAGAAAAAGAAAAGTATATATCCCAAGAACCGATCGATTTGCCAAATGTGGCGAAGATTCGTTTTTCGAGACATTTCGAGTCTCAAAAAATTATCATCCGATGAGGAAGATGTTGTGTTTTGTGTTGTGTTTAGAGTGGGCCACAATGATGATTGCAACAGTTTACTCTAGTAGGCTGAGCCAATAACTTTTGTGTATGCGAGCCGAAGTGATGTTTTTTTTGTTTGAAACAAATAAATATAATTTATAATTTACTTGTCGTTTTATTACATAAATTACTTTTACCCCGTGGATTTCATTTCATGGGTTTACTGAGATAAATAGTAATTTCGGATATACTCTACCTGTGCACCAAATTTCATCTTAATTCTTTGAGCCGTTTTAGTATGAACCAGGCACAAATATAAGACAATATCATATAGAATGCTCTCATCCTATGGTAAGTAGCGAAATTACTTGTGTTACAGAAATCATAAACAACGACGGTAGGTACCATAACTCCCAGAGCCAAGAAAATATAGAGAATTTCGGTTTCTACACGGATCCCGGAGTCCCGGGACCTTAGAGATTGCGACGCCTAGTTTGGCATGCTCACCTCTCTGCTACCGAGGTCGATAGCGATATTCATGAGGAAATGCTATATATGTATAAGTAGTATCCCGAAAACCCACGGGAGTAAAGCCGCAGGGAACGGCTAGTCTCTACTATTAGTATGGGATAAAAAAATAGAACATAGGTACTCATTAATATTTACTTATTTAATAATTCTATTTCTAAATGTATATTTTCGAATTGTAATTTGTATTTCTCATCATTGTAACGTCATGGACCTCCTGAGCTTGTCTGATTGAATCCCTTATTTTCTGGAGCTCCAGCTCCTGCAGCTGTCTCATTGTGCGTGGAGTGTCTCCGAGAGCATTGAATTCACAATGGATCACACTCCACGCACTGTGTTTTTGTTTCGAGCTAACACCGTCTGTCTTTTTGCAGAATAATATGTTTTTATGTTTAGCAACAATTGATTGCAATCTCTCCATCTCCAGTTTCCTGAAGTTCCCTGAAACGTTAAGAATTAAATAACTGAAGTTACAATACATAAAATAACAGTGCAAAAAATAACACGCAACTCATAGATACTTACTTTGTTAGAATGTTTGTGAGCAAGGTTTCCATTAATTTCCGTACCTAGCGTCGATTTAATACAATTTATTTTATTTAACAAGTCTCATGATGCTCTTCGCAAATTCAGTGGTTAAATTATTAATTAAATTAAAGAAATTGAAAAACAGAGGGCTGCACTAGAGCACATCTCAGATACATAATATTATTTGGAACAAATCAGACTTCGCCTTAATTCCTACGTTAATAATAGCTTATTTTGATGATTGAGACATCAAGAATATAGATTATTCCATTTACGATTCGTTATAAAAATGAAATACCAAAATCCAGCTCACTGATTTTATAGCCCATAAAATATATTCCTCTTTATTTAATGTGGTCTATAATATTTTACGGCTTCCTTTACGTATATCAGACTTAATTGAACGGTAAAGGTCCAATTACTCACATGTCAACATGGGTAAACATGAATGTCAAACTTCTGGCGCGTTAATGCAAAAAGCAGTTAAAGGTTCGAACACGCAAATATACGGGGTGAAACGAACTCTATGTATAGGAAAATCTATCAACAGTCCTTCTGAAAGATTATACAAAATTGCATGTTTAGTTTTTTGGAGCAGTTTGCCTTAGCCAATAAATAAATTGCCGCATTAGGGACCTTGATCAAAGCGTACTACCACCAATTTTTAAAAGGAAAATAATTATACAATTCTTTAATGAGGTTCAAATCATAAAATACACTTAATGGACTTTTTCGAATGTACTATTAAAATTAATTAAATCTCTTACCAACAGGTAAAGTATTTTTCCTGCAAGTATGGTTCGTTTCCACCCTGTATACAGGGTAGATACTTTCACCGTATTGGGTCGAAGATTAACTCCACACAGCGAAGTCGGATCATCAATCAAGCTTTCCCTTCAACAAAGGGAAAGTGCAGCCTGTGATTAGCGCGCCTAAATTATCTACCTCCGTGCGTGTATCACGTACCTGATACGTGCGTGTGTCACGTTCCACGGGGCCTGGCATCAAAATGTATCTTTCGTTCGGTCGTATAAACCTAACAAATTAAAATGGCCAGTCTCATGTGTCAATCCTTTGATCGCCTTGTAAAAAACCCGACTGTTTTCAATTGTTCATAAATTGACAAACCTTTGATACGGGGGAACGGATGTTTTAACTTGATCGGTTCATACGACCGACCGAACGATGCGCTTTCGTATTAGGCCTCCTGATATCTACGTGTGTAGACGGAGCGAGATTTTAAACTACACATGACGGCAGTTTATAAACAGATTTCGGCCTTTTGTGAAGTTTTTGAAAAGTCTAGGTGTATAGCCAGAGCAAGATTTAAAACTTAAGTATAAAGGCAGGTTTTGAGCACGTTTTTAAAATATTTTACTAACACACAGAAATGAAGGTGTAATAATTAATAATAATAATTTGTTTCCACAATCACACCAATTATCCAGCCCCAAGCTAAGAAAAGCTTGTGCTATGGCGACTAGATAACGGATAAACATACTTAAATACGTTTATAAACATCCATTACTTACAGTGCTCATCACACTAACATTTGCCCCTCGCGGGATTCGAACCCGCAACCGCCAGGCATCGTATATAGTCCGGAGCGCGAACCACTATCTACACCAGACTGCGTTCGTTCTTGAAACTGAATTCGCTGGGTGTAATGGTATGTACCATCTTATATTTAATAAATAATTTTGAATGACAAACAAACTGAATTCGCTAGCTAAAAATTCATATCAAGGCGTGGGCTACAACTAGTGGATCGGATGTTGAGCGAAAGATAACTAACGTATGTTAGTTCCAGTTTGTGTTTACAAAAGACCATTACGATTACGTGATTGGCTAGTCGCGCGCCGCGCCTGCACCGCTTGCCGTGATTGATTGTTAGCTCCGCGCACACGCGTCTCTGATACGATAATCGTCTCGTAAGATGCGCAAAGCGATCCCCACTCTTTGCCCCAGCGATCAACATCAGTTCCGGAGACTGTACTTGCGTGACTGGTCTAAACATTACACGCTTGTGTAATGTTAATAAATAAATATTGGACAACATCACATACATTGCTCTGATCCTAAGGTAAGTAGCTAAAGCACTTTTGTTATAGAAATCAGAAACAACGACGGTACCACAACACCTAGACCCGATCCAATATGGAAAAGTTCGTTTTCTACATTGACCCAACCGGAGATCGAACCCGGAACCTCAGAGATGGCGGCGCCATTTAAAGTCCGGCGTGCTCGCCTCTCGGCTACGGAGGTCGTCATGTAATGTTACTTGCTTGTTTTTTTTACGCCCTGAGCTGCTCGCGTGGATTTGTTGTGTGTGTCTAAGAAAAATTAAATTTAAAAAGTTTCGGAAATAGGTCCGTATTATTGCTCTAGATATTATGTGAGATTTTTTAACAAACTGGCCAAGTGTGAGTTGGACTCGCGCACGATGGGTTCCTTACCATTTTCTATAAAAACTGCAAAAAAAACACGTTTGTTGTATGGGAACCCTCTTAAATATTTATTGTTATAGCTTGTTATTTAGTATTTGTTGTTATAGCGGCAACAGAAATACATCATCTGTGAAAACTTCAACTCTCTAGCTATTATTCATGAGATACAGCCTGGTGACAGACGGACAGACAGACAGACCGACAGAAGGACAGCGGAGCCTTAGTGATAGGGTCCCGTTTTACCCTTTGGGTACGGAACCCTAAAAACCAGCTCCTCTCGCTTCCTTTACGCTTTGATAGAGACCCACCCTAAACAGACAAAAGACAACCCATAATTAGTGGTTTTATTTTCTATCTCGTCGATCTCGCGTGTGAAACACAAACAAAGGAATTAGACAGGCCATGCTTCAAATCTAAACGAGGATCATTTGAAGCCAATAGCTTTTTATTACACGTAGTTTATTGTCACGACTGTTTGCATGTACGGACTCTATTCTAGTTTCGGAAAATGGGATCTAATAATTGAATGGACTAATAAATACGAAGCCATAAAGGAAATTGCTTATTTGCTTTTTATTACAAAAATAATAATGAGTCTAATAACGGTAATACTCAGTAACGAAGTGCCTACTCAACTTTATCAAAATAAATATCACAATTTGAGATCCCATTAAAAATAAACAATTTAAACGTCCGGAAATAGAAATCTTCGTCGTGTTTTATTCTTTGAATTCTTTACAATTGCTGTCCTTTTTTTCTAACTCCCTTATATTTATCGAAAGCGAAATAAAATCCAAAAATAACTTTCTCGAGAACTTGAAACAGGATTCATCGAAAAAACTCGTTAAGATCAAAGAGATACACAGTTCGGGATAACGAAAACTAAAACCCGGTACTTTTATTAAAAGCGTAACTTTTATTAATAAAATAAAAATTAAGAAGACCCATTTACTACAGGGTGTTAGTGATGTTGAACCATCGATTAAAAATATCGATAGGAACAGAACCATCACAATATGGGTAGTAGACAAAAATAATTGATAACTTGCTTGTTATATAGTGTAATAACTATATATTTAAATTAAATTTGCTCACTACTATGGTGTTCAATTTGCTCTGCTTTGTTTGGTGCTATGTTTGTTTGTTTTTGGAATAACATGCTAGTTTTATAAGGATAATGATAACACTTGAATAAACCGACCAAGTGCGAGTCGGACTCACGCACGAAGGGTTCCTCACGTTTGTTGTATGGGAACCCCCTTAAATATTTATTTAATTCTGTATTTGTTGTTATAGCGGCAACAGAAATACATCATTGTCGGTCGGAAGTCGGTCATTTGAACTGTCTAACTGTCACGGTTCATAAGATACAGCCTGGTGACAGACGGACAGATAGACAGACAGACAGACAGACGGACAGCGAAGTCTTAACAATAGGGTCCCGTTTCACTCTTTGGGCACGGAACCCTAAAAAACAGTTAGAATCTTTTAAAATATTAAGTAAAATTTGCAACTCAGGGGCAGACGACCCGATTGGTGTAGTGATGACCTTAAAAGCAAAGTATCCCGGGTTCGATTCCCGGCTAGGGTCAATTCAGAAATCGATAATATCTTCATTGGCTTGAGTCGTGGTGTGCTGATAGATGCCTCCCTCGTTAGAGCTAAACAGTAAGCTAATTTATCATAAGGCGTTCCGTTAACCCGTAATATTATAAAGTCCGTACATAATTTTACACAGATATCAGATAAAATTAAATATATAATTTAAAAAATCCAACAAAATTAAAATTAAGCGTTAAGCGCTATTTATTTTACATACTGTATATTGTCCCGTCAACATCTGTCAATGAATTTAAAAGATAACCCTCGATAACAAGATTATCAGTCGTTTTACATCACTCCTCGTTTTTTATATGCTGCACTATTTAGATAGACCTGCTATGTCCAGCTTTATTGTGGCTAGAGGAAAGGGCTTTATTCCTAAAATAAACTGAGCTTTGCTATTTTTGCACAATGGCTACTTACTATAATGGAAGTATTTTTCCATTGCCAGCACATGGCATTATCGGTTGCACATTTCTCTGCAAGTGAGAGAATTCATAGAGGTTTGTAGTCTGAATGATTAAACTAAATAAAGCACATTCACTACAATATAGCGGTAACCACAATTTTTAAAGAAATAAGTCTGGGATATGATAGTATTTATTTTGTGTTTATGGGGTAGACCCTAAAAACGCTTCGTTTTTGGAGCGTATGTATGTATGTATGATGTCTATTTCTTTAGCACGGTCTACAGCTTAAACCGTTTAACGGATTTAAACGTATGAGATATTTGGTTTGAATAAATTCAATTTCGTAAAATACTTAATAAAACAATCACATCTTTTGATGAAATAATTATTAAAGTAGACATCTAAAATATTTTTTTCAACAATTCCCTATCCTATAAAGCAGCGAGACGAGCAAACGACTTTTACGCATCTTCACCAATTTTCCTCATTTACATACCTTGTAAATAAATGATATTCAATTCCGACAAAGGAAATTAGAGGGGGATGCTAACCAATTCCCGGATCTGCACACGGCTGCTCACTCGAGCGTGAAATGAGGCATAGGGCAAGAGTGGGTAAGACCCGGTCCCTTGATATTAGATTTTTTTTTAATCCCATCAACTGCTTTGTTCAAACTGATTGCTCTTTCTTTGCAAGTTTAGCAAGGTTTTATGAATAAGTCTTGGTAGATTTTTTTCTTGATCATAAATTATTGAGCCAGATTATGGTGCATATTAAGGATCTACATTTCCATTGTACTGTTAGCCTTTTTACTATAGGTACTCGTAAATCATGTAAAAGAGACTGGATTCTAAAAAACTGGGAGTAGTGTAGGATTCTGTGCTAATGTTAACAGTTTGTCAGCTTTAGAAATAAATATTAGATAACGTGACATTTCTAATTTCACAATTGTATTTACTCAAGCGTTGAATTATTTTATTTTTAATCATTAGGTATAGGTAACAATAGCTTACAGACGGAAAGCCAATAACAGACATTTTCATATGTATTTGTATATCAATGTTCAGACGCACGCCACGGCATCCAAAACGATCAAACTTCGTTAATCGATTTTCGACTTAATTTTAAAGACAGAGTTTATTAATTATTGGGAAAATTTGACAGGCTGTGGTAACCTGACTTGCCGTTGACTGTACGTAAGTCATTATATTATATCAACATGATTCGGCTATTCGAAGTAATAACATTTGTCCAATTAAAATTCGATGAAATAAAGCATCGATGTTATTAACATTCAATTTCGTGTTTCGAAATGGTGAACCCCAGCCAGAATGGGATAAGGTTCTAAGAGGAAAAAGACTGAAATAATAGTATAGGATAATAACATATTGCACATAGACCGTACTCTGTGTACGAATTCGTTAAGTGAAGTAAAGTAAGTGAATGCCTACGTGCACCTAGACCGTGGTGTAGATAGATACGAGAAGATATTAGGTGTTCTGGCTAGGTCAAATAGTTTTATATCCGTGAAAATATGTCGCACGCCCTTCACGTTACACATTTTATCGCTTACACGATACGTGTTTATAGCCCGGGAGCTCGCGAGATCGAAATTCGGACTTTATGGGCATCAGCCTATTAATAATATAGGGTGTGCACGTGTATCGATGTTGGTTTTTTTCCTGTATTTAGGGCTAAGTACCTTAAAAAGTAAAAATGAACCCTTGTAGGACCCTTTATTTGGTTTTTCCTCTGTCTGTTTGTCTTTGTGTCAAGACAGTTACCAGAAACGCGTAAAGGTATCAAATTTAAATTAATATCAAATACTCAAGCCTACTTAAGCCTGCCATCGTTTGAATCTGTGAAAAAAAAACTTCTACTATATCGCGAAAATGAGACCGTCTTCTTTACCGTATTTATTTATTTACTAGGTGAAAGTATTTTGTCCCCTTAAATTTTTCCGCGCACCTTATACATTTTATGGACTTACACGGTACGTGTTAATGGTCCGGGTGCCGCGAGATCAAAACTCGGAGTTTATGAATATCAGTTGATTGGAGCATCGATCTTGTTTTGATTTTTAGGCGATTTTTTCTATTATAAGTATCCCTACTTACAATAAAAAAAAGCACTTGTGTTACAGAAATCAAAAACAACACTACGGTACCTATCATAACAAACAATTTAGAAATGTTTGTTTACTATATTAGCATGACAGACATAAAACTTTCAGCCTACTTTTTTGTTTTGTGTGACTTTCTTTTTAAAATTACCCCACTACAAAGTGCAAAAGTTGTACAGAAATACCATATTGAACAAAAATTTTTACGATTGACAGTTTTGTTTTAGCAAACTTTTTTTTAAATCTTTACTTAACATATTAATCTGAAATCAATTGTAACTAACTACAGTCTAATTCTGTCAATGTTTTTGACATTAGAAATTTATTTACTATTTCCTTTTACAAGCACGATTTGCTAACGTAACTTGTTGTGTCCATTACAAGAAGGTACTTCCGCGAAGTATACAGTATTCCATCTATTCCTTTCGTTTCAACTTTTAAAGCAACAAAGAAGTCCTCCATAAATAATGTCCAGAACTGAACCAATTTGGAAACTAAAAGATTTTTCTCTAAAACATTTTTGCCCACAAACTTGGACGAAGCATCGCAGACGATTCTCGGTGGGCCCATGCATAAGTAATAGGCAGGACCGGACGGAAGCCTACGTATGCTTATAGGCAATCGATAGGTAATTTACTTCGACTGTCGGTCTCTGTAAACGCAAGAAGTCACGACTGATAGACGAAGACAAACTGACATTAAAATATTAGCGTTGTCTCCTCCTAGACTAAAAATTTGAGAAATCTTAAAGACGACTTATTAAAAGCTTATTAGACTTGTTTATCAAGTAAAATAATAGTTATAAAAAGCATAAACTAGAAAGCTTTAGTCTTTTTAAAACTAGATTTAGCCTAAACAAATTCCAAGTACAATTTTTAATTACTAGGTTCAAATAGCCTTTGGATGACCTACGGAGCCGAAATGTGGAATATGACAGTAAAGCTGGCCCACCGACTTCACGTCACTCAGCGAGCTATGGAAAGGTCAATGCTTGGGATTTCGTTAAGGGATAAAATCCGAAACGAAATCATCAGGCAAAAGACCAAAGTAACGGACATAGTCCAAAATTGTAGCAAGCTTAGGTGGCAGTGGGCTGGCTACATCCGTCGAAAAACCGATCAAAGGTGGAGTAAACGGGTCCTCGAGTGGAGACAACGCCGAGCCCGATGGTCCGACGACCTTCGGAAGATTTCTGGCAGTGGCTGGATGAGAAAAGCGGAAGATCGTGCTCTTTGGCGCTCTTTGGGGGAGTTTTACGTCCAGTAGTGGACTGCAATAGGTTGAATTCAAATACAAGGATAAATAGAACTTTATCCCGAAAACATACAGTTACTTGTGTTCAAATAATTATGTAGATATAATTTAATTTAACCGACTACACAATATAAGCACAATTAGTTTCAATTAGTTGATTAAGGCTAATTTGGGAATTAGTCCTAATTAGTGTACGAATTATTTATACAAACAGGAATTCAATCAGGCCCTGCAAAATGAGCCTGCTGTAAACATAAAAGCTTTACCCTTTTACATCAAACGAAGTGTGCCAAATATCATGGTTGAAACAAACATCACATGGGTCATGTATCATCATTTCAGCCACAGGACGTGCACTGCTAAACATAGGCCTCCCCCAGTGACTTCTGTCATCAGGGGGTTTTTGCCATACTCGCCACGCTTGGCATTGGGTCATGTATAGGTACAGTTTTTTTATATTGAAAAAAAGTAGGTACTTAATAAATAAACTAAAAAAAATACATGTGAAAATGTTCTATTTTCCAAATATAAAAATCAATGGCGTAAGACTCGCAAAATATCGAGTATGGCTGATCATTCACCACATCATTGGAGGTAAAAGATAATTTGAAAAACACAAAGGAACAGCCAAAAATCTAATTAGAAACCTTGTACGGGGATTTACATTATTTGACACAATATTCATAAAAACTAAATTCATTCTACACAATCTGGTCTACGGGTAACATTCAAAGCATAGACGGTCGGATTTCGATTCTTAGAGTTGCGAGTACAAATATAACTATTGATATAAAAAAGATTTGACCGAGTTCATCAGATGCATGCGCAATTTGATCCTTCGTCGTCTGCTAATAACGGCCTGATGAAACACACGGAAGTTGTAGTATACTTGTTCAGTGAGAAGCGCCGACGCTTGTTGAGGAGTTCACACAACCTGTTGTCGTCTTCACGATAGCATGAACGAATTACTTACACGTCATCATAATCATCATTTAAGACTAAGGAGGGTCATAGTCCACTGCTGAATCTATGTTCAGGCCTATGCCTCTCCTAATGACTTCCAGATTGGCCGGTGGAAGCAGCCTGCACCCAGTGTCTTTCTGCAACCCTTACTAGGTCATCTGTCCACCTTGTGGGTGGACGATGCTTATTACACAGTACTTATATCATTAATGCTAAATCTTAGTAAGATATTAAGACCTTTTTAACTAATGATTTAGCATTAGTGTAAGCAAGTTAGTCTGTTAGTCGTGTGGAGACGGGCGTAAAGAATACATTTCCCCACCGCCAACAGGAGGCGTGTCGTAAGAGGCGACTAAATCCTGTAGCACGAGACGAGGGGCAGCGTCTGCGTGCGAAATAATATAAAAAAACTGCGCTCGCCAACCCGCCTGCCACGCGTGGCGAGTATGGCAAAAACCCTTCGATGACAGAAGTTACTGGGGGAGGCCTATATTCAGTAGAGGACGTCCTATGGCTGAAATGAAATGATGAAGTTAGTCTGTCTAATTAGACCGACCGAGTGAGTTCGGCCGTGCTTGCTTGCTTGCTGAATAACGCGTGGTGTACTAAGACTTTTACTCTTTGCATGTTAATGGATAGGCTTCTTGGAAGTATTTATTAATAAGCGCTAGACAACACAGCGATTGTCATTGTTAAAGTAAGTAATAATCTTGTGTTACTAGATACCAGACAATGATTTTTCCCGCGGTCGTCTCCCACGAACAATGAGCTTTTTCTGGGTAAGCGATCCATCATACACGTACGTACAATAAAATGCCTTACAATAAGAATTTTGCTGAAAATTATTCGGTAAAATATTTTACACGAAGTGTAAGAGATAAAGACTGTAGTGATAAAAATAACAATGTTATTCTAGAAACTTGTATTGAAATATTATCACTATGTCATACAATAAAATATACTTGAAAGGACTGCGGGCTCTACCTATCAAATCAAGTTGTAGGTAAAACATATTTTTATTTGCAGACCTCAAATAGGTTTCTTATATCCTTAATCTATAAAAAAAACTCGTAGTATTTATGCTTCTCACACACATTATTCCTGTAATGTGTAGTCAACATTTATCTTATCTCAAACTGAGCATAGCTTGTTATTATGGTGACTTTTAGGTAGTGTTGCCGCGAATACTCGCTATTATTCGGTATTCGGCATTACTAGTAATTTGTTTTGCTATTCGTCGAATACCGAATAACAATGTCTATTATTCGACATTCACCGAATATTAAAAAAAAACTATTAAGTTAAATTAATCACTTTTTTTTAAGCAACAAACACGAGGTATTCCCTTTGAGGTATAATGTACTAGCGTACTAGAGAACACAACTCTAACTAAATGTTTCAGCCAAGCATTGTAGTATTTGAACAATCAAGAAGCAGTTTTGACATCTTCAATTATTGACACTGACTGAAGCTTTGTAGTCCACTGGACTACAATGTTTGGCTGAAATATTTAGTTCGAGATGTGTTCTCTAGTACGCTAGTACATTATACCTCAATGGGTATTATTCCCCTTAAAATAGTTATGTACAGGAAAAGGGTTGCCAGCATTTCACAATGTAAATCAGTATAATAAAAAACTGATATTTATTTTTATTTTTTTCTCATACATAATCTTGAAAAGGTTATAGATTACAGCTGTAGGCAAGTATATAATCCTACAAACGTGATATATTTATTATTTGATAAGAAATTTATATTTTTTAAGTTACTTTCTTTATGTCGAATAATAATAGCGAGTTATTCGACTATTATATGCATAGTCGAATACCGATTAATCGCCATAGGGAATGGCGATTAATCGGTATTCGACTATTCGCTATAACAACTATTCGCGGCATCTCTACTTTTAAGCTAGTTTCTGACTAGCACTACAGGACGTAATGTAACATGTTACAGAGAGAATATTCGTGCAGTCAGTACGAAAACAAGTGAACCCGCTTCTCAACACGGCGTGACGTAACATGCTGGCTTACATTATGTACAATCGTACATCTCGTAACGCCGGTCAGTATCTGACTTTAAACTTCGATGAAATAAAGAATGCAAACAGCTAAGCCAGCGTCACCAATTGCTTTGTATTTATAAACATTTTGTATGAATTGACTTTATAAGGTCTGTAGGATAGATAAGGGCTTGAATAGAATTTGTTTATATAACACCTAGTTTTTAGCATCAATGGCTGAGGCACAAAATGTTTAATCTCATCACACAAACACGCCTCTCGCGGGATTCAAACTCAATTTATAATTATTTTTAGGACTAATTGTGTTTAGCGAATCCTCATTTCTTATCAATATAGCGTAAACTAGAGTTTAAATGAATGAGTTTTATATGTCCAGGCTCAAGAATATGTCGCAAGTATGGAACTCAAATAACAGGTTTGAAGATATTCCAAAATAATTTTAATATCACTGGAGCTAAGCAAGTGTTCTATTCAAAATTCATTTATACGTGTTTTGCGTTCGCAGGCTGTATAATTAGTTTAATTATAAGCCTTGAAAGTTACATACGTATTTTGTATCTAATTAGGGTCTTACATTACACAAAGTGATCAGACCTAAATAATTAACAACACCATGTTGATTATAGCTTCAATAATAGGTACTTGATGCCGTAACGATGGCACGTACCTCCTTAACTACCTGGTACAAGTTTTAACAATAAAGTACACTATGTTTATCTGTCATCTAGTCGCCATAGTACAAGCTTAGTTTGGAACTAAATAATTGGTGTGATTGTAGAAAGAATTTATGTATTTGTAACAGAATATTAAACGGGCATAACCGTAGGTAATCACACGTATCTACTTACTTACTTACATAGTTACGAAATTACTCTTTGAGATTATTAGCATGAATAATTATAATGTCAAACATTTCAATTATTGTAATTAATAACGCAACTTAGTAGACTTATTAATGTTCTCGTTAGTAACCCGAGACTTAGTTACGAAGGTCATACCTTTGTCAAAGTTTTCATTAGAGTACGAGCAAGTTGATCGTACCAATTACTTACTAGAAAGAAATATTTCTATGGGCAAAGTTGTAAAGAAGATTGAGTTAAGTAAGGCTAATTTAGTTGAGACCTTTTTATGTTAACGAAAAGGTAATACCGAAATAATTACAGCAATAAAGTGATCATGAAAAAAAACCTTAACTCCAGATACGACAATAAAGTTAGTGCAACGTAAAAATATCAATTTGACGTTCGGTTCTTTAAAGTAAAAGGAGTCTTTTAATTTGCGTTGAAAGCTATTCGTGCAACACTTTAAAGATTCATTAATGTTTAAGGTCGCTTTAAAAGTTTAATGTGCGTTTCTGCAACTAGGTGTTACTCAATAATACCGTTTATTTTGTTTTCGTGAGAATTCGATGCTGCATACAGAATGACAAACCTTAAAGAACACGCGCCAACCCAGTGTTTGCTATAGATAATATCATAAAGAAAATAAATACTATATATAAGAAACGCATATTATGCAGTGTTAGCGTCAGTCCATTCAATGAGGCCTGGCCCGGTTGCAGTAAGAAAGATACGATACGATGCACGCACAAGATCAAAGAAAATAGAATCAAGGAAATAACCAACGAAAAACTGACTTCAAAAATAAACTTATAAGTAAAAAAATCATATTTACTAAAACATACTAATCACTTATTTTTAGAGTCGTTGCGAATGAACACATTTTAACTCTCCATGGCTGGCACTATTTTTAATAATAACAAATAATTAATCAATCCTGGCATCCTCCATGAAAACAAAAAGATTTCCGAACTAGTTTGGGATAGGAGAGAGTTACGTGCGCTCAATATCGTAGAGTCAGCGGAAAGCCCCGACCCGTAACCGAGGCAGCCAGTGTGCCAGTCATCAAAAAACTTTATCTCCCGAACGGTAGTCACAGTCTATTTCGTGCTTTCGTGATTTAGATATCGTTGGCATTCCATTCATTACATTTTACTTATACAGGTTGTGCAAGAGAATACGACCCTCCTTAAAACCACGTGATCAGCTGGTCATATACGACAACTATTCCTATGGGAGCATCGTCGAAATCGAAGTTTTTTTTTCTGCTCCCCAATACAAACTTACTCGCATACCTCGATGATAATGTACGGAGCATCTGAAAATAAAATTACGATTTCGATGTTGCTCCCATAGGAAAAGTTGTTGTATATGACCAGCTGATCATGTGATTTTAAGGTGTATTCATTCTTTTGTACATCCTGTAGAATAGGAAACTTAAAATAGCGTAACATGCGGGGTAACCATGAACTCTAAAAACGATCTCAAATTTGTCAAATTTCGTACGTAATGACGTACGAAATTACAGATTTGACAAGATGTAACAGATTTGAGATTGTTAATCCTTTGGTATAATA
Source organism: Anania fuscalis (assembly GCA_950371115.1). Lineage (NCBI taxonomy): Eukaryota > Metazoa > Arthropoda > Insecta > Lepidoptera > Crambidae > Anania > Anania fuscalis. The sequence continues at coordinate 3,787,864 of OX493337.1, forward strand.
TAGAATAGCCGATTTGATTTCTCGAAAACTAACTTACTTTACTCATATTCATGAGTAGTACACTATAATGGATAAAAAGTTAATTTCGTCTAGAAAACCCCATTCAAATTTTGCGCAACGTTTAACCTATCAAGCTTCAATTACCTACCGGTGGCCGCGAATAATAGATTTCTCATTGTGTCTCTTGACCTTGGCCTGACAGGTTAATAACTTATGAATAAAACCTCACTTTAGCATTTATAGGTAGTGATTTCAAAAAGTTAGGCATCAATTTGGTAAGACATGTGCACACTGTTTTGTAATATATTTTTCAACACAGTTGCTCGTAAATTCACTCTTATAACACCGTTTTTAGTTTCATAACTCATCATATTACGCACTTGTGCTGTAAAAAGATTATCGCACAAGTGCGGTAATGTAAACTTTTTTTTTAAAAATCCAGCAAAAGTTTGTGTCTAAGAACATTGAATATTTTACCAATATTAAATTATTTAAGGGTTAAGATGACAAATAAATATTTCATTTTATCAAATTGTATATTAATAAACACAAACTAACTTAACTATCATTTTTAGAAACATTAATTTATAGTTTATTTTTTTTTTTAAATTGCTGCTACTCCGGCTGAACAGCCAGTTTTTCCTGTGCCATTATTGAACATGCGCGCGCATCGAAATTGCGGCGCGCGAAAAAAACAAAATTTACGTGCTATTTTCCATTATTATTTGGTAAAGTTGTTGCTGTGTGGTTAATTACTATCAAAAATGTCTACTTTAAATAGTAAAGACGAGTAAAATGTTATTCAACCCCGTCGGAAATACTTATCGAGGCACGAAACGCGAGTGATAGCCTGTTGCCGCCAAAATGCATAGAAAAACAGCAAAAACGCCAAGTCATATTCGGAGAAGGTATTTTAGATTTTAGTTTGTTTTTTCCTCGCAATTGTGTTGAAAAACGTCGTATGCAACTCGTGTGCATTGATCATTATCACACTCGGCTTCCTTACCGCGCTCGCCTGCGGCTCGCGCTTATAATAATGCCTCGTGTATAATGACCAACGTAGCACACTTGTATCATAATGTACTATTATACCATGTACTTGTGCAAATAAAGAATGCTATAACTATTGATTGACGACCTCCGTAGCCGAGAGGCGAGCACGCCGGACTATATGGCGCCGCCATCTCTGAGGTTCCGGGTTCGATCCCCAGTCGGGTCAATGTGGAAAACGAACTTTTCTATATTGTCTCGGGTCTGGGTGTTGTGGTACCGCCTTTGTTTCTGATTTCTATAACACAAGTGCTTTAGCTACTTACTTTAGGATCAGAGCAATGTATGTGATGTTGTCTTATATTTATTTATTTATTTATTACTACTATAATTCAGCAGTAACACTATCATGTCCATCTGGTCGTATCCAGGGGGGTAACCATGAACTCTAAAAACAATCTCAAATCTGTCAAATCTTGTCAAATCTGTCAAATTTTGTACGTAATGATGTATTAAATGGACAGATTTGAGATTGTTTTAAGAGTTCATGGCTACCCCGCTGTACCCAAAATATTAGTTTGCTGGGTTCACTTACATCCATAATGTGAACCATAAATCTATTTTTTTATTTAAGCATGGCTTAAAGTGTCATTTTGTATCACGTTAATTCACCTTTGGGCAATAGACATCTCGCAATCTACGGCACTGACCCAGATAGGTACCTATAGGGCTTTGATTATAAACATGTCTAGATAGAGTGTGGTGCCACCTGCCACAATTATCGCCAAAAAAACAGGCTCAGATTTGAGTGAGTAACAACTGTGGTTACTATGGTAAAAATTATGGGTTGCTATGGTAGCAAGCGCGCCACTAAGCGGGCGAAACAAACTTTGGCGCTAACAGTTGGCGTATATATTTTTGGACGTTTATGACACTCGAACAGGGAATCTAGGTATAGGGCTAATTCTATGCGCTGCCCCTTGATTATAAACATGTCTAGATAGAGTGTGGTGCTGCAATTGTCACCAAAAGAACAGGCCAGATTTGGGTTACAATTATGGGTTGCTATGGTAACTGAGCGGGCGAAACAAACTTTGGCGCCAACAGTTGGCGTATATATTTTTTGTCGTTATGACACTCGAGAAGGGAATCTAGACATGTTTATAATCAAAGGCGCTGCCAGAAGTTTTGCATACCTAAATTATATAGTAACTTTGAGATGAAGAAAGATGAATTATGTCTCTTAAACAAAGTAACTAAATCAAATTTACTATCAATCTTCATTATTGATATACGTATTCTGGCACATTGTCCCAGTCTACCTTACAAAGGTACAATTACCCTTCTCAAACAAACAAATCGTTCACGCAAACTTCAAAAGCGGAATATTTGTATAGGATTAATTAATCTGGAGCAAATCCCTTGGATAGTGAACTTGAATCCTGGAATGCTTTGTGATTAAATGTCTCTATCGGTGTGAGAAGTTTGAATTATTAACATAGATTCGATATTGGTAACATGACAGAAGGATCAGTGTTAAAATTGATATTTGCCGTTGATTAAATTGAAGTCCATACTTGCTATATTTTTATGAACACTAAGTTAAGAAACAATTTTGTTACATTAAAGCAAATAATTGCAAGTTTAATCTTGATGTGTTGCAAGAAATCAAATATATTTAATAATGCCGCCCGCAGTTTTATTACAATTCAAGATATTAACAGATATAATATAATACTCATCTTCGTAAACTAAATACAAAATAACATCGTTAGTATTTCAGTTTAATAAAAAACTAAAAACCGACATCAAAATGAAACTAAAAAGCGAAAAATAATATTAACTAAAACATACGTAATCAGTTCTATTTGGAGTCGGTGCCAGCCATCGAGAGGTAAAATGTGTTCATTCGCACCGACTCCAAAAAGAACTGATTACGTATGTTTTAGTCAATATTATTTTTCGCTTTTTAGTTTCATTTTGAAGTCGGTTTTTAGTTTTTTATTAAACTTATTTTATTTCACAATTTTAAGTGTTAAGTCCTCTATTTTTCCCCTCCTAACTCCGCCAAAAATGACTTTACAGCAAAGTGACCTAGACAAATGTTGTTCTACTGTGGACCACCCACCCAATGGTATAATAAAAATAGGGTGCTATTAATGGTCAATTTTTCGACGAAATTAAGTCCCAGACGCCTTTAAAATAAGCTTAGTTTTCACCTTCTAACTCCGCCAAAAATGACTTGACAGCAAAGTAAACTTAGCTAATGTTGGTCCTCTATGGACCACCCATCGAATGGTATGATAAAAATAAGGTGTTATATTGGGTCAATATTTCGACGAAAATTTGTAAGTCTTAAGGAAAGGGTTTTTCTACACTCCAACCAGAACGGCGGCTATTTTGGTGTTGTAACCATAGGATAAGGTCTTGCATTAAATACCAAGTCAATTTAAGAAAGGAACTTTTAAATTTTTTTTCGTTACTGGGTGTGCGGGTACGCCCCCAGTAAATAAAAATTGGCGGTCCTGGTACTTCATAAGCTCCACGTCTGCTTAACACACTGCGAAATACGTTCTGTCGAAAAAAAGCAGTATTATCTTCTAGCTCCTATCCGTTAAGGAGTTCTGTGGCTTCCATCATCAGGTCAGCAACATGACATGATGATTACCAGACCCAAAAATCAGCATTGAGTCAGAAAATATATGCAAAACATTATGGGTGCCTATAAAAATTGAGGGTTGCTCTCGATTTCCCAAGGATCCCATCATCAAAATCTGACTTGGTGTAAACAGGACCACCTCGAAAGTATACCCTTTCAAACTAAAAAATAAATTTTGCAATCGGTCCATAATTGACGGCGTAATCGCGTAACAAACATACAAAAAAAAAACATTCAGACGAATTGAGAACCTCCTCCTTTTTTTGAAGTCGGTTAAAAAAAGAAATAATATAGAAGTTGACGTTAATGGATATTGTGATCATTAAACAAAAAATCCCACTAATATAATAAATGTAAAAATTTATGAGGATGTTTGGATGTTTGTGACTCAATCACGCTCAAACGGCTGAAAGGATTTGGGTGAAATTTTGCACACATATAGAAATCTGGATTAAAATATATCATCATATCAGCCTGTTGCAGTCCACTGCTGGACATAGGCCTCCCCCAAGGAGCGCCACAGCGCACGAACTCCCGCCCTTTGCATCCAGTCGCTGCCAGCTGCCTTCTTCAGGACATCGGTCCATCTAGCCGGGGGGCGTCCCACTGCGGATTAACATATAGGCTTTTTGTTCTGCTTCAATATTCCTGTAGGATATATGTGATATACCAAACATATATCCTGTAGTTCACGCAAAAGAAATTGCGGGCACAGCTAGTTTAGTAATAAAATCAAACCAAATGTAAGTTCTACTTGCACACTAAGAATTCTGTGTCACCGTATTTAATTTTATTTAATTTGAGTTCCTTTATTCAAGCTCAACGAATACTTTTCCAGTTCCTTTATTATTCAACACCTAGTAAAACTTCTAGACGTTTATACCTACAACAAGGAGTATGCCGAGTTTACAGGTGTTAACTACTTAATTGAGTAACAAAGTATTTGAGAGAGGAATCGTGTTTTTTTCGCTTTGTTATGCAAATGGCTTGAAAAAATATACTTTAGCTATTAGATTATAACCTATCTGAGACAGTGAAAATAGGCAATAATTTAATTCAATTTGTGTAAATCTTGTCTTTGTATTTAGCGCTGAGTTAAAGTAGTTGCAACCAAAAACTATTTTTCGGCAATTTATTTGGCAACAGCAAACTATAAAAGCGATGATTATTAGATTTGAGAACAAACTCAACATATCTAGTGTAGGTACAGATACAATACCTACCGTGTTTTTTTGTACACGGTACATATACAGGGTCTAACAAAATTCTGGCTTCTATCAAAAAGTATACATTGTTTTGAGCTTAATTTGAAAATGATAGCTGCATGTGTTTGTAAAAAGAAAATAATTTGCGAAATCAGATGTTACCACAAACAATTTAAGTATGATAAAAGTTTTATACTCTCGTAAACATTCTCAAATCTGTCAATTTCGTACTTCATTACGTACGAAATTTGACAGATTTGACAAGATTTGACAGATTTGAGATTGTTTTACGAGTTCATGGTTACCCCTCTGAACTATCCACTGACAAGTCATTCTAAAGCTGTCAATTTTTATGACGATGATAGAGATATAATGTCTTAATCTCGTACTAAACTAATCCAGTTGTGCGCAAGTCCACATAACAAGTTAACACTAAATCGACATATGAAATCCATCGTTAGTACAAACACGCACCTGTGTCTAGCCTACTTGCAAATAATACTAAAACGTATGCAAATAACGAAAATACCTTCACCGTCGCACTGAATGCGAATAGGATAATATCATATTCGTAAAGAGAGCCGCAACACGTCATAATGTGTTCCGTACATTTTAATTATCTTAATCCATAACGCAATAATGATTTCTAGGGTTACAAGCGCAATTTTGAGCATTTATTTCCATGAATGAGAAAGACGTACCTAAAAACTTTTGCTTAACAGCTGAACAAAACTACCAAAAATAGGATAATTGGTATCTCGTTCTTGTATTCCCATTTGATAATCATTGATTTATCTTTCTCGGCAACATCTAAGTGGTCTTATGAGACCGTATAATAATGGCAATTCTATTGTGTCTCGATTACGCATGGCTGAAGAGATAAGGAATTATTAAAATCATGGGTAGAAATGGTAGAAGCTCTGGGTGGGAACCACTAACTCTTAAAACAATCTCAAATCTGTCAAACATTATCAAATCTGTCAAATTTTGTAAGTAATGACGTACCAATACAAAGCCCAAGTCCGATCTTGCATGGAGTACTGCAGCCACCTTTGGGACGGCTCGGCGAAATACCAACTTGCTGCACTAGACTCGGTGGAACGCAGAGCCAAGAGAATAATAGGCGATAAAAAACTGGTGGCGTCCAAGCTGCACAGCCTGGTTCACCGCCGCAAAGTTGCTTGCCTATCGGTCTTCTACAGATTGTACTTCGGAGAGTGTGCTCATGAGCTGCATGAGCTCATACCACCGTCACCTTTCTTCCATCGGACATCCAGACGCACGGCCGGCTACCATCCGTTCTTAGTTGATATACCCATAATCCGCACTAAGCGCTTCTCATCATCTTTTATAATGCGCACAGCTAAAGATTGGAATTCCCTGCCTGCGTCTGTATTTCCGAGTGCATATAACCTGACTCTCTTTAAGTCCAGAGTGAATAGGCATCTTCTGGGCAAGCTCGCTCCATCGTAGATCCCATCTATGCTCTAGAGCAAGATTGGGGTCAAGAGTAAGCCCATCTTAAGTAAAAAAAAAAAAAAAAACCAAAATCGACAGATTTGACAGCTTTGAGATTGTTTTAAGAGTTCATGGCTACCCCGCTGCTCTCTCAACAAAAAAACATTAAACATGAAAAATAAATAAAATAATATAATTGGATAACATCACTTTCATGTGAATACCTTAATTAGTTAAGCACTTGTGCTATAGAAATCACAAATAGTGACGGAACCACAACAACCAGACCCAAAACAATTATAGAAAAGTACGTGTTATACATTGACTTGACTGGGAATTGATCCTGGGACCAGAGATGGAGGCGTTTAGTCCGTCGCAATAGAATAAGTTACCGGTTTAGCAGATAGTAAAATAAGTAAAGATGTTTTGCTAAAAGAAGACATGTTTACCTCATTTGACTACCGATCCCTAATACCGCACAAACGAATAGTGTCACGTCCCTACAAATCGGCTTTTGTACAATAATATCGTTTTCACAGGTGTCGCTTAATGTCACAACTCTATCCGTATTCGCAGCACGCATCCACTCGACAGACTGGCAGTGATCATAACCCTAACGGGAATCGAACTGCACGCTCAAATACTTGGTCCGCACTATTCTCAGAAAGCCTAAGCCTTTGTGTACTAGCGCGAGAACTCCCCATGAACGCAAATGGTCACGTCAGATAACGAATATTACAGTACGCGGTATCGATGTTTGAGCGCTAGGAAGCAAAGAGACACAATTAATTTTCACTTCAGATAAACAATATTAGAGTAGAATCGATTTTGTGCGCCGGGGCAGAGCGGCGATCACTTTGCGCATCTTACGAGACGATTATCGTATCGGACACGCGTGTATACGGAGCTAACAGCCAATCACGGCCGGCGCGGTGTAGGCGCGGCGCGCTACTAGCCAATTACACAATCGTAGTGGTCTTTTGCGCATCTTTTGCCCAGCGCTCAACTTCCGTACCGCTAGTTCTATGTAAATTGGCTCGTGATTGGGTGTGCTGGGATAAGTAAGTTGTGTAGATATAAAATTGCTCCTGGCAAGTAAAGCTTCATATTTAAATACCCTCATAATTCATAAATTAAATACGCTCGCTGCACACGGCTAGGCGATGTTCCATACGATTCATACAAATAATTCTAAAATGCAAAGACTGTGGTGGTTGCAGCTCTTGCAGTGTTTATAGATGCGCGATCATTATTAACGTATTTAAATCATTATGAAGTTCCTATTATTTCCTTTTGCAATTTTCGACCGGACCAAGACACCTGGGGGGTAACCATGACCTCTTAAAACAATCTCAAAGTTGTCAAATCTGTCAATTTTGGTACGTCATTTCATACAAAATTTGACAGAAATGATAATGTTTGACAGATTTGAGATTGTTTTAAGAGTTCGTAGTTACCGCCCAGGGCCCTAACCATGAACTGTTAAAACAATCACAAATCTGTCAAACATTATCATTTCTGTCAAATTTTGTATGAAATGACGTACCAAAATTGACAGAGTTGACAACTTTGAGATTGTTTTAAGAGTTCGTGGTTATGGCCCTGGGTTGTTATTTCCACAAGTATTTATTTATATCTTAGGTCCGAGTCTAAGTAAAGGCAAGATATTCAGGTCACGCGCCTACTCGACAGTTGCAAGTGAACATGTGCCCTAATCGCGATGGGAATCGAACTGGGGAGCGACCGAGGTGACAGCGTGACTGATGGTTGCGAGTGTGCGATAAGCCCGCATTTTCTTGTATTGCAAAATGTGTTTTGTAGCAAAACCTTATATAGTTTTTAGTTTTATAAAAGACAGCTATGTTTTTTGTATATAAGTTTAAAAAAAACTGATTTAATTGTAGTTTTAAAAACTGGATTTTTATTTATTTATTTAGCTTTAGCTATCCCACGGCTGGGAAAGAGCCTTCCCAAACTTTACCCACTTATCCAATCGGTAGTTAAGTTTTGCTAATCTTTAGCAAGATCTTTTTTTTAAGAATGAATAAAGGTATTTTTCATCGAAAAACGTATTCTTAAATCTGATCGCTCTACAAATTAATCATCCCTGCTATTTTCTTAAAATTAACAGAGCTACTACTGCACAGTATCCTTCTGAAACTACACCAACATTTATATTCGTCTTTGCTGAGATTACCACCGTTAACTTTCTGGAGGCAACGCCTTGGCGACCACAAATTGAAATCGGGATAAGGGATGCCGTCCCTCGGGAAATTTAATCTGTCTTGAAACACGCAACGAATTTAATCAGATATAAAAATCCAGGTATACGGAAAAATCCTGGGAAGGTGTACCTTTGGACACATTTGGCACGATAGTCACGACTTTTAATATGGAAAGTGTATTTTTAGACGCTTTCAATTTCGAAATAATATCCTAATAATATTATAAATGTTTAATGTTTGTTACTCTTTTACGCAAAAACTACTGAACGGATTTGGATGAAATTTTGCACACTTAAAAAGTATGTGTTTAATATTCGTGTGTAGGAAATGGTAGGTAAAGTAGGAATATATTGAATAAACTAAAGACCACGCGAGCGAAGTTGCTGGCAACAGCTAGTAATATCATATATAAATGGTGTCCTATTTAAAATGTTTAAAAAAAATTTGTACATCAGATTTTCTAGGTATGAATGAGGTTACTATGGCTATATACTAAATCAAAATTGAAAAATAAACTGACCGAGGGTCAGGTTACGCGCAATGTAGGGATTCGTTGTTTCTTGTTACAATTTAAACGATTATTTTCTTTTTTTTATATCTTCTAGACAATTTCTTGTAAGACCTATCTAAATGTGATAGTTTTACTTTAAACTTCGTTATGCGTTATATTTTAAAGTATGTCGTGGTGTAGCGTGAATAGAGTTGTAGACAAATTGATTTAAAACGGTTTAAAACACAACCACGCCTGACCGTCATTAATTAACTAAACGAGTACTTTAAAAATACATTTAAAGAGGTGAATTTAAGTAATTTACCACTTTTATTAATTAAATGTTAAGTCATATAATAAACTTAATTTTACAACTTTTTGGGATTAGACAGACTGAAACAATCTTGAGCGATAATTAAAATCACCTTTTTCGGTGCGTTCATTGCGGTGCAGCCCTTTTATCGTCAATCGAGAGAGGATAATAATTATTATTCATTTTATTTTACTTGTTTGCTAAAGTTTTTGATATGAGACCTTCGTTACAGTAAATTTTCTATTGTGTGTCATTTTGCACGGCTTACAGATTAATGTACTTATATAACTTAATAGTAGATACTTAAACAAACTTAACAACAAACTCACCAATTTTCGCGTGCGTGCAGGTGAATGAGATGACACAAATTAGCGTCAACACTAAATTTGCGATCTCCATCGTGAACACACTTAAGTCACTTGCATTTTCACTGTTTTGACACTGCTTGGATCTGTAACAAAGATAATAACAACAAATGTAAGATGTAGCATTTCGGGTACGATATTAGGAGGCCTTTCATTTTGGAAACTGCGATAACAACGTGTCAGGTTGCAGTCTCTATTAATATTATAAGGTGCTTTTATAAGAAGGGAGAGGGGCGGGGGAAGAATAAAGAGACGTTATTCAAATTACCAGAGACCCGAAATAACCCCGAACCCTATATTTCGTATCGTATTACAAGAGTACATTTTGCTCTTAAATGTGAGACAACGTTATCCAGCAACAGCAAGACGTTCCTGTTTTATACACATTTTTAAGGTTTAAAAAACGCAGCTGTTTTAAAACATTGCAGCTCCGTTTGCTACAGCTAGAGGTAAGATGCGCGTCATGAACGTCTGCATGCAACGACGCGAGCACACCGTTGCCGCTTCGTCAGAATTTCGTAGTTTCATATGTTAGCGCAGCAGCAAGCAGGAATATACCAATGTCTACGACGCTACATTTCTGTTTACAGCTGGAATAATTCTTTTGTAAATAAAACTCTTTAAGTATTCTCAAACTCTTGGATTTAACAGTACTCTAGTAATAAGCCCGCATAGATTATAAATATATTTCCTGTTCGTTATTATGGTGTGCAATATTGAGTTTAAGTATATCTTAAGTTCAATATAGGCTTCTCACCAACGTTAAACCAAGCGTAGCTCTTATGTGTGTGTGGCTTGAGTAGCAAATAACACCAAAAGTTAAACGATTATGATAACACACGAGACCTTCATAGCAGGTTTTCTTTTATCCTTGCGACCCTTGTTTATACTGGCAAGGCGGGGTTGGTATTTCCCGTGGCTACCGTATTATTGTTACGGTTCCATTAATTAAAGCCCTTCTGGTAGGTGGGTCAGTATTAAAATCATAATTACTTTTATAAGTGGTTCGGTCTAAGCTTGGGGGACCTTTAATTTTTTAATAGGTTGGGTAAAACCTTCCTAACTAAGCATACGTTTTCTAAAAAACCGACAAGATGCGAGTCGGACTCGCATAACTAGGGTTCCGTACAAACTCGCAGGTATATAAATAGTCATTGAGTCTTAAAGATCGTAATTTCTCAGCAGAAATCTATTTTTACTAATCTTATAATTACAGTTCAACATAAAATCACGCTATAATTTTAACAGAGTGAGTTTGCAATTATACCTAACATGTTACCAAAATTGTTGTACAGTACTTTTAATTATGTAAACCTCTAACGAATGGATATTATTAAACAGCTTGCATATTTATTAATTTCCTTTGGTAAAGGTCCAAGGGACTTAGTATTTGATTTAAGTCACGTTAGAAGTACTTGATGTCTGTCTGACAATAAAGTGATATTTACAACCTCGGTTTTCTAGGGTACCGTAATCCTGACAAGGAACCCTTATAGTTTCGTCATGTCCATCTGTCTGTCTGTCTGCTTGCCTGTGCGTCCGAGGTTTTTCTTGGAAACTGTTGACACTAAAGAGCTGTAATATTGTGGAGGTATGTATATCAATCACGCCGACAATATGGTAGAATTTTTTTTGACGTGACAACGTCTTATAAATTGGTTTGCCGGGTGACACTTCAAGAAACTGCGTTACGCTCCGCTCACGTTATGCGCTCACAATGAGAGCGAGTGAGAGGCACGCGTCCCTTCCACTCGGGCATGGTTAGCCCGCCTAAGAGCGAGAGAGACAGACATAAAAAGTGAAAGGCACGCGTTTCGTCCATCGCAACAATTCAAACAGCAAAGGTAAATAATTTCAGACTGATAATATAACATGATGAAATAAATGACTAAGACATAAGTGAATAGGTTATGTTGTAGTAATCACAATAAAATTTTGTTAATATGAAATTCAGTGCGAGATTCTTTGTATAAATTAATGTTTTAAATATAATTCTTTATATAAATAAATGTTTTAAATTGTTACTATTATTTCATCCTTCTTCCTACTATACGAATGAATATTCACATTAAAATTATTTTACCACTCAAAGTCGTTGTCACGTAAAACTTTCGCCCGTATACCGACTTTACAGGCAACCAATTTTTGAAAAATATTATTTTTAGCGTAGCCCACATACATGTTACGTGAGGATGATTATATTTTTCATCGTCTACGCCATCGTGTGGGGTATCGTTAACTAGGTCCTTTATAAAAATCCTTAGAAGAAAACATTAACAGTGACCTAAATGAAGTAATTGCTGAAATAAATTGTGGTAACGAAAGGCAACTACGGAACCCTACACTACGCGTGGCACAACACGCATTTGGGCGGTTTATTTTATCGGATTCGAGTTTAAAACTAAGAATATGAAATCCTAGAGTGTTTATTGTAGGTATAATTACCGATGGTTAATGTGTCTTAACTTTCCTCTTGTTATTTATTCCGTGCCACTATAAGCCCGAAAAGGTGACAATAAACTTTAACAATGTAAAATCTTATACATTCTTACGAAAAAGAAAGCGAGGAAATTAAATAAAAGATAATATTATTTGAGGTGCTTTGATTTTCAAGGAATATAACATTACACACAGGCACGTGACCCCTTCTAGAACCAAAATCAAAGAATTTTCCTTTTAAAGTGACAACCCATATATTTTTTTAAAGTGACGTTTCCTAACCGTTTTCATCGCACATTTAAGAAAGTACATTATGAAGACATGAATCTCTTTTTGTTAGCAAAACAACATAGTCAATCGATAATTCTTCCGTTTTCCCCCAAATAATACTCGCGAATACAACTCAACACATTTAGATGAGCGTAAATCTCCTTCTTATCTCCAAATATGAATATCAAAGTAACGATTGTACTTCGAATGTCACTAGTGATGTCATTGATCTACAACTATCGATACTTGCGTCTAACGTGACATCCCGGTAACAAAGTAGTGCCTGATTCACCAGAAGTATAACTCACAGTAGAATAAATTATGCAAAACTGCCTTTTTAGGTTAGTTAACCTCGTAATATATAAGTGTAACCATAATCATTTCCTAAAGCTTAGCAAATAATGACAACTAGGCAGTTTAAATGCATTTTTAGGATAGCAGCGTAATGGTGCGGCATTGTCATGTCAGGGCAACATTGCTGCCTTTAAAAACATAATATAATAAGCTGATTTGCAGCACAAATGATCCAAATTCAAAGCAATCTATCAAATATTTAAATACATATCTTTACTGCTACTTTTTTATTATTATTTAAGAGTATATTGAAACCTCTCACATTCGAAGTGGTAGATTGTAACTGAATTTGAATTAAGCTCAAACTTGGATTTAAGATGATAATTATAGAAATGGTTTAAAATATGATGGTTGCTTTAATATAAATACATTTTGAACTATCAAAATCCTGACCAATGTATAATAATACATCAACTATCGATATCGATACAATTAACACCTTCGCATCTCTAAATATCACACCCCACGGAAATGACGTAAACTGTAGTTCGGTTGGTGGCGCTTATGCGACACACGGAAATGACACATCGCTGCCTGACAGCCAGAAAATGAGCCATGCCATGTAAGTAAGGGTAAGGAGCCGTTTGCAAAGTGACACAGCTTGTGAGCTGACTCATTTTCTGTTGACGTTTCAATTTACAGTAACACAATAGATAAAAACACGCGTTTGGATTTTAGCAAAAGCTAAGCTTTAGGCTTTGATTATAAACATGTCTAGATAACGTGTGGTGCTGCAATTATCACCAAAAAGACTGGCCAGATATGAGTGAGTAAAAACTATGGTAACAATTATGGGTTGCTATGGCAACAAGCGCGCCACTGAGTGGACGAAACTAACTTTGGCGCCAACAGTTGGCGTATATATTTTTGGACGTTAATTACACCTTTTTTAGGGTTCCGTACCTCAAAAGGAAAAAACGGAACCCTTATAGGATCACTTTGTTGTCCGTCTGTCCGTCCGTCCGTCTGTCAAGACCCTTTTTCTCAGGAACGCGTGGAGGTATGAAGCTGAAATTTATATCAATTACTCAAGTCTACTGTCCCTTGAAGCTGTGAAAAAATCAAACTTCTAAGCCAACGCAATCAAAAGATACAGCCGTTTATGCCGCAAATTTTCGACACTTGCAAGGGAATCAAAACCTACAGGGTGCTTCCCGTGAACTCAGAATCTTGAAATTTGGTACGAAGCAACGTCTTATAGCATAGATAAAGGAAAAATTACGAAAACCATAAATTTTTAGTTACATCACATAATATATATTTTTTTAATAATTTTAAACTTACTACCCATTTCCTCATAAACGCGTAGAGGTATTAAATTGAAATTCATACCAAATACTCAGGTCTATAATACCTTTAAGCTGTAACAAAATCAAACTTCTATGTCAACGCAATTAAAAGAAACAGCAATTTAAGCTGCATATTTTGAAACTCGCAAGTACTCGCAAGGGAATCAAAACCTAAAGGGTACTTCCAGTCGACCTAGAATCTTGAAATTTGGCATGAAGCAACGTAAACCTTGCAGGTTTGTACGGAACCCTCGGTGCGCGAGTCCGACTCGCACTTGGCCGGTTTTTTTTTAGTTATTCCACAATCACACCAATTTATCTAGCCCCAATCAAAGCAAAGCTTGTGCTATGGTAGATAACGGATAAACATACTTAAATACGTTTATAAACATCCATGTCTTAGGTGCAAATGCTCGTGCTCATCACACTAACATTTGCCCCTCGCGGGATTCGAACCCGCAACTGCCAGGCATCGTAGTCCGGAGCGCGAACCACTAAACCAGACGGTCGTCTTGAACAGAGAATCTAGACATGTTTATAATCAAAGGCTTTAGGTTGGCTCTAATAGATCTTTTACACTTAATTGACAACCGATCAATCTTGTGTCACTAATGTTGAATCTCAATAAGGATGCAGGTCGCTTCCAACCGGCCTATCTGGAAGTCATCGAGAAAGGCCTATGTTCAGTAGTAGACGTCCGTTTAGCTGAAATTGTGATGATGATAGTGATACAAAAAACAATTCACCACTGTCAAATGTGCTGAAATTGAATTATCAAATAACCATTCAACCCACATCGGCTCCTAATTCAATGATTTGCTGGAAAGGGATATTTCTTAAATATTTATCGTTGTATCAAATACTAGCAAGTCCACGTTTAGTAAAACTAAAATAAAGTACCACGTTTTCTCAGCAAAGTTTTATTACCACAACCGCAGTACAGAGTTTTTTTTTACAATTTCAACTTTAGAGAACTTCTATTATAATACAGTTCTTTGGTTCCTTCTTCAAGTTATAACGGAAGTTTTGAAAAAAATATAGTTAACATCGTTTGGTTTTGAATAGTAGCCTAGGGGCAAATATTTTCATCGACAAAGAACTGTTACCTATAGTAACAGAGTAGTTTTTTTTTTTCTGATTTAGATGTTGAGCCCATGCTCAACATCTAGATCAGAAAAAAAACTACTCTGTATATTTAATTAGCATCGAGGTAGAGCGTTATTCAACCGGGCCATATTTTTCAAATTAACAATCAATAAAAAAAATCACTTTTTATAAATCGAGAATTATAAAAAATGCAAATATATTACCTACATTCAGCTAGTGTCACAAATTCTAGCAAACGGGCGATTGAGTTGGAGTGTTTTTTTCTCTTTTCTTCCGTTGATATGCAGTTGAGAGTTAAAATGACCTTTCTCGTTTCTCCGTTGAAATCCAGTACAAAAATTGGGGAAGAGTTAAAAGTAAAGTGGTATAACATTTTGAAATGCGTCTAGCGCAAGCAGAAAGACCGTAAATCTAGCACAAAAAGTTTTCTGAAGTTTGTACTCTCACCACTTGTGTCAGTCGTCGCAAACTTCGCCTTTTAGTTTGCTCTGTTAAATAGCTCTCTGGGGATAGATATGTTTTTTTTTACGTTAATTTCATACGTGATAGGAAAAAACCGGACAAGCACGTGTCTGCCACGGCCCACGCGCTGTGGATTCCGTCATAATTTATGCGAAGTGGGATTTATGATACTAAGAACATGTTGAATGAGTTTACGACTAAAATTAATTTCTATTAAAGCATAACTTATCCAAGTTAAAGTTAGTTAACTGTAACTCGTTTATTTGTAGACAACTATATAGTTTTTGCTATTTTCAAGCCTTTTTGGCTGTGACAGCATTTCTTACTTTGCATTGTAAAGTGTATAATGGTCTTTTTATAAGTTTTAACTTATTATTAAGATAATTTCGTATATTAATTTGGTTTGCATGATTAATAAACACTAGCATGGGATTGTCACAATCAGGCAAATGAAAGGTAACATTTGTACTTATTATGATGGCGTTAAACCCATTTTGACCCATTGCAGCAGCATTTGGAAAACTCAGATCTCGTGTTTGGAACTCTCACGATCTTAAGCTTAAAACCAAAATACTGATTTACAAAGCGATTGTCTTGCCAACGCTACTTTATGCCGCAGAGACTTGGTCTACCTACAGAGCTGATCTTAGGCAGTAGGACTTATTCCATCTTAAGTGTCTCCGATCCATACTGCGGATTAAATGGCAAGTTCGCGTTTCAAACACAGAAGTCCTGCGTAGAGCTGGAATGTCAGGCATTGAGGCGCTCGTTATGAAGCAACAGCTAAGATGGTCAGGTCACGTAGTACGCATGGACGATAGCAGATTGCCAAAAGCAGTGTTCTACTCCTCCGAGTAACAACTGCTTTTCCTCCCTCTCATGCGGAAAGCGTAGGCAGGGCGGTCAATACCTCCGCTATAAGGACGTGTTAAAACGACACCTAATAGCATGCGGTATACCAACTGATGGCTGGGAAGAACGCGCACGTCTCAGACCGGAATAGCGCCAAAATGTTCTCAAGAACGTAGATAAATTTGAGGAAGTACGTCTAGAAAATCTCGATGCAAAACGCCAAATATGGAAGACATAACCAAAGCCTTCATATACTTACACTTTTAACGCTGCTGGTCAACTCTTCTGTGTTTCATGTAACCGAATCTTTAAAACTAAGTTCGGTTTTGCTAGTCATCTCAGAGCATTCCATCCAAATAATATCACGGCCTGATATTTGGCGGCAGGGAGTCGCCGTCGCCGGACACGGCGTGGAAAGTGATGATGATCATGATGATGAAACCCATTTTAGTGCAGTACCTAAAATTATTTAGATATTGATAGTAGTAAATAAATAAATAAAATAAATTGTTTCCACAATCACACCAATTATCTAGCCCCAAACTAAGCAAAGCTTGTGCTATGGCGACTAGATAACGGATAAACATACTTAAATACGTTTATAAACATCCATGACTTAGGTGCAAATGCTCGTGCTCATCACACTAACATTTGCCCCTCGCGGGATTCGAACCCGCAACCGCCAGGCATTGTAGTCCGGAGCGCGAACCACTAGACCAGACGGTCGTCAGTAGTTATATTTAACACTTTTGCAGATAGTATTCAACACTCCTAGTTTTGTTATAAGCCCAACTAAAGCCGTGAATCGTCTGCTTAATCTTTTTTCACATTTCTAAATAGATATAACGGCTTAGATAGTAAAGTAGAAATTTCTAGCTTAATACTTCGCACCCGCATCTCTGAATATACTCGTATATTTTTCTATACGCAGCGTGTTCCGGTTGTCTGAATAGCACAAAATTAAAAAAATATATAAACTCAATTTGTTGAGCGCCGATAGCTAAATCCGACAACACTTTTTTGAAAATGTTTATGTTTTTCAACCATTTTTTGTGTTTGAAAATAATAAAAGACTTGTTATTCTGCTGTACTTGTTGTTTAAGTGCCATTTTTTTGAATTTTTCATACGGGATGTATAAGCTCTGTTTTAACATACCGTCTGATTTAACATCACTGTAGTTTATTACAATAACAAAACTAGCCTCTGTCTGTGACTTCGTCTGAATATAATTTAAAATTAAGTCAAAGAGGAATCATCTCACTAAAAATCCAGGATAAAAATTATCGTACTTATGTCTTAAGTTCGATCAGATTTTAGCGAAATCAGATGAACTGTTAAAACGTGTTTAGGTAACAAAAAGTAAACCATACCAACTTTGTTATTAGGTACCAGTTAGTTTTACTTTTCATCACAAACAGCGAACAGAAGTTTAAGATTTCAAAGAAGAAAAGTACAAGTTTTTAAAATAAAGGGAAAACAGAATTTATTTGGGAATGTTAAGCGTCCAAGTAAAACGACCTTAAAAGGCAACGTGGAGGCAATTAAATAAACTTCCTAAATGTCCCACAGGCTGGGCAGGCCATTATTTTGTGGGTAAACTCGCTGTCGCCTTAAAAACGTACGGCAAAAAATGGGATGGCAACCGCACAGAGTCGGATTTGGGCATATGTAATGAAACTATTACTTAATTTAAACTTTGTATTTAAATACATTTTAAAGACTACACCTTTACAATGTCTTGTTTGATGTCTTTACTTCATAAAAGCCATTACTTTAATTTACAAATAAAACCACAAATATAATAATTTACTAATAAAACAATGAATACAAATAAAACCTCAAGCAATGCAACTGTTGACAAGTTTCATGAAAAACTACTCATTTCTATGCACAGGTGAATAACAAAAACTGTAAGCAAAGTAAGTATACCCGTAGAAAGCCTGACTAATAATAAGGAACTGAAAGGCCGAGCGGAGAACTTGCGACGTATTTTGCATAAAACAACGGCACTATCAAGTTTATTTGCGCTTACTGACTTCAAAACTTTTTAATCTGAAATGAGGATAACAATTCTCACTAGGTAATATAAGGTGAGAATAAAATAAAATTAAAGTTACTTTGATGAAAATACGTTTTGAGCTCTTGATATGAAAACACTTTTATTGGGAAGTTTTCTGTCCCATGTGCCACTTAAATGTTCATAATCAAACCTGGGCTCTAATCATGATCTTATACTTGGCAATATTATCTATTATTTTTTATTAAAAAGTTTGAGTAAAACAAACCTGGGTAATTACATACGCATAAATATAAATAGTCTATCATAAAAACTAAAAAAGTTCAAAATAAAAATAAATAAAAATATCATCGACTTCATATTGCATAAACTCGTCCAATCTTCAACTCTTTCTCGCTCTGTACAAGGGGAAGGAATAAGACGGATAATCAGATGGTTAAATGTACCAAAGATAGGACGAGTTTATGCAATATGAAGTCAATGTTTTTGATTTTAATTTTGAGTTTTTTTTTTTGTTTTTATGGTACACATTTAAGAATTGTTTTTTGCGATTGTTTTTCACCTATATAGGTAGTCACAGGTTACCAGAATGTACACTAATAAAATCGGACCTTATATAATAAAAATTAGGTTCACTTTCCCATCACATGATTATCACAATATTAAACAGTAATAAATAATATTCAGCTTGTTTATCGGTAACGTTATATTTGTAATGAGACAAAATCGAAATCAATTCAACAATTAATTCCTAAGGTATCAACTTATCGAAAAACCTTCGCTATGCATCTATACCAAATGCGGCCCTGTCCAAACGTTCAGAATTCAGGCATAAAAGGAACTATGTTACATCGGACTTACAAAATCCGCCGTAATAGGTCTGTCACGGCTTTTCAATCTCTTTAGATAATATCTCGGCTATTATTGAGGATCGTATATGCAACCCACGATATTAGGGAGCTATCGTCTGGAATGTAATACATAGAAATAGTGGAGAAAGATATTTAGAGATAGCTTTAGTCCTTGGTATTTCTGACGGCATTTCAAAGCTGAATATATTACGAAAAGAAAATTAACAAAAATGTTTATTATAAATAAATAAATAAATATTGGACAACATCACATACATTGCTCTGATCCTAAGGTAAGTACCTAAAGCACTTGTGTTATAGAAATCAGAAACAACGACGGTACCACAACACCCAGACCCGAGCCAATATAGAAAAGTTCGTTTTCTACATTGACCCGACCGGGGATCGAACCCGGAACCTCAGAGATGGCGGCGCCATTTAAAGTCCGGCGTGCTCGCCTCTCGGCTACGGAGGTCGTCGATTATCTTCGTTTATTAGGCGGTCTATTTGCTAATTTATATCTTAATCTTATATTAGTTACAAAAAGTATTGGTTGTTGTAACGAATTGGCATCTCAACATAATTCTATAGGTGTCACTATCAAAATTAAGTTGACACGGGCAATTAGTTTTTTTGGGGAAACTTGTTTTTTTTATTGGGGGATTATACTAATTCCTGTCTCACTCAGCTAAGCTCTCTTAACTTTAATTGATTATAAACAAAACTTGTAATACAAAAGGCGATACGAATAAAGACCACTACTGAATAAACAATAATGTTAATCCACACTGAATTGTTAAGTTATTAGTATTTAACACTCCTGGGCCTTAACCATGAACTGTTAAAACAATCACAAATCTGTCAAACATTATCATTTCTGTCAAATTTTGTATGAAATGACGTACCAAAATTGACAGATTTGACAACTTTGAGATTGTTTTAAGAGTTCATGGTTATGGCCCTGGAAATTGACTCCATACTACGAATTGATTTACATGTATTATAGGCTAGCTGTTGCCCGCGACTTCGTTAGTGTTCTCTTTAGTTTATTCAATATATCCCACAGAAACATTTAACCGGGATAAAAAGCTTTCTATAGGCTAATTCAGACCATATTGAGAATGTGTGCATAATTTCATCTAAATCCGTTAAGTATTTTTTGATTCCTAACCTTCACGACATCGCGAGCGCGTTTTCTCGCGTAATTTTGGTAAGGAGTTCGTTTTTCTCCGTGATGGACAGCTGAAAGTTGCCTGAAAAGAACCCAACAGTGATTTGACTATCTGTTTTCGTGAAATTGCTTCAAGGTGTGAGCTGCTGATTGGATCTGATGAAGCGTTCCTGAGCTGGTCTGCAGGTTAGTGGACCTATAGTTTTCAGTGATGACGACGAGACCATTTCTCTTTCTTCAATTCGCAGGGTGGGTTTCATAGGAATCAACATAATTAATCTTCAAACATAATCTTTCATAATTGAGCTCCCCGCGGTTAGCGGCTATTTATACGCTGCTACACCATTTCATTGGTTCACCAACAAAAATTCTTACATCCATCCTCAAACTTTCGTATTTTTAATATTAGTAGGGTGACACATTTTCTCCTTCGCTTACGAGTATTACTCGTATACTAATTGCGTAACGAAGTAGGGTTTGCTTTCTTTAGCAAATTAAATTTCCGATAGCACGTTATGGCTCGCTCCGTTTTAATTTTCTATTACGTCATAAATTGAAGGATTACCAACGCTACGAACTAACGTTTATTGAAACCAGTTAAGTGCAAGTTGGATACGCGTTTTGAGAGTTCTGGTACTACTGCGTTTTTGAGTTAGAAATACGTGTTTTTTATTTCAAACCTCATTACAAATAAAATATAGGATAATCGTCAGAGAAGAGTAATAAGCTTTAGCAAACCTAGTGTAGGATGGGCGCCAGCTCGATAGACCGACGACCTAAAGAAGATGACTGGTAGTGGTTGGATTATTGACTTATATATTACTTTTTACATCAATGGGTTGGATTAAAAAAAGTGGAAGTTCATGCTCTTCATGACTTTGTAAACTGTCCTCTACCTGAAGGTTGTCTGGAAGAGATCGCTTCTAGCGATAAGACCGCCTAAATTGTACCATTCTAAATGCATTTTCTTTTTTTGTACTGTTTGTTTTGTGTGGTGTGCAATAAAGAGTATCTATCTATCTATCTATCTATCTCTTCGGCGCTCTTAAGAAGAGGCTTACATACAGCAGTGACTGCAACAGGCTGACATGATAAAGTTTGTAGAAAACTTAAAACTTAACTAGAGATTAGACAAATGATGTATAATGTTTGCCACCACTATCCATCAAATAATTCAACATTATTATTAGTGATTCATATTAACCTTGGCGTAAAGTTATTTATTTAAGTTAATTAGGGTAAAGTTTGGGGTAAAACAAAACACCATCACAATAATCAGCCCCCTTCTAGACATGCTAAGTCGTGGTCTCCACTCAAGAACACGTCTACCCCATCGGTATCACAATAATCAGCCCCCTTCTAGACATGCTAAGTCGTGGTCTCCACTCGTTGATAATAAAATTATTCAATCCGACAATGAGGTAGCAAACGCGTTTGAGGTTTTTTTTTCTAATATACCTATTGCTACAACTAGTAATTTAAACTCTTCACAAGGTCTTGCGGAAACTTTTTTGAAATCAAATGTCGAAAAATGTACTTCTATTCTAAATTTTAGGCATATAAATCCCGAAGTTATTGTAAAAACTTTTAAAGAGTTAAATATGAAAAAAACAGAAGATTTATGGGGCATTTCAGTTAATATAATCAACCATATAATTGATAGTATAGCAACGCATCTTGCTTGTATATTTAATCAGTGTATTGATGAAGGTTCGTTTCCTAATTTGATGAAGTACAGCAAAATCATACCCTTATTTAAATCCGGAGATAAAAGTGATCCCTCTAACTATAGACCGATATCAATTTTACCAGCTCTTAGTAAAATATTTGAAAAGTTAATCTTCAATCAACTCTTATCACACTTCAGAATAAACAAACTATTGCATGAGAATCAGTTTGGTTTCACAAAGGGGAGAAACACAGCTGATGCGGGAGTTGCACTTATTAAGCATATCTTTGATGCATTTGAAAGTAAGCAGGATGCTTTAGGGGTTTTTTGCGATTTGTCTAATTGTCTAATAATTTGGCTTTCGATTGTGTAGATCACAAAACGTTATTAATGAAATTACGGCATTATGGTGTCTCAAATGAGTCAGGAAAATTGTTAGAGTCATACCTCACAGATAGAACGCAAACAGTTAATGTCAATGGAACTGACTCATCCGGGGCTCCATTACGCATGGGTGTGCCCCAGGGCTCTATATTGGGACCTTTATTATTCCTGATATATATAAATGACCTTCCTTACTTTACTAAAGATCTGTGTGAGATAGTATTGTTTGCAGATGATACGTCATTGATTTTTAAAACTGACAGAGGTGAAGCTACCTTTGACGATGTAAATAATGATCTCTCTCAAGTACTACGATGGTTTACTGCTAACAATCTTTTACTTAATGCAAAAAAACCAAGCTCATAAATTCACTATGCCCAATGTGAGGCAGGTCAGTACGCATATTAATATGTCAGACGATCACATAGACGCAGTCGATTCAACAACCTTTTTGGGAATTACTATAGACTCCCGACTGAAATGGGGTCCCCATATAATTGCCTTGTCAGGAAGGCTCAGTTCAGCGGCTTATGCTGTGAGGAAAATAAGGCTTTTAACTGATGTCGAAACGGCAAGACTAGTATATTTTAGTTATTTTCATAGTTTATTGTCGTATGGTCTATTGCTATGGGGCTCAGCTGCTGACATCGAATCAATCTTCGTGTTGCAGAAAAGAGCTGTACGTGCAATATATTGTCTTCGGCCTCGCGACTCTCTGAGGGAGGTCTTTAAAGATATTAAAATATTAACAGTAGCGTCACAATACATTTTTGATAATATTATGTATGTTAGAAAAAACATTAGTTCGTTTAGCCTTAAATGTGATTCACATCATTATAATACTAGAAATAAAAATAAACTTGCCGTTCCGAGCTTCAGATTAAAGAAAGTAGGTAATTCTTTTTTGGGGATATGTATAAAAATATTTAATAAAGTACCACAAACTCTTGTTGACTTGCCTGTTTATAAGTTCAAAAACCACATTAAAAAATCCTTATAGAAAAAGGATATTACAAAGTTGAAGATTACTTGAACGACAAGAGTGCATGGACTTAATAACCTGCCTAGCTCGCACTTACACTATCTTGTAATTGTATTTCCTGTAATAACATCAGGCTGACAAAGGTGACTGAGTTTGTTGCGCCGCTTCTTCTCATCACCAGCCGATATGTAGTCCCGAAGCGGTGGTAGGAAAAAAAAATTGGGACATGTAAAAGTGCCATTGATGGCCAATTTGCAAAAATAAATGACTTTGACTCAAGAACAAGTCTACCTCATCGGTACCGGTTCTCACCGGTATCGGTATCGTAAATGTGAGTGTGACTAGCTGTCTGCTAGTTCTCCTAACTATTTTTTTTAAAAAGCAAGGCTGCGTCCGACGTCCACATACAAGGTGGACAGACGACCTGGTAATAATTGCAGGAAGTATGGATGTACGCTGCTTCCAACCGGCCAATCTGATGATGAATTTGTCTCTTTGAGAAACAATGCACTGTCTACGTGCTGTCAATGGTTCAAGAATAGACTTCAGAGCTAAATAAATTCAACCCGAGGTGGCGTCTGTGTCTCCGAAAATTACTTATTTAATTCAAAAGCTACTATTCGAATGAAATGGTCCAACCCATGTCAACTATCTACAAACCGATGGAGGGAAAGATAATTAGATTTTACTGGAGGAAAATAAAAGTGGGACGTGTTTTCTTTCTCAAATGAAAACCACTTCGATTCCGCTGTAACGCTTCGCTTTAATTCATTTAGCGGGAACATTTTATGACCATATTGTTTAGAAGTAGCTTCCATTGGAAGAGTATTTCTTGTAAAGTAGAACAGTAGTTTTCGATATATTATCACTTTGTTTTAGATACGATAAAAATACATTACCTACTGGAATATTTGATGATTTGATCGGTGTAGTTGTGTGGTAGTTCGCCTTGAACGGGCCCCGGGGTCAGTTCCCTTTTTGGTAAATATAGAAAAAAGTTTATTTTAATTGGCCTGGGGCCTAGTCTTGTAGGAGACGAGAAATCAAACAAAATTTTACTGATTGATATGTCATAACGCAATGACAGAGCGAAAACTGTAAACTGACGGAATTTGTAGGATATAGCGTGAAAAAAATAAAAATATTTTTTTTACGCTATCCTACAACGCACTAAATATTTTTTTATCCTAGCCGTGGATCGTGCAGAGTGGCGTGCAATTGGAGAGGCCTATGTCTAGCAGTAGACTAGTGTGGGCTGATGATGATGATGATGATGATGATCGTACAACGCACCGATTGTAAAGCTCACGTTATAAATAATTAAAATTCTTATCTACAAATAAACTAGTGGAACTAGTTTAAAAGTATATTTTGTAAACAAATTTGACCCGGGAATCATACTTTGGGCTCTTTAGGTTTCAATATTAACGTCTTGCAGAAAACGCAGATCAAAAAGTAGGCCATCTTTTACAAGTTTATCAAAAAGATATGATACTTCCACATACTTTTAATTAAACAAATTCCGCTAACATTTGTCTACAATTTTCATTGCCCAGACTTCAATTACCAACTTCCTAATGGGAGTTAAATTTCTAGAACGTTACTGCATCGCACATTAATTAATCTGCAGTATTAATTTAGCCTCAGCTCTGCTATAATATAAAACGGAAGCCTCTAATTATGACATTAAGGCTCTTTCATTAAATTTCACATGATTAAGCTAAAGCGCGTTATATTGCACTAACTATTATTGGCACACAGGGTAATATTGGTAAAATTGAAATAGCGGCGATTTTAACACAGGGATTTAGATGTGTTTTGGCAAATAAAAAATGAGTCTAGGCTGTTTTGATTGTATTTACCTATTTACTATGATATTATAGGTTGTGCCAAAACAGTATCAAGTGGAATTCTTGTGATAGAGCATTTCCCTAGGATATTCGAATCAGTGTTTGTGATTGTAAGACATACTTAACATACTACCTCTAGTCCTCCTAAGCTTCACAATATTTTGGAAGACTCTGTACAATATTTACTTTTAAACTTTCGCGTTGCAGCCTGTGACCACGGTCGGTGAATTATGATCGCGTTAATTCCTGTACAATATACCAAAAACTGATTCATAAGTTATTTTCCTTAAATTGCAAATTTTTATAATATAGTACGTGGCCTCCATTCCAGAACATTTCTGCCCCATCGGCCATCAGTTCTACGTGCTATGTGCCCCGCGTACTGCCACTGCAGCTTGCTAATCCGTTGGGCTGTGTCAGCGACTTTTGTTCGTTCATTCGTTCGTGTAGGCCACGTACCGGCAAACGCAGCGTGGGACGTCCACCAACAAGGTCGACGACCTTAAAACTTATCTTATAATTATGAAAAAAAAACCTGAATCACCTCTTTAACATAAGTCCGAAACTTTCGTAAGATGATATTAATTGATTTTGGTGCCTTTAAACTTTATTTTGTCGTTTTATTATTTCAGTTTTGTTTATTACAAACGAAATCACTTTTTTTTTATTTCAATTACACTGCCTGTGACGCTGGTCGGACGCAAGAAAAATTCAATTTCCTGCATGAAATCCGAACAGAACACGACGGGACCGGACAACTGACATATTGACCGTTTTACATAAGAATCCTGAGCTGTAAAGCTGGGGCCGAATTCCAAACTATTTTTAGGGTTACGAAACTCTTGATCGAAATTGGGATGTTCATACCATTCTGTAATAATTCAAAGACAGTTTTAATTAAAATAACACGCTTTTTTGGCCTTATAACCCGGCACATTTACATTCATTAGAAAAAACTGATTTTTATCACTTCGAAAACAAAAAAAAAAATTGGCAGTTGACTTAGGTACCTTATCGGTTACTTCATAGTTGGCTATCGTCATACGCATCTCTTCCCTATTTTATAGGTTATTTTATGCGTTTAGATACCTCATAAAAAGTATGTCAATTGATTGGTGGTTTTAACTAGCCTATTATTTTAATATAGTTTAAGAGCTCACACTAGCGATATAAGAGCAAGTTATTGAAGCGAACAATGACAAAATTGTTACCATAGATAATATACATATTCATGTACTAAATTGGTACAGTTATTTGTCACGAAAGCGAGTAACTCGGGTTCGATTCCCGGTCGAGCTTGGGCTTCTTTTCTCGGCAAAAATTTAGCATGGTATAGCAATGGATGTTAGTCACTTACTTCGAGATAGTGACAATAGTTTCGCATTATTATAAAATACCTACAATTAGGAACGGAGCGCTGGGCGAAGGATGCGCAGAAGACATATGCGCAAACCATAACGTGATTGGCTTAGTCGCGCACCACCTCTGCACGGCCAGCCGGGATTGGTTGTTAGCTCCGCGCACACGCGTCTGTGATACGATGATCGTCTCGTAAGTTGCGCAAAGCGATCTAACCTACTATTCGCATCAGCGCTCAACATCGTAGGCGTATTTAATTGATTTTATATAGATTTTTGCTTTAGAATCACTTTGCTGTCTATCTGTCTACGTGTCACGGGTTATCAAATTGAAATTCTTAACGAATCTTAACAGGCAATCTTTAAAACTTGGTTCTGAATTAAATATTTAAAATTTTGATTTACTAACTTATATATAAACCATTAGGCTAAACATCTCTGTTAAGCCTAATGGTCGACTGGTAGAGAATGTCTCATGGCATCAAGTCCACCTATTGTATGATTTTTTTTCAAATCTGTGCAATAAAGTTTAAATAAATAAATAAATAACTTCTTTTCGCGACGACCTCCATAGCCGAGAGGCGAGAACGTCGGACTTTAAATGGCGTCGCCATCTCTGAGGTTCCGGAATCGATCCCCGGTCGAGTCAATGTAGAAAGTGAACTTTGCTATATTGGCTCGGGTCTGGATGTTGTGGTACCATCGTTGTTTCTGATTTCTATAACACAAGTGCTTTCGCTTCTTACCTTAGGATCAGAGCAATGTATGTGATGTTGTCCAATATTTATTATTTATTCAAAATCTAAATAAAGGTGCCGTACGCATATTTTATAGTGTCACTATCATTATCATTAGCACGCAAAGCAAACCATTGTCCACGCCACGCACGTTCATAGTGTTATAGACGACTGAGTGATAGTTGCGAACAGCGAGCAACATTCGCCTCGCGAGCGAACATTGACTCTCTATCGAGACACTAATTTGATTAAATAAACGATCACTGTATCCTATTTTCTGAAATTATGACCTCCGTAGCCGAGAGGAGAGCACGCCGGACTTGCGTTTCGCCATCTCTGAAGTTCCGGGTTCGATTCCGGGCCGGTCAATGTAGAAAACAAACTTGTCTATATTGAAGATATTGTCTATATTGTCAAGGGTCTGGATGTTTTAGTACCCTCATTGTTTCTGATCGTACCGTAGGATCAGAGTTATGTATGTGAAGTTGTCCAATATGAAAAAATATATCGTCAGCCCACTTTTATGGTTCCGTACCCAAAGGGTAAAACGGGACCCTATTACTAAGGCCCCGCTGTCCTAAGCTGCTGTCTGTCTGTCCGCCTGTCACCAGGCTATATCTCATAAACCATGATGACCGTGCCATGACCGTTGAAATTTTCTCAGGTGATGTATTTCTGTTGCCCCTATAACAACAAATACTAAAAATCGGAATAAAATAAATATTTAAGGTTGCTCCCATACAACAAACGTGATTTTCTTGCCGTTTTTGTAGATAGTGGTACAGAACCCTTCGTGTGCGAGTCCGACTCGCACGTGGTTTTTATTTCTATTTCCTCTACCACTAAACTATCACACGCCACACACTTGACTATCCTACATTCAGTCCTGCCTGTTATTTTTCCGTTAGGTACGCAATTATTAATGAATGCCTGCTTCTTATTAAAACTCTTTAGAATTATATACATGTAAACTCGTATGAATAATCTCTCCGCATAAAAATACTTGACATTTCAAACTATGTTCGGTAAATTTATCACGTTAGAGATACCTACATTATAGATGAACGTAGAAATTTGTTTTAAAAATGGCTGCAGGAATAAAATTTTATGACGCATCATACTCTTGAAATTGTAAGTGGCTCTGGTAAAATGTTATTTAAAATTTTAGCATCCACTAGGATTTGCAAATATTTACATTTTCACAGAGTCTAAAATATAAAAAAAACTCGCAACTAGCAAAAAATTGGTCCAAATTAAAAAAAAGAAGTTAAATGTGATATAGTTTTACCATTAATACAAGTTACAATTTCTGACCAAAACATCAGGGCCTGGTCATGAATGCCAAACAGTACTCATGCAGTATTATTTTTACTGGAAACTCTTACAGAAAAAAATATAAAAGAGTGAAACTAATATTGGTATAAGAGATCATAGAGAGTAACCCTAGAGAGGACGAACCCTGTATTTGCATTTACAAATTCCTTTCAAGTAATGTTCAATGACTTTACTAAAGCTGACTTCTAAATCCATTAATTTGTCATCAGTCCAGATTTGGCTGACACTAAAAATAAAATGGTCGGTATTGTACTACTATATCAAACTCAAACTAATGGTGGCTTTTTGCCCGGAAAGTTGATTACAAAGATACTTGAGATTTAACGAGAACACTAAGCCAAAATGCCGTCATTCAAAGCCCCTTAAACCTCTCAGTCCTAGTTATTATTCATTTGCGCCCTACGCCTGATAAATGTAAGTGCATTATGGGAACATGAAACTTTTACGATCGGCCGTGACGGTAATAATGTCGTCGACGTAATGATGCGCAATTTAATAAAGCGCCTGCCTGAACAGCATTTTAAAACTTTTAATGGATCGGCAATTCTTCCTAACCGAGAATTGTCTATCATTCTTGAGACGACTTTTGTCAGGTTCCGGCATCGTTTCCTGCTTTTTCGTTTTTGATGTCACCCTATTCCTTCCGAAATTAGCCAGATATTCGGAGTTTGTGGAACTTATTCCCTTTTTATATTCTGGTATTGTATTCCTGGTCTGAGGATGCAATCAAAAGCTTTTTAACTTCTCCCAGGCTTATGGTCGGATTCTACTCAGCAATTGTAATTTTTATGAAAGATTTTAGCATCGTTGAATTTCCTTTGTATTGAATCGTTTTATTATTAAGTTAACAGTTTGTATTCTAGACCTTGTTCTAATTTGGTATACAGAAATACGGTCCAGCAATCTTAATTGAAAATCTCCAAGCCACTTTTATAGGTTATCTCACTGTATAGAAGTTTGGAGGAAATTTTCTGTAATACCATTTTCTTGCGTTGTTTTTTTTGGACAAACCGACAAACTTCTGGCGTCTAAAAATCCGTCCCCAGATTCGTTTAGAGCCGGATACATTCCGAGATATAATAAAAAGTTTTGATCGGTTCGCATCGATCACGAAGTGGCAAGGTTTGTATCAAATCCCAAATGACACTTTTGTTTCACCGAGCTGTTGGGGTGGGGGTAAATTACTTTTTTTCTGCTTAAACTAAAAAGATTACGTGTAACTTCCCTTCCACAAATTGGGAGTTTCAATTGCGTCACTGTCTACACTTCGACATGTTTTTTAGCGGTCCGAATATGTACTATGTCGATTTAATTAAGGATCTATTATTTTGCACGTCTATTTAATATAATATCAGCGTGACCATCGTAATAAATATAGTAAAGTGTGTTTATTAATTTAATCATAAGCAATGTTGTCAAATACTTGAACATATTATTAGTTTAATTTTAGTATGAAACATTAACCACACCCTGTACTTATTACTCCCTAACAGTGTCTCTGTCTAAAAGCGTCTCTCATACAAAAACATAATTTGAAATTGAGGTTTAAAGCCAATAAATATGTAACAGAATATTACTCAAAGTCCCGATCTGAAAATAATATTCGTTTCCTTGTACAATTTTTAAAGTTAATAGTAGTATCTACGTATTATAATTTAGGTCCGTTTTAAATACTAACCAATGCGAGGTTTTTAAAAGATTAGAGCCTAGTCTGAAATAATATTTTATTAAATAAATGATGATTTTAATTGGATAACCGATAAAAAATTTGAATGAACAAAATAGAGAAGTACCGATACGGTCAACTGTTATTTCTAGCGACACATAAAGGTGGGTTTATAAGCTTAATTTAAAGGATGGTACTGACCAGCGAGGTGCTCTTTGATCATAGGCAGATTACTAAAGCCAAGAAACCAAGGCCGCGGTTATCGAGTGGGTGGGTGACCATTCCAATCATATTTTGTGCATGTATCACGATCATCTCCGTGCTTCGGAAGGCACGTTAAAAGTTGATGGAATCGCTTGATACCGGTCGTTAAGCCTAGTGAGAGGCCTTAAGGTGGCTTGATTACATGAATTATATCTTACAGTAAGGTAAGTAAGATTTAGTCGCTGGCCTTACAACATTCCTCCACCAATTCGCTCTGGGCCAAGGCCTGTTTCCTGCAGTGGGACGTATTATAGAACACACTTTACTTTTAAACCTTTACTGACCAGCATTACGAGGCGAAATGTACCTAACATGTGCAGCAAACATGTTTTGTTACGCCGTTTGCTAAAGTCCACGTAAATCCGACTCCTTAATTATGTTTCGGAACTCCAGTTAGTACCTACTATTAGACACGAGTCGATAATAGTGACATACCTACTTTTCAAGTCGGTTGAATATTTCCTCTACACCTACATCGTAGGTAGCTTTACGACTTATGGTCGATGGACTTCGGGCTATAACCTATAACTAACCTGTAATCATGATTAAATCCTATATTTGTTGGAATAAGTCTGTAAACGAAACCGCTCACTACGACCCTAAATTCACTTATCAAAGATAAATAACAGTTAGGCGAGTTTTGGATCGAATTAACATACGTCTTACATAATCGATATACTATAATTCGCGGGCATAACTGCAACCTACGATGATCATGATAAATATTATTAACACTTTTGTTTACAGCCTGTACAGTGTAACTTTATAAAAAAATCTACGAGCCGAAACACTGGCAGTGATAAATGGTTCGTCCGTGAGCGCCCGCCGACGTTGATGAGTCGATCGCGTTCAGCGAAATACACTGCTCGAATTGTGGATGTTTCACTTTTTATAGACAGGAAAAGGTGTGGTTTCCCTTCTTCTTTTTTATATTGATCTATGTATACAGGCTGTCGATGATAAAAAATCTTCGCCAATATAATCGAGCGTTGCATTTCGCGTATCTGTCATACAAAGAGGATGGATAAAATTTGTTAAAACTCGCCTGTTTTTTGTTGTTGTATGTTATGTAATAATAAGTAATACCGTAGTACCTATTTTGTGTTTTAAAGTTTGGGTAACTATCAATTTTCATAGTTTGGTCATGCATAGTTAATAGGTATTTAAAAAAAAAACAATTTTTCAACTAATTTAGGTATTATAATATTATGTAAAATCAAAATCCCAAGCAAAAATGACATGTTTATCGAGTGCTGTGAGAATTTTTACAGAATATTTTTTTCATAAATCAAAGTTTTACTTTTCTATTATTAAGATAGTAAATGTAAGAACCACGAACATTCTATACTCCAATTATGATGAAACAAAGCAGAGCAAAACCGTGTCTGTTGCTAGTCAACGATAATTATCAGCAAACATCAGACATATTATAATTAAGGGGTGTAATTATACCGAATATTAAAGATCAAGGCAAAGACCGTACAACGGTAACAAGGTCGCAACTCTAAACCACAACAAAAGTACTTTTATAAAGTAGGCTCACCCTCTGTGGTACTTTTCCAACTGAGGAACTACAAAGAGTGAATTTGGTGTAAAAAGCCAAAAAATACGATAAAATTTAAACAAAACAAGTACAGCGCAAGCGCAGCGTGGGACGTCCACACACAAGGTGGAAAGACGATCTGGTAAAAGTTGCAGGAAGCCACTGGATGTAGGCCGCTTCAAACCAGCCGATCTTTATTCGGTGCGTCTGTAAATCGCAAAAAAAATAGTTTTTTCCAATCCTGAGACTTTATTACCCGACTGTCAAACAAGGGTTATGTTTTTCGAGCGTATGTATGTATGTAAGTATGTCTATTTCTTTGGCACGCCCTAAACCTAAGCCGTTTAACGGAAATTAAAGTATAATATATCAATAGATTTGTCTCAATTGTCGAAGTGACAAGGGGTATGTTATTTCCCGAAATTCCCGCGAGAACAGAACCTACGGGAAAACGGATCTGCAATAACTAATAAACCGATTTTGAAACTTTCTTTTATTAACTAAGGGACTCATATTTTTAGTGCTAATAGTATTCAAAACTTTATATTTCAAAATTCCTACGGGAACAGGCAAAAAAATACACTGAAAAAATTGGAAGGAAAAACCGTTTAATGGATTTCAAAATATGATATGTCATTAGATTCGTCTCAGTTGTGGGAGTGACATAGGCTATGTGATTACCCGAAATTCCTATCGGTACATGAATTAAACGGGAAAAACCGATTTCAGATACTACTTACTCGAGTTAAAACCTTATTTTTCAATGAAGAGTTACAAATAAGGCTTTTTAGTTCATTGAAAAGTTGTAGCAGAACAATACAATAAAAAAAAAAAAAAATTAAAATAATTAATTTAAAAAAAATCAAAAACCCGACTGCGTAAAAATTAAACTTAAAAGGTGAAAACAAGATTTAAAGAATCAATTTGCAGTCGGAGGCATCATGTGGATCCGTAAGGTGTCCCGAGTAAACTTACTTGGTTACAGAGTGTAAGATTGGATTACAGCAACCAGCAATTCTTGCGCACAGTTTTCCTATGTCTACCTTCTATTGCATATGGGGTCTGCCAACTAATCTTACGTGTAGTTTTACAACCTCTATTCTAATAAAGTTTTGCACCACTTAAATTCTAATGCAAGGTATAAAATAATGGTTTAGCCATTTAGGTGGCCATTAAATTGAACGAGTTTGCCAAGAACTTTTTTTTCATTTGGGTCCATTTTGTTGGCAAAGTAGTTTAGTTTCATGAAAACAATCGAAATCAATATGACTCTAGTCTAGTGCTATACCTATAGCACTAGAGTCATAATTCGATTAAGTAATCAAATTATATAGGGGAATTATAAAATATATAGGGGAATAAATATATCGGGAGACGTGACCAGGTGGGAAACTTGCTATCATCATCACATCACCAGCCTATATCAGTCCACTGCTCCAAAAGGAGGATTTTGCCATAATATCCACGCTTGGCAGGCGGGTTGGCGATCGCAGTTTGGCCAATGGTGGAGAGGAGACGCTGCTGACCGTCTTCTCATGGCGGTTCTCCTGTAGTTGCCTCTTACGACACCCATAGGAAGAGAATGGGTGGTGCAATTCTTTTAACGTGCCGGCACCACACGACACTTGCTATACAATGCATAAATCTGCCATAATTATGCGTGTATTTCGACGTCGCACTCTTGGAGTGGAGTCAACCGGCGAAAGGTTAGAAGAGCGTGCTACGAATGTTTAACATACGTTGAGGAGCATGTCTCCCACATGGTCAAGTCTCCTGGATTTCCCCTTGACTGATTTTTGACTAAACTTACTACGTTGTCCTCTATTATGATCACACTCCAGGCAACAACATCACAACTCCAAACCATAGCTAAAATTACTCACCACTCTGACGTATTGTTACTGAAATTCGATTAAAAGTTCCTCGAAATGGATTTTGGATCGTGATAAGACGCCGTGAAGTAATATGAGTATAATAATAAAAGCCGTAAGTTTCCGTTAATGACTGAAGTTGGATGTATTGGAAGTGTTAAAGCTCTGTTCGGAGCGAGTGGTTGTAGTTAGCCTTTTTGTGTCGACGAGCTTATTTTAGTAATTGCTCTAACAAGAATTGTATTATGTAATGAGAGCCTGTAATACCTATGTATTACAATATAATATGAATAGTCTTAGCGAATAAAATGTGCTTATATTTTATATAAACCAAGTTAGTTTTTTTGTAGTACATTTTCGGTAATTGATATAAATTATGATAATGAATATAAAACTGCAAAAAATATTTCCCGGTCGTTGTGGTGACACTAGACAAATAACTAAACCATCCATTTCATATACAGGACTAATTTCAATATTTACAAATTATTAAAGGTTTAATACAAAATTGTAAAATAAAAAAAGTTTAATAAAAACTAAAAACCGACTTCAAAATGAAACTAAAAAGCGAAAAATAATATTGACTAAAACATACCTAATCAGTTCTTTTTGGAGTCGGTGCCAGCCATCGAGAGTTAAAATGTGTTCATTCGCACCGACTCCAAAAATAACTGATTAGGTATGTTTTAGTCAATATTATTTTTCGCTTTTTAGTTTCATTTTGAAGTCGGTTTTTAGTTTTTATTAAACTTTTTTTATTTTATAATTTTAAGTGTTAAGTCCTCTATTTTTCTCTCCTAACTTCGCCAAAAATTACTTTACAGCAAAGTAACCTTAACTAATATTGGTCCTCTATGGACCCCCCATCCAATGGTATGATAAAAATTAGGTCTTATATAGGGTCAATTTTTCGACGAAAATTTTTAAGTCTTAAGAAAAGAGTTTACCTACACTCCAACCAGAACGGCGGTTGGTGTCGTAACCATAGGATAAGGTCTCGCGTTAAATAACAGGTTAAATTAAGAAAGGAACTTTCAAATTTTTTTTCGTTACTGGGTGTGCGGGTACGCCCCCAGTAAATAAAAATTTTCTGTCTGGTACCTCATAAGCTCCACGTCTGCTCAACACACTGCGAAATATCGACAAATTGCAGTATTATCTTCTAACTCATATCCGTTAAGGAGTTCTGTGGCTTCCATCATCAGGTCAGCAACATGACATGATGATTACCAGACCCAAAAATCAGCATCGAGTCAGAAAATATATGCAAAACATTATGGGTGCCTATAAAAATTGAGGGTTGCCCTCGATTTCCCAAGGATCCCATCATCAGAATCTGACTTGGTGGAAATGAGACCACCTCGGGAGTATACCCTTTTAAACTAAAAAATAAATTTTGAAATCGGTCCATAATTGACGGCGTAATCGCGTAACATACATACAAAAAAAAAAAAAAAAAAAAAAAAAACAACAACATTCAGACGAATTGAGAACCTCCTCCTTTTTTTTGAAGTCGGTTAAAAAATAAGGTACATTATTATATTTAGGTTTCTTAGTACGAACTAACTTTATAGAGTAGTAGGCGATAGACTGAAAGATTTAGCGATTTTTATTTGATTTTCATTAGAAAGAAATTTTGCGAAAATCTGAGAAAAGAAAAAAAATGTAAATAGTGTCTTAAAAAAATTTAATAATTATTACAAAATTAAATGCTATTAGCTTCACGGTAACTAACATCATCATCATTTCAGCCACAGGACGTCCACTGCTGAACATAGGCCTCCCCCAGTGACATCTAGATTGGACAGTTGGAAGTGGCCTGCATCCAGCGGCTTCCTGCAATCTTTACCAGGTAAGTCCATCTTAACAATAAAAATAGCTTTTAAATAACTAACAATATAATTAAATCCTTAGAGTGCTCGTAAACCTTCTTCTAACTGGAGTACCGATTTGAGACTTTTTAACTGACAATAAAAGATTTTTAAAACCGTCAAGTTGATTCGATGATGAGAAGGTGAATAGTGGAACTCTTCAATCACAACCAGACAAACCTTGTTTGCTCTATTTGATTCGTTTTGACGAGTCCAATATTGTAATAAAAAAATCGGACAAGTGCGAGTCGGACTCGCCCACCGAGGGTTCCGTACACATATTTAGGTACATATTATTAACAAAAATAGTTCCTTGCATAAGTACCCTGTTTTTTATGATTTAATTACAATTACAAAAATTAATAGTTTTTTGATTTTCCCTATAATTTTAGTAAACGACATTATTATTCGCCAAAGTTCATAGAATTTTGATTCTCTGGAAATATTCATTTTTTGCAACATAAGCGGCCGGCCGTTTTTTCAAGTGTTTTATTTATACTAGCCGTTAAATGGTTTCTGAATGTGGCTTTTAAAACAATTTCCACGTATAACTACCAAAATTGAATAAACGACCATAATTCAATTACGAAAACAATAATTTACATTAGTAAATTAAAATTTAAGCAAAGCAATGCCAATAAAGTCGTGTTTAAGTATGCAGATTGTTAATAAAATAATTTAAATTAAAACTCGTACACTTGATTGCCAATTAAGCCTCATCATCATATCAGCCTGTTGCAGTCCACTGCTGGACATAGGCCTCCCCCAAGGAGCGCCACAGCGCACGATATCCCGCCCTTTGCATCCAGTCGCTGCCGGCTGCCTTCTTCAGGTCATCGGTCCATCTAGCCGGGGGGCGTCCTACACTACGTTTGCCTAAGCGTGGTCTCCATTCGAGAACCTTCCTGCTCCACCTCTCGTCGGTTCTGCGACAGACATGGCCAGCCATTAAGCCTCAGTAATAATAAAATCTTAATGTTTTAATATTACTACTACTCGTTTTTGGGACAGCGTTATTATGATCACTGATTAAATTTTAGATGATAGCAATTTAAATGTGATAACTAGGCTTACCACATCTAGAATCAAGCGTACCCTGACTGGAAATGACAAAACCTTATCCCGGGGGATAAGGGGGGTCGATGCTTTCAGCAAAACAATAGTAAAGTCACCATAATCATCACAGCCTATTGCCATCCTCCGCTGTATGTAAGCCTAAAAGAGAGCACGATATCCCGACTTTTTATACAGCCACTGCCAGCCATCTTCCTATGGTCGTCGGTCCATTGGGCAGGGGGGCGTCCTACACACGTTTGCTAAAGCGTTTTCTTCACTCGAGAACCTGTTTATCCACCTTTCATCGGTGATGCGACATAGCTTTCAGTGAACTAAGTAAATTAATGTCTGTTTAATACTTAAATATTCTTTCCTTATTTCAAGACCATGAATCTAAAAAAAAACACTTCCAAATGCTAATCGTCGTAAGAGGGAAACATTTTATACGGATAAGTGTTTTTAAAGAATTTAATTCTGATTCTGTTGTAAAAATTGTTGTATTTGTGCAGGATAATCTGACTATTCGGCTCAAAAACCATTGGAACTTACTTAACCTTGTATTAAGAAAACATATTCCAGTATCGATACCACCTTCGTAGATTCCCAACGCTCGTTTTAATTTCTCGTTTAGTGTGAACACCGCCCTCTGGTGGGCGAACTTAGATTACAGCACAAAATATTAATAGCCACTCCGAAGGTTGGAAGCTTATTAATTTTTACGGTAACGACTTCAAAAGACATCAAGTGATCCATTATTGTTTGGAGTTACAGGTTCTACTCATCGAGGTTAGTTAGTGTTCCGTTCATATTTTATGGTCTTCCTTAGTTTAGATTTTACGGAATTCGAAACTTAAAGGTGTTTAAATCTTTTGGTGTTTTTTTTTGTAGCAAATAAATGAGTTTGTCGTCCCGTTTGGATTTTTGGTTTGATTTTTAGTCCGGGTCAATTCAGGAAACGGTATTTCTAAATTGGTCCCTGGCAAAATTCAATGTATGGTTCCTTGTAACAGACCATGATTTTAGATATATGACGCATTTTTATTTAAATATTAATTTCTAAACTGGCAAAAACAGGATTGTCTTGAATTTTTTGGTAACCTATTGAGCTCCCAATAAATTGTTTTATTTCTGGTCGCAAAGTATCGATTAACTGATTTATTAGGTATTAAGTTAATTACTTAACTATTGGGAATTTATTCCTCAGTATAGTCAACATCAAAGTAACTTTTGTAAAGCTTCCAAACGAACCGCTTTGCAAAACACATCACATAGCTTAACAAAATCACTTGGCAAAAATATTTAAGGAACTCAGGTCAGATTAATCCGTATGCTCGGAAAAAAATGTGTCGTAATGTGTGCACGAACATAGCAAGAGGATGAATGTAAAGTTAAGAAGAGTCGGTCGGTTTATAAATAATTTTTAATCAGCTACTTTTAATGTTGACTGTACGTACCCGCTTTTACGCCAGATAAAATAAAATTATTTCTTTTAAGTTATT
Organism: Anania fuscalis; assembly: GCA_950371115.1. Classification (NCBI taxonomy): domain Eukaryota; kingdom Metazoa; phylum Arthropoda; class Insecta; order Lepidoptera; family Crambidae; genus Anania; species Anania fuscalis. Next base: position 3,826,467 of record OX493337.1, read on the forward strand.
TTTTAAGTCCAAGAAACAGAAATAAAACAGCCTTGCATTTTAAAGAATACGAAATTAAATGTTTACCGAGTTCCTCGTCCAAAATAAATTACAAGAGCGCGCAAGGAAAATATTTGAGTTTCTTTACAAGGAACGCGGAATTTGCGGCAGACAGATATACAAAAGTAATCAAAAAAGTTTGCTAAGTCAGACGAACAGTATGCATTAACAACTAAAATAGATACTAGAAGCAAAATAGCAGGTGATAAATACAAATTTGTTAAACGATAAAACGCCCATTTTTTTTTTTTTTTTTATAAATATTGGACAACATCACATACATTGCTCTGATCCTAAGGGTAGCTAAAGCACTTGTGTTATAGAAATCAGAAACAACGACGGTATCACAACACCCAGACCCGAGCCAATATAGAAAAGTTCGTTTTCTACATTGACCCGACCGGGGATCGAACCCGGAACCTCAGAGATGGCGGCGCCATTTACAGTCCGGCATGCTCGCCTCTCGGCTACGGAGGTCGTCGAATTTATAGATAGTACCTATACCCTTATTTGCATACCACGCAAAACAAAGTTACAAACACCTACCACAAGGTGCACAGTTTAGGCGGCCTTATCACTAATAGCGATATCGTCCTGAAAATCTTTAGGTACAGTGATTTGTATTTTTAGGGTTCCGTACCCAAAGGGTAAAACGGGACCCTATTACCCTGTCCATCTGTCCGTCTGTCCGTCTGTCCGTCTGTCCGTCTGTCCGTCTGTCCGTCTGTCCGTCTGTCCGTCTGTCCGTCTGTCCGTCTGTCCGTCTGTCCGTCTGTCCGTCTGTCCGTCTGTCCGTCTGTCCGTCTGTCCGTCTGTCCGTCTGTCCGTCTGTCCGTCTGTCCGTCTGTCCGTCTGTCCGTCTGTCCGTCTGTCCGTCTGTCCGTCTGTCCGTCTGTCCGTCTGTCCGTCTGTCCGTCTGTCCGTCTGTCCGTCTGTCCGTCTGTCCGTCTGTCCGTCTGTCCGTCTGTCCGTCTGTCCGTCTGTCCGTCTGTCCGTCTGTCCGTCTGTCCGTCTGTCTGTCTGTCACCAGGCTGTATCTCATGAACCGTAGGTAGACAGTTGAAATTTTCACAGATGATGTATTTCTGTTGCCACTATAACAACAAAATAAATATTTAAGGGGGCTCCCATACAACAAACGTGATTTTTTGCTCATTTTTATAGATAATAATAATAATAATAATAAATAAATATTGGACAACATCACATACATTGCTCTGATCCTAAGGTAAGTAGCTAAAGCACTTGTGTTATAGAAATCAGAAACAACGACGGTACCACAACACCCAGACCCGAGCAAATATAGAAAAGTTCGTTTTCTACATTGACCCGACCGGGGATCGAACCCGGAACCTCAGAGATGGCGGCGCCATTTACAGTCCGGCGTGCTCGCCTCTCGGCTACGGAGGTCGTCAAATAATAATAATAGTGCGGAACACTTCGTGCGCGAGCCCGACTCGCACTAAGCCGGTTTTCTTTTTAAATTTTAGTAAGAGCTTTGTTTTTGTTGTCTTATCTTGACTGAAAAGACATTGGTCACATGAACATGATTAATCATATGCTATGGCAAGATGTATTTTTTTTGCAGAATCATGGTAAAAATAACAAACAAGTTATAACGTCCCCGCACACTATAACACCAACTTTATGTCTATGTCACCGCACAGAGGTGACGACCAACAATAAAATTGGAATGGAAGAATTTAACTGGACCTATAAATTTAGCTTGGGATCAGATTATACGGTCATAGAGTACGGTGACCTACATACGAGAACATTAAAATAAAATATAGGTATTACTTTAAAAATTATCTTGTTTTTAGGGGTAGGTGTGCAGTAAATTTTCTTTGGTTTTAAAGTTGCTAAAGACACATTTACAAATGGCCAGCGTCAAAATCTCTAAAAAAACACTTTCGCATAATAAAGTGTTTTTTTAGAGATTTTGACGCTATAAATCATAACAGTAGATAAAATAAATCACATGAAAAATCACACAAACTGAAATGTTTTAAGTTGGTGATTGGATATTATTTTTGCAATTCAAATACAATTGTTGATAATCGAAACAATTACAAAATAAAGGAATATTTCTATCCATGACAAAGGAAATATAAAACTAATAATATAACCTTGATTGACACACGACAAGTGTAGAAACAATAGAAATATTTTGTCATTACCCGCGGGGTGCTAGATCGATAGTTACGGCACATGATACTTTGTAATTAAAAACACACATAGGTAAATACTTATATGTGTTTGTAAAAGGTAAAGTATATAAATAAATAAATAAACATTAGACAACATCAAATACATTGTTCTGATCCCAAAGTATCTAAAGCACTTGTGTTATAGAAATCAGAAACAATAACGGTACCACAACACTTAGACCCGAGACAATATAGAAAAGTTCGTTTTCCACATTGACCCGGCCGGGAATCGAACGCGGAACTTCAGAGATCGCGGCGACGGCCAGTCCGGCCGGCACGCTTGCCTCTCGGCTACGGAGGTCGTCAATATATTTTGTTTGTATTTGCTGTCCCGAAGTTGGGCAAAGACCCCTCGGAATTTCTGTCGAGGGCTAAAGTTTACCAGTCGCGGATTATCAAAAATATTAAACCGACTCCATATAATCCTAAAGCTATTTATTGTAATACAAACTTACAAACACAGGTTTGAATCAGTTGGTTTTGTAATCGTTGCGAGCGAGGACATTTAAACTCACTTAAATGGCACCGACTCCAAACCTGTCTTCCCAAAACGCGATGATATTAAAAATAAATATCTTTGAAATCCCCTGATCCTTACAGATAAAGACGTTTCTCCGACCGTTGTTTATAAAGTAGGTACAGAAACCAAAGCAAACACGAAGGTGGTACCATAAACGTCCCAAGTTTCGACTGAGACAATAAACTCCGAAAACAGCTACGAGTACTCTTTCACAGTCCCGTAAACCTTTATGTCACATATCTCGCCAGTATTGACTTTGTTTTACACATAACCTACACATCTTTAGGTCAAGTTATACATCCTTACCTATATTATTAAATATTATTATTATATAAATGCGAAAGCTCTTTCTGTTACACCTTACAGTCAAACTACCAAATCAATTTTAATGAAATTTGATAAGGATATAGGGAAGGTTTTTAAGCTATTTTTTGTTAAATTTTAAAGGACTAAAATACTCCTTTCCTTAGTTTCTTCATTTCTTTTCTTACTTTCTAAAATTGAAAATGGCAATCTGTATTCTACGCTAGCGAAGCCGTGAATAGTTTTCTATAAATAGAAAGTTTTCTATTTATCTGAAGTAACTGGGCTCCGTAAGCAGGTAGTAATACTCGCAGATGAGTATTTGATAGTCTTTGATAGTTAATGTTCCGTAACAAATTGAACTGACGAAAATCCTTTTTGGATTTTACTGCTGGACAATAAGCCTCCCCAGCATATAACTTGTAACTGGGCTTCCTAAAACCTTGACTAAGTCGTCAGTTTATCAGATGAGCTGCCTGCTTATACTGCGTTCAAAGTTTATACGTCCGTTTTGAAACTATGTATAACATATATTTTAGAAGCCCAACAAGCGAAAAACAAGCTATCAACTCACAAACGTAACACAGAGCAGTAAAAGCCGTTTATGTCACATATCTTGCCGATACCGATATTTATACCCAGAGATTGGATCGGCTTCAAAACAGGCATAATTTTCGAGTATGTAGCATGTTGGTACATCTTTACTATGATTATGATCAGTATAAAAAAAACTTGAATAGCGATTTTATTTGCTTCATGTAGAATCAAGTAAAATCGCTAAGCAAGTTTTTCTAGCATTTTTACAAATAGCAAAATAAGTAGGTAATATTAAAGGTAATTTTAAGTTTAACGTTAAAAATATTGAAAATAATACTTATTAAAAATAGGTACGTAATTTTGCAATAAGAAATGGTTAGTTCTTAGTTTTTTACTATTAATTTTGTCTGGAGTGTACATGTGTGTGTAAGTTAAAAGTAATGTGTTGACTTTGCATAAAAAACCAGAAAGCAATAAAAGATAACTCAATGGTTTAATACACGAGTCCGACTCGCACTTTTTTTGTCATAGCTCTCGGTAATCGATACTCGTGATCGGTATCACATAATTTGTATCGACAGTCCATTGTAGTATCGGCATCTAGATAAATGTAAAATAATGCTTGTTTTGAAGCATACTCGTATAGCACATACGAGTACCCTTATCAGACCGTAACTCGTTTCCAACGCGTTGTAAATATTGGCATTGGAAGTGATATACAGCGTGTTATTTTTGATTTTACATTGTAACCAACGAAACTGTCGCAAAAGAGTGGTTCGTCGGAGTATTTTTTTTTTCATCGTCATCATCGTTTCAGCCAGGTCGTTTACTGCCAAGACTTACAAATTGGTTGGTTGGAAGCATCCAGTGGCTTCCCAACCTTTACCAGGGGGGTAACCATGAACTCTTAAAAAAATCTCAAATCTGACAATTTCGTTCGTAAGTTAGAAAACAAGCTATCAACTCACAAACGTAACACAGAGCAGTAAAAGCCGTTTATGTCACATATCTTGCCGATACCGATATTTATACCCAGAGATTGGATCGGCTTCAAAACAGGCATAATTTTCGAGTATGTAGCATGTTGGTACATCTTTACTATGATTATGATCAGTATAAAAAAAACTTGAATAGCGATTTTATTTGCTTCATGTAGAATCAAGTAAAATCGCTAAGCAAGTTTTTCTAGCATTTTTACAAATAGCAAAATAAGTAGGTAATATTAAAGGTAATTTTAAGTTTAACGTTAAAAATATTGAAAATAATACTTATTGAAAATAGGTACGTAATTTTGCAATAAGAAATGGTTAGTTCTTAGTTTTTTACTATTAATTTTGTCTGGAGTGTACATGTGTGTGTAAGTTAAAAGTAATGTGTTGACTTTGCATAAAAAACCAGAAAGCAATAAAAGATAACTCAATGGTTTAATACACGAGTCTGACTCGCACTTTTTTTGTCATAGCTCTCGGTAATCGATACTCGTGATCGGTATCACATAATTTGTATCGACAGTCCATTGTAGTATCGGCATCTAGATAAATGTAAAATAATGCTTGTTTTGAAGCATACTCGTATAGCACATACGAGTACCCTTATCAGACCGTAACTCGTTTCCAACGCGTTGTAAATATTGGCATTGGAAGTGATATACAGCGTGTTATTTTTGATTTTACATTGTAACCAACGAAACTGTCGCAAAAGAGTGGTTCGTCGGAGTATTTTTTTTTTCATCGTCATCATCGTTTCAGCCAGGTCGTTTACTGCCAAGACTTACAAATTGGTTGGTTGGAAGCATCCAGTGGCTTCCCAACCTTTACCAGGGGGGTAACCATGAACTCTTAAAAAAATCTCAAATCTGACAATTTCGTTCGTAAGTTAGAAAACAAGCTATCAACTCACAAACGTAACACAGAGCAGTAAAAGCCGTTTATGTCACATATCTTGCCGATACCGATATTTATACCCAGAGATTGGATCGGCTTCAAAACAGGCATAATTTTCGAGTATGTAGCATGTTGGTACATCTTTACTATGATTATGATCAGTATAAAAAAAACTTGAATAGCGATTTTATTTGCTTCATGTAGAATCAAGTAAAATCGCTAAGCAAGTTTTTCTAGCATTTTTACAAATAGCAAAATAAGTAGGTAATATTAAAGGTAATTTTAAGTTTAACGTTAAAAATATTGAAAATAATACTTATTGAAAATAGGTACGTAATTTTGCAATAAGAAATGGTTAGTTCTTAGTTTTTTACTATTAATTTTGTCTGGAGTGTACATGTGTGTGTAAGTTAAAAGTAATGTGTTGACTTTGCATAAAAAACCAGAAAGCAATAAAAGATAACTCAATGGTTTAATACACGAGTCTGACTCGCACTTTTTTTGTCATAGCTCTCGGTAATCGATACTCGTGATCGGTATCACATAATTTGTATCGACAGTCCATTGTAGTATCGGCATCTAGATAAATGTAAAATAATGCTTGTTTTGAAGCATACTCGTATAGCACATACGAGTACCCTTATCAGACCGTAACTCGTTTCCAACGCGTTGTAAATATTGGCATTGGAAGTGATATACAGCGTGTTATTTTTGATTTTACATTGTAACCAACGAAACTGTCGCAAAAGAGTGGTTCGTCGGAGTATTTTTTTTTTCATCGTCATCATCGTTTCAGCCAGGTCGTTTACTGCCAAGACTTACAAATTGGTTGGTTGGAAGCATCCAGTGGCTTCCCAACCTTTACCAGGGGGGTAACCATGAACTCTTAAAAAAATCTCAAATCTGACAATTTCGTTCGTAAGTTACGTACAAAATTGGCAGATTTAAGATTGTTTTAAGAGTTCCTGGTTACCCTCCAGGTCGTCTTTTCATCTATCCGTCTTCAAATGATAGTTAATAATTAAGGTACCTAAATCTCAAGATGTTTTTATAGAAAGAAACTACCGTGTTATAATAAGAGTTATAATATCAAAAATATTTCATAAATCATACTGATTGCCATGGTCTTAAAGTAAGGAATTAATATTTGTTTAATTACGATTATAAATGCTGCACTCATTCAATTGGTTATAAGGTAATTAGTAACCACTATCAGCTCTGCCTAAAATAATTAGGAATAAAAACAACCGTAACTTTTTGTATAATTTTATTTTATTTTATATTTTCATGGAAAACAAATTTGCAATAAAGTGTTATCCTTTATCTTTAACCTGCAAATTGAAAATGTTGAAATACTCTTAAAAATTTTAGCCTAATAAAAGTACATTAATTACACCAGCAAACAAACTCATGAGCTCGACCAGCAGAGTCTAATTCCCTAAACAGATAAGCCAAAAGGGGTCCTCGTACCATAGTACTCGTAACCCGCTTTCATACATAATCTACGCTAAGTTACATCCCGAGCTGTCCTTGTTTATAATAAGGATATTATTATTATTTAAGGTTTCATAGTTTAATACCCTGGAGGTGTTGCTAAGCTTGCAAAGTTTAATTTTACTCTTTCAAAGTATTTTCTTATTATGTACTTGTTTACGAATATAAACAAATAGTCCGCATTGAAACTCATTACAAAGTACGTCATGAAGTCAATTTTTTTTATTCAAATTAGTATCCTTTATTGGTTTATAATTTCATAAAAAAATATAACAAAATGCCCTTAAAATCACTTTACATGTATATGATAATATACAATTAACATCCTTGTGTTACGAGGTACCAGAAATGAATTTCGATATGGGCGTCCCCAGCACACCCAGAATCGACCAAAAGTAGAAAATTTGTTTTCAGAACTACCTCGACCCGCAAATCGAACCCGGACCCTGTGCGTTCGAGGTGAATCACCGCGCGTCTAAGCAAGTTAGAATACTGATATAATATCAAACTAAGGACTTCTTATACTCGTACTCGTCTTGTTCAGGGGGGTAACCATGAACTCCTAAAACAATCTCAAATCTGTCAAATATACGTACGTGTACATACGTAATGACGTACGAAATTGTCAGATTTGAGATTGTTTTAAGAGTATATGGTTATCCCGCAGGGATATTCATTTAGATATTAACAGCGCTATTCAGATTTCACTGCTTTGATTAAGGCTGCTTCTCCTCAAACTTAAACTACTTCTGTAGCAGCTTTTACTGCCTTAAATCCCAATTAAATGTGCCACCTTCCAATGGTATTTGTATTTCTTTGGAAGTCCATTCGGATCCATCATTTGGAACAAAGGACATGATTTTTTTTTTACCTTGGGGTTTCAAAACTCAAAACTCTTCAAACTTGACACTGTTAAGTAAAAGTTGGAAGAATAAATGATTATTAATACACTGATCGCTGATTTATTAATTTAATGACCCCAGTTTAAGATTTATTAATAACAAAACAAAAAAATATTTTGGCTTCTAAATAGCAACATTAAAGGTCCCACGATACTTTTTTGTGTGTAAAAAAGAAGAGGTTTTTCTGACGTTTCGTAAGCGGCAGTATCTGCCATTTTTTTCCTGATTTTTAACAAATCAAATAATGTAATTACAATTAACTAATGACTTGGCAGCATGGCCGTGGATCTTTGCCTGTTTAAGGTGGAAAAAAAAGAAATCTGACATAATTGTCACTGTCAGACAACAATAGCTTTCGTTCGGAAACGCAAACAAGGTATTTATAAACATTATTTTTCTATTAATTGAATAGAGTTCTTTAAAAATCTAAAAGCTGTGTAGAATGATAGCATCTATAGCCTTTTAAGTAATGTTTTAAATAAATGGTATTAGTTCGTTTTATTTTTATTTTAGTACCAAAAAATCATGTCCTTTGTTTTAGTTAAGCATAATATAAAGTACTCGCCTGAGTAACCGGAGTAACGTCCTTAAATATCAAAATGGCCACTTATTCACTCTCGACCGCTTCGTGGGGTTGCTTTTGAAGATTACTTCAGAAACCGCTATCAAATATCTGAATCGTAGCCGGCGTTAAACTACGATCTTCAATTTGTATATTCATGTGTATTCATTCTTAAGCGGTGATTTAACTTCAATGACAAACGAAACAAAGAGTAACTCCTAAGCTACGACAGAAACTACAAAATTAATTCAGTTATATCCTCTTACTGCGTTACAAATAAATATGTATGAAGTCGAGGAATATATGAATATGGAGGAGGAAGAAATGGGCCTAATAGAGACGAATTGTTTAACAAGTTGCCTAAAGCGATGCCAAGTAAATACGTGAACAGCTACCAGTTTGTATGGCATAGGTACATACAGCTGTTTGGTTATTAGGTACCTCATGGTAGGTAGTAATTATTAGCTTCAGTGTAAATGTATTTTGACTTAGATCTACTATTTTTTAAACGGGACCTTATTATTAAGCCGCTGTCCGTCCGTCTGTCTGTCTTTCTGTCTTTCTGTCCATCTGTCACCATGTTCGTGAGGACGAACCGTGATAGTTAGAATTAAAATTTTAAGAATTGAATTCATTTAAAGCTATAACAAAAAATACTAAAAAACAGAATAAAATAAATTTAAGGAGGCTTCCATACAACAAACTTTTTTTTGCCATTTTTATAGATAATGATACAGAACCTTTCGAGTCCGATTCGCAATTGGCCGGTTTTTGAATTAAAGTCACTTTAAATACAATTTTTTCCCTTGTATCACCTAGGACTCCAAAAATTTAAATACGTATTCGTGCAAAAATGTCATTAACAGCTGTCCAAAATAATCTAAGGCTCAGCTCAGACAAACAAACTAAGCAAATAGAGAAAAGTATCATAACTTGTCTTGGAATAAGGAGGATCAGTTTCTGAAGACTGTTACTGCTGAAGCAGTCAGAAAATAATGCATACCTACATACATTGGACAACATGACATACATTGGACAACATGACATACATTGCTCTGAGCCTAAGGTAAGTAGCTAGAGCACTTGTTTTATAGAAATCAGAAACAACGACGGTACCACAGCACCCAGACCCGAGAATAGAAAATATAGAAAATTCGTTTTCTATATTGACCCGACCGGGGATCGAACCCGGAACCTCAGAGATGGCGACGCCATATAGTCCAGCGTGCTCGCCTCTCGGCTAATGGCTGAGAACTAGTCTAGTCCTTTAGAACTAGTCGCGCCTACGATTTTAGACTCAGTACGTTCATTCCTTTCCAGCCTTATGATGGTGATGATCGGATATACCGAAAACTGAGCAGATAAAGAGTAGTGACATAAACACCTTCGAAAAAGGGTACCTAGGACTAGTGACTGCTAAAGGTAAAGCGGTCGGAAAATAATGACCGAGGCTAACGTTAGATATCCCAAAAATGGACTTAAGTGATGCTAGCTGACCCGGCAAACTTCGAACCGCCTCAGAAATAAATTATATTTTATATCGAAACACACCCAGTTTGACAGCTATTAACAGTTCGTATGGGAAAATGGAATTGTGATTTCCACAAATATGTCGAGACCAAAAATAGCCAAATCGATTCAGCCGTTCTCGAATTTTAGCGAGACTAACGGAACAGCAATTCATTTTTGTATATTAGGATTATCCTTTTTAATTAAAAAAGTGGGTTTGAAAACAACGAAAACTTAAAGAATATAATTGCTTTAAACATTAACTTACACGAGTAATACTCGTATAAGGTTGTTGGCTTACAAATGACATACGTTTTTTCTACTTATGTACAATGATCCAAAAATAAAAATTGCATAATTTATCTTACCAGTTAATTAATATTATAAGTTTAATTACCTCAACATCATCTCAATAAATAAACCAACTCCTACTCACTCCTTAGTTCATAATTTCTAACTCGAAATACTAATGTCGAAAAGGCACTTAAAATTTCTACCTTCGTTATTTTGCTGTTATTGTGGTATACAGAAAAATCTGTCTAAAGAATGTTGTTTTTTTCCCTCTGTCCATAAATCAAATTAATTCAGTAAGGTCAAGGTAATGCCGCCCAGAAAAGGTGGGGATGATACGCAAATCTGCAGGAAAGGTAAAGTCAAGTATAGCTATATATGAGGTGGTTTGGGCCATACTCCACCACGCGGGCCCAGTGTGGAGTGGTGGAGGGGTGTTGTAAGGCCAGTGACTAAACCTTACTGTCAGATGTAATCGAGCCGCCTAGGCCCTAAGGCGCGGCTAGGCTTCACGACCAATTTCAAGCGATACCAGCCGAGACCAACTTTTAACGTGATTTCCAAAGCACGGAGATGGTCGGACTGGTCACCCATCCACTCACAACCGCGGCGTTGGTTGCTTAACTTTAGTAATCAATGCCGCCACTGAGCTACGAACACCTCAAAATCTAGAGGGTTGGAAAAGAATAGCCGAAGACCAAGACCAGTGGCGTGCTTGGGAGAGGCCTATGTCAAGCAGTGAACTGATGGGGGCTGATTATAATATTAAGTCGAAGTATTATGTCGTGATGACGAGCGAAAAGTAAGCCTCCACCGTAATTACTTTTTTGCTATAGAGATAAGTATTTTAATGTAGAAACTTCGATGCCTATTAATTTCTACATGATAATTGTTTCTCATTGAAGAAGAAAGCTAATAAATCGCCTAATGGTTGACTGGTAGAGAATGCCTTAAGGCATTAAGTCCGCCAATTGTACATTTATTTTGTGCAATAAAGAATAAAATAAATAAATAAAGCTTTACTTAAAGTACGATTTGATTCAAAACCTTCTATTAGCCTATATACGTTTTAGTCTTTCTAAAAATAGGTTTTATAACGTTTCACGTTTAAATATTAACAGCTACGTGCTACACACATTCTACATTTATTAATATCCCGCGGTTTATAAATAAGGAAAGCCGATAGTGAAAAGCACTTTATACAATCCATTTTTAATGGTTTCTAAAAGATTCTTTAAATACATTCGAGTAGTTTCAATTGTAAACTGAATCATATACATAATTCATTCTAAAAACAGACTGTAACATCTGCATTCCGCCTTTTTAAATTATGTTTCGCTTTTCTACGAAACCCTATTTCGTAACACAAGTAAAACAAAACCCTTAATAACATGACTTAAGTGCCTATCCGTTTCTTTTTATTTAAAAAAAAATAACAGTCAGTTACTCTTTATTGCACACCACACTAAACAAACAGTACAAACAAAATAAAATACAGTGAGAATGGTACAATTTAGGCGGTCTTATCGCTAGAAGCGATCTGTTCCAGACAACCTTTAGGTAGAGGACAGTATAAAAAGTTGAGAAGGGAAGGCGGTGAAGAGTATAATATAGAATAAATATAGAAGGATAGAATCAGGCGTTACTTTGCGGAAATCCATAACTAAATAATTATGAAAATGTGATTATTTACCTTTCAAATTATAAATTACTGCAATAGTTCGTAGTCCGCCTTTTAAAATCATGTTTTGTTTTTTACGAAACCCTAATTTATACTACTTAAGTTAAAAACGGTACCCTCACAAGATGTTTTAATGGCTATCTGTCTATAATCAGTGTATTTTTAATACTTTACTTCGTAACTAACTAATATACTCCGTAACCGAGAGGCGAGCACGCCGGAATTTAAATGGCGCCGCTATCTCTGAGGTTCCGGGTTCGATCCCCGGTCGGGTCAATGTAGAAAACGACCTTTTCTATATTGGCTTATTTCTATAACACAAGTGCTTTAGCTACTTACCTTAGGATCAGAGCAATGTATGTGATGTTGTCCAATATTTATTTATTATATTTATATTTATTTATTAATACTTCTAAATTTATCTATTTCAGTGATGAAATCATGCCTCTATCATTCACAAACGATTTTAGTTAGACCACTACGTAAAGGTATTAGTTTATATTTATTCCCAACAAAAAGTATGTCGCTACTAAATCTCACAAACTGAATTTAGGAACAGCTACTATCCCAATATTACAACGATAAATATTAATTCAGGAAAGTTCGCCCTAGTGTAACTTCCTCAATGGCGCAAAGCTGGTTGGATAACTGTATCATTTATTATATCACTAATCGCATTTTGTGTTTTATTATGTTTTATAATATATCTAGTATAATAGTTTATGTATTCAGTCTTTTTTAATGCTAAGTGTTGGGTTTTATAAAAAAAAACTCTCATTTATTATTCTAATTTTAAGTTAAATTCAGTATTTACTAGCATATACAAATACTTTATACAATCCCTATGTGATCCAATTTATACTAATTCACAACTTCTATAAAATATCGATGTTGCAAATTATTTTTAAGAAATAAGTCAGTAATTTTTTGTCTGAAATCCAAATAAGCTCAAACAAAAAAGTTTCAATTTGCCGTTGTTATTTAAAAAATATGCTTTTTCAACTCACCTGTTACTATCCTATAAGGTTTGCATGTCAACAATCACGCCACTCATGTCCAAGCACTTTTAGACACGATTATACCACTGGCACAAAACGATCGCGCGGAGGAACGAAGAACGAATAGCACATCCTCCCTCGACCGATGTTCAAACCACACTGAGCTTCAACACTGCCGATTCAAATATCCCGAAGATCGGAACACCTCGGCAAACTTCGTGTAAGGTGCAGTTACATATCTTTTGCATTACAGCCTGTTTTATATGTGAATAATTTAGGAATAGCTGAAATAGATGAGGTAAAACTGAATTGTACGCTGTGACTTTGAAACGATTTAGCAGTTCGACGAGGATGTGTGAATTGAGTTAAAGCTTGGCAAAATTGTCACATCAGTTATCATAATTCCTCAATCTTACATTATATCTGATACAATTTTGACACTTGGATAATGCACATGTCATTATGTTAAAAACTATATTTTTTTTTGTTTTAAGTAAAATACAAAATGAAGTAAATAATATTATTGGCTTATTTGACACTCTCTGTAGTATATACGTGTTTTTGATTTCACAAGTGACTTAACAAAGTGAATATGTAAAAAAAAATTAAAGGAATTCTTTAAAAACCGGCAAAGTGCGAGTCGGACTCGCCCACTAAGGGTTCCGTACCATTATCTATAAAAACGGCAAAAAAATCACGTTTGTTGTATGGGAGCCCCCATAAATATTTATGGCCTTACTACAGAAAGATAGACTAGTGTAAACTGTTGAACACTTGTCTAAAGATAAGTCAACCAATTTGAAATGTTTCTTAATAAATTTTTGATCTTTGACAACCTCCGTAGCCGAGAGGCGAGCACGCCGGACTGTAAATGGCCGCCATCTCTGAGGTTCCGGGTTCGATCCCCGGTCGGGTCAAAGTAGAAAACGAACTTTTCTTTATTGGCTCGAGTCTGGGTGTTGTGGTGCCGTCGTTGTTTCTGATTTCTATAACACAAGTGCTTTAGCTACTTACCTTAGGATTAGAGCAATGTATGTGATGTTGTCTAATATTTATTTACTTATTATTATTTATTAATAAATTATGTCTCGAATGTCTGATGTGTTAACATTTCAAATTGGTTGAATAATCTTTAGACAAGTGTTCAACACTAGTCTATTTTTTTGTAGTAAGGCCATTATTGTTTTCTGTTTTTTAGTTTTTTTTGTTATAACGGCAAAAGAAATACATCATTTGTAAAAATTTCAACTGTCTTACTATCACGTTTCATTAGAGCCTGGTGACAGACGGACAGACAAACAGACAGACGGACGGACAGCGGAGCCTTAGTAATAGGGTCCCGTTTTATCCTTTGCGTACCGAACCCAAAAAATGGTTCATCATAATCACGGTTATAAAACACAATAAAACCACAGGCTCCCTGTGACCACGGTCGGTGCAACCCGGTCGAACCGTCAGGCAAATAAAACGTAAAATTTGGTATTTTATGACCGGTTTTTGTCATGACCGCGTTAATTTCCGTTTTAGTGTGGATTAATCATGCAACCTGAAAGATTGATATCAATCACGCCAACCTCCCCTTCCCCCGTCTAAAAGCTAAACTATTGGCTTGCAAAATCTGGAAAAATCATGATAGTAGTGCTTTTCATGAACTTTAGAGAAAAATCATAACGGTTAAGATAGACCAGTTAGTTAAGGAGTAATAGTCGTTCAAAAATCCTTAGAGGAAAACATTAAAAGTGATTTAAATGAAGTAATTGCTAAAATATATTGTGGTAACGACGGGCAACTACGCAACCCTGTACTGCGTGTGGCATGACACGTACTTGGCTGGTTTTTATATTTTGGTTTTTCACAATATTTTGATAAAAGAACTACAAATAGGTAGGTACTTATTTTTAAATCTTTAGCACTGCCGTAGCACACAAATCAATAGCTCAACGGGTTACGACTCGTAGCATGCTACGAGCGTAGTACGTAGCACGTACGCACTACGGACAAGCAATGCTACGAAATTTAGAAGTGTTTTAAGTATAGTAAGTTTTTCACAGTGTAGAAACTGGCAAAATTTCTGTCAATGGCTTCTTTGCCTTGTATATTATTATTATTATTATGAACTAATAACCCATTTAAACGTGGAAAATAACACACAAAGGGTAAAGATGTTAAATTCTTGGCAGGTTTAAAATGTATCTAGCTATAAAATGTAAATCCGTTATTGGCTGTTTGTCTACAATGTAAGTTTTTATAACTCTGTTATTTTATGGCTGTGGATTATGTGAAAAATAAAATAAAATAAAATTTCTTTAGGTAGGTAGGTAGGTACCTACCTACATTGTAGAAATTTTAACAGAAGTCTTTGAACAAATGACAAGTATTTCATCTTTATCAAATAAAAGTGATAAGGAAGTTATATTTGTCATTTTATTTGGTTTAACAACTAATTAATAAATAAAATAAAAACTATGCCTTTTCGAATGTCCTTGTTAGCAAATAATTTTTCATTTTTCATTTGCATTTTCATATTCAACGAAACGAAATTTAGTCGGGCATGTTAAGTGATTGGTTGGTGATACCGCATTTGTAAGGATCACAAAGGTTGTTAAAATCGTAACCAATAGGACTGAGCTGAAAACGTTTGTGCTCCACTTTCATGAGTTAAATATAAAAGCAAAGAAGAAGACAAAATGGTCAGATAATAACTTGTAAATAATGTCTACCTTACTGAAGTAGTGGCGCTGTAGCGCATGTGGCGCTGTAGCGCATGTGGCGCTGTAGCGCTTGTTGCGCTGTAGCGCATGTGGCGCTGTAGCGCATGTGGCGCTGTAGCGCATGTGGCGCTGTAGCGCATGTGGCTCTGTAGCGCATGTGGCTCGCCTTGAACAACAGGGGGCTCGGGTTCGATGTCCAGTTCGGGATTGGGACAGTTGATAATTGACGCCCCAGGCTTAATACATTGTCTGTAAGTCATCGGATCATCATTACGCCAAGGCAGACAAACACGAAACACGTATACCGTGCAAAAATGGAAATCTAATCCATGTTTTATTATCACACTAGAGCCCGCTTAATTTTACAATGATTGTTCACCTCCTTTTAATTTTAGTCGTTTTTTTACGTTCTTTTTTTTATCTGCGCACTTCAACATCTATGCTTTTATCGAAAAACAATTTGGTTCATTTAACGCCTTTGATGTCACGATAATTATTCCCTAGTAACCGAAGGAGGGCTTCGTCACTGATGAAAGGTCAATGGTATTGGGCACAGCAATTATTTCACAATTTTGTTTTAATAATTTCAATGATATCGAGAGAGCAGAAATAGATCAGCAAAATTAATAATAATTAAATATTTTGTGTTACCGTGTTAACAAGTACAGTCAACATTAATAGTAGCTTAGTAACAATTTTTTTGAAGAATACTGCATTGGTCACCATTCCACAATAGTCTGACAATCATAGATAAATTAAATTATTGTATGAGTTATTAGAACCTACTTTTAGCAATTAGCTCTTGAACAGCTACTTTTGACGCTGACTTTATTAGAACATATTGTTTTTATTACATCTCAGCACAGTCATATACGGTATGGCTTTTAAAAGCTAATCGGATATGAAAAGAAAGTCCTTATAATCAGCCTACGGCAGTCTACTAAACCTCTTTCAATGCATTGTTTTAAACTTTCATGGTCACTAACATTAGAATAGTTACTCCGTGATCATGGCGCTTGCAACAGTGCCGAAATATCGGGAACTCAAAAATAAGGTACACGGTAGCAATCCCGTAACAAACTACTCTTTCAATGCACCAGAACATATTTTATTGTCTTCGGTATTTCAGCACAGTCGTATACGATATAACTACTAAATAGCTAATCGGACATTGAATGAAAGTAAAGTCCTCACAATCTAAATGAAATCCCACCAAAAACATTTTCATGCAAAATGTTGCCAAGACGAATCCCTATGACTTGCAGTGTCAAAAAGTTATCAGATCCCATGTAGAACCAAGCTTCTAACTCTACACGCCCTAACTTTACAAGGTTTAACTTCACAAGTTAATTATAAATTGTAAATTTATCAAATGTTTCAGTCTACTAAACCTCTTCGAATAAAAAGCACTAAGCCCAATTCTCGGCCATTCTCTTATATCTGTTGCCTTGCCAGCAGATTTGCGTATAATAATATTATCGCTACACCTTGTCCGAGAATGCCCTACGCCGAGCTTGCCAAATCGTGGTCTCCACAGAAAAGGGATCTTACCCGTTCTGTGGTGGTCTCCACTCAAGAACACGATTATTTAATTGGTCTTAGTGCAAAAATGACTAGCCCATTGCTATTTTAGCTTTGTTATCCAAGAAAAATAGTATAAAGTGGAAATCCTGAGTACGTGACTATGTAAGAGTGGAGGTGACTCAGTGATCGGAATTTATATCTCATCCGAGGGTTCAGACTTCAAATTCAAGAATCTATATTATCATATAATACGTGCTCTTGTATCAATTTTAACAGTTCATGTTTAATCATGATCTGAAATGGTCTAGTTCCCTTGTCTTAGCTTCACAAAAGCCTTACTGCAATTACTCCAAATGGCTAATAGATAAATAGGTTTGCGCCTTATACCCTGACTAGGATCAAAATAAAGAGCTTATATTTCTACGAGTGTAATTATTAATTCAATCTGTAACAAATAGTCAATAATGAAACACTACAAATAAAAATTTGAAAATATCGACGGGCGCCCGTCATTGCCAAACGGCTTACCGCCCCGGGTCGCAGGCTCCTAATTATCGCATTAATCAAATGTAATCGTTGAAAAGCATTGAATGGGCCGGCGATAAATTCGGTAACTTCTTTTATTAGAAAGAAGGTCAAACAATGTTTCATGTTCGACCCGGCAGTAGGGATGGTCAGTTTCTTCGGTATTTACCGGTATTATCGTAAAAATACAATAAAAACCAATATTATTTACGGTGCACTACCTATTTTTGTAAGTAGATTTAATAAAGCCGATAAAATGATTTCTTAAGCGTAATTGTCATAACTCTATACAAAATTATTCCGGAAATGGAAATTAAATACCCTTATATTTTAATTTGTTACAGTAAAAGCGTTTTTGTAATAATGATCCACAAAAATGATTATACATCTTAATGTAATTACTTTCATGAATCGATTGTGCATGTTATGGAATAAAATAGACTTTAATTGCATTGGCCAAATGTTTTTCTAATTTTAGTGATGTATATTTGTCAACCCTGTGCTAATAATTTAATTTTTTATAGAGCTGTTATTAGCAAACCATATTTCATACGCTATTGCATGCTCATAGTGTAAAATGCAGAAGTAAATCGATATCATACCAATCGCTCAAAGGTAATCTCAATCACTATACCCAAACAGATGATCCAAAACCGAAAAAATAACGATAACATTATTCCGTTTTCGGCAAATTTGCATAGCGGCACAACTCTACTGGCCAGTGAGCCGGCTCGCTTTATGCCAACTCCAGTTCTTTTGAACTTTTGTTCCGATTCGTACAAATTTTCAGAGTCACTTAGCTCTTTTATCTTTACCCTAAAGTGTTCCTTTCCGTGACGAGAGAGTAATTAAGTTCTAATCACGGAAGGTTTTCTTTTTTAAATCGATCGCATGGAAAAATTACAGTAAATTATGCTGGTGAGTTTTACTTTTTACAACATGTAACATGTATTGTACTGATTCTACACTCCTATTCTTCAATTAGTACAAAATTAGTAAGGGTGAATGTATTGATAAAAGTGAATATAATATTACTTTTAGAAACAAATGGTAAATCTTAAATAAAAAATCCTTTCTAATGCCACGTTGCGCCATAATTTGGATCGTGTGGCACGATGTTTTTTTTTTTTTTTTAATACGCTTAAATTCCTTTATGTTTTTTCTGTTTTTATAATTGTTGTTTTGTAGTTTATAATAAAAAGGGTGTACTAAAGTAATATATTTAAATTTATATTTCAAAGAATATTTGAAATCCACTTTTAGTAAATAACGCACGCAATCGCATTACCGTTTATTTCATATCATCAAAAACTGGTTAACTATTTATACGAGTATGAGCAACATACAGAAATATGTAACAACGTATTAAAAACCACAGCAAATATTTAATTAATAATAATAATAATAATTTCAGGAGGCGCTAGAGACAGGAGCTCTCCCGAACTTTCTCACTACTGGGGTCACTCACCTAGCTCCTAAAACACAAAACACCGCGGACCCGAGTAAATACCGCCCGATAACGTGTCTGCCTACCATCTATAAGACACTAACATCCGTTCTGAGCGCCAAAATTCGTGATCATATAGACGCGAATCGTCTTATGTCTGACGCTCAGAACGGATGTCGGGCTGGTAGTCGCGGTTCAAAGGAGCTTCTCCTCATAGATGCTGTCGCTGGCCAACTGGTCAAACGCAATCGCCGGAACTTCTCTGCTGCCTGGATTGACTACAAAAAAGCATTTGACTCAGTCCCCCATACATGGCTAAAGAACTGTATAAACTGTATAAACCTCGAACTGTATAAAATTGATTATACGGTTCGACACTTCCTCGAAAAATGTATGGAGCAATGGAGTACAATGCTTAGTCTCCAGGGCGAGAGAATGGCGGATGCTGAAGACCGAATAAGCATTAGGAGGGGTATATACCAGGGCGATTGTCTGAGTCCACTTTGGTTCTGCCTTGCCCTGAACCCTCTAAGCAGATTGCTTGAGAATTCGGGAACGGGATTTCAGTTTCGGAGAGGGAGAGATCGGGTGTCGCACCTTTTTTACATGGATGACCTGAAGCTGTTAGCCCCAACAGCTCCGAAGCTGAGGGAGCTACTAAACATTGTTGTTGATTTTAGTGGCTCCATCAGAATGGAGTTCGGGGTTGATAAGTGTGCGGTTATCCATGTGACGAGGGGAAAGATTACTCGGTCGCAGGAGGTTAACCTTGGTGTCGTCCAACTGCAAACACTTTCCGAAACTGATACGTACCGGTATCTGGGTATGTCACAGAGTATAGGTTTGAGGGAATCGGACGTAAAACAGTCTGTTGGTGAAGCCTTCTTCGACCGCCTTACAAAGGTGCTTAATAGTTCTTTGTCGGGGGTCAACAAGGTCAAAGCCTATAACGGATGGGTTATGACTGTTCTCTTATACACCTTTGGCATTCTCAGATGGACTCAGACCGAACTAAACGCTCTGGATCGGAAAGTCCGCAAAACTATGACACTACATAGAATGCATCACCCCAGATCGTCGGTCATGAGGCTGTATATCCCGAGGAAATGTGGTGGTCGAGGCCTGTTAAGTGCTAAAACCATGCACGACCGCGAGATATCTAGCCTCAGAGCGTATTTCCTAGCAAAGACCGACACAACGATGCATTGTGATGTCATAGAATGTGATAAAGGACTCACCCCTCTTGATCTGGCCAACGAGTCATGGCAGCCGCCGGCGATACTAAGTGTCTCTGATCGCGAGACCGCATGGAAAGGGAAAGAGCTGCACGGACGGTTTTTCAAGGCTTTACACGAGCCCCACGTGGACCGAAAAGCTTCCGTGCATTGGCTGCGCTTTGGAGACCTCTTTGGGGAAACCGAGGGGTTTGCTTGTGCGATACAAGACCAGGTTATCAGGACGAACAATTACCGAAAGTACATCATAAAGGATGGCACAGTGGACATTTGTCGGGCCTGTCGCCATCCTAGAGAATCACTCCGTCATGTGGTTTCGGGTTGTTCGGCTCTTGCTAACACTGAGTATCTGCACAGGCATAACCAAGCAGCCAAAATTCTCCACCAAGAGCTCGCCCTTAAGTACGGTCTCGTGAGCCAGAGACTACCCTATTATAAGTACTCGCCGGAGCCAGTACTCGAAAGTGACAGTATCCGGCTCTACTGGGACCGGCCCATCATCACTGACAGGACTATTCTTGCGAATAAGCCTGATATAGTGCTGATGGACCGGGCGCAATCGAATGTGTTTTTAGTGGACGTCACTATCCCTCATGACGAGAACCTTGTGAAGGCCGAGACCGAAAAGCAACGCAAGTACTTGGACCTAGTACACGAGGTTACCGAAATGTGGGAAGTGGCGTCCACTGAAATCATACCAATTGTTATATCGGCAAACGGGTTAATCCCAGCCACATTAGGTTCACACCTGAAAAGGTTGGGATTCATCGGCGGCTCGCTTCCAGCAAAGATGCAGAAAGCGGTGATGCTTGATACCGCACGCATCGTCCGCCGATTTCTCTCTCTTTTGCCCTGAACCCGGCCAAATGTGCATCTGCCGGTCATTACCGCCCAAGAGGCGAGAGGTTTTCGGCCTATGGAGTAATAATAATAATAATAATAAACACATTTATTTCAGACTAAGTCCATAATTGTTACCTAGTATACAAAAACTCTTAAACTAGTGTTAGTATAAACTTAAGACTAAAGATAATTTGAAATGTATTTTAATATTAATATGCTGGTGATCACCAGAAGCGTCGCCCGAGGCGCGTGCACTCGCTATTAGTTAGTGTGTGCAGGCGCACCCAGCGCAGCAGCATCGGTGAATCCCAGCGTTCAGCCAATGCGTTGAGGATGTGGTTCGGGCTGCCCCGCAATCGATCCAAGAAAGATGCACAACGTTTCCTTATGATGGCATTGAAGCCATCTTCTTGTCTTTCTACGAACATAGTTGACGCGCTGCAGTAGCGCGGCAACCCGAGCATCACCCTAAACGCGTTGTTGTACTGAACTCTTAGCGCGCTATATGTGCACTGGGTATACTTCACCCACAGGCTGCAAGTGTAAAAGGATTGGCAGTAAGCTTTAAACAGCGTCACCTTTACTTGTTCAGTACACCTTGCAAACCTCCGGGCCAGCATGTTACAGCGCACAGACAGCGCTCTGCGCTCTCGCTCAATGTCAAGGTTGTCATTTAAATCCTCCGTAACCCAGTGACCCAGATACTTAAAGCGATCTACTTTATTGAGTGGAGTACCACATAGATACAATGGAGGTACATTTGAGTAGGTTTTACTACCTGCTTTAAAGATCATTACTTCACTCTCTTTCGCATTGTATCTGAGTCCGTGAACAGTTACATATTTCTCACAAATCTGGAGGAGCCTACGCATCGCACTGATGGATGGGGCCAGCAAAACCATGTCATCAGCGTAACTGATGTTATTTACGCACACTCCACCTATGTAGCACCCGATGTTGGCGTTGCTGAGCTCAGCCATCAGTCCGTTAATGTATAGGTTGAATAACCTAGGTGAAGTCAATCCACCCTGCCTCACACCACAATCGACCTTATACACATCCGAGCGCACTCCTGCCCACTTGACCACATTTTCCTGGTTGCCGTACCAGTATCTCAAGATCGAAATGACATCCGTTGGAACCTGAGACTCTTCCTTTAACTTTTGAAAGAGAATGTCATACGACACCAGGTCAAAAGCCCTGGAAAGATCTAAATACACGGCATAGATCGGCGTGTTTCTAGTCGTGTAGTACTGTACAGTCTGCTTGAGACACAAGATGGCACTCTCGGTCGAAAGGCCCGATCTAAAACCGAATTGAGAGTCGTGAAGGTCAATGTGCCTGTCCAGATGTTTATCAAGCAGACTGTCCAGCACCTTGGCTACAACTGTAGCCAGTGAGATCGGTCTATAGTTACCAAGTTCCGTAATATCGCCCGTCTTATTTTTCACAATAGGGACCACTAATGTGTACACAAGATCCTTAGGTAAGTAACAATGACACATACATAAACTAAAAAACATAGCTAATACCCTGGGAAGATGGAATCCAGCATGTTTCAGATGCTCGATGCTGAGGCTGTCATGACCTGGTGATTTGCCACCCCGCATTTTTTGTATTACAGTAGCTACTTCTTTAGCAGAGAATCTAATAACGCTAACACTTGCAGGCACCCCAGCATCGAACACCCGATTGGTGAAGCCTGTAGACGATGGTTGGACTTTAAAATGCTCCCGGAACAAATTCGCTATATCGCGAGCCTCATGCACGCCGGCTACACTCACAGGGCGACTCTGTTTAGGGCTCAAATTATATGTATTTTTTCAAAATTTGCCGAAGTTTTTATTTGCATGATGCTGCGCTATTATGTCAAGCTTTATTTGCTTTTCATTATCTTGACAAAACTTTAGTTTAGACTTAAAAATCCGTCTAGATGTACACATGTCTTTGTAAACAAAACCACTCCTCGGCTTCCCACACAATACCCAGTTTTGGTATGACAGTCGAGCCGCTCTGTGAGCGCCGCCCACGTGCTTATTCCATAATGTTTTATCTTGTCGCCATAAGTCTCGTACAAGCTTTGCTTAGCTTGTGGCTAGATATTTGTGTTACATAATTTAATTAATGTTCGACACAATGTAATTGTTATGAATAAATGAAATGAATGTTACTGTGAAAACAATTTATATTTTATTTAATAAAAACAAGATTTTTATACAACGTTGAAAATACGGCTAAGGTCGTATCCTGGTCGTGAGTAAACTTTTACAAATTTGTCAAAAAAATGTAAGAAAAACGCTGTATTTTTTATATTTTAGTCCATGTTGCTCTATTTAGTTTTATAGACACAATTACTATACTGTAAAACGTATCTCACTATTCATATTATAAGAACGACATAAAAAATACCCTCATAATTAAAATTTGAGCTAAAAATGAAATTTATGCTAACACTAAAATGTGTAATATTATTCACACTGCTAGATTTAACAATGGAATTAATTCTTTTTCACCAAATAAATACCAATTTCCCAATCACTGAAATACAGTCGTTACTAGTTATTGCAAAATACGAAGCGTAAATATTTTATCGTAAAAAACCGGAGCAATTCCAATTTTTAGAATTACAATGTAGTTAATTCTAATAAATGGAGTCGTTCCGCTACTCAACACACGCTAAGAGTTATGTAGTTAGATAAATTGCCTACGAAATTAAAATTTACCAAACAAAACCAAAAGGTAAACCAAAAAAATAGAAGAAAAATTTAGTTATAATTTAAACATTTAATAAAATAAATGTATATTGTTTCTTTATCCTTTGCTGCTAATGCATTCTCCACATTGTTACTGGAGAAATAATAAATAATATCTATTAAATTAGAGTTGCAAGGATTTACAGCACCTTTTGACGGGAAAGATGTCAAATGTTTTCAGCGTTTTTCAGTGCAGCCTACAAGGCAGCAAATATTCAACTGTGGGGTTACTACAAGTATTATAATGTATATTATTTGGTATACCCTGTAGTCCAATTCATATATTCAGCGTAACGGTACCAAAGCTGATGTCAACTTTAAATCTTTAATAAAGTCGGGTTTGTTACAACACTTATAACTCGAGAACGGCTGGACCGATTTTCATGGTTTATGATTTGTTGGATTAATCTTCGCCCTAAATAGCAGAATAAATAATAAAAGCATACGTAAAGCTGGCAAAAAAAAGAAATACTGTCAGCCGGTACGAAGTTCGCCGGGCCAGCTAGTAAGAACCAAAATTTTGTAGATTGTATTAATCTACAAAATTTAGAAGAGAAGAGAGAAGACCAAAGTAACGGACATAGACCTGGCCACCAACTGTCGCAAAACCACATTCACAAAATAAATCATAGATTTAAATTGTCAAAGAAAGCAATGAAGTCTTGTACTCCTTAATAAAAAAATTGAATTTGAATTTAAATGAAATTGTTACAAAAAACTATGGTTGACGTCTACAATAGCTTACATAAACGTGTACAAAATGGTGCGGGGTTGCCTTAAGCTAAATTTAACAGCTGATGCTTCGTCCCAAGACGCCAGACGTAACTTAATTTGTGTTGACATTCGGGTCTAAAGAGGTTTGCATAACTTTGCATACAGCATTGAAATTGAATGAGAAGATAAATTGCATTTTTTTTTCATGACAGTTTATATTACATTAATTTAACTATTGTAATGAGACTTCATTCAGCCTTAATTTCAGGCTATATAATTTTATTTTAAAAATACTTTGAGAATTTGTGCTAAATACACAGCCTTATAATGTCGCAGTCTGATTGTATAATCCGCCGTATTGCAAACCAACTAGCTGTTTTACAAAACGGAGGCGTTTTGCAATACGGCGGATTGCATAACGCCTGAATGAAAGTCCGCCGCATTAAATACGACATACACGTTCTTCAATGCGTCGAGGCGTTTTGTAAAACAGCTAGTTCGTTTATAAAACGGCGAATCATACAATCTGGCTGTGACTAACACTACGGCAAATATCCCACGACGCTTATCGCTAGATAGACAAACAGGCAGAAAAACAGATCAAGCTTAGTAAATGGGTCCTGTTACATTGGGTTCGGAACCCTAAAATAACTTGTTTGTTTTATATATTGTTTAACTTTATTGGCGTTATAAATGTATCTTATAATTTAATCATTTTAGTTCGCTGTCTACTTTATTAACAGCCGTGAACTTAAATGGCAAAGGTTTTTTTGTTTTTCTGTCTAAAAAACCCTACGTGTCACTATGAGGCAAGGACCCAACTTTTTTATTTGAAATTCCTAAAATTAAGTCTTCATTTAACAAACAGGCAACCTTCAAGTGATTCGATTCCGTCAGGAAGGTTAAACCACAGTTGAGGTAGATCACAGTAACAACAATGATAAGACATAAACATCGGTAAGACATGTTGATACTAATGACACTAACACCAAATAAATATGTCGCCCAATGTGTATCACACACATATTTACGTAAATAAAATTATCTTATCTGTCCTCCTCTGCACCGCAAAAAAAAACCTTTTTCGCAGTTTAAATGCTTTGTCTAAACTTTTTTTTTTGTTTTGTGGTGTGCAATAAAGTGTATCTAACACACGTCAAACGGCGATTAAAAATGTTGAGTTTGAGATACAGTCGATGAACAGAGTTGTCATTTAAGTGGTCATAAAGAAAATTCGATGAAATGAACCATCGAAGTAATAACATTCGTCCAATTGCAATTCGATGAAATGAACCATCGATGTAATGAATATTCGTCCAAATATAGTTTTGGCGATTTGTAAACAGACGTTTTTTTTAAGCGTTTGTCCTTGTGCTATACCATAACGACGTGAAAGGTAATAGAAAACGAATATTAAGGAAAATACCGGGTGTTGTATTTAGGATAGGATCAGGATATTAGATAGTATTAATGGGATTTTATAAGGGACAATAGATGAGACTTGGATTACATAAAGGATAATGACAAACGAAGTAATTTTGTCGATCATTTCTTTCTATCATAACTCATCAAACGAAAAGTACATACCGTTATGTAAAACGTCATTTTTACATTTTTAATTTTGCCTAACGTTACGCATGCTTGTTTTCGTGTCATTTAATTAGTCAACGGTGAGCCCACTGCCTATTCCCACTATGTTCAATTGTCTACTAATTTCGTTTCGCAAAAGACACAAACCACATCGCGTGAGGCAAACGATGGACTCCAAATTGCCAAGCTACGGCCTATATTTCAAAATCAAATTGGTCCCCGGCGGCGTCGATTTAAAGTAATAAATTGCCTCCGTAGAAAGAACTTCCTTAAATCCTTTAGATATTTTGAGGAGACTCAAAGTGTTCTTTCTAAGGGAGTTTTTTTTTTGTAGATTCCTTTTGTCGACTTGGTTGCTCTTATGACCTGATGGTTCATATTTTATGGATCATAATTTATTATGATCACGTTAGTTTAATACACGTATTTTAGTTGGCATATAATTGGTTAGAGTCTTATTTGCGAAATAGAAGACAGGCTGTTGAAATCACAAGCACTGATGATAATTTCAATATTTTAAATAGCAGATCAGAGTTTGTGACAAATACTTGTGGTGTTCCACAGGGAAGTGTACTTGGTCCATTACTCTTTTTACTTTACATCAACGACCTTCCTGAAGTAACTAACCACAAATGCATATTATTTGCAGATGATGTTTCGGTAGTAATTCCGTTTAGAAATAATATTAAAGATTATGAATTGGACATAAATACTACAGTTGACAAAATAATAACATGGCTTAATAATAATAATTTATCAGTAAATTTAATGGCACGAATCGACAAACTAAACTAACATTGAACATTAACTTTAATGGAACAAACATACAAGAAGTAGACAACACAAAATTTTTGGGGATAACTATAGATGAAAGCTGTAGTTGGAAACTCCAAATTAAAATTGTACAGGACAAAATAAATCGTTACGTATTTGTTTTAAAAAGATTGCGTCACACATCTACCTTGCAGACTTCTCTGGCGGCATATCATGGTTACATAGGCTCAATTCTGAAGTATGGACTTTTGGTTTGGGGAAATTCCGTTGACTTGAATTTACTATTCAGAGCACAAAAAAGATGCATTAGGGCAATTTGTGGTATGTCCCCTCGTGAGTCTTGTGAACCTGTTTTTAGAAGATTAAAAATTTTGCCGTTACCATGTATGTACATTCTGGAGGTAGCTATGTTTGTCAAAAATAATATTAGATTGTTTAAAAAGCGTAGTGACGGTAATAGTGTCAACTTAAGGAACCCAAATAAATTAGTATGTAATTGTTTACCATAATTGCAACATTACCAGAGACAATGTGATGCCATGTGTGTTAAAATATACAATGCTATCCCAAATGACATCAAACTTTTACCAAATGTATGTTTTAGAAGAAAACTTGTAGAATGGCTTAGTACTATGAATTTTTATAAAATTAGTGACATTTTTAATAAATAATTGATTTTTGATTCAATAAACATTATTAAATAAATTATATTAATGACATTAAGTTTGATATATTATGTAATAAGAGTTTTGACATTTATAGTATTGTTACATCAATATTTGCATGCCATATAAAAAGGTGAAACATGAGTACTATCATATTAATGTTAACACCAATATCCCACCATGTTTTTAGCAAATAAATTATTCATTTCATTTCATTAATACACGATCAATGTACTTACCAGAATACGGATGCAGTGGTTAGTTTACACAATAGGGACACAGTAAGTTAAATTGTGTGATGGTACTTGGCGTGAAAATAATAATATGAGGGTAGGTGGAGAATCTACCTCTCATATGGAGTGAAGACATCGCTGTTCCAGTCAGCCTGCGACCACGGTCGGCATAACCCGGTCGAAACGTCAGGCAAATAAAAGGTAAGAGTTTAACTAAATTAAGTCATTACATCTAAGATAATTAGTGCCATAATGAAACTAATTAATTAGGATCTAATATTATATAATGTAAATGCTCCATAACATTACTAACACGACGAAACGCTAACATCACAGTTACCTATAACTCGCGAGTTTGATACCTAACTTGGGCAGTGTTAAACTTAGAAACAACCCTTGTTAGTGAACTAGATGGATACAAAATGTAGAATGTAGATTATTAACATGTATTTTTGAAAAGTTTTAACTGGCTGTCATAGATTTTTCAATAATTGATTGCTTAGTTTGTAACACCAAATTATCCTAAGCTTTTCTGAATTAAAAAGAATTTTTATTGTGTTTTTTTTTCTAACACTAACCTTTGATAAGAGCTACAGATTATCTATATAAATAAAAAATGAATCCCTGGTCACGGCATCACGCGTGAACGGCTGGTACGATTTCGCTATTTTTTTTTTTTTTTCGTTGTTTTGTTATTGTCAGATGGTTCTTATGTAAGAAAAAAAAAGAAAAAAGTTGCGCAGAAAATTCGAAAATTTGAGAAAACTATAGACCACGGGAATGAAGTCGCGGGCAACAGCTAGTAACTTATATTTATGGCCTACATAAAAAACTGAAGTGGCAATGTGCTATTATGACAACACGCTCTGTATCTTAATTCTCCTTTAATGTCTATATGTCTGGCTGTAACAGGGTTTTTTTTACAAACAAGTAATACCCATCAAGCTAACATAATTTAGTCAAACAAAGGTGCGACTTGGCAAACGCAGTGTTTGCGTGGATCACCCTCCCACAAAGTTGAGTGATTATACTCGTAAACGCAAATCTTCTGGAAGTATAGGAAAAAAAAAGAATTGTGAAAGGCAAAAATCCATCTCTGATCCGAGCAAAAATCCGACTAGCACTTGGCCGGGTTTCATCAAGGAATTTGTATGAAATAAAAACACATTTGTAAGTAATTACTGCCTATCGCATTTTATGTATCAGGAAGGCACTGTCTAATTGCCTATAATGCAACACACCCCTGCGCCCGCGTCAGTTCTACAGAATAAGTACTATTTTTAAGATCGTTTTATGTAAAGTGCACATTTATACCTATAAATAAATAACTCTTAATAACTCAACAGTAAATAACAAAAAGTTTTTACTTTTATTTTTGGTAAAGACTCAAAAGCAAACACTGGCAACAGTTGCCTATTGTTTGACGCAGGCTATAACACTGACATTAATGTGACAAAGTAATGCTGCCGAGCACAGTTATCGATACACATACGATATTATCTAAATACGGTGTATTGCTGAAGTACTGGGTTATTTTTAATCGCGCGTCAATCTTTAAAGATAAAGAAAAAAATACAAAAAGGAAATTACTATTTAATTAAAAACTGCCCTGCTCGCATCGATCGATACATTTTCCTTGTGATATTACTTATACACAATAAACCGAGTTTTTTTATTTGTTTCGTCTTAGCGATAGTCGACAATAATGTTTAGTGGTATAATAAAAAAATTGGGACGGTCAAAGGAGGATAATTTCAGGCCTTTTTTTTCTTTTGGTTTTTACACAATGCCTTTTAAATGGCGTTAATTTACGAAAATTTCTCGGAATTAACATAATTTTATAACTGGAATACTACGCCGCTAGATAAATGATAGATGTAACTTTCAACCATGCTTAATGTAGGTAGGTATCTAGTAGTAAACGCACATCAGCCCTAATCTACGAGACCCTTTAACGACGAAATGTTATCCAGAGAACATAATATGTTGACGAAAAAAAGACACAATAGTTATATTGTGGCTTTTTTTCGTCAACATAATTAATAATTTATAATTTGGAATATCTTCATAAAGATATTCCAAATTATAAATTATGGCAAATTCTAGAAACGCCGTTCAAGTATAGGTACTTATAAAATTCTTATTTTGCAAAAAAGTCAAATAACCTTTTTATTGCTTTTTTTTTGCATTAGTTGAAATTAAGTTTGATCGACCTTAGCTATCGACCACTTTCTTCACTAAATCAGACTGTCAGCTCCAAACTGCCGCAAAGTTATTATTCCCGATATTAAAATGAATGAAAACAATGTAACTTCTGAGCACGAGCTCCTAGAAGCAATAAAAGATTTGCTCAAGAAGAGCGGCCATCTGAATAAATTACAGGCCGAGGTAATTAGCATTTTATTCTAATGTAATGTAATTATGAGTTTATTCATAAATCCATTCGCTGCCCAAACACATTAAAAAATTATTCAATGCTTTATAAAACTAATATTAATAAGTGAACCAAATTAAGCTGTTGTACAATCCAGAAATCGTCACAGCTTAGGCTTATAAATATTCGTCATTCATTCAATTACTAAATATTCCTAAAAGCGCACAACACAACTTCCTTTGGTTGAGTGCCTTTGACCAAATCAACATCAAATAGGTCTATAGCTTTGATAGTGATAAAAAATACTTTGGAATAAAATAAAATAAAACATTAAATTATACTTACTTATTATTAATTAAACGAACTTACCTTAAGTGAAGTTCTATTATAATTGTACGAACTGCACAGTCTCGAAATGATATAGATTACTAATGTAGTATTCGCATCCTGCAGCCTCAAACCACGAGAGTCCAGAGCACTATCTAGTTTTTGAACGAAGAAAAAATAATACAATATCAATTCCTGAACGTCTTCAACCAATCAGCGCCCTCGGCCGGACCTGTCATTAAGTTTAGAGCAATTAAGAAATAATTAGTTAGGTACTTAACACAAGTTTAATCAAAATAGTTTGTTTTTGTTGATTATTATTTCACGATTACTAATGTTTGGGCCATGTCGAAGTGACGGGGTGGGCGGGTTAGTATATCATTTCGAGACTGTGCAGTTCGTACAATTATAATAGAACTTCACTTAAGGTAAGTTCGTTTAATTAATAATTGTACTTCACTGCACAGTCTCTCATGATATAGATTACTAATGTAGATGTTTAGAGTTGTCGTGAAATAATAAGATGATAATAACGATTACAATCATTATTTATGTTAGGAAAATCTTGTTTTCATTTTCATTAATATACCTTATACTTAAGTCAGTTATTATCAATTAGACTTAAAAATCAATCCTTTCAGGAACAGTAAAAATGAGCATTTCTATGAAATAATTAACAAAAACAAATTATTTTATTATTGGTATACAATCACATTATCAAAAAAAATTTTTTTTTTTTTTTTTAGATAATCAGATGACTCTATTTGTCATAAAATTTTGCTAAACTCACACACAATAATTTGCAGCCGAAATGGCATGTCTTATAATATGAGCTGTGAATATAGAATTTATAATGCCCCTTATTTAAAATGTAATTTTTTAATCATCAAATAATTATTTGTAATGTAACTTTGTAATAAGTATGTTTTTTTAAAACAGTTATTGTCATGTTTAATTAAGGCATTAAGGTTTTCTGCTGGGCATTTTTGGGGTCTTTCTTGGAAAAAGGTACTGTTAGAAGAAGTTGGCTGGAACCCATATCTTATATCTTTATTAAATCTGGCATTTTAACTAATATCTGAAAGAGGAGATGATGTGATATTGTTTTTACTCTCCAGCCTATTAGGCTAGTTGACACCACCAATTAATTGATATACTTTTTATGCGCTGTCAAAACGCACCTTTGTCCTAATATTTGTAATGCGATTAGCAAGCTATGTCATCAGCCGGACAACTGCTTGACTTCTTATTGATTTTGAAGCAAACAAAAAAAAATGATTTTGATTATGTACCAGGTTTTCGGGCCTTAAATAAGGTGTCATATTAATAAATAATGTTTTAGAATTATTTATGATTGGTGTCCTTATCTCAAAATTTTCTAGGGTTAATTAATTTTAATTTGATTACAATATTAGTACCATTGTTTAAAGTACGTATCATACTGTATGGCGGTGCTGTACGATTGTGACATCAGTATTATTTCGTAGCTTTTTTTTTTTTTTTTTTATATATAATATATCTATTCGTAAACCGTAACAGTGTCGCGACAACCAGGCTAAAACGGTTTTGGAACGTTGGGTTACTGGAAAAAGATTTAATTTAATTTTAAAAAGATTTAAAACAAATCAGTATTTATTAAATTTTTGAATACCCAATACCATCGTTGAGCTTGCCATTAGGGTACCACCACTGTGTTTTCTGATTGTTTAGTGATAATTTTTCGTAATATATTGAAGAAACATAGAAAAAACAAAATATACTGAGATCGAGGAACTGTAAACGCATTTATCTTATATGCATCCCAATCGCCTTTCCAAGATTGAATATCTTGACAATGACATTTAGCGTTAGCTTAGCTGGGAACTAGGACTAAGAAATGGATTTGTTTCTGGTGAACCAAAAGTATCTGTGATGTTTTAAAATAATTGTCACTATACAATTTCTAAGTGTTTTCTTCTGAATTCCTTGTCCTTCCTTCCTTGTTAAATAAGATGTAAATAATATAAAAAATATTTTGTGGTGTCACCATTTTAATATTTTTAGCATTACAATTCAGATGGTTGACTGTAGACTGCCTCCCACCTGGTGTAATAATGAATCAAAATAAGTTCATTTTTGAAATTGTTTTAAATGTATGATTTCATTGTTAGATTTTTTTTTTTTTTTAAATGTTTTCAGACCACCACAGTACAACTTATTTAACACTATTGGAATTGTTAATATATTGTTGTATACTTAAAACTCTTGTCTCTAATTTTCTTTTGTGTATATCCAACCATATTCCACGGCTAGGCAGGCTAAGATAAGAAGATCTTGCAGATGTGCAAAGGGTTTTATTTTGTATAAATTAATATAAAGAAATTTCCTAATTTCAGTTTTGATTTACATATTTTATCCTTTGGAAGTGACAGTTGAAAATTTTCAAAATCAAAAAACAGCCCTATGAATTTTACTGATTTATGTGAGAATCAAGACTGGTCAGTATTATAATAAATTTTAGATTATACACTGTTTTAAAATTCTTTTCAATGAAAATTATTATTATTTTATATCGTCTAATATAATATAGTTATGGGAATACCTTGAGATCTCAGCCACTAAGCAACTGGTTTCATAAGTTTAATGAAAACTGGGAGCTGTGTAAAGGCCAAAATAATTAACATGAAATTCATACATTTTGAATTTCACATGCGAAGGTATTTTATGATTAGCATGAATAGGCAAAGAAAAAGTCTTAAAAAAAAAAATATTA
Organism: Anania fuscalis; assembly: GCA_950371115.1. NCBI lineage: Eukaryota > Metazoa > Arthropoda > Insecta > Lepidoptera > Crambidae > Anania > Anania fuscalis. Next base: position 3,859,863 of record OX493337.1, read on the forward strand.
TATCTCTAGTGGCTAAATAACAACTAGGTGTAATCAGTTTTAGAACTGTTTACACTTTAATTTAAAATGTTCTGTCACAAGGAACTTATTCAAGTTCTATAAATTTAAAATAAATTTGCCTTCAGGTTTAGGAACAGTAATTATTTGAAAAAATATTGTCTTTCGGCATAGTTTACAACTAATAATTTCACCTCTATCTAGTCTATTTATAGTTTATCTAGTTATAGGTTTCAGTATAAAACATCAATTTCCTTAAAATTTCTACAGCAGAAAAGTTATTATTCTTTGAATTATGAGATCGGGTTGGTTTACAGCTACATGGATCATATAAAGAGAGATTCTGCTTAGTAGTAACCTTTGATTTTGTAATTGGCCACAAAAAATCTTGGCAGTTGTACAAAGTATGTACATAATTAGAATTTAGCTAAACTCATATTTTCTATCACTTGCAAATGATCAGGGAATTGCACTTTTGTCGCGACCCACATTTGGGGCAGTGACATAAGGTGAATTTCACCATACATATGCATCGCTACAATAAAGCAGTGTTCCATAAAAAACCATGCGGTTAACTAAGGGGTTTTATTTAAATATTTTAGATATATCTTGGGCATTGAGAGTTTAAATGATTTTTGAAAGAAAATTTTTGTTAAAGTTTATACTGCCATCAGGTCTCGCCCGTTGTTCATTATAGCGGCAAACACATAGTTAACAAGCAGCATCACTTATTAGCTCTATGCTATCTTTGCTACTCACACTGGAATTACACGGAAAATTTAACTCCGAAAACAGTACTACCTCGCCTCAAGCCTATGACTAGGCTTCACGACCAGTATCAACTGATATTGGCCAGGGCCAACTTTCTTTTGAAGCACGGAGATGCTCGTGATAAAAATATCACAAATATGATCGGAATGGTCACCCAGCCACTCACAACCACGATGTAGGTTGCTTAACTTATGTAATCGATACCAAGGAGCTGCCGCCGCTGAGCTACGGCACCCTGTTATAGCCTCTATGCTCGATGCAGCCTGTGCCTCAAGGTTCAGCTTTGGTGCATCAATAGGTAGATAAAAAGTTTTTACATGCTTGGCCACAGTTCACGGCCATAAATGGTTACAGTAAAATTGCCCAATAATTTCAGAACATCGGAATCCACATCTTCAGTTATGACTGAAGATGTTTATTGTATTAAAAAAGAGAAACAAGGATCTACCCATACAGTAGAACGCAGGTTTAGTAGGACTTAATATTTGTTGTATTTAAAAAAGAGAAAAACAAGGATCTACCCATACAGTAGAACGCAGGTTTGGTAGGACTTAATATTATTTTGTTGTATTAAAAAAGGGAAAACAAGGATCTACCCATACAGTAGAACGCAGGTTTAGTAGGCCTTAATATTATTTTGTTGTATTAAAAAAGGGAAAACAAGGATCTACCCATACAGTAGAACGCAGGTTTAGTAGGCCTTAGTATTATTTTGTTGTATTAAAAAAGGGGAAAACAAGGATCTACCCATTCAGTTGAACGCATGTTTAGTAGGACTTAATATTTATTAAGTGTGGGATTGACAAGAAAACCAGGGAACTACACAACTTTGTAGCACGCCATGCTTGTCGTTAGTTGGGAATTACTCTACTTAGTAAGTCGCCAATAATTATCCCATAGTTAATCACTTACCTGTAGATTCCTCGGTTAACAATTGGAAATTAGATTTCTTAAACTCTGTGATGAGCAGGCGATGAAAATAACCTCGAACGAAATCTTGTTTATGTTTTGGTTCTTGTGCGAACCGGCGTGTGGGATTGACAAGAAAACCAGGGAACTACTCAACTTTGTAGCACGCCATGCTTGTTGTTAGTTGGGAATTACTCTACTTAGTAAGTCGCCAATAATTATCCCATAGTTAATCACTTACCTGTAGATTCCTCGGTTAACAATTGGAAATTAGATTACTTTAACTCTGTGATGAGCAGGCGATGAAAGTAACCTCGAACGAAATCTTGTTTATGTTTTGGTTCTTGTGCGAACCGGCGTAGAAGTGTTAGCGACGTAAACGAAGCGACTGTTGTGTTTTCCTGGTGGAATGTTATCTCGACCTCACTTTAAGATTATTTTTGATCTTCCTTAACTTTGTCAACAGTTTTTCTACAGATTTCTTGGGTTCTTTACCCATTTTTTAAGTAATTTTAACAATAAAATTTTTTAAAACGCAGTTTACTAGGCTGCACGAAAACGAGAATGACAGGTCCGGCCGAGGGCGCTGATTGGTTGAAGACGTTCAGGAATTGATATTGTATTATTTTTTCTTCGTTCAAAAACTAGATAGTGCTCTGGACTCTCGTGGTTTGAGGCTGCAGGATGCGAATACTACATTAGTAATCTATATCATGAGAGACTGTGCAGTGAAGTACAATCCTAAAATTAAATACCTACTCAAAAATAAAAACCGTGTCCGTGAGGCAAGGAAGTAAGGATACTGGCAGCGTTTCCTCGCTGAATGGCTAAACTAAGCCGTTGTGCGAGAAACGAGCCGAATAGGCAGTCCTCTGAAAATGTTTGTAAATAACAAAAAAAAAGAATACATATCCACACACGATAATGTATACCTATAAGATACATAAAATACTATAACCCTAATAATATATGTTTCTTCATACACAACATCTTACTTCTGCTCAGACACGTAAAGTCTAAATTATTATAATTATATTAAGTTTCATGGTTACAGTATTACACTAATACATGCATGGCAGGTAGAAGCTTTATTTAATCTAAAACTCGTCTCTTTACTAGTTTTTGATAACTTAAACATAATTGAGCTTAATACAAAAAGATAAACTAGAGTTAAACACTATAATTAGTCAACCAATTTAAAATCACACACATCAGACATTCGAGACATATTATTAACAAACATTTTTAATTGGTTGACTAATCTTTAGACAAGTATTCAAACCTAGTCTATCTTTTTATAGTAAGGCCGTATATTTTTTTGCTAGAAAAGCTTATTTAATACAACTTACAGCGATTTCATATATTATACGGTATTCAGTTTCCTAAGACCGTTCTTCAGATACCAAACCTTACATAGTTCGTCTCTCTAAACAACCGAGTACCAAATTTCGTAATTTTATAATTTTACCTAATAACATTCATCTAATAAATCTTGAAGCTATTTCTCATCTACCAACTTATTACTAGACGAATCGAACTGTTTGAAGTTCCAATCAAGATCAACAAACTATTGATAGTGAAAAGTGTAGTTCCAAAACACGAATAAATAAATAAAATAAATATTAGACAACATCACATACATTGCTCTAATCCTAAGGTAAGTAGCTAAAGCACTTTTATTATAGAAATTATAATCAACGACGGTACCACAACACTCAGACCAGAGACAATATAGAAAAGTTCGTTTTCCATAGTGACCCGACCGGGGATCGAACCCGGAAACTCAGAGATGGCGACGCCATATAGTCCAGCGTGCTCGTCTCTCGGCTACGGAGGTCGTCAATTAATCACGTGATGTTTTTAGCAACTTTTTAACTCCCCCTGCCCCATGGTGATACGTGGTGAGGTTTAAAACTACCCTTTCCTCCCCATCTACCCAAGATCACGTTTTTTTTTAAGTACAAGCAACAGCAAGTCCAGGTCACGCACCGATTTTAGGGATAGAAATTGGGCGTTTAAAGAAAAAAAATACGTGATGTCTCACTACAACCCCTCCTCCCAAGGAATATTTCGTGATTTTTCCAAACCCCCTTTTAAAGGAGGGGCCTCTCGAGGGGCCTTTTATTTGATTCAGTTTTTCGTGATTATTTCTGCTTGATGTTGAACTATTGTATTATCTATTTTTTATTTTACACATATAACATTTATGTTTTGAAAGCCCTTAATCCCTTTATTGTATACAGTCCCCATTCAAAGCAAACACATGATAATTTTAGTTGGTTTAATTTGCCTAAAGGTCTTAAATTAATCTAATTTGTTTGAATTTATTCAGGTTTTGTCTATAAAACTAAGTCATCAGTATTAATTGTTTTATGTTATCAATGCCAGTACAAATAACCTTTTCTGAAAATTCACACATTTAATTTTATGTATTCGCGTTCTGAAACCTCACTTATGGCGAAAGACAATCGACTGATGCGCTTCAATTACATTTCAGATGCGAGCAAAAGTGACCGAGGTTCTCCAAGAAAAGCAATTCTCTTTAAATGCTGGGGAAAAGAAAGCCCTTATCCCAGCTCCTACTGACGAGGTTCTTTTAGTGAATGAACTGGTACGGGAGTATCTTGAATGGAATGGATATTTGTATACAGCGTCGGTGATGATGTCAGAGGCAGCAATGGCGAACGATAAGCGATCAAGGGCAGACCTTTGCGCAGATGTCGGTGTGCGAGATGACGAGAGGTCGGCGTCATTGCCGTTGCTGTCAAACATAGTCGCAGCGTACACTGAGAGAATCAAACGCAAAATTAATAAAAGCATGAAGAACGCGTGTTAGTGTCCATTTAAAAAAGATGTTAACCTTGTGACATTCGTCTATGAGGAATAAAATGTGAAAATAAATTGTGGGTTTGTATTTCGATAGTGCTAGAACCGGAGGCCTAATAAGAAAGCGCATCGTTCGGTCGGTCGTACTATCCGTGTCAAAGGTTTGACAATTTATGAAAAATTGAAAACGGTCGGGTTTTTAAACGGCTAGATTGAGTTGGTCATATTTCATCAAAGGATTGACACATGAGACTGGCCATTTTAATTTGTTAGGTTTATACGACCGAACGAAAGATACACTTTCGCCCTAGGCCCCCAGATCCTCTTCGTATAGGCATTGCTACGCAAATATCGATACTCTACGATGTGACTTTCTTGATGTATCTATATGTATGTTTCTATATGTATGTCCTGACCTGCCCAAAGTGCGATCGCACATTCCTCGCCAAGATCGGCTACATCAGCCACTGGCGTGCACACGAGAGGGCGGAATAGCAGGGCGCTTGCGTCAGTTGTCCACGAAGCGGTCGCTGTAGCCGAAATCAGCTAGGACCAGTATATATATAGAACCTACTGCCTTTTTTATATTGGACAACATCACATACATTGCTCTAATCCCAAGGTAAGTAGCTTAAGCACTTGTGTTATAGAAATCAGAAACAACGACGGTACCACAACACCCAGAGCCTTGTCGTAGTGTCTTATCGCAGTTCATTTTTGTATAGGATTTCGTAAACAATTATAAGCAGTTCACGTCGGGTTTTAAGGATAGCTAGATAAATTGTTTTAGTGTCATGTTATTTCTAAAGCTACCTACCTATTTCTGGAATTCTTACTAATATTTACACTCGAAAGTGTGTATGTATGGATGTTTAGTTCTCTGTCACGCAAAACTACTGAACGGATTTGGATGAAATTTAGCACACATGTTAAACAATATGATCTGGATTAACATATATAACTTTTTGTATCGGTTTAATGTTCCTGTGTGATATTTTTCTATGTGTCTATGTATTGTTCTTTAATTGAACGTTTTTGTTACGTTTTATACCAAAAGTCCTGAAGGCCACGCAAACGAAGTCGCGGGAACAGCTAGTTATGTAATATATTATGTTACTAGCACACATAGTAAATACACCATCTTACCCACCTCATGGATTAATGCACTCTGGCACCAACAAAAATAACGCACGTCTCGGCAATATTTTTACAACGTAACTTTAAGAAAACCGAGTTGGAATTTAAGATGGATAACGGAACAGAAGAACAACAGCTGATACAACAATGTGTATGGAGCATAGACAGGTAAGGGGACCATCTCACATAGGAGAATAGTTGAAAAAGTGTCCAACTTTATGAAGTAAATAACAGTTCAAAAACCCTCCACAGCAGCGCTAGTGTCGCTAAAGGGATGACATGAAATGAAGAAAAAAATATAAAAATCTAAATTAATATTGTTTTAAAATAACAAGTTTTTATAATTTTCTAAATAAATTTAAAACATTAACTTTCTTTTATTTTTATCAAGAAGTGCGCCATAACAAACCGAATGTTGTTTCTTTCCTTGTTTACGTATTTTCTATCTCACTCTAATATTTTTCGGCGAGTTCTTTAAAATTTACTCTCTAGCTACAGTGGCGCCGCACGTTTAAGCTATTTTACGGACACTTTTTGATACATAGAGATGGCCTTCTTTTACCTACCCTTCATAAGTCTGTGGCTCGTGGGTGCAGAGTTTACGCTGGGTGAGCTCGATCTGAGTTTGCTAAAGGCACGTTATCATTGATCTATTAGTCGGCATAAGTGTGTGGCTCGTGGGTGCAAAGAGTTTACGCTGGGTGAGCTCGATCTGAGTTTGCTAAAGGCACGTTTTCATTGGTCGATAACTTAATCGATATAATTCATGCTTGATATTTCTATATACGATATTATACGTCAAGCAGGTCGTATCCTCAATGTAAACGGCTTCCTGCATGCAGCATGCGTTACAAAAATCTCCTGCAACCCGCATGTGGGCGGGTAGCGAATTCTAAGGCTATGGTAACCCATATAAATGCGGCTGTAGACTATAGACAGAGTTTCGCATCCACATTCATAGTCATAAATTATTTATTGCATCATGTTGTAACTTTAGCTGTTATTATTATAATAAAATCCCATAACATATTAGCTTAAACTAGTAATCAATCTCAGTATTTATATAAAGTTAAATAGTTAAATTTAGAGTAATAATAAATAGCCATATGGATTACCAAAAATATAATGTAGAGCTTGAGTTACTTATTTGTCGAAAAATAGAACGATTAAGTATTTTCGATCGTTTTTACTTCCTCGATCATTAAGAGAATTTGCCACACATCGCACTTTTTTAACAAACTAATTATGTGCTGCTCTGTGTTACGTTGAACTGTCTTCACCTGATATTTTAGTATACGCTCCGCCTTATTTTTGAATTTGTGCTTAACTCAATCATATTTTCAGGTCCTAAATTTAAGACCTGGACCTTGGTGAGGGTTTGACCCCCAAAATTATTATCTTTATCTTGTCCATAAAATAAGATATCGCATTAAGCCTTAACGGGTTAGAAGTACCGCCCATATCACATTGTATATTGGCTATGGTTTTCTTGAAATACATACTATTTTTTCCCATTTATTAACTTGAAATACATCACTATTTTTTCATCCCATTTATTAATTTTTTTATTAAGTGTTTATATCTTGAGCACGAGTAATAATTTACCTGAGTCAATAGTCACTAAATAATGTATTGTACCATATTTTAGTGTGTCCATGTGTGTCTAGCTAGTCTAACCAATCTAGTCACCATAGTACAAACTTTGCTCTATGTTTTAATAAAGAATTCATCATCTCAGCCTATTGCAATCCACTGCTGGACGTAGGCCTCCCCGAAAGAGCGCCAAAGAGCACGACCTCCCGCTTTTTTCATCCATCCACTGCCAGCCATCTTCCTAATGTCGTCGGTCCATCGAGCTGGGGGGGCGTCCTACACTACGTTGTAGGACGCCCCCCCAGCTCCAGCTCCAGTTGCCTAGGCGTGGTCTCCACTCGAGAACCCGTTTACTCTACCTTTCATCGGTTCTGTGACAGATGTGACATAGTAAAATAAAGAATTACTTATGTCAATTGGAGGAATTTACAAAGTTTTTGTATTGACGACCTACGTTTTATAAACCTGTGAGCTACATCGTCTGAATCAGGTATTATTCACCAATAATCCATAGGTATTAAGGCGTATTGGGTGATTGATGACTTGTTAGTGAATTAACTTGCCTTTGGCCAATAGGGCTTGTCACTGAGCTAATAGCTGTACGTCTTGGCTATTCTTACCTGTACTGATCGATCATCAGTCATCGGGAAGCATAGGCTATTTGTTACTGTCTAATATTAGGTAAGTATTATATGTCTATTTAAACTTTATTTTAATGTGTGTTTCTGCAGCTTTTAAATTAATAATATTTTATCATACAGGAGGCCTAATACGAAAGCGCATCGTTCGGTCGGTTGTATTATCCGATCAAAATAAAACATCCATTTCCCCCGTATCAAAGGTTTCACAATATATGAACAATTGAAAATGGTCGGGCTTTTTACTCGGCTAGTTTGAGTTGGTCATATTTTATCAAAAGATTGACATGTAACTCGCCATTTTAATTTGGTAGGTTTATACGACCAAACGAAAGATACACTTTCGTGCTAGGCCCCCAGGATTGACAATAATAATATATCACAAACAGAAAAGCTTTTAAACTATCATTTTTTTAATTATACTTACTGACAAGAAGACAATGTTTAAATCAAATCGTGTGCTATTCCTTTCATATTGTACATCACATCTTGTGAAGACAATCGTAAGATTAGGATTTTGCTTTTGAATCAATGAAATGAATGATTCTTTTCATTCTCCTCCATTTGATCGGAACTCTTCATATCAGTGTAACTCATGTTTACAAACTTTAAAATACGTCACCACTAATTGGATACCGCTCGCGAAATTTCAATTCCTTCACACAAATTCAAATTCCATGAGTAGCGAAATCATACGAAAGCGCCTGATGTAGGTATCTGAATTCCGACAAATGGCAGCTGCTTTTATGAGTGTTAATGGACAGGCACCATAGGAGGTACCTAATGGATTGGACTCATCACTTCACACCTTAGCTTTCAGAGAGACGATTACTCCACGCCTAATAAAGCAAAGGTTCAAAACGACCGAGGAAAAATCAGTTATACAAAAATGCAAATACTTTTTTGAGGACGTACTAGGTGTCGATTCTTTAAAACGGAAATCTTGTAAACTCGCTCTAAATATAAACCTAAGCGATACAAACAAATAATGCCTCTATTTCGCTAAGAAGTGAGTTCAAATTACTATTGGCGATACGTGACTTCAGTGTTAAAGTGACAGCGCGTATCACCTGAGCAGTACCAACAAACATAGACTCTATTTTAGCTATTGTGCTACAGAGTTAGTTCAAATTTATTAATCATCGATTAGTGAAGTGATGTCGAAGTGATCGTCGTTTTGTACTGTAATACACGTTAATTTTGTTGAAGATTTCGAATTTAATTATCTTTCATCATCATTATTTTAGCCTTATTGGACGTCCACTGGTCAGCGTCTCAAAGGTTCCCTCAATGACTTCCAGATTGACTGGTTTGAAGCGTCCTCCATCCAGTTCAAACTTTAGCTTTCTGCTATCTTTATCAGGTCGTTTTCCGGTTTTTGGGTGGAGGTGTCACTATAATCTTGTCGGTACGTGGCCACCTAGAAATGTTATGCCCTATATCGGCCGTCAGTCATGTTGCTTTCTGTCTCAATCACTCAGTGAGAACATAACATAGTTAAGTTTGGCGTTTTTTAAATGTAATTCTAATTATTTTTATTTTATTTTATTTTATTAGGAATAACAACAGTCTATATACATTGTAAATTTTTGTTTTTAGCAATTCCATGCAAGGTTTAATTGAAGATAAATAACACTTAAAAAAATCATCGACCTCAGGTGGGACTCGAACCCACACGTCCCATCGCACGAGTTCGAGTCCCACCTGAGGTCGATGATTTTTTTCAAGTGTTATTTATCTTCAGTCTATATACAGTTCGATTATATAACAAGATTTACAAAATAGCTATCCACACATTAGAAAAAAGAAAGTCGAAGTAACAAAATTATTTAATTAATACGTTTGAATGCTAATAGTATTACAGGTTAACGCGGGCACGCCTTTCGTTAGTTAACATATAATACAGTATATTTATAATTGACACAGTTCAAACGATGTAGTTTGTCAATAAGCTAGCCTAACAAAACCACATTTTAAATCGACACTGAACCACTAAACTTGTTAACGTGATATCATCAACGTAGACTAATTAAAAACAAACCATACTAACGACGTAAGTGTACCACGTCAAAGTAATTTAATTGCTGAATTTGGTCATTTAAGCCCTTTCGTGCTTTCGTGTTGTGTGTAATTTAACGAAATGCCAACACAATCCGACATGATATGAATTATAAATTCACTTATAATCCCGGCTTGGGTTGATATACTTGAGTCGTGTATGTAGTTTTAATGGAGGTGTATGGAGAGTCTCACGAGCAAATTGAAACCCATACTAGCCCAAATCGCGCGTGAGGTTATTCTGAGATCGCTTTCGATTCTGTAAGACCTCTTCAAGTGGGACATACGGAGGAGAAGAATGTCTTTCAATTTATTTTAATAGCATTCATTTATTGCGGGGTAGCGAGTTTTTGTGATTGAAAATATTTCAATGAGCATTTCCTTTTTGTGCCGCAAGTCCAAAAACGAATCAATGACAAAATAATGACTCAATTCACGCCTGCAAATTATAATTGACAAAGGTTTAAATTCTCTGCTAAAAAAACTAATAAATAATTTTTCAACACAGTTGCTCGTAAATTGACTCTTATAACACCGTTTTTAGTTTCATAATTCATCATATTACGCACTTGTGCTGTAATAACATTAAGGCACTAGTGCGGTAATTTAAACTTTTTTGTTTATGTCTAACAACATTAAATATTTTACCAATATTACTTATTTTATTTTAGGGTTAAGATGACAAATAAATATTTCATTTTATCAAATTGTATATTAATAAACACAAATTAACTTAACTATTATTTTTAGAAACAATAATTATAATTTTATTTTTTAAATTGCTGCTACTCCGCTGAACAGCCAGTTTTTCCTGTGACATTATTGAACCTGCGCTCGCATCGAAATTGCGGCGCGCGAAAAAAACAAAACTTACGTGCCATTTTCCATAAATATTTGGTAAAGTTGTTGCTGTGTGGTTAATTACTATCAAAAATGTCTACTTTAAATAGTGAAGACGAGTAAAATGTTGTTCAACGCCGTCGGAAATACTTATCGAGGCACGAAACGCAAGCAATAGCCTGTTGCCACCAAAATAAGGCCAGAGAAAAACAGCAAAAACGGAGAAGGTATTTTAGATTTTAGTTTGGTTTTTTCCTCGCAATTGTGTTGAAAAACGTCGTATGGAACTCGTGTGCACTGATTATTACACACTCTGCTTCGTTACCGCGCTCGCCTGCGGCTCGCGCTTACAATAATGCCTCGTGTGTAATAATCAACTTTGCACACTTGTATTATAATGTACTATTATTGGATTTTTACATTATTTGTTCGAACTTATACGATTTTATTGCTTGAAGGGGCCAATGAAGGCTTTTTCCCTGCAGTATAATCCAAGGATTCGATTATATCGGAGAAAGAAGTAAGACTTCTAACAAACTACTCTGCTTTAATAGCTTTTAGCAATCAAAATCATTGACTTCTTTTTTGGAACACACAACACTGCAGTGTTGGACGACCGACACATGTGTACCGTTAGAGCATATTCGACGTAACAGCGGAGCATTTTTAATGAAGTTTTGTATACAATGATGTGTAATACCTACCGCGACATTTACTTTTCGTTTCGATCAAGAGAACCAAGCAAGACAAGAAGTGTTTCTGCTAATTTGGGAGCTAAGACACTTGTCATTATTTACCAAAGTTATTTACATGTTCATGTTATGTAGCCGACTCTTTGTACCGTCATATTTCTGCCAACTTTTCTAACGTAGTGGTTACTTAATCAGTGACGCCTTTTAATATAATTATGTTTGACTTTCCTTTTAAATTATTCAATTACTAAAAATAATCTAAACCTGCCAACATGGCTCACCGTTCTCACTGTTTGTGTGTAGTCTGCTAAGCCGGGCACCATGATGATCCTATTGAACAAGTCGTATTTTCGCTTCTATACCTGTAGTAATCAGTTAGGGCACAATGGTTCTTTGACACGATTCAATAGCGGCCAGATTTCCGAAGATAAATGTACTCGTCCGTTACCGTTCATTGTGGCTTTGAGTGGCCATTTCAAAAATAGCTCTGAGGTATCATAATGTAGGTACATACCAGTGAGATCACTTTTTGCTGACGGAGGAGCCAATAGGCTTGCTTTAAGTACCGATAAAAATAACAGGAGATACTTTGTAAACTTTCACAGTTGCCGTTTATGCACTTGCTAAATAATATTTTTATAATCACCACTTTTAAAAACATTTATTTTAAAACCCCAATCAACAAGTTATTTTTTTTTATCAGGCTGTACATTTTTGAGTAGTTTAGTTAGCCATACCTATTTAACACCAATTTTATTAGCCGAGATAACGTTAGGATTTCTAACCCACGAATATGTATTGGAAAACGACTAATATTACCTACTTCTAATTTTACTAGAGGCACTCACCTGATATCCTTGCGATGTCTTCTAGGAGGTACCTCCAATCTAGTGTCCGGTTCTGGTCTCTCGAATCAAGTTGTTGTTTTGCTTTGTTGTGCGTTTTTGATTTTTATTAAGATTTTTTTTTTGAAAAAAGGTCGGAGCCCGCGCACCGCGTTGCAAGTTCTAATTTGGGCAGCCGAGTCATCATCGTCATCATCTAAGCCTATTTCAGTCCACTGTTGAACGCAAGCCTCTCCAGCAAAGAGCTCGAGTAATGGACAGTTATAGTGTAAAATAATAGTGTAATCCTCAGAGAAAATCTTTTGAAAAACTCGAGAAGCGATTGAAGTTGTCTGATTGGAGTGAACTTTTCTCAGAATTTCCATCCCTAACAAGTTTGCCGGAGCGGTAAATTAGTCAATTTGCGGTGCAGCCGGCCAGCGACCGGCCGGCAGCCGGCCGGCTGGTGCCCGCGACTCTAATTAATTGTCTGCGTTCCCGTTGCGTATTAGTTGATCAACCGTCAAACAAGTTAACTGCGGTGTTGATTGGCGAATGTGTTACCGAGTGATTACTAGTGCAAAATTAGTTGTAAATTTGGTTAATGTTGTCGACAAACCACAAGTATTTTTTGTTTTTATTCACTTACAAGCCAAGTATCAAAGATAAAAATCTACTGCTTCAGATGGGTCTGATAATGTGTATTTTAATTCAAATACCGTTTAACCATTGCCCATTAATCGATAAAAATTTTCAGCGAGTTGTATCGATTTTATCTTCAATTTATCATTCATCTTTTTCACGGCAGTTCTAGCCGGTGTTTACTGGTATAAAGTCAAAGATCTGGCAAGTTTGATAATAGTTGCGATTTCCCTTATTCAGCCCTTCAACCCTCAGAGTCAAACTCTGCCAATACCAAGTGTGGCTCTTCAAATGGTCCGGTCACCGTTCTTTTGTACGTCACGTATCCTTTATGTAGCAATCTGGATCTATTTGTCTGGATTTATTCTGCAGACATGACCCACTTATCTTATTAAACTTACCTTTTATCATAATTAGCTAAGTCACTACTGAAATGATGCATCAAAAACCTAGTCTTAACAGTAACTAAAGCCAATTAGTTAATGGACCAACGATTGATTGCACCCGACCAACCTAACCCTAATTCTCTTGTAATTGGAGTTAGTAATTACCACGCAACCTCAAGACCGAACCAACAATCAGTGTACTGGGCCGATTTAAATAGGCCACATTTGTCACAGGCCAATAAGCGGTCCGACTAATGGACAAGAATCGGACCCGATAAATATGGTGGCCGCACGGTGGCATTGACAGTCGCCACAATTAATTGCCGCCCGGGCTATTACTTCGGCTCGGTATGTTACTTGGCTAATTTTGTTATATTAACTAAAGTAAATAAAAAAGTTAATACGAGTATAATCCGACAATAATTATCGAAATATAGAAAAAGCAGCTTAAAAAGGTAAGATTTTTTAATTAAAATACGTGTACAAAATAAAATTATAAAAGTTGAAATATAACAAAGAAGCGTATGAAGGTAAGCTTTTGTTAACTTAAAATACGGGGTGTATAAAAGACTTAAGACCACGTATCAGCTGCTCATCTAACAATTTTCCAATAGTGTACCTTGCGTCTGGTACAAAAACATACCACAGAAGGTACCTCGTAACACAAGGTCTATAATAATGTACTTTTTGTAACAGAATGTTCACTAATTTTGAATATTAGCTCTCCATGACCTCCATGTAAAGCACAAGTGAATAAATTACTTCGATACGTCAATTAGTTTCCGATTTATACAAGTAAACGTGTGACGGTGTGACGTCATCTCACAACACTCGCTCAGTCCACTCGCGCTCTCATCAGCACGGTGTCTGGCGACTTACTACTAAGCGGAGCGTTGTAAATTGACGTCACATGCGGTCACGTGACTGTAAAATCAAAACTAATAGGTATTTTTGACTACAACAAAAACTAGTGTATTTGTATACATACAAGCTTTACTGTATCAAACTTTCAACTGATTTGGCATACCTATTAACATTCTCCATTGTGTATTGTCTGACGCACATTTATTTAAATGATGCCGTGACAGCCTATAATTAAGACGAAGCTTACCTATAAGTCAGCATAATTTAAATAATTATGTACCTTCATTGTATTAGTGTATGTCTTGTTGGTTGTCCTAATAAATTAATAAATGATGACAACAGGTTTCATTTGCTACAAAAAAAAACTAACTAGTTCGAAAATAACTTTAATTACTTCCTAACACCTCCCTCATAGTTAATTAAATTATTTTTCTTGTTAATATTTAAATAATGATTGCGAAAAATCCATCTAAGTTACAAGGTAAATAAAAATACAACATACAGATGAATTAAGAATCTCCTTCTATAAGTCAGTTGAAAAGACATACATATGTTAAATTATAGTTAAATAAGAATAAGGTAAAAATATAACATACAGACGATTGAGAATCTCATTCTTTTTTAAGTCAGTTGAAAAGAAATACATATGTTAAGTTAGTTAAATAAGAATTATAAACTGAACATATTATTTTGCTGGTTTTTAAAGTAGTTCTCAAAACTCATTAAGCCACACAATGCCGAAAATAAACATCTTTTAGTTTCACAAAGCATAGTGGGTGAGAATTTCAACACCGCGCAAAATCATTTTCCAATCTCGGCCTAATCTCAGTTTGGCCCATAAAGCTTTGAAACTGTATACAAAGCTACGCAAAGTGTAAATGGAAGCTTTTATAATGACTAATATGAGAAATCTAAAGTTTGTCAGTACGGCGCAGTTTTTATTATATTTTTTGTAGTTAGACTGATCGTATGTAGTAGTTAAATAAAAGAGCATAGCAACATTTAAAAAGTATTATTGCGGACTCGTACCGGAAACCTTTGCGTGTAATGTATAATTGTATTTGATTCTGAGCAGTAAATTTACGAGTACTATAGGTGAGCTTAAAACTGTTGACTAAGGCCTTTCGTAAAGTTAACAATACGCGACTGGCTTAATGGCTAAAGCCTACATAAACAAGTCTTGCGGATTAGTTTTTTAGATACATAGATGTAATTTCGCAGGTAATACAACAAGAGTATTCTTTTATAATTTACCATGTAGATCAAAGATCGTTGCTTGGTTTTGTCGCTCGCCTCACGCACTTGAACCAGAGTGCAATACTAAGCAAAGTAAAGTAAAGTATGCCTATATACGCCACACTGCAGGGCACAGGCCTCACCTAAACTATGAGGTGGTTTTTGGGCCATACTCCACCACGCGGGCCCGGTGCCGATTGGTGGAGGGGTGTTTTAAGGCCATTGACTAAACCTTACTGTCAGATATTAACCGGGACCAACTTTTAACGTTCTTTCCGAAGCACGGAGATGCTTGTGATAAATGTCACTAAATATGGTCGGCATGGTCACCCATCCACTCATGACCGCGGCGTTGGTTACTTAACTTTAGTAATCGATACCAAAGCGCTGCCACCACTGAGCTACGAGCACCTCATACTAAGCAAAGTTAACGGCAAATTCAAGCCTAGTGGCTAGTAATTGCAGCGACTGGAGGCGGCATCTACTGGCAGCTATTCGTCTGACTAAAATCATAGTGGGTGCGTCTACGTCGGCCGCCACTAAGCCGCGTGTACAGGCGCTCTTATTATAGAAACTGGTAGACTGCATACTGCCTTGACAGTTCTACATTGTCGGAGCACTGATGGTCGCTTGAACAAACGAATCAATCAGGCCCCAAAACGATGAACTGACAATGAAGTCTGTCGTTGCCTTTGACTATAAAGGAAACAAAGGAGCTAGTGAAAGATAACAGCTTACCTTTAGGAAGCCTATCTTTAAACTATTTGTTGCCCGCGACTTCGCTAACGTGATCTTTAGTTTATTCAATGTATCTCACAGGATCATTTATCGGAGATAAAAAGTGTCCTATATGTTAATCCAGATCATATTCTATATGTATGCAAAATTTGATCCAAATCTGTTCAGTAGTTTTTGCGTGAAAGAGTAACAAACATCCAACAAACTTTCGCATTTATAATATAAGTAGGATAATAATAATGTGTACTTATTAATGCGATGTCATACTTTATTTTAACCCTAAAAGAAATCACGTATGAAAGTTTTTTTGCTTGAATAATATTTTACAAGCAAACTCACATGAATAACTAGTTTCAAATAAAACATTAAGTATGTAAAACACAAACGGTAGGTAATTCACATACAAATTGTATGACCGAAATAAAAGGGTTGGAGTTTACAAGCGTTTTATTTTGGCATACATTACGAAACAAGAATATATTTTACCCGATTGTAACAGACTGTGAGATCGAACACAAAAAAAAAGCAGATTGTTACATCCAACTGTAACATTACTTCAGTAAGTTTCGATCTTCGTAATGGAGATAATTTAAAGCAATAAATATGGTAACACTAAACACTAGTTTTATACATTAGCCTTTGTCACAAAACTGCTATTAGGCCAAGCAAAATAGCTAAACCTGGACATAATTCCATAACTGTGATTTTCTTTTTCTATGATGTAAAGCATTGTTATTTATAGCTGAAATAAAAAGAATTAAACATTTTTAAGCTCCGCGTCCATGTAAAAAAAATAAAAAGCTAAATTTTCAACATTTTTGGATTTTATAAGTACAGCATAATAAATAACTTTTTGAAAGTGCCTCCGTTATTTTAGAACGCTTGCATTTCAATTAAATAAATAAAAATTAAACTAATTATTCAGTCGCAACTATCATTAATAAAGAAGTTTCAGTAAGTTTTATAGTTTTTGGCTTATCTCTCTGGAATTTATTAATAACTGTATATCAACAGTTGGTTCTGCATAGTACATACCGTGGGTTATTATTATATATTAGTAAAAATTAAACAGGTTCTTCTTGCGGAGTTCAAAGTCACAAATATTTGCAAGTATTCAAAAACCAAAATACATAACTACTTCAAAAGTGTTTAATATGAGCCTTAAAAACATTTATAGTATTATAAGAAACAAATTAAACAATAAATGTGTACGATTATTAATCAAACTGATATTTTAGGGTTCCGTACCCAAAAGGTAAATCGAGACCCTATTACTAAGGCTCCGCTGTTCGTCTGTCTGTCTATCTATCTATCTGTCACCAGTGACCAGGCTGTATTTCATGAACCCTGGTAGTTAAGACGGTTGAAATTTTCACAGATGACGTATTTTTGTTGCCGCTATGACAACAAATACTAAAAACCCGAATATAATAAATATTTAAATGAGCTTTTATACAACAAACGTGATTTTTTTGGCGTTTTTTGTAGATAATGGTACGGAATCTTTCGTGCGCGAGTCCCGCTCGCACTTGGCCGGGTTTTTTTCTTATTAGGGTTTTAATAACCGCGTTAATTTTGCATAAAAACTCAAAATCGTGCTGTCGCGAATCGCGAAGCGAGTAAAATGAAGCTAATTTGATAATAATATATTATGATCGCGTGGTTTATGATCAAAGTAAACAGTGATTATCACCTGCAACGCCTTTTACCTAGAAATCCTAGTTTTCTGTACAGAATTATTTAAATGAGAATATTATGTTATGTAACAAAAAGCCACTTAAAAGATATTTTATTTTTAGGGTGCGTCCATATCTGTCGTATGCGCCGCCCGCGATATGCGCGCAAGTTACGCATGCTTTTTAAAATCTACAGACGCCTTTTAAAAAACCGGCCTAGCCTTTTAAACTTTATAATATGCAACTCGGTCTAAACTTGATTATAATCTATCAGTGTACCTTTTATTAAATAAATGAATAAATATTATTCTTAAACCAACTATATTATATACTAACTATTATCTTAACCGTTATGATTTCCTTGAAAGTTCATGAGAAGCACTAAGTATTATCATGAAATTACAGATTTTTCAAGCCAATAGTTTTATTTTAGAGGGGGATCTCATAATCTAAAAATTGTCTTAGCAACCTTCAATCATTTTAAAGGACTAACTCAACGATACCCTACACGATGGAATAAATGAGAAGAAAAGTCATTACCCCACGTTAAAAAATATTTTTCAATATTTTATTTTACTCTTTTGTCGGCGTGATTAATATACATATTGCAAAATATAAAATAATGCACACGAACCCACACACACATCACTAACAGATAAATCAAGTTCATTTCTATGTAGGTTGAGTCCCGCTGTACAATTTAATGTCAACGTAAAATGTAACTATCGTTGTTGAGTTTACAATTATTTAAGTTTTTTCTGTATATGGTTTAGTGTAAGCTTATTGTAAAATTGTTTGTGGTTATTTCAATAAATTTATAATAAAAAAATATCTCCACAAAATTACAATTCTCTAGAGTCAACAGTCTCCAAGCAAAACCTCGGACGGACAGACAGACTGACAGGCATACAAACGGACATGACGAAATTATAAGGCTAGGACTACACACAGCCTGAAACCGGACCGGGTTAACGCGGATTCAATCCATCGCTTAAGCGATAAGGTCGTTTTTTGAACGGATTCTTGCAGATGCTACCGGTTTCCGGCTGCGTATAGTATGACTGACTAGAAACCCTTAGGCTAGGACTATGGTCCTAGCCTAAGGGTTTCTAGTCAGGAAAAAAAACTATAAAAAAGGCGTCTATAGGTTTTTTGCTTAAAAGGTTAATGTATATTTTTAGGATAAAGGATTTATTTTGATTTGCGTGGTTAACGTGGTAGTTTTGACCCACGCAAATCAATTATTGGCCATGCAAATCAAATAACTTTCGGGTTTTGTAATAGTATTGTATGATCATTTTTTTAGTTTGAAATGTCAATACGTTTAAATCACAATTAAAATGATGCAGTTGATGGGTTTCTAATTTTATAAGTACCTTATCATAGTAAAAATAGTGTCAGATTAGCTACCTATATTAATAAATAATAAAATTGTCATCATATCATCATAATGTCAGCGTGTTGCAGTCCACTGCTGGACATAGGCCTCCCCCAAGGAGCGCCACAGCGCTCGATCTCCCGCCCTTTGCATCCAGTCGCTGCCAGCTGCCTTCTTCAGGTCATCGGTCCATCTAGCCGGGGGGCGTCCTACACTACGTTTGCCTAAGCGTAGTTACCATTCGAGAACCTTCCTGCTCCACCTCTCGTCGGTTCTGCGACAGACATGGCCGGCCCACTGCCACTTCAGCTTGCTACATTTTTGGACAATATCAGTCACCTTAGTCTTATGTCGTATAACCTCGTTCCGGATCTTATCCCTTAATGAGATCCCCAATATAGACCTTTCCATAGCACGCTGAGTGACCTGTAGTCGGTGGGCCAACTTGACTGTCATGTTCCACGTTTCGGTTCCGTAGGTTAAAACTGGTAGGACGCATTGGTTAAACACCCGGCTTTTCAGGCACTGCGGCAGTGTCGACGTGAAGATATGACGCAATTTCCCAAATGCTGCCCAGCCAAGGTGCACTCTTCTGGCGATTTCCCACTCGAAGTTGTCTCTACCGAGCTGTAGTACTTGTCCAAGGTAGACGTACACTTGGACAACCTCGAGCGTAGTGCTCTCGACGGAAATTGGGTCCGGGATGACATGTTCGTTGAACATTACCTTTGTCTTGTCCAAATTCATCCCAAGCCTCACACGTCTCGAGCAGCTTAAGACTGTGCAGCATTTTTTGCAAATCCTGCAGCGATTCTGCCATAATAACTATGTCATCGGCAAAGCGAAGATGCGTAAGAATTTCGCCATTTACATTGTTGCCCAGTCCGTTCCAATTCAGCGTCTTGAACACATCCTCCAGTGTGTTGGTGAACAGTTTCGGAGATATAATATCTCCCTGTCTAACACCTCGGAGCAGCTGGATGGGTTTTGTTCGGTGGTTTTGTACTTGGACGGACATTGATTCCATACTGTACAGGCTTCTTCACGTACCGCCAATCGACTTGGCATCGCTGCAAGGATTCCAGAACAGCCCAGGTTCCGACCGAGTCGAAGGCTTTCTCATAGTCCACAAAGGCCAGGCACAGGGGCTGGTTATACTCTTCGGACTTCTATATAACCTGCCGCACCGTGTGAATGTGGTCTATGGTACTGTAACCTTTGCGAAACCCAGCCTGTTCCGGTGGCTGGAAAGCGTCAAATCTTGCGGAAAGACGGTTTGTGATGACCCTAGAGAACAGTTTGTAAACGTGACTCAGGAGCGTGATTGGTCTATAGTTTTTCAGGAGACTTTTGTCTCCTTTCTTAAAAAACAATGCCACCACGCCCCCACTCCACGCTTCCGGAGTTGTCCCATTGGCTATGATGGAATTGAAGAGCCTCTTAAGTTAGCCAAGCACAGGTTTCAAGAGCTCAGATGTGATTCCGTCTTCGCCGGGAGCCTTCCTATTACTAAGCTGTCCGAGGGCCGCCTCAATTTCATCCTCCTCCACGTCTGGGAGATCATCAGTGAAGTAGCGGGTAAGCTTGGCCGTTGGATCATTCGCGTCGGGCTGCGGCTGTATGTAGGGAACACAATGCGTACAATCGGCCGTAAAAGCCTAAGATTTCGGCCAGAATCTCCGAAACCGATGAGACGATTCAGCCATCCAGGTTTCCAGCTTTGTCAGGTGACTTTTTCCTAATCTTTTAGTGAAGATCTTCGACCCCCGATTCTGCTCAATCGCCTCCTCTATAAGGCGAGTATTGTAGCTGCGTAGTAATAAAATTGTAAGGAATAATTCTTTAGACCAAAAATGCCTAAAACATGAGAGGAAAAATTAGAAAGAAAGAAGTTATCCGAAAGAAGAAGAAGACAGAGGCTTAAAAATAATGAAGAGTTCAAGTTAAAAAACTGTGCGAGATATTATAAAAGGAAAGCCGAAGGAAAAATACTTAGTATTCATGACTTGAACCGCCGCAAACAAAAAGCTAGACGAGATAGAAGTTCCAGGCCTGGCCAAAGACTACGAAGAACTGATGACTAAAAAAACTACAAGAGCTGTGATCTCCTGTCTTAACGACGAAAACTCAAGTGTAATTAAATAGGTTTGTCATGTCATGTCTTTAAATAAATAATGCTCGATTGATTCTAATATAAATTTAAATAAAAGCTTAAAAAAACGATTTCTGTGTTAGTTACTTACCTATTCTTTCAACTGATAACATAATAACTTATTTTATTTTTAATATAACATTTAATAACTTATCTAAAAAATTTAAATAAATAAAAAATCATTTTCGTGGAGTGTTTTGTGATTTGCGTGACCTCCAAATTTTTAACCTCGATTATCTCTGAAGTATATCGCTCTATTATGAGCCTTTTCCATAAAAAACATTACTTTTACGTGTATTTTAAGATACAGAGGTCGATTTAAAAAATATATTAAATTTTAAAATTGCCACGAAAATCACCAAATAATTCCTTGCTCGAAGAAGCACCCACTTAGTGCTTCTCATGAACTTTCAAGGAAATCATAACGGTTAAGATAATAGTTAGTATATAATATATATTTAATAAAAGGTACACTGACAGATTATAATCAAGTTTAGACCGAGTTGCATATTATAAAGTTTTAAAGGCTTGGCCGGTTTTTTAAAAGGCGTCTGTAGATTTTAAAAAGCGTGCGTAACTTGCGCGCGTATCGCGGGCGGCGCATACGACAGATATGGACGCACCCTAAAAATAAAATATCTTGATTTTAATTGGCTTTTTGTTACATAACATAATATTCTCATTTAAATAATTCTGTACAGAAAACTAGGATTTCTAGGTAAAAGGCGTTGCAGGTGATAATCACTGTTTACTTTGATCATAAACCACGCGATCATAATATATTATTATCAAATTAGCTTCATTTTACTCGCTTCGCGATTCGCGACAGCACGATTTTGAGTTTTTATGCAAAAAATAACGCGGTTATTAAAACCCTAATAAGAAAAAAACCCGGCCAAGTGCGAGCGGGACTCGCGCACGAAAGATTCCGTACCATTATCTACAAAAAACGCCAACAAAAAATCACGTTTGTTGTATAAAAGCTCATTTAAATATTTATTATATTCGGGTTTTTAGTATTTGTTGTCATAGCGGCAACAAAAATACGTCATCTGTGAAAATTTCAACCGTCTTAACTACCAGGGTTCATGAAATACAGCCTGGTCACTGGTGACAGATAGATAGATAGACAGACAGATGAACAGCGGAGCCTTAGTAATAGGGTCCCGATTTACCTTTTGGGTACGGAACCCTAAAATATCAGTTTGATTAATAATCGTACACATTTATTGTTTAATTTGTTTCTTATAAGACTATAAATGTTTTTAAGGCTCATATTAAACACTTTTGAAGTAGTTATGTATTTTAGTTTTTGAATAATTGCAAATATTTGTGACTTTGAACTCCGCAAGAAGAACCTGTTTAATTTTTACTAATATATTAACCCACGGTATGTACTATGCAGAACCAACTGTTGATATACAGTTATAAATAAATTCCAGAGAGATAAGCCAAACACTATAAAACTTACTGAACCTTCTTTATTAATGATAGTTGCGACTGAATAATTAGTTTAATTTTTATTTATTTAATTGAAATGCAAGCGTTCTAAAATAACGGAGGCACTTTCATAAAGTTATTTATTATGCTGTACTTATAAAATCCAAAAATGTTGAAAATTTAGTTTTTTATTTTTTTTACATGGACGCGGAGCTTTAAAATGTTTAATTCTTTTTATTTCAGCTATAAATAACAATGCTTTACATCATAGAAAAAGAAATCACAGTTATGGAATTATGTCCAGGTTTAGCTATTTTGCTTGGCCTAATTATAAAGAAACATAAACGTGTTTCAAAAATATCATTTCTAATTTGGTAGTACACCCAAAAGCCGAGGAAGACTAAAAGCTGCATAATAAAGAAACATAAACAATGTTTCATAAATATCTGCCGCGGCTGCTATGGATGAAGTATTACTTATGAAGATTACGATAGTGAAGAAATTTAATAAAAAAAAAACTAAAATAATGGTTACTAATGGTAACAATTATGGGTTGCTATGGTAACAAGCGCGCCACTGAGCGGGCGAAACAAACTTTGGAACCAAAAAATTGGTTTATGTTTTTTAAGTTTATGACACTCGAACAGGGAATCTAGACATATTTATAATCAAAGGATAGAGTATAGTACTTTCCATAGCACGCTGTGCAACCGCTGCAAATTTTATTTGTCTTCTTTTAAAGTAAAGTTCGTATCGGTGTGACAGGCAGCCGCGATCACGACCTCCCGACTGAAATGGGGCGTGAGCACTTAGATGTGTGTTTATCTTCCAGATAGTACTTGCTAATGCTTGAGCTACTTTTTGTTTGACTTTGGCACGGGCTTTCTGAGATGTAGAGATCTTGAGGACTATTCTGGGAGCTGGGGGATTAATTTGTTTCTTTGTAGTCAAGGTAGAAAGGAATCTGTTGTCATGTGAAATCGATTCCAACTTTGTTGAATTGGTAAATTTTATTGAGAAGCTAGTTGAAATTCTATGATGCGTTGCGTAGCGTTAAAAGTATTGCAATTGCATTATAAATTTTATTAATTGCAATTAAGTAGATACTATTTACTTATCGATTTGTAGGTAAAACTCGACGGCAGTTGCAGCGTAAGACAGAGAAAAACCCTAAAGCACACAGTGAGTTTGCCTAATACATCTTCCGAATTGAAAACGGCGTCAAGAACCTGCTCGCTTTAGAATTATTTACCAGCTGATATGTAAAAGCTCTATTCCATTCAATGTGTTAAAAATACTAATAAAATTTTTAGATGCTGATTTAGAATTGAGTCTAGAAATACCTAAAGTTTAAAAAAATCTAGGAGTATGACGACCACGGTCATATCAATATTCAAAATTCTGGGTCACGTCTTGGAAGGGTCCTGGGGGTAGGAGGAGGAGAGTTACAAGTTGTTGTTTGTAGTTTTGGATTTTTGTGCAGTGCACATGACAAGCATGTTTTTTTTTTTTTAACTTAAGGTACTTAGCTTATGAAGCACTTGTGTTATATAAATCGGAAACAATGACGGTACCACAACAGCCAGACCCTAGACAATATAGAAAAGTTCGTTTTCTACATTGACCCGACCGGGAATCGAACCCGGAACCTCAGAGATGGTGACGCCATATAGTCCGGCGTGCTCGCCTCTCGGCTACGGGGGTCGTCAAAACATGCATGTGATTATTGTTTTTTATTGGATAGGTATGTAAGTAAGTATAATTTTATCATATATTTTTTTAATGATCACATATAAATCGAATACTTTTTTAACATCCTATATAAAAACCAGGTAGCAAGCTTTCTAATAAGAATGCTGAAGCTGCAATTCAGAATTCATTAAGAATCCTTCGTATTCCGTCTCTTCTCTTCAACGGTGAAATTAATCAGAAGAATGATTAAACTCTTACAAACATCCAAATAGCAAATCACATGGCGCCCTAACAAAGAAAATACCTTAGCCGGCAACAATTGGACGCGAAGAAAAATATATTATTCAAGACGAGCCAACATTTTGTACACGAGTGAATTTTTCGGTACAGTCAGTAAAAACGAATTATAAACTGTTAAAATTATTAAAGGCAAAATCGTATAAATTATTATATGAGTATACCTATTATGCAGCCTTCATTGAGCATTTACTCTGGGCTTCATTTTACTTTGATAGAGATATTTTTAATTTGTCATTACATTTGTTTTGAATAATATTTTTGCTGGGTAAAATACAGCCACTGTCATATTATATGTTAGTACTTAGTATTTTACTGCTTATTTAGTGTATATAAATGTTAAGTTAAAAAATAATACTTCTTAACTTGAATTTTTTTTACATAGGTTATCTTTTCTTACTAACAATTATCATTAAAAAAACGAGCGGCAGAAATCTGAACTTCAAAACATAGCTTAAAATTTAGTTCCTAGAACTCACAAATAATGCTAGCATTTATTGAAACTTAGGCAATAGAAATCGGATTTTCAATTTTTTTTGCGCCAACTGCGCTACTACCGTCATCAAAGTGTAAATAGTATAAAATTTTTCAATAAATTACCACAAACTCTCGTTGAACTACCGATCCTTGAGTTCAAAATCTACATTAAAAAATCCTTTTGACAAAAGGATATTAAAAAAAAGAAGCTTATTTAAACTACAAGAGTGTATGGGCTTAAACTGCCCAGCTCGCACTTACTATTGTCTTGTAAAATCCCCGAAAATTGTCAAAAATGAATTTACCTTACCAGTACTTTTTGCACACATATCAATTTTAATTAAATCTGATAATACTGAAAACGCTAACGCTAGATTAAATAAAAATATTAATACAATAACCCGTTGACTACAAGAACATAATCTTCAAATAAACTTTACAAAAACTAAAATAATACAATTTAGACCATACAATAAACCCTTACCTTAAACGTTAATAACAAATTTAATAATAAGCAAATTGAATCAGTTGTATCATTTAACCTCCTAGGCATTGTAATAGACTCTTACTTAAATTGGTAAAAACACGTAGAACATACTAAATCAAAACTTTCAAAATTTTCCTACGCTCTTTTCGAACTGGTACACAGCACAAACACAGAAGCAGCATTAGCGGCCTATTATGCCTACGCTTACTCCCAACTAAAATATGGTATAATGCTCTGGGGAAATAGCACTAATATTAGCGAACTTTTCATAATGCAATGAAATGTGTTAGAATAATAGCTCAAATAGACAATACCCAATCATGCAAACCCTACTTCATAAAATTCAATTTACTTACTTTACCATCAATTTACATTTACGATCTATGCATATTTACATATAAAAACATTACGAAATTTACTAAAGTCAAAGAAACTCATAACATTAACACCAGACACAAACATAGACTCTTCTTACCCCCCTCTAGAATCAAAATGCTAAATACTAGTCCATACTACAAGGCAGTAAAAATATTTAATAAATTACCAATTAATATAAAAACTAAGCAAAAATTAAAACTTTTTCAAAATCTCTTAGATTTTACCTAATAACAAAATGTTACTATTCAGGAAATGAATATATTACTCAATAAATAATTCAATTATACCCGAAAACTTTGGCGTTTATCTAACACATCATATGACCATAATAACTCTAATAGTTTTTACATTTGATTTTACGGACTTTAAAATTGTTTAAATGATTCTTAATACCTAATTTTCACTCATTGTACCTACTTACTAGTAAGACCTTATATTATTAAGCTGCTCTCTAAATTTGCAATATCTATTAGGTAATTACTAAGTTTTAAGTCCTGTTGCATGTGTTACTAATATTTAGTGACACTAAGTGATGTACATTGGTCGTGGTGGTATGCAAATAAAGAACTGAATTGAATTGAATTGAATGTATTTCCTGTAAAATCAGGCTGACAAAGGTGACTGAGTTTGTTGCGCCGTTTCTTCTCATCACCAGCCTATATGTAGTCCCGAAGCGGTAATAGGGCTAAGTTATATTTTGGGACATGTATATTTTGTGTTTATAAGTGCCCGGAGGAGGGCCTACATACAGAATAAAAAAAATAAAAATTAAAGTAGCAAGTTTAGTTGTGTTGTTTTTGTGTATAACTGTACTGGCATTTACCAGGTTTAATAAGTAATTTATTTGGTGCTAGGATCAGCTTAGAGTTAGCCATACCAACAACAAGCATAACTTACACTAACTCCAGTATTAGGCCTCCAACTTAGTATTAGAAACTAAGATTATAAGCAATAATAAACGACCTTATCTAGAGTTTAAGTAAAACCAGTCTCTTGGCATTAAATAACTATATTTAGTTTAATTGTATTCTGTGTATGTATGTGTGTCAACTAAATATTTTTCTATTCTATTCAATGATTTATTAATATTTAACGTATAAAAGACTATGATCATTTTACCTCTGTTGTTGTTTGTATTCTGTCGTATCTGATATCTGCTTGAGACAAACAAATACCTACCTACATTCCTTCTTATTCTATTATATGAACTTGAAATGTTCAGTTATTTTTTCCTTTTTGCACACCCCTAAAAGACTACTTAGGCAGGAAAAACGGCATTTCCTTAGACATTTGACACGGGCGCCTTAACAATACGATGGGACTCAAAGCACCCTCGAAAAAGACGCCGTAAAATTGAAAAACGATTTTATTTTCAAAAATACAGAGAAATCTGGTAATGTTTTTTACGCTTTAGGTAAAAAAAAAAATCCGCGGAGGTGTGAATTAGGAAAATAAGTATTCTGTCGGGCCTTTTTTCGTGCGGAATGGAAATTATAACAACATTTACCGATTATATTAACGGGGAAATGAGGGCAGTATGTACCGTAACCACATAGCTATAAAAATGTATGGATAGGTAATACAGCAATCAGTAAATAAACTTTTTAAACTTCTAGCAAATAGACAGCCTAATTGTATTGGTAATGTTTTTTCCTCTGTTCTGATTGTTTTGTGTGGTATGCAATAAAGAGTATCAATATAACTAATCTAAAGGTATCTGAATAACCAACAACGAAGCGCTAGACAAGTATTAATTCAAGTGAACTCGAAGTATTTATTAACATATTATCTGTGTTACGTTACAACGTATCAGCACAAATTACGTCGACGGCGCGCTATCAGACCACTCTTTTGCCAGTGGTGTCCCCCTAGCACAGCCAATCACAATTTTAATGGTTTTATTAAATTAAATCGTTTGTACAATTGTATTTTACATTTATATGTTGTTATCATCGATTGTATTAACTTAATTTGTATTTCTGACTCGACCAATTTTAATTGTTTATAATATTTTAAATCTTATAAAAAATATTACTGATACAGCCTTTATTTTTCTTTTAAATGGCTAACCCTATTGTACTTTACTTAATAAAATATATTATGTAAGTCTTAAAAGATTATAGGGTTATCTGTGCCAACGCTCATTAGCCAGACATTGCCATTTATAGGACTACCTACAATAAGAAAACAACTACCTACTACTTTTTATCCTAAAAAACTCCTTCACACTAGTATTTATTTGATAAACCAAATTTCACGCTGCAAACACTGACCGGTTAAGTCTACGTATAGAATAACACTGGACTGCTGGACTGCTATAAATTGAACTCATCTTAAAAGACTTTGTGGCAAATTGGACTAGCACAAAAAGTGCTTGTCGTGAAGAAGATAGACAATGAAACAAATGAATCTGACCGCAATCACCTCGACATTGCAGTAGAATTGGATACAGTATGCTCACTGTGACACGTAAATGCCCTGCTTCTTACGCCAACTTGAGTATCTGTTGTGTCCCTGGGAATCTCAGGAAAGTTTCTCTGTTTATCAGAGTCATAGCCGATCTATGCGAAGCTGTAAAATGATTTGTTTATGTACTTGCCTTGTACCAGGAAAATAATCTGTGCAAAGGCGCAGTGCAGTGCTAGGAAGCTGAGTAACGAGAAGCTGAAGTAAACCAACATGCAAACCATCATAACCTGTCCCCTGAACAAAGCAAAGGATTGTGCTGAACTTCATTGCTTACAACTTGAATCTCGGCATTGAGGATTAAGTATGGCTAGCACGCGTTGGCTGTACACTGCGCATATTAAAGTCATCTTACACCACCTTTTTTTCATTTTTACGTAAGAAATACTTTAGGTATATACCTGCTAAAGTGGGGACATCAGCAGGTCCTGTGGGATGCCTTAACGATCGCACCACCACTCGCCAAGTGTACCTAACCACTGAAACCTCCGCGTGTTCCGTCGGCCGCTATTAGCGAGACGACGGAGGATCTGTTAGCATGCACTCCATAACCCTTCTCCACCTATCTCTATTGTGTAATCTTCAGCATAAATGTAATACAAAGTTGCAATAGTTGAGTCAATAGTTGCAATCAGTGTCGCCTCCTGGCGGCGCGCCAGTGAACGAACGGATTCGGATTCACTGGCAGAGATACAAATCTCAGTGCACTTGAGAACTTTTGTGGCATAATGTACTTACTTAGTAAGTCACTTATCTTTGAGACAGAAAATCTTTTACTCAGATATATCTGTACAATCACGTCACGTTTTCACTGTAAGTAAATGGTTTTCTACTGTTAACTAAAAATATACACGCACTAGCAAGCGCAGTGTAGAACCTCCACCCACAAGGTAGACAGACGACCTAGAAAAGGTTGTAGGAAGCCGCTTCCAACCAGCCAATCTCAAAGTAAGGGGGGTATGTTTATCATGTAACTCCTATGGCTTAAAAAAGAACTACAAACAGACATAACAGAAGCGGTACTCACAGTTAAAGGAAAAGCATACCACCTGCTAATTTCTGCCGTCAGTCTGGTAAGGATTGAACATGACAGACATGTAAAAAGCCTTAACAGGCTGCGAAATCAGGTTGGTCAATGCAAGGGAAAGGCTATGTGTAGGGAGGTGGAGTTCAGAAAGATTCTAGATTAGAGGCCACGAACCGGCAAGTGCAACTTCCACTCTCAAGGTGGGCTGACGACCTGGTATAAATTGCAGGAAGCAGGTCGTT
The DNA here is from genome assembly GCA_950371115.1 of Anania fuscalis. Classification (NCBI taxonomy): domain Eukaryota; kingdom Metazoa; phylum Arthropoda; class Insecta; order Lepidoptera; family Crambidae; genus Anania; species Anania fuscalis. Next base: position 3,889,726 of record OX493337.1, read on the forward strand.
TCCAACCGGCCAGTCTGGAAGTCGTTGGGGGAGGCTATAGGAATTCACTGCAATGTTCAACAGTAGACGTCCTATGGCCAAAATGATGATAATAGTGATGAGGTACAGTTACACTAACTACACTACTAACACTGCAAAGTTTCCTACAAACAATGGCCCATCTCCTGTCATGTCCCGCGTCAATCCTGTTCACGAAGACTTGGTAGGACATCACGCTGTAAACGCTGTCGGCGTGGCGGAGTAGGTATAATTGGTCACATAAAAATATTACTTGCCTTCGCGTCTAGATATACGTAACCATCGAGGAGCTGTTAGAAATGATATAACTGTTTTATAATTAACATCCTTATTATTACGATGTACAACAGAAATAAATAAATACCAGCATACAACAGACACGAGACTATTTAGAAAAAAATAGCTGTAACTATTTTTAACCGTAATACCTACCTATGTATTAAAAATAGTGATACGAGTACCTACTCCTGCATTGCTGCATGCATTGGCTTACGATTTATTAAATCCTACAGATGGATGTTAAGATGTTAATTACTCAATTGCGCTAAAATAAAATAAAATTCCCAAATAATTATAAATATGACATGCAATAATTTAGAATTATTTAAATCAAAACCTACCTATTTCCATTCCCAGTTTTTGCAGTCTTACTCCAACGCTCGCACAAGTCTTAAGTTTTTTTCTTGCTTGCAAGATTTCTTAAGGCGTCACAATATTTATACACAATTGCAATATTTGCTCAAGATTTCACTGCCCTCCAAGGCGCTGTTCCCGGAGAAGGCGCCTTAATTAAATAACAGAGACAGGTGGAACACGAGGCAAATCTAATATACCGGCATTTCTTTGTTTTTACTATGGGAAAAATAACGCCCCGATTAGTTTCGGTTCTTATAAATTTTTGATTGTCAGAAGGCTTTTCCTGTTCATTTTGGGTCACTGTGTTGTGGGAACTAATGGTGGCTCGTACGTTGACGATATGGTCAGATTTTTGGTGAAATGAACGATGTTTATTTTTACAGCGTTATTGTTAAAAAGGTTTGTTATTTCACAATACGTGACTTTCTTAAAGCTCATGACCTCATTTAGGTAACTAATTTCAATATCATCATCACATAATCATTCCGTAATGAGGTATGTAGCGGACCTGCAAGCGTATGTAAATTATTTTCTAAATTTTTCAGCTCAGTTTATGAACCTATAGATACAAATGCTTTAGTGAACCTTGAGTCTCCGCCCACCAATCAAATAATTATTTCCGATGTTACTCTTTCTAAGGAAAGCATAGCTACTTCTCTCAATTGCTTGGATGTTGCTAAAGGCCCTGGACCGGACGGTTTACCTGCTTTCTTTTTAAAATATACAGCCGAGTCGATGAGTACGCCATTATATTGTTTATATAACCGTAGTCTAAAAGAAGGGATTGTGCCTCAAGCGTGGAAGATTGCGAATGTTATTCCGGTATATAAAAGTGGTGTTAAACACGACGTTTCTAATTATCGGCCAATATCCTTGCTGTCTACCTAGTCAAAAGTCTTGGAGAAATTAGTTCACAATGCAATCTATCCTATCTTACATAATAACATCCTCCCCGAACAACATGGATTTGTGCGAAATCGTTCTACAGTAAGTAACCTTATTCTATATTCTAATTATTTGTTTGAAAATATGGATAATAGACAGCAGGTTGACTCAATCTACACGGATTTCTGTAAGGCTTTTGACAAGGTGGATCATACATTACTTTTACAAAAAATTGCATATAACGGTATCCGAGGAAGTTTACATCGTTGGATCACGACTTATGTAAAAAATAGAACTCAGAAGGTTGTAATCTAAGGGTTTGGCTCGGATGTGATCAGCGTGACCTCTGGTGTAGCGCAGGGGTCGATCTTGGGTCCTTTACTGTTTGTACTCTTTATAAATGACATAGACACATGTTTTAGACATAGTAACTTCTTGTTGTATGCAGACGATCTTAAGGTGTATCGTAAAATAAGTGTCATTGACGATTGCGTTAAATTACAGGAGGACCTGGACCGTTTAACTGCTTACTGCTTAGCTAATAAACTGCATCTGAGCACACCAAAATGTAAAGTTATCTCCTTCACTAAAAATATTAACTTAATCCAACACAACTACTTGCTTTGTAACACTCCTTTCGAGAGAGACTCATTAATCAAGGATTTAGGTATACTCTTCGATTCAAAACTGCATTTTGATGCTCACGTTGATCACATCACTGCTAAAGGTTTTCAAATGTTTGGGTTTCTAAGACGCAACTGCAACTCATTTAAAAAGCCATCTACTAACCTGCTCCTGTACAAGTCACTCATAAGACCTCAAGTTGAATATGCTTCATGTGTTTGGAACCCATTCTACAATAAATACAGTGACCAAATTGAATCTTTACAACGTAAATATCTACTTAATCTAAATTACAGATATGTAAGGGCACGGTCATCATATCGTTCCCTTTTAGTTAAATACTCAATTTCGACCCTCAAACAACGTAGATTGTATCTTGACCAATCGATTCTTTTTAAAATTTGTCGTAACGGATTTGACTGCAACATGCTTATAAACCAAATTTACCTGCGCATACCTAGCCGCTCCCGGCGTATTCGTGATGCTTATACTCGTTGTCTATTTGCTCCTAAGCCATGTCGAACCAACGCTGGCAAACGAGCTCCTTTACGGCGATTAATGAATGCATATAATAAATACTTCACTAATATTGATTTATTTGTCTTGTCACCAACGCAATTTAAAAAGCGTATCTTTTATACCTTAGTGAATATTGGTTAACTGATTTTTCGTTTCTCATTAATTTAAATATGTAAAGACAATGTTTGTTTGCTAAGTTTGCTTGTACTTAATAACTATTTATTGTTCTAATATTATTTTGAGAATAATGGTGCTGGTTGCGTAATTATATAAGTTTTTCTAATATTAATGTAGTAGTATTAAGCATTATTGCGCAATTGTTTGTTATTCCAAACAAAAATAAAATAAAAAATAAAATAAAAAAATTTAGGTTAATATTTCGTAAAATACGAAAATTTTATCCATTAAGCAACATCAGAGTTTTAAATACAATCAAAAACTATACTTACCTGTAAAGTATCAATTAATTCTTTCAGCAAAATGCAAATACTTCGTTCATAGGCTTATAGGCTCTTAACAAAATTTACACGACCAGACATCGAATAAACAAACTTAATTACATTATAACATCTATGGCTTAATACTCAATTACATACACACATTTGCCCCTTCCGGAATCCGAACACGCAACCTCTTGGCTTTGTAGTCCGAATCGCGCATCACTAGGCTAGACGGTCGACTTATCGAAACAATTGAAGCAATTTAACACAACTCTTGACAATGGCTTGGACCAATGTTATTGAAGTTGTTTTTACATTTATGTTAGAACGAATTTTGAATTGCCAATAGTTCTGTGCCGTGTGGTGCCGGCACGTTAAAAGAATTGCACCACCCCTTCTCTTCATATGGCTGTCGTAAGAGGCGACTACAGGAGAACCGCCATAAGAAGACGGGCAGCAGCGTCTCCTCTCCACCATTGGCCAAACTGCGATCGCCAACCCGCCTTCCAAGCGTTGCGATTATGGCAAAATCCTCCTTTTGGAGAGGCCTGCGTCCAGTAGTGGACTGATATAGGCTGTGATGATAATAATGAATAGTTCTATGAACCAACGCGATGTAGGTAACTAAAATCTATCCAACATTTTGTTCGAACCGGTTTAAGGTTGACAACAATGACAACAAACAAAAATAACCATACTGTGCGGTACAGAGCAAAAAAATACAAAACCCTAAAACTATAGTTGTATCTACATACAAAGCAAATGATATACTCTAATAATAAAATGGTAAATGGTGACGTTAATTCACAACATAGCTGGGTTCGGTAGGCTGACTTCCGCAGTTTATTGATAAACATCACATACTTTGCTCTGAGCGTAAGAATGCAATATTATGTCACTTATAATCTCAAACTTCGTAATCTTCTGCGAGTACTGCAATTAAAGTGACAAAAGATCAGAATAATATATCGTCTTCAACTGGATTTTGATATCGTAGATATAATCAAGGTCCTATTTTAGGTTCATTATTGATTGTTTGATTCTTCTGACAAAACGCAACACCTCGCCTCCTATGTCGAAAAAAAGTTTAATATTCCCATGTAACTGATCTGATTATATTAACTGATCAGTAAATTAAACCAAGTACCTGAATGACCGAGCTTTGCTCGGTATTTTTTTTTTTTTGGTAAATCGTGTTTCTTTAGAAATGAAAGCTAGCTAGTTTGATTTCTAGCCCCCGAAACCCTCGATAAACTAAATTTCATGAAAATCGTTGGAGCCGTTTCCGATATCCAGATTATACAGGGTGTAAAAAAAGTCTTAACGAAGCCTTAAACCACGAATTCTATATAACCCGTCATTTCCCAGGTATAGCGTAAAAAAAAATATCGTAATAATACGTAGAATACGTGGTATTCGGCTTCGTTAAGCCTTTTTTTACACCCGATATATTAGATTAAAGCAATTTAATGTGTTCTGTTTGCAATATTGACGTAGTTGGATAAGTAAAAGTTGTCATATAATTGAGCAGTAGAATTCCTCCTTAAAAATGAGTTTACTAATTCAGAATCGCATGAAGAAGTTCAATGGAGAGAGACTACTCAATCTTTATGCATTATGTTAGTAGCATACATTGTCACTATTTTTGCCGCGACGTTCAGTACACTATATAAAGGTCGCAATGTATTGGCTCTAAAGTCAGCGGAGCGTGAACAACAGATAATTCGGGCACCTACACGCTTTTGAGATGTTTTCGTTTGGTTTTCAATTGTCCCAATATTTAGAAAATATGTTTTAATAAATTATTCGTTTTTATTTTCTCTAATAGCTAATGCAACTTTTTTTTTATAAAGAACCAACGTTTATTGCAAGATAGACGTACAAGTCATAATAGCTTAATGGGAGCTTTTTTATTTTATTTCGAGTTGGTTGGATACAATTTTCTTTTATTATAAGTACTTACCTACCTTTTGAGTCGGTCCTTTGGAGATAGTACCATGTCAGTCCTTAGGAGATAATGCTTCATTTGAAATTGTAAATTTTATGCCAGGAAGAAAAATCCAGGACATAAACTAGCTAATAGCCAAACCGTGTACCTATTTATTTAAAAAGTTACTTGAAACTAAGATCGCCGAAACTAAGCCATTGTCCAGTTTGGTGTTCATAAATTGTAGCAGTCAATAGTTAGAAACTAGCATCGATTTTGTTGCGGCCACAAATTGTGGAACTTGGCCCATGTAGTGCGCTGTGCGCGACACCGCTGCAGATTGCGGCCGCTTTTGCAAGTTCTGTCACCTGTGTCAACCCATAAATAAAATAATAAAATTCATTAATACTTCTCTTCCATAGTCGGTTTCCAGTAGTTGGGCATCGTGACTGTCTTGATGATGTTCAGTCATTGCGATCTTCCGTCTGTCTAAATGCCTCATGGATCGGCACTTACAAGGTCCAACCACCGACTCCGTGGACTTTTGTCCTGTCTTTTCCCGATGAAGATGCCCTTCTCAAAGTTATCAAGCTTAACAGGTTATACTAATCTATCTTTATTTGCACTTTTGGTTGGTTTAAGGGATTTATAAAGTACTTAAAAGAAAAAAAAATGGTTATTTGTAGATATTAAAAGACGGGTGGGTAAAAAGCGGCAGTAGGTATAGAAGTCGAAAAGATAAAACCTGAACTGGAGTTGGCTTAACAAGTTATTTATAAAAGATAAGCAATACCTAACTTTTTTCCGAAATAAGAAAAAAACTTGTAGGTCATTAAGTAAATAAACTTTAAATTCCGATTATATTTTAATAATTTCATCGTTTCCCCTTTCGCATCGGTTGCTATCATAACGGCAATTATAGTTATTTATACCACCAAAGTTGAAAACCAAGACTCCCAAATGACTAAGCCATTGTTCGGCAGCCGATAGTTAGGAACTGCCATCGATTTCCTTGCGGCTACAAATTGTGGAACTTGGCTATTGTAAACTGCAGATTGCGATCGCTTTTGCAAGTTCTGTCATCGCCTTTGTGAAGGTGGGTGCAGGGGCCCGTGTTGTCATACTCAGTGTTTTCCATTATAAGGTATATCTCACAAATTTCAAGATACTCAGTGTTTTTAATAATGAGCGTTTATATCTAACAATTTTCACGTAAAATTTCAAGAATATTTGAAATTCTTAGTTTATAATTTTATCAGCTTAGAATAAACTGATACTATTTTTCTGACTAACTCCGTATCATTCCGTAGGTATTTTACTCATTATGTATTAAGATTCATTACGATTGGACTTAAAAGATTGTTTAAAAATCCGTGGGAATAACTAAAGGAAGTCAGAAATCAAGTTTTTGAATAATATAAATCCCACCAAAAACATTTTCATGTAAAATGTTACCAAGACGAGACCATATGACTCGCACTGTCAAAAAGTTATCAGATCTCATGTTGAGCCAAGCTTCAAACTCTACACGGCCTAACTTCACAAACTCTACACCTTAGTCAAAATATGAAGACTTGGCCGTTTTCGGATTTTGTGAAGTTGTGTTATGTAGAGTTCAACATATACAATTAATAGTTTTGACAATCACAACACCAATAGTTTCAAATCCTCAATAATATCACAGAAACATTTTCCGCATAAGGAATTCGGACCAGCCACAGTTTTGATATTAGCACGAATAGACTAAGTACTTACTTATTGGTTGATATTAGGTTAAACAATTGAATACGTAAACAATACAATCAATCACTGCCACATAGATCTCAAATCCGAACATAACATGCTCGTACTGACCAAATAGATACGTTTAAGCCAATCCCGGCCGTCAATCCAGCGCAATCGGATAAGGTACATACACATCGTAATATCTATTATAGACGTAACTATGAAGCTTAGGGTCTTTATACACTGCGACAGAAAGCTGATTCAAGCGCTTCGTTAGCTTTTACAATTTAATTTATAAGATCTTTAAACTAAACTTCCCGGACTAAAAGAAATTTAGACCATTCGGCTAGTCTGTTAAATAAATTTGGAGGTTTTGCTATCTGACCTCTGCCTCTGAAATCCTTGGACAAGGAAATCAAAACCCGTAATCATGGCCTCTCGTCCAAAATGCCTCAGTGCCTAAAGATATAAGTGTGTTACTGGCGATGACATGTGAACAGAAACGTGGCTTCTCACTATGGGCCTCATAAGAAAGTTCAAGTTGCACAGCATGCTATGGAAAGGGATATGACTGGTGTTTATTTGCAGAACCCTAAACGGACAAAAGTTTCTGATATAGTTTGACTGATTAGCAAGCTACAGTGGCAGTGAGCGGGGCACATAATATCACGTAGAACTAAGGACCAATGGGGCAAAAAGATTTGACTTTGTAAATTTTTGTTTTTAGCAATTCTATGCAAGGTTTAATTGAAGATAAATAACACTTGAAAAAAATCATCGACCTCAGGTGGGTGGGACGTGGGTTCGAGTCCCAAACAAAAATTTACAATGTTTAAGCATTTCTGATCTTAACCAATAGTCAAATATTTGTAAAAATATTTCTATAGGGTGTTGACGGTAGTATACTACTCAGCTATACATATAGCCATAACATTGATCAGCATACGCTGGCTTTGACAGCGAGAAAAAAACACTTGCGTAATTTCATCTTGTCACGTGACGTCCTCGGTAGCTTAGTGGTCAAAGCACTCGCCCGGTATGCGATGGGACGTGGGTTCGAGTACCACCTGAGGTCGATGATTTTTTTTCAAGTGTTATTTATCTTCAATTAAAGATTTGACTTGGTAAAGGTTGCAGAAAGCTGCTGGATGTAGGCCGCTTCTAACTTGCAAATCTGGAAGTCATTGGAGGAGGCCAATGTACAGCAGTACTTGAACGTCCTATAAACGATGATGATGATTTGCCTGACATGATGTTGATAGGTTATGGCTAAACATCTAGTGGTAACTAAATGTTAAGGTTTCTTTACAATGTTTTCCCTTATGCAGAGCAAGTGAGTTAAATCTGTTTACAAACTCCGTTAAATCCAAAGGTACTGGTGTAGCAGCGTATAAATAGCCGCTAACCGCGGGGAGCTCAATTATGAAAGATTATGTTTGTAGATTGATTATGTTGATTCCTATGAAACCCACCCCGCGAATTGAAGAAAGAGAAATGGTTTCGTCGTCAGCACTGAAAACTATTGGTCCACTAACCTGCAGACCAGCTCAGGAACGCCTCACCAGATCCTATCCGCAGCTCACACCGTGAAGCACTTTCACGAAACAGATAGTTAAATCAGTGCTTGGTATTCATAACGAGTTTTATGCAACTTTCAGCTGTCCATCACGGAGAAAAAACGAACTCCTTACCAAAATTACGCAAGAAGACACGCCCGCGATGTCGTAAAGGTTAGGAATGGAATGCAAAATGTCGGCGCCAGTGTTGCCAGTAGCCAAAACTATTGGCGCTTGAGTTGCCAGGTTCAGCGAATTCAAGAGCGCGATCCTTTATGGCGCATGAACCAAATAGCCTCAGATACTAACTTATAGAAACCATTTGAAAATAATAAATTATTATTAAAGAAATTACCTATTACTTAGGTTTAGTAATAATAAATATTTCAAAAATTAATTTGGGTCACTTAAGGTTCCCAACCAGGTACGATGTCTATTATTACCTTTTAAAGGCCTTAGGATGGCTCGATTACATCTGAAGGTAAGGTTACTTATCCTATCTTACCTTAGAGCACCCTTTTATTAATCCACACTGACAAGAATGCACAAGAATGGCCCAAAATATCTTAGTTGACGTGAGACCTATGTTCTGTAGTATGAATTTAAAATACTTAACCCTTTTTTTATACATATCAGGTACAAATACCAAGTCCGACACACAGTAACGCAAGATTACATCTCAGAAGATAATATTTTCAGCGCAGGGTGCATTATACCTACACACATGTACCCAGATTTACGATCGGTGTGTACCAAGCATTATAGTATACGATATCAGCTATTATTACAGCAGAAGCTAAACAGAGCAAGCCGGTCTAATTTACTTAGCGAGTAAGCGCAAGATAGTGGTGCTTAGTACATAGGGGACATTAGTTCGGTTCCAAAACTATTGGCAAGTAGACAATTTATGCTCACTGTACTATTTGCCAGGTCAGGACTTAGTCTTAGGTTTGGAGTTTCGTACCTGGAATAATAATTACCTAACATTTATGTAGATAGATTTTTATATTTTACGGAAAACTGAGCAAGTAGGTTTACGTCTTAAATAGAGTTTAAAAATGAAAACAAAAGTAAGTATAAATGAATGAAGTCTTAAGTTCAATTCAAATGAAGGTCGGGTAACAGGTAATATTTTCTCTTCGAATTATTATTGGATTTTTTTTTTCTTGCTGATTCTCGCGAGATGAGTTGCCCATCCTATTATTCAGATGATAGCCTCATCCTGTAAGCAGAATTGTAAATACTTACTTACTAAAGAAGAAGTGACTAAGTACTTTGGAGAGTAACTTACCCATAAATTTCAATTCTATTCTAGAGCTATGCGCCTTTGTAGTTTAATTTAGGTATGTCACGGTACACTAATACGGTCATAGAATACATCGATGACATTGAGAGTTCAAAATGTAAAGATGTAGGTATATAATACATCCGTAACATAATTTGCCACTTCTCGGTATGCTTCGAGGTAGGTATAATATGGTAAGGAACCCTGCTTATAAAGATAATGCTAGATATGAAATGAGCCATTATAGTATGTTCCCCCATCGAACACATACCCTGTAGAGCATGATCTTTCTTTTAAACGTGATATATAATCAAATGATGTTTCACTTACATTTAGTACGAAATGACCAGCCTTAACATCCCTCGCCCATAATAAAATAAGGACACACACAGATTTTAACCAATAAAGGAGTTTTGTACCGCAAATAAAATACATTTAACTTCCATTTACCAGGGTATTTGCTCCGTAGTTTTCCATCTCTATAATATATATAAAGGGTTGTAGAAGGCAGACGACAATCGCTTTAGCTGTAATAACCAGACTCGCCAATTCTAGGATCGTGGTCAATCGTCGCCGTTCAGAAACGGGACGAAGCTAGTATGGAACACTATCATGCCATTCCAAGTGCCAGTTTATTTTCTATTCAGCCTATTTCAGTCCACTGCTGAGAGTAAGCCTCCGCCAAAGAGCGCCAAAGAGCATGGTCTCCCGCTATTTTCATCAATCCACTGCCAGCCATTTTCCTAAGTTCGTCGGTCTATCGGGCTGGGGGGCGTCCTACACAACGTTTGCCAAGGCGGGGTCTCTACTCGATAACCCATTTACTCCACCTTTCATCGGTTCTGGGACAGATGTGGCCATCCCACTGCCACTTAAGCTTTATTTCAGCTACTGGTAAATACGGCTCTGCCTCGCCGTCAGTTTGGTTTCGCTAAGATTGCGCCGGAGGTCGCCTTTGTCGGAGGGAAATTGGAAATCATTGTTTATGTGTTCCAGTCGGGCTTTAATGAAACCGATGTTTGGTTTAGTATCAATATTAGATGTAATTAACAATGGCGTTGAAATATTGGGAATGGCGTGAATGGAAAGGTTTCATACTTTATTCAAAATGAGACTTGTAGGCACCTAATGTTTTCACATTCATCAGAAAATATTATTTTCTCGTGAAACCAATCTTAAAATCCATCCTGCAAAATAAAATAAATAAAACATGATTTCGTAAAGCAATGTAATTTGATTGTATTTCTGTAAAAATACTACTTTTCTTGTCACTGATTTTCAAGCTACTGAAAATTATTGTTAATTTTAAATATGTTAGGAGGGTTATTAGCTTATAACTACATGTAATAGCATCCAGCAGTGGACTGCAACAGGCTGATATGATGATGATGATGACATGTAATAGTAAACTTACACAAGCCGATGATGATGATTATTGGCTTCAAAAATCACATCCTTAGTTAACTTAGGTTGGAACAAATGGCTAATGGCTATGTAACTTTCTATACAAGGGTTCAATCAGAGTGTATGTCAGGAACGTGCTGAACAAAAAGTGCATGTTTTAAAATGTGTGCACATCCCCGTAACTAAAACTGTGCCAAACTTGCCCACTTTAAAAATACATTTTCATGTTACAATTTTAGCGTCACCCCAAATGGTCGTTAGCGTTTGTTACGTAGGCAATAAAGTCTAAAATCAAACAGTATAAATCAAATTTTGATTTGGGGCGCACTGAATGCATAACAATCGTATCACGCTGGTGGCGCGCGTTGAATAAACAAGCTAGGGACAACTTTACTGATCCGTCCCTTACTATGATTTATCGATGCATAAACATGAAATGGGAAAAACGTGGGGTTTGGTTGGGAAAACTGTCGATACCACAGCAAACGGTAAAAACACCAAGCGTGTAAAGTTAAACCATATAAAGCATTATACTTGTTTTGTTAAAATTTTCATTTTTAATGTTCATTTACCAGTGAGAAGCAAGAATGAGCTTATGTCTCTACACTTAGTGACGGAACGGACCTTGATATGTAGGTTTTTGCTTGTTTTGTTACTAGTGAGAAGCGAGTGAGTACAAGGCACCAGACTAAGTAACTAGGTATAGAACTCTACGTTCTCACTTGTATGTAAGCAGTGATAAGCAAAAAAGCTCAAGGTACCAGACTAAGTAACGAAGTGTACAACTCTTACTTCTTACTTGTATGTAATCATTGAAAAGTAAGTGAGATGAACGCACCAGATTAAGTGATAAGGTGGACATCTCTAGCGTCTCAGTTTTGTTACAGTGCAGTAAGAAGCAAGAATGCGCTTAAGACTACACAAGTGTCGGAATGGACCTCTGTAGCTTTCTGCTTGTTTTCTTACTACTGAAAAGCGAGTGAGTACATACAGTACGAAGTGTACAAACACTTCGTTACTAGTCTGGTGCCATCACCAGACTAGTAACGAAGTGTTTGTACACTTCGTTACTTAGTCTGGTCTAGTTTCTAACTTCTTACTTATATCTAAATGTTTGGAAGTGGTCCACTTAAGTTCAAGCGTGAGGTCCAACAAATAGTTATTGGCTAGTTTTTTTTTAATTCGTTTTGGTTCATATCTTGCTTGTTTATAAATAGCAAAATTAGAAAAAATCTATATTAATAAAGAGTGTATGCATGTTGTGTTCACCTTTGAAAGTTGTACACTTAGACGTATAAGTTGATATTGTGTTATGAAAATTTTAGTCTATCAACTACTGGTAAACCAAATAAATAAAATAAAAATGAAAAAAATCTAATCATTAAAAAGCGAATGAGATCAACGCACCAAAATAAGTGATAGAGTGGACATCTCTAGGCGTCTCAGTTTTGTTACTAGTGAGAAGCAAGTGAGTTCAAAGTAACAAACATGTGACGGAGTGGACATCTCTAGCTAATCACTTGTTTGTGTGAAGCAAGTGATTTCAAGGCATCCCAACAAGTCCTGGAGTGGAACTCATTCACTTCTAGCTAGTTTTATCTGTTTGCGAGAATCGAGTGAGTTCCACCAGTTTTGTTTGGAAGCTGATCTCAATTTCCATGTAACATGTCGAACTACGCCGAGTCGCGACGCTGTCTGAGCGAACTGTACCGGATTCTATTCCGGTGTATCTGTGTTGGCAGCTGAACGTTTACTTGTACGGAATAATTACAAATGCATTATTACACATATAACAATTTATCCGTAAATCGATTTCTGAATACCCAGGATACTAAAGGTTTAAAAATACCTATATAAGGTCCGATTTGATTAGTGTTCATCCTGTTAACCTGTGACTATATAGGTAAAAAGCAATCGTAAAAACCAACTTTCAAATGTGTATCATAAAAACTAAAAAAGTTAAAAATAAATTACAAAATAACAACATCAACTTCATATTGCATAAACTCGTCCTATCTTCAACACTTTCTCGCTCTGTACAAGGGGAAGGAATAAGACGCATAATCAGATGGTTAAACGTAGCAAAGATAGGGCGAGTTTATGCAATATGAAGTCAATGTTGTTGATTTTTAACTTTTTTAGTTTTTATGGTACACATTTGAAAATTGGTTTTTACGATTGCTTTTCACCTATATAGTCACAGGTTTACAGGATGAACACTAATAAAATCGGACCTTATATATTGTGATTCGAACTCACGACACGATCGTAGGGTGAGACTCCAACTTGAACGAAACGGGTTTACGATTTTGTTGTTGGGACCAACATACATACATAGTCGGTAAACTCGTTATTTTTCTTTAAATCTATAGTTTCAAGACAATAAATTATCACAACTGAAAAATAACCATGGGTAATAAATACCTACTACTATTTATTGTAAATACTTACTATACTAAATAACTTAACTCTAACAAGCCAATTATTTTCGTTATAGCTTAGTAATTCGCCTTGAAAGTAATGGGTCTATGGATTCGATGCCCGGTTTGGATAAAAAATGTTTTTCGAAATTAGTGCCTGGTGACACTGACACCACTAACATAATTCATCATCTAGTACCTCGTAAAACGTTTATTCGTTATTTCTTACGAGGTTATAAAATACTAGCAGCCCGTCCCGGCTTCGCACGGGGTAGACAATTATCGCTAATAGTTTCGGCAGCGCATTCGACGAAAGACATTTTAAGACTCATTTTTCTACACCTTCGGTTACATTTTATTAAAATACCTACGTATCAACTTTCCTAACGTTTTCTATTAAAGATTTTCTTCATAAAAAGTATCTAATAAATATTCAAAAGTTGTGTCTGGAATTTAGAAAATAATTTTCCCTGGTAAGCTCTTTGCAACACGGTCTTGTAGCAAAGAATAGTAAACTTGCCTCCGGCAGAGGCGAGTTCATATTGGTGCATTTTTATATTGAGCTGGTTTTATTTTATGGAATACTAGCGAACAGGAGACGTATTTTTGAATCATGTGAATTCCAATTCGAATACGAAATGGCAAGATTCGCCCTTCCCTTTTTTTGAAAATTCATTCCGTGAATTCTGCAACGAGTGGTTCGACCCACTCGTATTTCGATTCTACTATGATTCTACTAGTAGAAGTATGTTCGGAAGTGTGACATTGACAAGTAAACATGGTTCACAGATTAAAAACTTTCTTTTTCGTTCCGTTTAAAGCAATTCATTACCGGTTTTTAAAATCATTAAGTTTTTGCATTTTGGTTTTTAATATTTTCTGCGTGAAACGAAAATAGTGACAAGAATTTTACTATAATAGCAACACATAATTAGAGTGATTCAAAAATGCGTAAAATCGGGAGCAATATTAATAGAGTTCGCACACGAATCGTATTCGTGTTCGAATTCAACGTTCATTTCGAATGCTTCGAAAATACGTCTCCTGCCCTGGCTTCGCACGGGTGGCCCGGCCGGTACCGCCGCAACCGCTGTGTCCCTGCATTTTATTAAATCTGTAATTATCTTCGAAAGTATTCATTTAAATTACATGCTGTATCCAAGGACCATATTGATCTATATTCAATGCATAATGTATTTAAGGTTCTTAATTGGATAAGGATTAATGCTGTACCTACTGCTTAAAATCGCTTCGTAAATAAGCCATTATTCGCGTAAAAGTAATGGGTTAAAAATGATTATTGTGCGTTATCTCTAAGACATACCATCGCGAACTTTTACATTATTTTTAATCTATCTCGTAGGGTTCAGCCAGCGTTTGCAATGTCGGCGCAAAAATGTGTTTATTTACGACAACACAGTAGAAACCCTAAAATGTTTAGTGTTTCTCTACAATATTATGCATGTATTATACATATAAACCTTCCTCTTGAATCACTACCTATTAAAAAAACCGCATCAAAATCCATTGCGTAGTTTAATGATCTTAAGCATACATAGGGACAGAAAGACAGTGGGAAGCGACTATTTTTATACATCATCATCATCACCAGCCTATATCAGTCTACTGCTGGACACAAGCCTCTCCAAAAGGAGGATTTTGCCATAATCGCCACGCTTGGCAGGCGGGTTGGCGATCGCAGTTTGGCCAATGGTGGAGAGGAGACGCTGCTGCCCGTCTTCTTATGGCGGTTCTCCTGTATTTTATACTATTTAGTGATATTGACTAGCAGTTGCCCCAGACTTTGTTCGTTATTACACTGTATATTTTTCATTGTAATGCTGCCGCACGTTGACTGCAATTAAATCCTTCACGGCCGTGCGATATATCGTACAACTTAAAATAGTGTAACAATATCATTTCTTTATAAATTTCGAAAATATTGTTACGCTGTTACCTACGTGTCATGCAATTCTTACATAATTAAGGTCGTAAATAAATAATACGAGTATATAATGATTAGTTAGTCCAATTTTGAGAAGGCATCTAACTCGGATGGGCAGCGTTCGGGAAACTACATAACATCGTCTCGTCCAAAATACCTCAGTCAGACTATTTGGGCGCTGATGGACTGGCCAGCAATGACGTGACTGACATTGAATACTTATGAATAAAACAAAGAAATGACTTGACTTTCAGAAAGACGACGACAAAACCTTTTATAAAGCTATTGTGAAAACTAAATTTAGGTTAGATTTTAGAAAAGTAAATCGCATTTGCAAGATAAAGACGCTGACATTTATTCTTTGTACAAACAGACAGTTCCTACCTACAGGTAGAATGATAGAATCAGCTTAATAATAATTGTTGGCAAAAACTTATATTAAAATACGCTTTTAAATGTATAGGATTAGTCAAAGTAAATTGAAAATTTTGCTAGAAGTCTTTGAAGAGTGACTCTGTCCGCCTTTTTATTCTATTATCAGATCATCCCGATGATATCACATTAGTTAATTCTTATCCGAATGTAACTTAATTACAACGGGAGCTAAGTACAATGTTATAGGCGTCTGCCTACAGCTACACATATTAGGTATACAGGTTGATTTTTTTTATAACAACCGGGCTTTTTCGCCGCGAGTTAAAAACATTCCAACATTTAATTACAAAAGTAGTTGTAAGAAGTACCTATAACTATCAATTAGTTACAATCAAAGCTAATAATAGCTTTTTTGAAAATACGGCACTCTCTCACTGTAGACTCCGTCTTACAGTCGGTGTCATAAGTTTTATAACTGAATTTATGGTACGCCCCTTCACAGACATTGACATTTCGAAGGGGACTTAAACTTTAGATTTTCTTTTAAGTTGTTCCTCTGATAACTTTCTATAACTGGGAGCTATCGGGTTTCATAGATGCCAGATGATAATTTTATTACAGTTTGACATCTCGCTGCTGGAAATTTTCCAGTTTCGAAATGTTTCGTTCATTGTTGCTTGTACAGTTACGAAGAGAACCGGAGATCGTACTGTCAAAAATGTGTTTCGTTCGGTTCTTTTGAAGTTAATTTCGACGATATTCTGTTTATTTGCTTTCAGAAGTTTCTTTTTGAGAATGTATTTGTCACAAGCTATTGGATGGTAAAATGATTTATGGAAGTAAAAAACACAGCAGTTGTATTGATATCGATTTATTAAATATTCTTATAGACTTAACATTAACAATCTAAACTGCGCTAAATAACATGGTCTTTAATATTAGAACAGACAAGCAATTAAGCGAAAATACAGTACCTATGGCTTTTTATATTTTTGGTAGGCGTTTGTTTAGTATATTCGGGCCTACCGTGCATTTGACTGAGTAGGTAATAAAAATAATAATTGTGTACAGTCGATCCAAAACGTATATTAACTACTGAAATATAATATCGCTTACTTTTTCGAGTAACGATAAGGATGCGTTCACACCAAACTACTTACAGTATGTTAGCAATATTCAGTTAACTGCTTTTGGGCATATTTAACTTTTCGTTCAAACCAAACTGAAAATACGCCATGTTTTGTCGCTAACTACTCGCTGCGGACGCTGCTTAGGCATGGCATTGCATTGTATGTCACATCATACTGACAGTATAGTCACACTGGCACTGACATTGGCCATTTGTTGCGAAGGAACTGTTTCGATAGGTATGTTCATTCATTCCTCGCTTTTCAAAATAGCGGCATTCCTGCGACTATTCACAGCTGGCATTCAATCGGCGACTTAAACGTAGTGTACAGCTCCAAATTCTTCAGTTCTCACTTAGGACGCACCGCGTTACGTGTATAGGCTCATTCGTTCATTCGATCGTTGTTCAAAATGACGTAATTACTACGAGTAGGTACTCACTGCAGGCTTTTGTCGTTCTTCATAATGGCAACATTCCTATAATACGAGTATTTTACAGTAGGCCTTCATTAGGCGACTTGAACATGGCATACAGCTCCAACTGCTTCGCGCTTCTACAAGTCTTGTGAGCGCGCACGTCCGCGCGACGCGTCACGTGCACTCGCGCACCATCTACGCCCGACCAAGATTTCGCTACGGCGACTAGCTTACTCCACGGCATTGGCCATTCGTTGCGGAGGAACTGTTTGGACAACAATAAAACTATTCATGTCAAGGATAATATTTTTACTTATCTTATCTAATGCTTTTGGGATTCGAACCCATGACCTTCCACTATAGGGACGACAATTCTTCGAACAGACCTACGGAGGATATAGTTATGTTGGCGAACATCTTCAAGTGTTTATTGCTGATCGAATACCTCCAGAGATGTTAGTTTTTTTTATTAAATAAATATCAATATACAATAATGCTAGTTGCCCTTACGTAAATGCTAAAAAAGTTTAAGCAATATCGTGAAGTAATAACATATATATATATATATATATATATATATATATATATATATATATATATATCAATAAGTTTTTACCATACAAATTACTATAAGTTTGTAAGTATTATGTTTGTGTTGGCAGCCGTCTTTAATCTCATCCCATCCGTCAATCTGTAAGGTGGAAGAGAAAAAACCTACATCGTAATTTTTTTTTATTTTATGAAAACAAAACTGCTGTGGATTTTAGGTATATTTAGCATGTTTTTTTTTAGTAGGTCGAACTATTTTTTATCCTCAATTTACAGGAAGCACGTAACATAATTTACCCTATTAAGTAAATTGTTATTTGTTATAATTTCATAAGCGTGCTTATAACATAACGATTATTCGCGATTATTCTATAATATTTTAAAGCTGCTGTTATTCCTGCTAGCAAGATATCCTTTATACAAATAAACTTAGTAATTTATAGCGTTACTTTAAATATTTACCTGATCAAACGGCCTTCTCCCAATGTGGAACATGATGTATAAGAGTGGTGCTTTGTTGAGCGGCACGTTGGTATCACACGGCTCTTGCGTGCCCAACTCTTTGTAGATCCTTTCAGCGTGCAACTGAAGGTGGTCGTACACTACCTGATAGAAAGTAAAGTATAATAAATTAATTAATTAGTTTTGGACAACATCACATACATTGCTTTGATCCTAAGGTAAGTAGCTTATGCACTTGTGTTATAGAAATCAGAAACAACGACGGTACCACAACACCCAGACCCGAGAAAATATAGAAAAGTTCGTTTTCCACATTGACCCGACCGGCGATCGAACCCGGAACCTCAGAGATGGCGACGCCATATAGTCCCGGCGTGCTCGCCCCTGGGCGAGGAGGTCGTCTAGTAAGTAAGTATGCTCATATACGTCCCACTGCAGGGCACAGGCCTCACGTCAACTATAAGGTGGTTTGGGCTATGCTCCACCACGCGGGCCCAGTGCGGTGCGGTGGAGGGGTGTTGTAAGGTCAGTGACTAAACCTTACTGTCAGATGTAAACAAGCTGCCTTAAGGCTTCTGACAAGGCTTCACGACCAGTATCAGATGGGACCAGCTTTTAACGTGATTTTATTTGACGTAGACTACCTGATAGAAGCAAACAGATTGGGATTTTGGATATCTTATTTTCCTAGCGCTTTCTGACGTTCCTAATCGGGGTATCCTTGAGCATGGTCCAAAATACTGCAAGCTTAGTTTATTATCTTGATGATTATCATCATCATCATCAGCGTACCCCGACTAAGAAAATCACTGACCTGATTTAAATATAGACTGGCTGCTGTCAAACTGTCTCGAATTCGTCTTGAATATCGCCATTTTGGCGTTGTTGGCCACTATAAAGGCCGGTTTTGGCGATATAAGCCATTGTATATATCGGGTGTAAAAAAAGGCTTAACGAAGCCGAATACTACATATTCTACGTATTATTACGATTTTTTTTTTCTTTTACACTATACCTGGGAAATGACGGGTTACCGAGTTATTGACAGTCAAAGTTACAATTTTTTTTTCAAAGATTTTTACAAAATTGACTTCTTTTTATAAAACTAAACTTTTTCACTAAGAAACATGATCCGCTTACACACACAGGCATAGTCTGTGGCGTGCGCGCTATACATTGCGGGTTAGAAATAAATAATTTTTTTGATACCCAAAAATAAAAGTCATTTCCCAGCAATTATTTTTTTTGCATTCTACTTGGTTTTATGCATAGAATTCGTGGTTTAAGGCTTCGTTAAGCTTTTTTTTACACCCTGTAGATTATCGCCGCGCTGTAGGTCACTGTAAAGGCAGGTTATTGGCGCTATACGCCATCGTATATTGACTATCGCCATTTTAGCGCTGAAGGCCACTGTAAAGGCAGGTTTTTGGCGCTAAAAAACATTGTATAGACAGATGCGGCGGTACATTAGAGTAAATTAGTAATGGTCGCAAGGTAGGTCGTCTATTAAGTCTAAGTCAATTAGTTCTCGGTACTCTCACTTGTGGCGCTTCAAATGGACACACAGACTCCTTGTTCCGAATTGCGCTAAAAGCACTATTAGTACGAATCCATATAAATGCAGTAGGTTGTTAAAATCCCTATTTTGTGAAATATTTTTGACTATTGTATTTGGTCGGTTTCACGCTGACAGTGCTTTTAGCCCAATTCGGATTGCGGTTAAAATTAGCTGTCATATGTCATGTATGTATGTGACAGCCAGTTCATCGTAGTATATTACTATCTCTGTGATATTATTTAAAGTCAGTAATGAATAAGAAAGTAACTTACCCTCAAGCTATCTCTGCCGGACGCCGACATAAGTATTTGACTGGTCAGTGCTGCAGAGTCACTGGCACGTTCTGCGTTCGAACCAGGTACGTCACCCTAAAACAACTTATACTTGTGAATATACAATCTTTAACTTACTGTTCTTTAACTGTCATAGAGAGTAAATAAAAAGTCACTAGTTGTGCCCGCATCGAATATGGGTAGTATTTTTACATGTTTTTTTTTAAGAACTAATCAGCAACTTACGTAAATAACGTCAATTAATAATTATATTGTCTTATGACGCCTTTTGGGTGGGTTCCGCGCCTTAGAATGCGTAAAATCAACCCAATTAATATACCTACCTGCATTTCATTCGAATTCTTAATTAGATGTGCAGTTTTTTATTTACTGAAGAACAATAAAGAGCCCAGTTTTAGTGTAGAATAGTTACAAAATAGTTTAAAGAAAGTAAGTAAATAAAAGTTTTAGTTTATAAAACCACACTGTAATGCATTCGACAATTTTCTCAAAAAAAAAGTAACAAATTAAAAAATATTGGGTACCTCTTCAAACAACTCCGCGAATTCCGGAAAGTCCTCCAATCCGAACAGATTAGACAATTTGAACGTTTTCTTAGATTGCCCGACTAGCTGCATTATCTCCTGAGTGTGTTTGTCGTCTTCATCTATAGAACACAGTGCTTCGGCGATCGCCAGGGCAATCGAAGACGGAGAACTGTGGCTACCGTCGAAACTTAACGAGCTCGAAGTATCTGTTATTGAATGAGAAAAATCCTTACTAATATTTCAAATCCGAAAGTTTGTATGTTTGTTATTCTTTCACGCAAAAACTACTGGATGGATTTGGATGAAATTTTGGACACATAAAGAATATGATCTAAATTAACATATAGGATACTTTTAATTCCGGTTAAATGATAATGTGGGATATTTTTCTAATGTTCGTTGTTTGAACGTTTTTTGTTACATGTCATACCAAACATCATGTAGTCCACGCATACGAAGTTGAGGGCACAGCTAGTGAATCAATAGATCGTTAGGCATCAGATAAAATCTTCATGAAAGGAATTAACATCCTTGCGTTATGAGTAACCAGACAGAAAAATAAATAAATATAGGACAACATTACATACATTGCTCTGATCCTAAGGTAAGTAGCTAAAGACTTGTGTTATAGGAAGCAGAAACAACAGCGGTACCATAAAACGCAGACCCGAGACAATATAGAAAAGTTCATTTAATACATTGAACCGACCGGCAATCGAATCCGGGACCTCAGAAATAGCGACGCCAAGGATATCTTTCATATATAACCAAGACGATAATCTTAGATTATGTTGGTAGCTTTTTGGGGTGTCATAGAATAGGCTGCATTTATTTTTTCCCCACTTTAGTTTTAAAATATAGTATAAGAACTTACTTGTATGGGACAAGCTCATAATTCGCACGTGTTTCCCTCTCTGTCTTTGTGATTTTGTACCCATATTGTGTGGCTCCCCATTGGCTGTAGCAGCTAAAATAGAAAATTATTTCAATAGTATATTTTTTATTATTACCTATGTAAGGAAGAAAAAGTAGAAATGAGAAATCTTAGTGGTCAAAGTCTTGCCTCGTATCCGTAGGTCGTAAGTTTGCATATCTGTTAATACTTCAGAATCTATTCCCAAATGTAAGGGAAAACATGTAAATCTAGATAAAACTAGGTAAATAGGCGTGATCTAAAACAGTCTGATTCCCTTGTCTAATGGTTAGATCTATAGCAATCACAGAAAATTTGTGTCACGGCAGCTATTCTTAGTGCCGGTCGATTCTCTAAGAAAAACGCAATGAACTCGCTCTAAAACTCGACTAAGCGGTACAAACGAACATAGCCTCTATCTTGTTAATAAATCGATTCATATTACATATCGTCGATGAGCGAGGTCAGTGTCAAATTGAGCGCGGTTTTGTTTACAGAATCGACAGGTAACGAATAAGTTGAGTTTTGACCCTTTTGGCAATTTTTTTAATAGATTTTTTACTTATCATTTAATTTACTTGTGTTGTATAAAAATGCTTTAAATGTAAAAACTAGATTAGCTGCATCTCTAATGTAACATTTGCTTACGAACACATCGTCCGATTACCGTCAACAAATTTAACTACTGCTAAGTAGATTACCAAACGTCAAACGACAACTCAACTATTGCTAAGTAGAATTGAACCATATTTCGACAGTCATAAAAGCTATGTTACCTTTTTCCTTAGCTGCCTCTTTATTTGCCCAGTTCAACATTTCTTCATAGGCCACAGTGATCAACATTTGCAGTAGCACGCATCCTCCCACTGGGTTGATGTGTGAAGGCAAAGTTTTCTCGATTATAGTACAAGCATTCGTGAAACTTTGTGGCACGCATGTCAGAGACCGGGATATGCAAGACAGGCAGAGAGACATGGTCTGGGAACAAATATATATCTTTTAACAAATTATAATAGTAATTAAGGTTGCAGGAAGCCGCTGGATGCAGGCCGCTTCTAACTAGTCAGTATATGGAAGTCATTAGGAGACCGTATGTCCAGAGGTGGACGTCCTATGGCTGAATTGATGATGATGATACAAATTCGTTAAAACAATACATACATTTAAGGCCCGAAAGAAAAGAAAAGTGGTAGGGAAAAAAATATTATTGGAACATGTCAAAGTGCATTAAATGGCCAATTTGCAGGAATAAATTATTTTGATTTTGACCCGATTAGCGCAGTAGCGCGGTAAGTCGGAATACAAATAATCGATACACGGTTCAGGTCAAAAACTATATTTTCGTTATTTTCTTTTAAACTTCAAAACAGTCTTAGGTATAAGTAAGCTATCTTCCCCTTAATGTACCTATATATGTTACACGTCCGTTACATGTTTTGTGTCTAATAAAATATTTCTCTCTCTCTCTCTCTTTCTCTCTCTCTCCGTATAGTATAAATAAATAATGTAACATTATCCAGTTGATATTCCGACATATTAAAGTCATACCGATAGGATTTTCGCCGTTTTGTGCTGTAGGCAAGTGCGAGAGTGTGTGGAACTAATTTAGTAATGGCCGCAAAATGTGCAGGCAGTATAATATGTCTTAGTTGTCGGCATTTATACAGGATGTAGTGGCAGCGCGTAGGTAAATTAAGGAGATAGCTCAGTAAGCGATTCTGATCATGAATCAATAAAAAAAACCGTATCGTACCGTACTTGTATTTTCATGACACTATCCACATTTATCTTAAATTTTGGTTATGGCGCACGTGGCTTGCCCGCTTTACCACGGGCCGTTTTCGTCTTTCGGCGTACCATACAATTACAAACAATTAATAAACATAACGGCCCGGCTAACGTTGCACCCATGAGTTTCGCTCGTTTTGCGGCATGGTTCCCGATGTGATAATTTCATACATGTCTAAATTTATTCAGTGAAATATTTTATCTATTATCTAGACTTCTCATTTTACCCTGACTTTAATTTACCTACATGCTGCCCTATACACCCTGTATATGGGTATAGTCTCGCTTGTAGCGTATTTATATAGGGGTTTTATACACTAAACTTACCTGATACATAGAAGCGCCTGATTGAATAGCGTTTACTAATATTGGTGGTATAAACTGCAGCGTGGTGCCAACGATTGCGAGTATGCCGGCCAACCACGGTGGTCTACGGTCGCACCAAACCTGTGTAAAGGAAATTACATTTAAAACACCTTTAATACGTACAGGGTGTGAACGAAAATAGGAAATCCAGATATTGTACCTACAGGTACCCCAATCAGCCCTGTGTCTATTCCGCTTTTTTGCTGCTCTTTGGTATAAAATCGACCTATTTCCGCAGATTTTATTGTAAGGCACACTGTTTTTTGAACTCAAAAAGAAATCAAGCATGTATCTTAGTATTCATGTCAATATTGTTACCAATAATATCTTATCTATTATCTAATCAGACATAGTTTACCCAAAAATTAAATAAAAACTTGAAATATATTGTTTTAAACTTTCATGGTCACTAACATTAGAATAGTTTGTTACGGGATTGCTACCATGTACCTTATTTTTGTTACTTCGTGATCATGGCGCTTGCAACAGTGCCGAAATATCGGGAAATCAAAAATAAGGTACATGGTAGCAATCCCGTAACAAACTATTCTAATAAAAACTTGAAAGTACAAACCGCCAAACATTATTCTTGATTCGGGTATAGTATAGCACCCGGAACCAAATTTGAGCGCTGGGGCAAGGAGTGGGGATCACTTTCCGCATCTTACGAGACGATCATCGTATCGAACGCGTGTGCGCGGAGCTAACAACCAATCCCGGCGGCGGTGCGCAAGCGCGGCGCGACTAGCCAATCGTGTAACCGTTATGGTATTCTGCGCATCCTTTACCCAGCGCCTTGCCGCTAGTTGTAACCCTAGTTTGTGGTTGGTTGTTGTTCTGAATTGACCGAAACTGGGAATAAAACGAGGGACCTTTTGCGTTTAAGGCGAATATCAATTAATTAAATCGGTTAATTTACCTGACGTTTATCCAAACACGCAGCCCAATCCCTCCCAGATATCTCCAAAGCATAACAGAGCGTGGATTTGAGTTCGGCTTTGCTTCCTATAGTGGCCAGTATATGGGTTAGTGCACCCGCTGTTCTGGCATATTCTTCTCCGGCTAAAAAATAATTATTTTCATCAATCAAACTCCTTGATTCCAAGATTTGTTAATTTCATCATTTCAGCTCTTTCATTCCATAAATCTTCCAAATCCAAAATCAACTTTTCTATGAGACTAACATCGAATCGCAAAAAATCTTTCACATACCATACCGCGCCTACTGAGATTAGTTTGTTTAGAGAAGTGTTTTATTATCATACTGGTCCCAAAGAAAAAGTTATGGCAGTAAAATCACTTCATGATCTCTCAACTCATAGAATGAATCTACCTAATAAATGATGTCTCCTTGCTTCTAAGATTTGTTAGTTCTAATTTTGATCAGCATTTTCAACCTATGGATGTTGTTCTTATCGAAAAGTTTCTGTATTTGAGCAAGAAGTTATCTTTTTTTATTGATGCATAGAAACGACTAGTATTTTTTCATTGATTTGGTGAGAAAACTTTAAAGGAGCAACGCCCTTACTGTAACTGTCACTGTCTTGCCTCTCTTTCTTACCCTTACTGTGATAGAAGGAAAGGCAAGACAAGGCAAGCTCTAATACGAGTGAGACAACTGTACTTGCCATTAGTGTCTCCTTTAAACTTGCAGAACCCGTCAGCAGTGCACAGAAAGCCATCACACTTCCGATGCTTCCCATCCACGCTGTACCACAGCCCGTCGGCCGGCCAGCGAGAGTTATCAACGGACATATCCTTGATGGATCGGATTAGCAGCATCCGAGCGAGGTGGCAGTTACGCATCATTAGGACCTAGAAAAAAATAGACTGTACTTGAAAAGCCAGTGGCATAAAGATTTAGTCAAGTTTGTGCGAAGACCTTGAAGGCAAATGGCCCGGAGTCAATTACTGTACATTTATTGTCGAGATATTGGGCGTTTTTGGACTACACGGCACGGCAGCAGCAAAAGCATTGTCGACTGCAATAGCAGCGGCACGCTAAAACGTATTGTAATCAGCACAAAATAAAAAATCAACACAGAAAGAGATGCAAACGCAAAAAAGTGACATCCAAAGAAATAAATTGTAAACGAAACGTGTCCAAAAATGTTTAGAAGCATCGTGCCGTTAAGGTGTAGTAGTTTTTATACAACAATAATATTCACTACGATGGAAGCGAGCGCAGAAAAAAAATGTGCTTGCGAGTTTCTTGATTTATTTTTAATTTTAGGGGAACCAAATTAAAACGGTGTTGTAAAAACATTATGGTATTGTTTTCTAATACCCTTATTTCAATTCGTCGTCCCCAATAAGACCACCAAGCCATGCAGGCCGTGTGGCCCTCAGGCTACAAGTCGCCGATCACTACTGTAGAAGATAGCGATTTATAGTCGATGTATCGCCGATGAAACAACTTATCGATTGATCAGCAAAAGCCAAATTACCTTCACTATCAAAGCCCACGACGGTTGCGGTTGAGCAAGCAACACAATCAGTTCCAACCCTATAGCTGTCTTGTTCGGCAAGTCCTGCGTACTCTTCACATTGAGTGAGACGTCTTCGAAGCTGCCATCAAATAGGTCCGGACTGACGAACGTGAACCACGGGTATGGACTGTCTTTGGATGAAACTGTTAGCTTGTCTTGCTCCTTGAAAGCCTGTGAGTATAAATGATGTTATGTATGTTAATATTCAGTATCAAATTGTAAATATATCGTGGCATGGGCAGGTCATAACGGACACCCGTTGGGGAAGGTTTTTGAGTGGTGACCACGAACTGGAAGACGATCTTGTTACGAGATTGCTACCATGTATCATGTATCATATTTTATCTTAAATTTCCTCTTTACAAATAAGCTATACGATTATTAATAATACTAATGTCAAGGTTTGAGTGCAAACGATAGGCCTATCCTTAGCCGAGTTACAGCCAGCAAACTAAGTGTGATATAATAATTATACTCTTCCTTACATTTTGTCCTTTTATATTCGGCGTAGGGTACGCTTGACCATGATTTTTGACAGTCATAAAACTCCACAATACATAGAGCGGTATCATCACAAAGGGAATTTGCGACCAAACTCAAAGCGAGGCGCTAGCGTAGCGGACTCTCCAAGAAATTTCCGCGGCGAGTCCACTGCAGCGCATGTCCGACTTCTCTAATCTGCTGTTTAGTATCCATGCCAGCTAAATCAGAGCCTAAAGTGCCGATCAAAAGTAACAACTGTGCTACAAAGACCTATTAAGTTACATATCGAAAAATTTAAAATGCAGCTTAGCTCCTCTATAGACCAGACACTTGAATAGTTTGTTACACTTCGCATGGACATCTCTGACGTCAGTTGTCTGCTGCTTGGTATCTAGCGCCGATAGTTCAAGAGCCTGCAGTTCAGTAGACTGAAGGTAACAACTGAACGACACAGCTTAACGTTACATACCTGATGTATATTACGCAGGTCAGCTCCTCTATACCCTAGACACTGGAACAGCCCGTTGCATTTCGCGTGGACATCTCTGACATCTCGTCTTCTGTTTGGTGTCCAAAACAGATAAGTCAGAGCTTGTGGTATACATTGAAGGTATCAACTGAGTGGCACAGACCTTTTACATACCTGATGAATAAAATGCAGCTCATCTCCTCTAGAGACCAGACACTTGAATAGTTCGATACACTTCGCGTGGAAATCTCTGACATCAGTCATCTGCTGCTTGGTAGCGCCGATAAGTCAGAGCCTGCAGTTCAGTAGACTGAAGGTAATAACTGAACGACACAGCTTAAGGTTACATTACAACATACCTGATGAATAATACGCAGGTCAGCTCTTCTATATACTAGACACATACAGCTCGTTGCATTTCGCGTGGACATCTCTGACATCTCGTCTTCTGTTTGGTGTCCAAAACAGATAAGACAGAACCTGTGGTATACATTGAAGGTAGCAACCGAGTGACACAGACCTTTAAGTTACATACCTGATGAATAAAATGCAGCTCAGCTCCTCTATAGACCAGACACTTAAACAGTTCGTTACACTTCGCGTGGACGTCTCTGACGTCTCTTGTCTGATTCTTTGTGTCCAGGCCAGCTAAGTCAGAACCTGTAGTGCAGATCGAAGGTAGCAACTGAGCTACACAAAGCAGAATGTTCAGTATGTCATTTAGAAGGAGGCGGTTGGTCGCTTCTGTTGTTATCGTCTGAAATGTTTTGAAGAAAAAATCGATTGTGTAGTGTCAATTTAAATTGAACATTATATGTTTTCTGGTAACTAATATTTACTCTTCAATATTTCTTAATCGTAAATAAAAATGTGCCAGACAACACAGCAATTGCCAGGGTCCAGAAGAAAGGAACTGACTTCATCGACCCTCACGCACTACACATCTACCGCAGAAGTAATTGCAGACAGACTATAGACGCTACAGCAAGTATTTTTATACATTCTAATATCGGTCCTAGAAAGATCTTTAAATACACAAAACAACTTTATCTAATTGCAATATATTTACCTGGCAATACCGGACGGTTAATATTGTAAGAGTTTCATTCAACATTCCAGCAAAGATTCTTTGAGCCATTCTTGGGGGTACAGTATCCCAGAGATCTTTTCTGCTACCTGTGAAGAGAAAGACATGATTACACATCATCATAACACAGCATTATGATAATATGTTTATTCACGATTCACTTCAGACATTTTCTTTCTATCGCTTTGTCCCAGTCATGGGGGTTCACTTTGACTATGATCCTGGATGAGACATATTTGGAGTGATTGCCATCAGACCTCCATGACCCCTAGACAAGAAAACCAGATCATTTTTGAAACATGGCTAAACATTCAGTGTTATCTGAATGTACAATAATGTTTTCCCTCACCGCCACAGCAAAGCGTGTACATTCCGTAAATAGATTCCGAAAAATCAATTATACCTAGTTTGTGTTATCTTAAGTACAAACTTCTTGATTTTCCGATACAAACAACTTACAAATCTGAAACGGGGCTCCAATTCCTCAACCAATTGTTTGTTTACACTTTTAATCACCAATTAAACAGTAAGCATCGTAGTTCCCACTAACCGTTCATATACAGCCACCATCCTTGCACAGAAGGCGTGCCGGTCTCGTGCGCGGCACGCGCCTGCCCCGCGACCGGCCGCCCGCCCGAGTCCTGCAGGATGTACAGCGAGAGCACGCGGCTGTGCAGGTCCAGCACGCGCTCTGCCACCGCCTCCGACATCGTCACGTAGCGCTTGTAGCACGCCTGGGCCATACACAACACCACTTGAGAATGCTATGCTCAAGAGATAATGAAGGGCTGGGAAAGTTTCCTTAGACCGATGCCCGCCTGAGTCCTGCAGGATGTACAGCGAGAGCTAGCGGCTGTGCAGGTCCAGCACGCGCTCCGCCACCGCCTCCGACATCGTCACGTAGCGCTTGTAGCACGCCTGGGCCATACACTGTTGTGTAAGTGGTGTTCCACTTGACAATATCATGCCGAAAAGAGACTAAAGGGCGGGGAAAATTTCCTCAGACCGATGCCCGCCCGAGTCGTGCAGGATGTACAGCGAGAGCACGCGGCTGTGCAGGTCCAGCACGCGCTCCACCACACCGCCTCCAACATCGTAACGTAGCGCTTGTAGCACGCCTGGGCCAGAGACAGCATCGCTTGAGAATGCTATGCCAAAAAGAAAATCCAAATTCGAACCAGGCGTGAACAATTTTGGTCAACCTGGGAGACGCTAAGTGGTCATCGTTCAGAGGTTGGCCCATGTAGACAAAATTTGCTTAAGGGGAGGACTGAGCGGCAGGGTGGATGTGACTGCGGTGTGGACCCACAGTCTATATTGCTCTTTGAGTAATGTTTTCTAAGAAAAAGTTACGTTCTTATTCTAAATGTAATAAAACACGTTTATTGCATATTGCAATGTAATAAAATGCAATCGTGATCCATTGCTGAATGATTCCACAACAGTTTTGCAATGCGAAAGAAAAAAATAGGTAGACGCCAGCGCCACCCTTGCGCATGTTTAAGACGCTCTGTGCACGCTCCCACATAAAAGCGCAGGCCATTGAATGGCATGTAGAACTGACGGCCGATGGGGCAGAATGGTTTTGGAATGGAGGCCACGTACCGGCAAGCGCAGCGTAGGACGCCCACCCACAAGGTGGGCAGACGACCTGGTAAAGGTTGCAGGACGACGCTGGATGCAGGCTGCTTCCAATCGGCCGATCTGGAAGTCACTGGGGGAGGCCTATGTTCAGCAGTGGACGTGCTGTGGCTGAGATGATGATGATGATAATGATGATTGAATGGCATACAGTGTCACGTGACTGCTGGTCAAAGATCTATCCCAAGTCGCCTCAATTTTCTCTGTTTACAATTAACAATTTTTGAATAACTCAATTTACATCCCATTTCTTTGACAGCGGAATAGCGTTATCTACGTCAAAAAGCGCTATCTTTTTTCTGAATCCTGAAAATGTACTTTTTGGGATATAAAGTAATTTATTTATACTTATTATGTTGAACAACTCATATGATAAGAATAAATAAATAACTTAATAACTGCCATTCATGAATGCTCAATGGCTGAATTGCTCAGGAGCTAGATATCTTTTGTAACTCTTTGTGCTGGTTTTTTAAGCTAATAGTATGGAATTTGTTCAAAAAAGTTATAAAACTGTAACTAGCCCACTTCATGATTTGGGTAAAAGATGTTATTCGTTTGATTATGAATGTTAAAACAAATCAAAGAGGAATGATTCGAACCTGTAATGAAGCTAGTCTCTCTGAGTGGCCCATATCCTCAACGTGCTGAAGGTAGCAGAATAGGCTGTTCTTCAGCAGGGCAGCTGCGCCAAGAGTGGCTGTCAACACTGGCAGATCTGCGTGATCGAGAGCCTCCTGCGCTAACATATGGAGATGTTCTGCAAAAGTAGGCAAATGATAGTAAAGTTTAAAAGGAATTCTAATGCTTAGACTACAGCTCATCAAGGTGCTTAAGTTCAACCACTGTTTGGAGCCGGAAAGTTAGTGTGGTTAATGGAAAAATTGGTTTATTAAAATTTCCTACGTTTTGTATTACGTTGCTTTATTTAAGTTTGTCGCAAATGGTTGGTAAAGGTGCTTCCGTATAAGAGAGTGTAAAGATTCGAACAAAAACAGTACTTAGGTACAGTTTGAATTGATATTTTATTTAATAAGATATATGTTTAATTTTTAAAAGATTGATTAATTATTCAATTAGCCTTCAGGCTGATAACTAATTATTTGAATCGCACTGATGCCTTTAAAAGCAAAATATTTGTCATATAAATATCACTTTAATGCATTTTAAGAATATTACCTAGCAAAGAATCACTAGATTTAATTGCTAACTGCACAAACTTATCAGGATCAGAAGTTTTTGCTACACCAACATCACTTGAATCATGATCCTCAGTCTTCACAAACATTCCTGAACCTTGCCTATAAAGAAAAAAAATACAAATTTAATGATAAAAAAATATTGTGTGGAATGTTCTATAACTTTAAACATACCAAAATGACAATAATTTTTGTGTGTAATTTTAAATTTAGTTCAAAATTGAACTTACTTAAAAGCTATTGAAAATTCCTCTTCCAACCATAACACAATTTTTACCGCTGCAAAGGAAGCGTTCCTTGGGAAGTCCAATCTTCCGCCAACTACTCCGGGGCAAATTGTTTCTGATAACACTGTCTGGTTTGTCTGAAAAATATTGTTAATGTAAAGGGTAATAAATAATACATACAATTTATTTAAAAATGACAATTTAAATTAAAACCACGAGCTGTTGAATTCTATGATTCTATGGAGGAGACTTAGAATAATGTTATTTTCACCCTTCGGCCGTCTACGTAACCGCAGGTTCGTAACCAGTTACGAATAAGGAAAAAATGATCCGTGTTTGAAACCAGTTTCGTACTAAGAATTATTTTTCTGTATACGAAACATAGTTATGTACAAGGAATCATTACAGCAAACATAACCATTATTTAAATAGTTAAAAAATTAATTAATTTTATGTGTATTTTATTAAAATCTAACCAATATACTTATACTTTAAGATTATTGTGTTGTTTTTAATTTATTTAATTGAAAGGTTAAAAATTTGCTGATATTGTATTAAAACTTATAGGTTACTATTAACTACATTTAACTATTAAGAATAAACAAATTAAGTAATATTTTAAAATATATTGCTGTCAATGCTTACTTGATAATACTCCAAATCCCTTTGCAATAAAATGGGAATACGGTCCATAATATTTCCATCTTCTATCACTTCCATCTTGGTAGAGGTAAAATAAAACGAAATTGAAACAAAAACAACTATTTACTTAAATAAATAAAACAAAAAATAAATATTAAACTAAACTATGTGCACAGTTTTTGAATTCAACTTTGTTCTCAACTAATTTTGATATTTCGTCTTGTAGTAAACGGTGTAAAGGGACTCCATCGTGTTTGTATACCCAATAGCCTCCGTCTTTGAGGACAAGGTCGTAGCGTTTAGGTCCAGAGACTGGAGAACTCAGCCAGATCTGTTTGTTAGGTGTTTGCCTATTTATTACATAAGTTCCGTATTTTGGACCAAGTGCAACGGTTAGAACCCCATCCTGGAATTAAAAAGAAATTGATGTGATTTTTTTAATTATTATAATCTAGTCAAAGGTTTCTTACTTTAATGGAAACTTCTCAATTAATATTGGACTCTATTTACTAATTTACAGTGTAAAATAAATCGAGGAATTTATCACCTTAAAGGTTGGGACTGTACCTACTTGTTCTTAACAAAACTTCAGACATGTAGTAATTGAAAAAGTTAACCTTTACTTTTAAAAAAAGACTAGGTATTCAAAATTACTAAAAGGAAACAATCTTATTGAAACACTTTGTATAAGTTTCTTACAGTCATCTTGATTTATAATCAACATCAAGAATCAAAGTGCCGTTTAAGAGAATTTACGTTGTAAGAGTAGGTCTAGGTATTAAAAGGTGTAAGTAGTACTCACACTGTATGTTACATCAGCGCCTTTAAAATTAGGTGAACCATCTATAATTTCTTCAAAATAGTCACAGAGAGATTCTAGTGTTTCATTGCAGATCTCTTCAAAGATTGCCGGGTCAATATGTTCCGAAGTTTCAACTTTATCTGTAAGGCTGGAATAATGCCGCGAATCCTGCGTATTGAGACTTCTCACTCTATGTAGGACACATGAATTTTGCCGCACAGCCACGGGCACTATATTGATTTGTTTCCGTGCCAGCCAGCGGCTGGTACGAAGGATATTTCTAATCATTTTACTAAAGATCGGTCGACTTGTTAGAGTTGTTAGGTTATATTTTGTTGACTGGCCAACTGACAGCAGACAGACGGAAGAAGAACAGCTGATTCTGTCACAGTTTGTCAAAACTGAAGGAGCCTATTTTATTTTACCGTTTCAAAGTATTTCGGAATAATATATGTAGAAGTTAAGGTAGAAGTAGCTTAATACAAGCTTATTTCTTTACATTCACAAAATTCTAACAACCTCAAGTGTGTACCTACCATGAATAATTTTTATTTATTTTATAAAACTCGAAAGAGTTAAGCTAGCGATCTCTATTATTTTACTACCTCATTCTGTCGTCACACAAGCACAAGCATGGTATTAAACAATTTGTTTATAGTTTTACTACTAGGTGGCGTTGTTCAGAAAAAAAACGGCGGAATTTTTATCATAATTAGATGGTTTTCCATTGTGTCTAAAATTGCTGGATACTTGTAGTGACGATACAATTGTTTAATTAACTATTAATTTCTTACTTACCAACTATTAATTACTAATTTCTTGCTCCACCCTCAATGAAAGTAAGTTGGTACCTAAATCAAGTTTAAATAAGTACTTTATCAGGTGTAGTTTATTCCCAGACAGATAGTATATTACAAAAAGTACTAAGTAAATCAGACTATGATTATGACCGACTCTTCATTGCCCGTATAATTAAACGATGAGAAAGATTAATTAACGCATTTATTGGCGGTCGTTTTTCCTGAAGTTTTACCAGGTGCCGCACTTTTATAGATGCCAAAAACTCGTAAATTATGTAAGTTCAACCAATTAATGGTATAATAGTTAGGTATAATACTTATAGCTAGTAAATTGAAGACCCTTTTGTGTAGTGGCGCGTTAATTCGCGTTGCACGTTATAAGAGTCCGGGTTAGATTTCCGGTTCCGGACAATTCAGGAAATCTTAAGTCCTAGTGAGCAAGTGCCTATTGCTGACTACTGCTGACACCTTGTCGGCTCGTCGCCGTCAGCATCTGTCGCCCCACATTAGAGTACTCGTATTAATTGCGCACACACTTCACGATCTTCCAAAATCTACTCCTGGCAACAATTTTTAATGTCGTCGACTCCTAAACATAATTGAAAAAACTGGCCATCTGCGAGTCGGACTCGCGCACGAAGGGTTCCGTACCATTATCTATACAAACGTCAATTTTTTTTTTGTTTTATGGGAGCCCCTTTAATTAATTTATTGTACTCTGTATTTTAGCATTTTGTTGTTAAAGCGGCAACAGAAATACATTATTTGTAAATATTTCAACTCTCTGATTATCACGGTTCATGAGATACTTACAGCCTGGTGACAGACGGACAGGCAGACAGACGGCAACAGAAATACATCATTTGTGAAAATTTCAACTCTCTGACTATCACGCTTCATGAGATACAGCCTGGTGACGGACATACAGACAGACGGACAGCGAAATCTTAGTAATAGGGTCCCGTACGTTTTACCCTTTGGGTATGGAACCCTAAAAAGGAAATCATCTACAATCGGCCAAATAAATTAAATTGAATCTCCAAAACAATAATACAGGTTTATTACAACAGGTGACTAGAAAAATGTAGAAGCATGTTATTTAAACTCCAATAAAAAAGATCATATTTTTAGCTCGCTTTTTCTATGATCTCTTCCTCTGGTTGTGGTATCATATACGCGTTTTGTGGCGGCAGCATCCAGTGTTTAGCTTGGTATTCTGGAGACAGAACCGATATTGAAGGTTCTGGGATCCTCGGAATTGGCAGCAGGGAGTTGTATTGGCTCCAATGAGGGCTTATGAACAAGACATGGCGGTCCTGCCGTTCTTGCAGCGGTCTGGAGTTACCAAGATTCGGCTCGTCCCATGGGTTCCAGAGTTTACGGAACTCTCTCATCTGCGGTGATGTATAGAAATTAATTGACATGTAATTTTACAGCTTCCTGTTTAATGAGCAACACATAAGGACGGCAAAGTTTTTTTCGTATATCAGGTAGATTAGCCAAAAGTTATTGGACGCGTATTTTTTTCGCAAAATAATCAAAATACCTATTAGAGAGATATTTTGATTTAAAATGTCTCGCCTAGGTTCAATTTTTACTTAGAAGTGACGTCACGAGCACCCATCTCCCGAACTTTGACTCGCTTTGTCTTTGTATTTTTTTGGTTTATTGACAAAAGAAAAATAAGTATCGATTATTTTTGATAATCTAATTGACGAAATAATTACAATTTAATTTTCTTTACCCAGTCGTCATCCCTATTCTACCACAAACTACAACCGCGACTTTGGTATGTTTTTTTCTAAAGTGACATCTCTAAGTGCGGCAGAAAGACTACTAACACTTCTAAACAATTTTAGTAAGAGTTTGGAGGTCAGCGGTGAGAGCGCTAAGCGCGCTTTAATCATTAACAAACGAGCGATTAAAGTTAAGCAGCCCATGCTGCTGGGAAGACCTACGTTATAGATTGGTACCGCCTAATATCGTTTTGCTGTATCGATATCGCATACCTAATATGGACCAAAGATCAGCCCCCCTAGAATTACCAACAAAACACAATATGATAATGCCAATGCCCAGTAATTAACTGTCAAAATATCAACGTTTATTGAAACAGCGA
Organism: Anania fuscalis; assembly: GCA_950371115.1. Lineage (NCBI taxonomy): Eukaryota > Metazoa > Arthropoda > Insecta > Lepidoptera > Crambidae > Anania > Anania fuscalis. The sequence continues at coordinate 3,925,444 of OX493337.1, forward strand.
GCATGGCCGTCCTGACGTCAGCGGCACGGACATGCTCGCTGTTTCAAGAAAAGTTCAAGATGGCGGCTATGTTTGCCATATTTTGGCAGTTAGGTGTCGATAAATCGCTATATCATAATCGTGTTTTGTTGGTCATGATAGGGGGGCTGGTCAAAAACGTTACCTGTTCAAAAGAAGCAAACAGTGTTATTCTCGGCACGAGCCATCTGACTGTGAAGCTTTCTCTCCTGACTGTCTTCAAACTGCCCCAGTACAAGAAGTAATCTTCGTAGAACATTGGCAGCAGACGTGACATCGGGTACGGCCCAATTCGAGTGCTAGTTTGTGCTTCTCTTACTCTACAGAAACCGTCAATTACCCAGCTAAGACGATCATCGGGGTTCACCCCGTACTGAAAATAATAAATAAATAACTTGAACAACATCACATTCATTCCCCTGATCATATTAAGGTAAGTAGCTAAAGCACTTGTGTTACAGAAATCAGAAACAACGACGACACCATAGAATCCAGACCCGAAACAATATACAAAAGTTCGTTTTCTACATTGGGCGAACGGGAATCGAATCCGGGACCGAAAAAATAGTGACGTCAAGTCCGGCGCGCTAGCCGGAGCCGGACATTTGGAAGACCTATGTAGCCGAGAGGCTACATAGGTCTTCCAAATGTTAATTAAGTTATTGAATGCCAAGCGGTCGCATAAAAATCGCGCGATAAAATTTCTATTGTGTCCCGTTTTATTGGGCTGAAGGGTAAATGGGTTTGTTACCCTGCAGACACCAAGTATAAGGGGCTGTCCAGCAAAGGTTATTTAGTTAGACAATATGTGGGATGGCGACAAACTATTTTTTCAACGTCTATCAGGTAAATTGTCAAAATGTGTTGAGTTGAACACGTATTTTATTTTTTCACATAAAAAAAAGAATACAGAGATAATATTGATTTGAAATGTCGCATGACGTCACGGCACAATTTTGATTTAGCAGTGACGTCATGAGTCCCCTCTCCCGAACCTACTATACGTAATTTGACGCAATCTTTGTAATTTTTTGGTTGATTGACAAAAGAAAAATTAAGAGTCCGTTATTTTTTTATAATCTTATTGAATGACGGACTAAATATTTTCTTTACGCAGTCGTCATCGTTAGTACTGATTTAAAAAAAAACTTATCTAATTTCACTGGCAGTGTTTCTTTGTGAAATATCAGCGTCGATATCACTGACACATAGGTATATTCACAAACAATTAAATATCTAATTGCTTAGTTGAGGGGTTTGAATATAATACTTAATTCACGCTTTTTATTCACGCTTACATTTCTGTGAAATGAAATGAAATGAAATTCTTTATTCTGTATATAGGCCCTCTTCCGGGCACTTATACACGTCCCAACATATAACTAAGCCCTACCACCGCTTCGGGACAACATATCGGCTGGTGATGAGAAGAAACGGCGCAAGAAACTCAGTCACCTTTGTCAGCCTGATTTTATTACAGGATAGTGTAAAGTACGAGCTAGGCAGGAGCTAGCTGTTTCAGAAGGATTAATGTACATTTACTAAACATGGCTAATCTCACACAAAGGATAGGATGTTGTTTGTTCATAGACTACGCTTTCATAATACTTTACGTGAAAAGTTTAAAGCCGGATCTTCCGCTTTTGTGCACATACTCAAGCATTGTTATTAAGATTTTTCCTTTTTAATTTTGCAAAAGATGTTTTATTGGTAATTTCAAGATTATAATTAATTGCTTGGTTAGAATTATGGTTTAATACTTTTGCAGCTAATCAAATAATTTTTAGCGAAAGATTTTTGAAATGGGATTCAATTCTCAGAACGAATAGAGTTAAATTAAAACATGTAAATATAGCATACTTTATTATTGGATTTTTTAATAAACAGACTATAAATTATTCCCAAAATAACACCAATTAGCCCCAAACTATAGTACTGAAATCAGTACCCAAACTAAGCTTGGCAATTTGGCGACTAGATAACCAATAAACATACTTACTTAAATATTATAAGCATCCACGACTTGGGTGCCAATAATCATGCCAAACACATATTTGTCACTTCCGGGATTTGAACCCGAAACCGCCTGCTTCGTTCGTAGTCCGGAGCGCGAACCATTGCACCAGACTGTCGTCAAATAAATTACTGTGGTGTCATTGTTTTTTTTTTCGCTGTCGTGAATATATTGTGATGTCCATTGAACAAATGTATTTTTCTTTGTTTCTACAATGTATACAGAGCCAAAAGGATTAAATGAAATGTTCTTTTTGCGTAAATAAAATCAAAATTAATTAATTTTTTAAAATAGGCTATTAAGGGCACTTTTACACGTCGCGTCCCGTTTTTTTTACACTACCTAGGTACCACTGCTTCGGAAATATTTGTGGGCTAGTGCCGAGAAGAAACTTATTTACCTTGAAACTATACCTTTAAAAATACTATTTACCTTAATTAGATAGCAAATCATTACAACTCCATCGTTATGGCGCAACGCTTCCTCTTGAGTTATGTACTCCGACCTGAAGAAAGTAACCTGAAATTATCGTTTAATAGCATAGGTGACTTGCGAACAGCCGGATTAGTTTAGTACGAGGTTAAGACATCATTCTGTCTCTGTCTTTGTTATAGAAACTGACAGTTATATTATGATATATAATACCGTGTTACGGGATTAAATTCGCTAATCCTGTGTGTTACGGGATCGAACCCGGTGTTACGGGATTAAATTCGCTAATCCTGAGATGCGCAAGTGGGCCTTAAAATCCTTTCTTAAACCTCATTTGTAATATCATTCATTTAATAATAATAAGTTAGTTTAATTACAGTTAAACTAACTTACAATTGACTTACAACTGACAATGCGATCATTGCCGGGTGGCAATGATCGCATTTCCGAATACAAACGAATATTAGAATATTAAATATATTTAAAAAATATTATTTTATAAATTAATATTGATATTTATTTTATAAATATTAATACATATTATATGCATATTCCATTTGGGGGGTTTTGGGCCGTCACCCACCACGCTGGCCCAGTGCGTGATATGGACGCCAGAGCGTCGTTCGTTGTTCAGCAGGGTGTACCACGCGCGGGCGGGGCACATTGCTCGCAGGACTGATGGCCGTTGGGGCAGGAAGGTCCTGGAATGGCGGCCGCGGGCCGGAAGGCGTAGTGTTGGTAGGCCCCCCACAAAGTGGACCGACGATCTGGTGAAGGTCGCAGGATGCCGCTGGATGCGGGTGGCACAAGACCGATCTTTGTGGAAATCCTTGGGGGAAGCCTATGTCCAGCAGTGGACATCTTTCGGCTGATGGATGGATGGAATACATATTAATATTACATAATAACAAACAGCTATCAATTATTAAATTTAGCTTACAGATAACGTTTAGTATTAAAGCATTACAAGTTTTACCTTGAAAACGTAACAAGTTTCTTTATGGCTGAATAACTAATTCTTATCCAAAAATATTTTAGTTTCAAACTCCTTTAATGTGTATTTATTTCTTCACAATCTCTATGATCAGATCTTTATTGATCCGGGCTTTATTATGGCGCCATGGCGTCGCCATCTCTGAGGTTCCGGGTTCGATCTCCGGTCGGGTCAATGACGAAAACGAACTTTTCTATATTGTCTCGGTCTGGGAGTTGTGTCCGTTGTTGTTTCTGATTTCTATAACTTAAGTGCTTTATACTTATCTTAGGGTCAGAGCAATGTATGTGATGTTGTCGAATATATATTTAAAAAAAAAAAAACTATTATACCTGCATTTCGCCGGGATACCTTCTTTCGTCAACAGTGTGGTCACTCCCCGACATCATATCTGGCCCCCAGTGGAAATGGATTTGTGAGAGGACATGCTTCTCCAAAAATGGTCCCCCTTCCAAATATGGACGTTCTGTCTTCCATTTTGCACCAATGAGAACTGCCGCAGAATAGTTGGGTTGAGTTATAGTACATACTTAAGCCGGTTAAAATGATAGCGGAGTTTTGTACCTATAACATTTGTTGTATGAAAGAGTGATTTGTGTTTAACGAACGTGGGCAAAAAACTCAGCAAGGAACTTTATCTTGAATCAAATATTTTTTTTAGTTCAATTTTAAACAGTGTTCTCCAATAATAAACTTCGTGGACGACCTCTGTAACCGATAGGCCGAGTACGCCGGACTTGGCGACATTTTTATGAAAACGCAGCGCATCTTCTCTCCTTCTGTTTTCCGATATAGCGAGAACTCACCTACTTGGACACAAAATGTTTTTCTCTGAAAATAGTTTCTAGACTCTTTTACTAAAGGCTCATTTTCATTGTTCGATAAGTCGGTCGTCATTGGACTAACGACCAACGAAATCTATCGGTCGATAACTTAGTCGATTTAATGCGGGGGCTTACCGCATTATGGATAGCGAGCGATCAGTAAAATGAAATCGACCAATGAAAACACCCTATGGCATGCGTCACAAAAATCTCTCTTACCCCGCATACGGGCGCGTAACAACCAATGAAAATGCGCCTTCAGTATTCGTAGGTACCTACAGGTAACTAGGATACGCACAATCGGCACAATAGATTTATACTTACGCGTGTACCCTGTATTGGTCATCTTAATTTTGTGAGGGTAGACGTCAAAGTTGTACCATTTGAGCTCTGGACAGGGATATTTGATAGACCCCGTGATGGAGACATCTATAGGACTCGGAAGTTGTCCTTCAATTTCACTCAAGTAGTAGATCCACTCTACAGTTCCAAAGGGAGGTATTGGTTTTGCCTCTTCTTTTGGCGGTGGCTCTTCTTCCTCTAAATTAAAATAAGTAAACTTAGCAAGGCTGAGCGTATCAAACGCTGGGCTAGTGAGCGTGGGGTGCTCACATTGCACAGTCTGCTAGGCTGGGGTGATACCGTATGTAGGATCACCAATTGCCTCAAGCGCGCTTGAGGCCTGTCATACCAGCCCATAAATCCCCGGCATGGATTGTGAGCGACCGAGCAAAAGGTGGGGATCGCTTTGCGCATCTCACAAGACAACCATCGTATCAGAAATGCATGTGGATTTCGGAACGAACAACCAATCACGGCCGGCGGAGCAGACACGACGCGCGACTAATCTTCTTAATCGCAAAAGTCTTCTGCGCATCATCTATATGGCATGTGGTAAACCCAAGTTTGTTAGTGGGTTAACTAAAAATGGTTCGTGATCAGATCAGCACTCGATTGACACATCCCTCTTAACTTTTTAAACTGTTTAAAAGTTGAAAAGATCTTCTTTTTCTCCTGTTCATTTTGTGTGGTGCGCATTGCATACCACACTGTGCAATAAAAAATATATCTATGTATCTATTCCTCTAAGAAGAGTATAGGCAACGTGCAGGAACTATAGGTTGCAGCACTAAATCGACAAAAGAGCTGGTAAATCTGGTAATGCTGGTATCAAACTGTCCAAATTTCATTTAATTTTAATTCATGTCTTAAAGTGAGTACCGGTCACACCAAAAATTATGTTTTGCACCGCACTGCACGCAGTCGCGCGACATCGCTGGCACGCTGCATGAGCCCTAGAAAACTCTAATATTGAGTTTTTTCTTCATTATTTCTCATGATGAGATTTTAATAAATTGCTTTTTAAAGTAGATTTTTTATTATCTCAATAGGTACCTGTTTGAACGACTGCGGTTAGTTGCATAATTCAGTAGGAACACGATAAATTTTTGATATTAATTATATACAATTTAAAAATCTCTTACAGTTTAATGACACTACATTTTGAAATGTTTTGACAGGAGTATGTTGTGACACTGTCAGATTTAATTTGGCTTTATGATATGGTCAATGAATTTATATGTATTATCAAGTGACATACACTGCTCCAAGGGTAAATATAAAAATGAAAACCAATGCTCAAAGCATAGAGAAAGAATAATAGCTCAAAGGAAGGAATTTATATTACTACAGCTATAGATTACAGCATTTTACTAAAAATTCCCATCAAACAATAAAATTTATAAGTAAAAGTAGTACATATCCTTGATTTCCGTAAAAGGAAGCTTTTTTTGCCAGGAATTTATATTAAATTACGTTACTAATAAAATTCCTTAAAAAATATAACCTTACTAATGGAATTATCACATTTTAAAATTTTACTAAGTAAAAGTACTAAAACAATTATTTATTTGGTAAAAAAATATGTTTTGAATTATTTAGTAATATTTTTTTCTTTTCTGGTAATGTCCTCTGGACATCTGGACATCTGGACCTTAGTTACTAGAAATCTTATGCTCGCAGCTAGAAATACAATATCTTTGACCTTAGCAAATATCTTTTATTTTTATAAAATAAATAATGTCAACAGTATGTCTACATCATTTATTTGATCATATTGTGATCAAGTGCACTGATCAAATAAACTTTAAGTGATTTAAAATCTAAGAAATTTATATTACAAGTACTTTTTGCATACAATATCTTTGATGCTATTACATCCATAGATATAGAAGCGTAGCGAATGCTAAGTCTATGATTACATCCATAGATATAGAATGATACAAAAATGTGACACGTATCTGTGTGTGTGGTAGTGTTGTTCAAGCCACAATTTTTTGATCGATTAATTGCAACCGGTATGGTAACTACAGTGGCGAGTTTTTATTAAATTGATGCAACTAACTAATATTCTTAAATAGTTTAATACTTGGAAAACTAGTAATAAAAATATATGAACAATAACTTCATTTATGTCACTATAATGTTATGATTTTTCTTGAAAGTTCATGAAAAGCACTATTATCATAAATTTTTCCAAATTTTTCAAGCCAAAAGTTTAGTTTTTAGAGGGGGGAGACGCCCTGCTCGAGCAAAAATTGGCACTTTAAAGTTTAATATTTTCAAACAGATTCCTAAATCGAAAAATAGTTTTAGTAACCCTTAAGTAATTTTGAAGGACCTATTCAACGATACCAGACACGATGTGGTAGACGATGAAAAAAAAATATGCTCACGTTACATGTATGTTTGTTTGGTGTGCAATAAAGAGTATCTATCTATTAGGGTGGGCCAAAAAAAACTTTTAATTTTTTTTTTCTTAGATACCGTGAAAATATTGTCAGAAATGACGAAAAAAAAATTCTGGTAGAGTTTAAGCTCTTAATATTAATATTAAGCGGTGGCGAATCGTAATTTTTAATTTCCCATTTAAATAACACAGGATTTTTTTTTTATTTTCTTTTGATTTTTAATGCGTTTGAACGAATAATTATCTAGGTAAAGCGAAAACTTATTCTTGTAGGGAATTTAACGATCTACAAAAAAGGTCTGATATGATTTTTTGCTAAGTCGACTCTTTCAAAAGTTATTCGAGGTGAAAGTTCAACTCTAAATCCTAAAAGATAATTTTTGCAATTTTTTATACTTTATCGCAAAATAATGGCTCAAAAACATAATATATCTCATTTTTTGTAATACTAATGGAATGTTTTGGTAAAACAATAATATCTTCACAAAATATCGTAAGAAAAACGAATTTTATGATACTTAATTTAAAAAAAAATCCGAATTCTACTCTACCTGAATAATAACATTGTAGAAATGATTATTTTCTAAAAACATAATAAGTAAATCGAGTAGTCAACAATTTTAGCGGTAAAATATGAAATAAGTGATTACATTTATAAATTGTATAACAGAATTGGATTTCTGATCTTTTCAATACTTCCAACTATGCTATGGCTCAATGTCTTTTTAACGATTTTTATTTGAATCCTGCTGGATGACAAAAATTTTTTTTTATAAATTCATCGATTAAAAACAAAAAAGTTATAAAAAATAAGATATATTATGTTTTTGAGCCATTATTTTGCGATAAAGTATAAAAAATTGCAAAAATTATCTTTTAGGATTTAGAGTTGAACTTTCACCTCGAATAACTTTTGAAAGAGTCGACTTAGCAAAAAATCACATCAGACCTTTTTTGTAGATCGTTAAATTCCCTACAAGAATAAGTTTTCGCTTTACCTAGATAATTATTCGTTCAAACGCATTAAAAATCGAAAGAAAATAAAAAAAAATTCCTGTGTTATTTAAATGGGAAATTAAAAATTACGATTCGCCACCGCTTAATATTAATATTAAGAGCTTAAACTCTACCAGAATTTTTTTTTCGTCATTTCTGACAATATTTTTACGGTATCTAAGAAAAAAAAAATTAAAAGTTTTTTTTGGCCCACCCTACTATCTATCCATGTTATCCTTCAAAAAAAAATTAAAAAAATTGTTCTACCACTTCACATCACACGTCGGCAACCTAGATATACATATTTCCACAAAGTAACAGCTCTCTAGGGTCAACAGTCTCCAAGCAAAACGTCGCATGGACAGACAGACATGACCAAACTATAAGGATTCCTTGTCAGGACTACGCAACCCTAAAAATGGCGACAAACATAGTTAAGTGGACAACAACAAACATAGTCTTTGTGCCCTGCAGGTGGGACGTAGGTGCACATTTTTATTAAAGAAAATTTAAATTAAATCGTTTAATGTAATTTAGTTTAAATCTTATTTGTTTATACTAATATTAACAAACATCTTTTTTCAAGAAACTACTCGCCTCATCACGACTTCGTTTTGTTTGTAAACGAAACTAACAGTAATACAAACAACATGTGACAGCATCACATACATTGCTCTAATCATAAGGTAAAAAGCTAAAGTCATTGTGTTAAAGAAATTATTAAAAAGAAACAACGAGGGTACCACAACACTCAGACCCGGGCCAATATAGAAAAGTTCGTTTTCTACATTGACCCGACCGGGGATCGAACCCAGAACCTCAGAGATGGCGGCACCATTTAAAGTCCAGCATGCTCGCCTCTCGGCCACGGAGGTCGTCAAATTAAAAATAAAACAAAAAGCTCATAATGTTATCACAAAATAACAGTATTGGTGTGTTTTTTTTTTGTAAACAAACATGATAAATCTTTTTTTAGTAATCGCTAAAAATCTACTATACCCACAAATAGCTGTCGATATTTTATCGATACTTATGACGTCACCGCTAGTTCAATCCCTAGTGTAAACATACAATTTACTATTTTACCTAATATTTATTGTAATTATGCCTTTATCTACGAAATACACAAACACACAACAAACAAAGGTCATATTCTTCTGTAAAATCTAAGTTCTTTATCGATTATTATTAGGAATTAGACACAAATATGTTTCAAAATATTTTCATCAAAAAATGTATTTACCTGTAAAATGTGTATTTATTAGGGTTATATTTTCTTGTCACATCACAATTTATAATTGAACAGGACTCCATGTCTACAGAAATATTTAAATAAGTTTTCCGTTTTTAATTTTGTATATTTTAATAAAATTAATTTTGACTTTTGAAATTGAGATTACATAAAGTCAGTTAAATATTTTATTTGTGTCATATAGATACATTGACATCTCTCTTTTTCTATCTTGTAGGGTGCCCGCAAGGATATTATGACGTCTCTTTTCCACGCTTTGTCAGTCTTTAAGAGCGTAGCGAATGCTAAGTCTATGATTACATCCATGTAACAATAAACTAATCAGTGTCCATAAATAAATGTCAGTGTGATTTGTTGTCAATCACCCTAATACAAAACTAGGCACCTAATTTGGAAAAAAAAACCCATTTAGCATTACAACAGCCGACCAAAAGCAAAACATTCAATCATGGCAGGAAAAGAACATTATAACATAAACGAAATTATTAGAATGTCCGATCATATTGAGCCAGATAATGAATTACTTGTTTGGGAAAAATGGATCAAAATCAGAAAAGACGAAACAGAAAAATTAGGTAAACTAACTCTGCGACCACCAGCAGATCTTACAATGAATCTATTAGAAAAGGTTCGAGAGGATAAGGAAAGAAAAGTTGCGCTTGAACATGCCCAAATCAAAAAGAAACCTACATTAAGAGGTGGTACCTGGGAGCAACCTCTAAGACTAAAGCAGGCATGTTTTTGCAAACCAGTCTATGAAGTCCAAAGAACGGCAGCAGAAAAAGGTACTCCAGCGGTAATTGAACATATAGGTGTGCCTGATTTTATTCAGAAAGAAGAAAAAGGATTAGCTGGTGAGCCGATACGCAAACAGTGTGTGCAATTAGATGCAGACTACGTTAAGTACAGGGAAAATCGTGAAGAGCAACTGAAAAAGAAAATCAAGAAAATAGATCCCTTTCGGTGAGTTTCAACAAAAATAAAATTAAGTTCTTATTAACCTTATCCTGCCTTATGGCCAGGAATTAGGATAATTAAGTAAGACATTATTATTCTACTTCTTATAGCTTAGAGAAAAGTTTTCAATTAATACTTAAAACTGAAAGATGCACCCTGAGTTACCCTGAGTAGATACATCAGCACTAGATAGAAAGACCACAACCTCATAGTTACAGAAAGTCGTATGTTTGGACCTGAGTAATTCATTGTAGCCTTAATTTGGAGGAAGCCTGTGTCCAACGTTTAGTGAGGATGATGTTACTAAATATTAAAATAGGTAATAATTATTGTTTTTTCAGACCTCTTATTGGTGAATTGGTAGTAATTGGGGGCAAGCCTAAGCCACCTGTGAAAAAACTTCCTCCATTACCTTACTTTTCAATTACCGAAGAAAGTATGCAGGAGCCTGAAATGTCAACTGTTTACGCTATAAGAATTAATAATACTATAATTTACAAAGATATCCCTGGCCAAAAGCTATTTCGTTTGGACGAAATGAAAGAAGAGAGTTGGCACGAAAACTGTACATCATGGACTTATTATTTTAACGTTCCTGTAAAAAGAGCTGGACGTTGTAAACTGTTTTTGAAAAATTTGGGCACTGTAACACTTAGATATTGCTGGAAAAAAATTAAAAAGTCAATTCCATTTATACCAGAGGATATTTATGAACAGGTATTTTTTTTTAACAAAAACGAAGACGTTATATCTCCCGGGCAGAGCAAGGTATTATCTTTTACATTCGTGTCAGATAAACCTGGACTGTTTAGTGAGTTTTGGGAGCTCAGCTTTTGTAACATCTGTTTCTTCGATACTTTGGCTGATAAAATAGTTGTCAATTTATATGCTGATTCTGTTGAAAACTTTGAAAGTCTACATAGAAAAGTTAATGTTCTTAAAAGCAGAATTGATATCAAAGCAATTTATAATATCGTTAAAGATCTGGTGTACGATGCAGTGACAAAAGCTAGCACGATAGAACCTCACTTATATCCGTATAAGAAACTATTTTTAGAGTCAGAAATGTTTTTGATGAAGAATCCGGTATGCTTTTATCATCAGACAGAAGTGATGAAAATGAAGGATTTATACACTGAAATGGTGCCAGGAGAAATTTGGGATTTGTCTATTAATTCGTGGAGAGCTGCAATGATGGAAAAAGAATACGACGATAGAATGAAATACTTTGAATTGTTGAAGAATTCTCATAGTGATTTGTTGAAACCTTGGTATGAGGGTGAGAGTGTGTTGAGTCAGAAGTACAGAGCTATGAAATGGTTGCTGGGAATGATGGCTGATAAGTTTGACGCGGAGTATGAACGGATGTTAGTTATCAGTGGAGTCCGGAGGCAGTCGATAAATACTTTTGAAGTTATTAGTGAAGGCCAACCTGATCTGGACTTGGACCCTCGTAAAGTGACATTGATGCGAAACCTTTTCTATATGTACGTTTATGAACACGTAGCCATAACCATCGAGATGTGTGCTGGGGTTTTGAGTAGTATAGATTTAAATAGATGGATCGATTTCGACTTTTGTCGCTTTTAATTAATCATTATACGAGTATTGTGAAAATACAAAAATATACATTTCAAATTTATTTAACGATCTTTAATTATAATATTGTTACGTAGTTGTGTTTCTTTTTAATTTATTTTTATGACTAAAATTTCAAGTAACTTAGATAAAGTATTAAAATCTAAAATTGAAGCACTGATCAATTGATTTGAGCAGTTTTTTTCATAAATGAAGAGTAAATAATGGCTACATCCACACACATTCTTTAAGTAAAATGATATTTTAATAGCGTGGTTATCATTTTTTCAAAATGGAATTTATTGTATTTTTTATTTGTATAATAATTATTTTAGTCTCGATAAAATTTATGGATTTCATGACTACTTCAGAAAAAATGCGGTAAAAGGTAAGAAATAAAGCAAGTAATGTTGAGTTAAATTTATTTCCTAATGTAAGTTGTCATAGCTTTGACTTGACTTGTTTGACGTAGATAACAGAGTGACCAGGTGGATGACGCTGCGTTGGCCTCACGTTCCTCTCAATCGGTTTGCGGTCGATGCCCTCCAGTTGTCTCAGTAGCCCCAACTGTGGACAATGCAGTGTGATCAGACATTATGGTATAGGTGGTTTTAGAAAGTAAGGTATTAGGGTTGGTACATATTAAAGTGGGTCGACATTAATCAGCTTAGCTGGGCGGCTAAATCGAATATATGAAGATGGATATAATGTCGATGTTTCGGGTCGGCTTTGTTGTTCGACAAATACTGCCTAACCGACAATGCCGGCCCGCTTATTGTGTGTAGCTACATTTAGAATAATTATAATAATAGCGATATGAAAAGGGGCTCTTTGCTATTAAAGTTCCGTTCAGCTGGAATTTACTGGTAATATAAGGCCGCGTTCATGTCATGTATTTTCAGACGCTGACTATTATTATTGCACTGTAGTTCATGAGGCCATTACTAGCTGGACAAAAAGGATGAAAAGGATTTTTTCGTTTTTTAAATACCTAGGTATAATAACGAAGTTGTTTTATGACACGACTGTCGGTCCGGTGTGACGTGAGACAACTAAGATTGTCCGTCCTATGTTAACTATGCTGACAAAACGCTGTAGCGTAGCGCAATGCAGTACAAGTACCTACAACGCGTTATCAGCGTTAACGACATTTAGTAGCGTAGCGCAATAATAATAATAGGCGCCGTGATTCAGCGTTAACTCATAGTCGGTTCGCTGTGAACGAAAAGTCATTTAGTATGTAAAAGTGGTAAATTGCGTTACACAGTCCAATCTTCACTTAAAACAAACAATAGAATGAAACAGTCTCTTTGGTAGTCATAACCACAGTATTATATATCTATATAGGGTAAACAGACAGTCATTGGACAATTAAGCGAATAAAATAGTTTGAAGATTTTTTTTCCTTCGACTATTTCAGTATCTCATAAACTGTTGAGATATTTGGAAACTAGATAAAATGAGCTATCATAACAATTAATTAAAAACCTTACTTCTTGTGAACAGTTGAAAAATATTATTATATTTAAAAAAATGAACAAAAAACACAGTTATTGGACAAAAATTATAATTATTGGACGGTCGGAAACAATTATTGGACAGTCAATTAATAGAGTGAAATTATAGTTAAACACGAAATTAAACACTATAAGAACATTATGTATAATATTATTAGAACAAAAATAGCTTTTTTAATTCAAAAAATATATAAACACCTCTGAAAACTAAGTCATATGTAAATTATTCATTACTAAACTCTAATTAGTCTTAAACGTTAGATCATAAATATTTAAAGAAATAAAATCTGAAAAATAAAGTTTATGAAAAACTTAAGAAGAGTAACAACTTAAAATTATTATTTGGAACTTATTGGTCACAAAATAAATTAATAAAAAAGGAAAATTGCAAGAAAAATTACAAGTTCAGAACTTCTTGTTTTGGTACATATCGAATAGGATTTTTGCCTCTAAGTCTTCGTTGGTATTATTAGCTTCATCGTTAGAATGGTCTTCCAAGCTTATCTCATCCTCATCATCATTATTGTTCACTGTACTATAGCAAACATGGCACACAAAAAGATCTATTGTTATGTCTTCTGGTACATGTTCTTGGTGTTTGTGAGGAACACATTTTACGTGAAATATCGAAGAGCACATATCACAATACAAACGATTGCTGATTTTTGTTGGTTTTAAACATATTTTGCAGGTGTTTGTACTTTCCTTTATTTTCTTTTTTCCTGACTTTACATTATTGTTTTTTTCATTTTGTTTTTTTATTTTGTTTTCTTCTCTTACTCTCTTTCTTTCGACTTTTATTTTCAATGCTGATTCTTTTTTCTCTTTTTGTTCTTTAAACATACTTCTGTACTTGTCTGATGTTATTGCGTATGGAAACCTCACTGTATTTCTTTTACCTTTTCTTTCTGGTGTTTTAGGCATTGTAAAAAATGGTGCAAATTGACTGTTAGATATAATTTTAAATGCAGGACTTTTTTCAACTAAACTCACATCATTAGATAAATTTTCTTTTTCTTGTTCTTGCAACACAGGAGTATTTGTAGCATTTTCCTTGACTGGTGTACTAACCATTGGTATACTTGGTTGAAAATCTTGTAAAAGTTGTTCTGTGTGTATTATTGGACACAATAAGTGACAATTATTGGACAGTGTCCAATAACTGACAGAATAGTCTGTGATACTTGAAATTGAAAGTACGTCATAAGGAATTTAAATGTTTAAAATGAACGCAAAAAACATCATTGAAACTCAAAGCTCTGAAAAAAAATAGTTATTGGACACTGTCCAATAATAGATTTTTTCAAATTGTACCATACAATTACTGGACAGGTGAAAATAACCTCAAAATATAACATTTATGAGATAAAAGTCCATTTATCATGTAAATTGTATGATATCTTACCAATCTCCGAGGTGCCAAAACAATATCAATCACCACTATGCCAAAATCGTAACATAACTCTAGACTCAACCTTACAAAAATAATTATTTTTCAAGACAATTATACGTTTCCGTGACAGCCGCCGGGAAATATTTTTTTTGACAGTTTACTACTGCCATCTGTTACAAAATATATGAACTAATAACAATGTTAGGAACTTATAGATTTAAGTAATAGATATAGATGTCGCTTTTTATTTGTTGTTATCTTATTTTTAGCAAATCAAAAGGGACTGTCCAATAACTATTCAGTGTCCAATGACTGTCTGTTTACCCTATAATTATGTACTGTGTCATAATCATAACCATAGCTCCGATGGAAAACGACCCTAATTTCTCTCTTTAGTCTCAGCTGTAACAACGAGACACAATCAACAAATCGAAGGTAACTTATTGAGCCGTTCCAAGGTAATTTCTTAGAAGGGCCAGGAGCTTTTAAAGGCCTCGTAAATACTTCTTAGATGGGAACCAATTTAATTACCGGCTTGTTTGTGATATAGTTTTAAACTAGAAGGGAGTATAGGTACTACTAAACGCTTAGGTATACTTTCACGTTAAATACCACGGTTACTACTCTTATGGTGGATAAGTTTCCCCGAACACATTCTTCAGAGCTTATTTTACCTTTTAAAGGCAAGGGAACCGAATTATGACTATATTCAGTGTTCAGGATCATCAAGATCTGAATCATGTTCAGGCTCATATTCAGATTTTTCAAAATATTTTCCCGTCGTCTTACAACTGATATTAATCTTAAATTAGATTAAATTAAATGAAGACGTACGTGCTGAACTTCGAACTTATGACCCACGGTTGTGTGAGGTGGGAGTCCGTCGACAGAACTACCATCTCGCTTAGCGAATCCAAAGTCTATGCTTCTAATAGACACGATTATGATGACACTACCGAGGGTCAAGTGTGCTTAAAAAAATAACCCAACTTTACTTAGATTAGGTCAAATTTAAATTATTCATTGCTAGATTGTACATAATATTCTTAAGATTTAAAATTATAATTTAGGCCTTAGACAGATTAACAAAACTGCTTAATACAGATCGAAAAGTAATATTTAAAAACATTGACGTTTCGATCGATTTGTGCGAAGCGGTTATTTTGTAAAACTTACACCTCTCTGGTGATATCACAGGGAATGAAAATTAAAAGTCGTGTCAGGCCCCGGGCCATAAAATAAAGCATTACCTAAAACCAGCAGTCACTGCGCAAAAAACCTACTCTCCCTGCAAATTCAATTTTTCGACGCAGCATGTACCGTCAACGCAAGTTATTACATTACATAGTAATAGTTTTACGTAGTATTATTCTTTCTCTATGGTAATAGGTTAGTGTGAAATACTACTTTTAGCTCTGCCCTCAGGGCTAATTCAGAAATTGGTAATCGGTGTTAAATTGATATCCATGTTGGTGCAGTAAAACTGCAATACGATCCCATTAAAAATAGCCTTTTCGCTTGGCAATAATTGCATGGGTTCATGTATGCAATTATGCCGCAATATCGGAGACCTGATATTTCAGTTTGATGATCTGATGAACGTTGTGGCGTGGTGTTCCAACGCAAAAGGTAGCTACAGGGTTCAATTCTTTAAGAGTTAATTTAGAAAACGATGACATAAACAAGCTTAGGTCTGCTGCTGAGACAATTTGTGGTCTCCGTCATATCAATTAATGTAAGTGTGTTGTTTGGCGCATATTTATTTTTTAAATAATGTAACAACGGTCGAGAATGGCAAAGTTCTAGTAATAAATAAGTAAATATAATTATGATAATTTGTTTAGCCTCTAGTCATTTTAAGGGACCTCCTCAACGATACCCCACACGATGCGGTAGACAATGTAAAATAATTCATACCCACGTTACATGAATGGGAACTACCCTAAAACAAATATTTTTAATAATTTAGTTCTACCACTTTTTCGGCGTGATTGACTTACATATCTCCACAAAATAACAGCTCTCTAGGGTCAACGGTCTCCAAGCAAAACCTCGGACGGACAGACAGACAGACGGACATGACGAAACTATAACGGTCCGTTGTCATGACTACGAAACCCTAAGAGGAAGTTTTCTTTCAAATCGTGGCGGGCAACTACGGCCTGAGAAAAAACACGGCCAAGTAAGTGTTACTTGGCCGGTTTTGTTTTCCAAGTTCTCACCTGTTCCGAACCAATGTGCACTGGTTTCTCGTATATGATCCAAGTGACGCATTCTGTGTACGGGGGTGTGGTTAGCGACCCTTTGTAGGTGACGTAGTTCCCTTCTTGCAGGTCTGACGTGTCCATCCAGGATAGGGATTCTGCGAATTGCAATATCAAACCAATTAGTTATGTATTTGTTAAGACTTTTAAGATCATAGAATAGAATTGGTTAAGAGCGCCGTCCTTTTTCGCCGTCGTTTTTTTAAAAAACTCATAAATTTTGATAAACAAGGGTTTGAAGATTTTGATTTTTGCTGCGGAAATCCGTAACTAAATAATTTTAAAAATATTTTTACGTCATAATTATGTGCTAATAAAATTTCCGCTTACCACGCTGAAATTGAAGGTTAGCTTGTTGTGATAGAAAATATAAATATGGAATTGGAAACCTAAGAAACTACGTACTGCCCACTGATAGTAACTGACAACTAAGTTTTTCGGAGATAAATAGGCGAAAATAGAGATTGAGACCTACATTTTATCAGTCATCATCATCTCAGCCACAGGTCGTCCACTGCTGAACATAGGCCTCCCCCAGTGACTTCCAGATCAGCCGATTGGAAGCGGCCTGCATCCAGCGTCGTCCTGCAACCTTTACCAGGTCGTCTTATCATTTTATCAGTGATCATACGGAACGTTGAGAGTGAATTATTATCATAAATTTAGAAAAAAAAGTTCATTCTCTGTCTGGTTATCTTTCGCCCGTAAAAAAACAAACTACCATGCAAAATACAGATAGTATTTTTATCGCCCAAAAATAGGGAAGTGCTGAGATTACGCGCAATTGTTAGTTACCCCCAACTTCGCAGCTGTGAAAGCAGCAACAAGCAATATTCCGTCAATTTCATCGTTCATGTTATTAGTCAATGCTACAAATGTAGGGTGATTCAGGTGCAAAGGTTAATATTGTTAGTGGTAGACCACTCCTAGACATACACTCTATCTGTAGGCTTCTAGTAGGCGTAAAAGTGCCTAATTTGCGGAAATAAAATGTTTTTTTTTCCATTTGCTAATATTTTTAAACCAACCGTATAAGTAGAACAATTTAGAAAAGTTTGTTTTCTACATTGATCCGACCGGGGATCGAACACGGAACCTCAGAGATGGCGACGCCACATAAAGTCCGGCGTCACGGTAGTATTATACTACTCTGTCAAAAAAGTACCGGGAAAAAAAATAATAATACACAAAATGTTAGTTATTCATCCAAATTAATTTTATCACCTTTAAAGTATGCTCCTTCAGAAGCGATACACTTACGCTAACGAATAATCCAATCATCCAAACATTTTTTAAAACGCTTTTTCCGGAATCGAGTTTAGTTCTCGCCGCGTATTCTCCTTTATGTCTTCAACCGACTGAAACCGGGTGCCACGAAGTGGTAATTTGAGTTTAGGAAAAAGAAAGAAGTCGGCTGGAGCCATATCTGGTGAATAAGGTGGCTGCTCGATGGTATTTGTTGAGTTTTTGGTCAAAAATTTTGGTCCGAAGCTTGTTGACTAGTTTGCATGTCAAACTCATAGACCCACGTCTCTTCACCAGTACAACAATGCGTTTCACGAATGTTGGGTCGGAATTTAATCGTTCTAGCATGTCCTCAGTGACTCTTTTGCGATTGAGTTTTTGGAGAAAATTCAGGTCTTTTGGGACTTGCCGAGCGGCAACATGTTTCATACCCAATTGATTATTTAAAATGGTACGAATCGACTCGTGTGACACAGAAAGTTCAACGGCTAGCTCTCTCAAACTTAAATGAGGATTTTCAGTCACTATTTTCTTCACTTTTGCGATGTTATCTTCAGTAGCAGACGTTGATGGCCTACCAGAGCGAGGCAAATCTTCCATCACATCTCGACCGCTTTTGAACGCTTTGTACCGCTCATAAACGTGTTTTTGATAAAGTTGATTCACCGTAATCATTCTGTAACATTTTTAGAGACTCCGAACACAAAATCCCATTGGCGATGCAAAATTTAAGACACTCTTTTTTTCGATGTTTTTGTCCATTATGAAATTCGCAATACACACTATATATGGTATAACTAAAAACAATACTGTATTTAATCTAATTATCAGATGTAACTCAAACTCCGCGCCAAAATGGAAAATAGTTGTGCCAATCTAACAACAACAGAAAAAATATAATTTTGAATTTGGAACCATAAACAAATCATCTATTCCCGAAACTTTTTTGACAGAATGTATAACCGTGCCGGCATGCTCGCCTCTCGGCTACAGAGGTCGTCATCAGAGTTAGCTTACTGAATATCCGCACCTTTATTCCCTAAAAATTTACAATTAGCATTGCACAGTTATCGCCTGCTTGGTGTCAAAATCTATTGTCAGCACTGACAGTAGATTTATGGTTTTTGTTTTTTGCTGTTTTGTCGCGATTTTTAAGCCAGAATTGCTCAATTTTTGCTATCGCATTGCTTTTGCAAGATACGGAATCAGAGTAATGATTGGTACACTAAAATGCAACCCTGTAAAGAACATATATTCACTGACCTGATGTGACTTGGACGGCTTTCTCCAGCTCCTTGATTCCTTCAATTCCTTCAATTAGTTTGTCGAATCGAGGATTGGGGGCGTTCACTGCTTCTAGAAGGAAGCCCACTACAGCTAAGCCGTCTGGGTGGCCTATAGCTGCTTCCAATGAGTGGTATTTACTGTTATAATGGACGAAGTGACATTCCGCTGCGTATCTGAAAATGAAAAAAAAAAACAAATAGAAATATTTTTTTATTTTACTGTCATTTATTATAGCCCTACTTTATTAGTTAAAATATCTTGCAGTTAGAGAATTGGTCCAATTGTAAGAGTTGTTCGTTTGTATCACGGGAGTCTTCACAGAAGGTTTGGACGGTGATAAAAAAGTCAACCTGTATAAAAAGACACTTACCCGTGTCCGTCTAAAACGTGCTCGCACCCAGTAAAGTCGTCGACAGACCAGTGGAAGTGCATCTGTTCGAAGATGTACTCGCCCAGCAGTGGGCCGCCCCTTAGAGTGGGGTGGGCTGTAGATTCGAACGTGAAGTAAGCTGGAAAAAAATGTTCTTTCATAAATTTAAAGTTTAAAAAAACAAGTTTATGTATTCCTAGTTATTTTTCTACAATTGATAAATTTTATGAGAAATAATCGTATCTCATATCGCAAGCTTTACTTGAATAGGTTTCCAGTTAAACAGCGTTTTAGTTTAGATGGTAAAGTGATCAGTAACTTTCCATCATAAACTATAACATGCTGAAACTAAACTAACTTATCAAATCAATTTCTGCTAACTTGAACTTAACCCTAAGTCTTCATTACACGTGACTATATTAAGTAGTTTACTTAACTGTATTTAGTTTACTTAACAGTCATTTGAGTGTGAAAAATAACTTAAGGATATATCATAAGTATAAATTACGTTTGCCACTCGAATTAATTTTAATAAACTAAGACCTAAGAAATAGTGAGTATACTTATGGCATCAGTATTCGTTCCGTTTTTTCCTTTTCTTTTTATAAAAAAAAAATCAACAGAAAACTGATTCAAAATTCTAAGTAAGTAGACATTAGAAACCGAATCATTCATCAGTGTCAATGCAGACAACGGATTTATCAAGTTAAGAAACATGAATTGTAATCTTCCAAGTTCAATATAAATCTTTGGCTTTATAATTTTATAATATTCGGTTACAAATGAACTTGTATCTTATCAATGTCGATAACGTATATCAAAGTGTCTGATTTCGCGTTACGGTTTCGTAATTTTACGGTCTGAGGAATATTTGGATATTTTAATTTTAAATTCAATTATTCATGACGTCAGTCTTTTATCTAATTAGGATTTTGGAATTTTTAACAGCTGTAATTACATATTTTGATAGTGAAAACGTTTAAGCAAAGAGAAGGGAGTACAAAAGATTTAGGAACTTTGTACTCAGTTTTTTTTGGGAAGCCGCTGGATGCGGGTGGCACAAGACCGATCTTTGTGGAAATCCTTGGGGGAGGCCTATGTCCAGCAGTGGACGTCTTTTGGCTGATGGGTGGTGGTTGTGGGTACTCAGTGCTTGGCAATATCTATCAAATTCAATACAAATCTTTAGAATTTTATTAAGAAGTTAAATTTGTTCTTTGTTTTTTATGATATAAGGCATAACACATAATTCATAAACTGTAAGCGTAAGCTAAACTGTAAACTTATATAAAAAAGCTTGTACGTTTACCTAGACGATTAAGAAGTTATTCCATTCATCTCCTGGGTCCATCACATGAAGAACAGTACCTAGCCATCTAGGTAGATTTGTTGAAAACCATTCAAAGGAACAGGTAAAAATCGACATCAAAAATTGATGAACTACGCTACAAGCTAATAAATCCCATATTATACAAGTAGATATCCGGAGGCAAGAAGGATTGCGCAAATTATCATCATCCTCATTTCAGCCACAGGACGTCCACTGCTCAATATATAGGCCACCCCCATTGACCAGCCAGGCCAGTTGGAAGCAGCCTGCATCCAGCGGCTTTCTGCAACCTTTACCAGGTCGTCTGGCTACCTTGTGGGTGAACGTCCCACGCTGCGCTTGCCGGTACGTGGCCTCCATTCCAAAACCTTTCTGCCCCACCAGCCATCAGTTGGCGCAAATTATTATATAAACATATTTATTTTAGTAGTTAAGAAATGCGTTATTTACCTGTGTGTCCATTGTTAACGAGAATCCCGTTGACTTCGTTATCCCAATACCCCGTGAAGTGAAGTGGATCTAACGATGACCAAGTCGGGCAGCGTTGCAAAGATATAGCGATGGGAGACTGTGACGCCCTGAGCTTTGAAATCTGTTCGGCTGGAAGAAATAATAATCCTTGGTTAAAATTAAAACACACGATGGACGAAAACCAGTTGCTGGAACCGCGACTCGCGTCCGTGTGTTGTGAGTTTGAATCTCAGCACAAAATCTAAGGTTTTTAAAAACGTGTACAATTAGGTTTCCTATATTTTTCTAATCCTTTCCGCTCCTTTAACTTAACAATGTGGAACCATATATGTTTTACAACACGCTCTTGCCCGAATTTGTTAAATCTACGTATTTATTTTGATAAAACAAACAAAACTTGATCAATAAACTAAAGTAAATATTGTTAATTTATTCATTTAGTGGATTTATGTTAAAACTCCATTACTGTCCTAATTTCAACTTCTGTAACACAGATAAAGTTAATTCGCAGAGTCGGTCTAATTACGAATTCGTCTATTTACGACTTTAAAACTCAAACAGAGGATTATATCAGGCCAACGGGTATTTTATTCAAGGTCCCGGTCGGTCGGTCTCCCGCACTGCGGATTTTCATTTTATTATATAGGTACGCATGAGATGTACAATCATCATCATCACGTCCGTCTATTTCCATCCAATGCTAGACGTAAACCTACCCGGCTACAGCGCAACCAAAGGGAGCAAAAAAAACCGGCCAAGTGCGAGTCGGACTCGCGCACGAAGGGTTCCGTACCATTATCGATAAAAACGGCAAAAAAACACGTTTGTTGTATGGGAGCCCCTTTAAATATTTATTGTATTCTGTTTTTCAGTATTGTGTTGTTATAGCGGCAACAGAAATACATCATCTCTGAAAATTTCAACTGTCTTACTATCATGGTTCATTAGATACAGCCTGGTGACAGACGGACAGACAAATGGACAGACAGACAGGTGGACAGCGGAGCCTTAGTAATAGGGTCCCGTTTTACCCTTTGGGTACGGAACCCTAAAAAGCATCCCGCTTTTTTCATCCAGCCACTGCTATCCTTAGGTCATCGTCTTAAACTACGTTTGCCAAGGAGTGGTCTCCTCTCAAACTCGTTTAGGTACTCCAACCTTTCATCGGCTCTGCACCAAATCAGACCACTTTGGCGTGCTACATTTTTGGACAATTTCCGTTACTTTGGTCTTCTGCCGTTGTACACTATCTACTACCCATTATACATGACTTACTAAGCCGAGACGAGGACACTCACAGTACGGTTTGTTACACCAATTCAAAGTTTAGCGAGCTTTAAGGAGATGCTTGGGATTTCTTTAGAAATATTAGAAATGGGTCATCCGACAAAAAAAAGTAATTTCTCAAATGATAAGCAAGCTGCAGTGGCAGTGGGCTAGTCATATTTGCCGATTGGACCAATACCCGATGGGGTAGACGTGCTCTCGAGCGGAGACCACAACTTAGCAAACCCTAATATATAATATAACCCTAATAGGTTTAAGGCCCCCTACGTCAAGGTAAAAGAAGAAAAAAATTGCCGAGGATTGTTAGCGGCAAGCATTAATAATGTATGGAGTATCTTTTTTATGATTTATCTATGTTGACCCTAGTATGTTGTTTGCAATGATGAACACATTCACCTAATAAATAAAACTTAATTAGACTGCACACAATCTGACACGCAAAATCAGACCACAAAATTTCCTAAGGCTTTAAAAATAATATATTTTATTGTCAAAACAATTAGGCGCATGAAAATTAGTAAAGTTCCAAGGTTCTGTCAAACTCACACTTCACTCGAGCGGTCTCGCTCTCGGTCATAGACTTAGCGTTCGCTGTACATTCTATATCTATGCTCTCGGTAGTGAATTACGTCTTGAAGAGCTTCTGTTAAGAATAATCTTACTTAGTTATCTAAGGAAATTTACTAGATTAAAGCTTATGTGGAAAAACAGTTTTTCTCGTTATATTATGAGTCCTCCTGCCCTCAGTTTCTACCACTACTATCACAATTGTCGAAAAAAGTTCGAAATCCAATAAAAAGTGTCAATCTGTTGGGCCTTATTACCCGACTGCCAAACGAGGGTTATGTTTTTTTATTGGACAAGTAGTATTATTCTTTCTCTATGATAATATCTTGTTGTCATGCACCTAATTGGTTTAATGGTTTTAACTCAAAGTACTGTGATTTTGGCTCTATGAATGTGGGAAATTTTCAACAGGATAAAAGTTTGATTGATTTTTTCAGTTTCATGTAACAAAGCTCAAACAAACTACTTATCTAAGATAATTGTTTTTTTTTAATGTTGTAGGAGGGTTTGTCATTCCTTAGAAAAAAAAAACGTTTCATTTGTAAAAGATAAAACCGTGTAGGTCTTGGAGCCAAAAAGTTCAGGAATCACCCCCGCTATGCTCCTGTTAGATTTGATCTATTCCTTCAGGGACATCCTGTATAGTGCCATAAGCCAAATATAGCCAAATTATAAGCTTTACTTAGTTTAGAAGTAAATTATTGGTGTGATTGTTAAAAGAATGCATTATATTCGTTTTTTTAGAAAGCGCTACAATTATAGTGTCCTTACAATAATCGTATTATATCACGTTACTTGATAACTGAAGTTAGAAATCAAATAGAATTATAAATACCTATTCATTTATGTAAGAGAGCGCTACTACTATCGCCATTATAAAAGCTGAGCTTAAATTAATCTCAATATATAAGTATAATCCTATTTATTGATAAAATGGTTATTAGAGATCGAATAGAAGTATCTAATCGGTGATTATAAATATTCAACTAACATCAACGTATCGCCAACTCACAGAACATGAAATGATATGAATAATTAGAAATTATTATAAAGCTAAGGTATTTTAATCCTTATCACACCTCACACCCCACCTCTATGATATCGCACTATTTGCTTACAATTTATAATTGTCAGATTGAACTTCTCTGCGGGGTAACCACAGAACAAGTAAGACTCGCTACGCGGGGGTAACCATGAACTCTTAAAACAATCTCAAAGCTGTCAAATCTGTCAATTTTGGTACGTCATTACATACAAAATTTGACAGATTTGGTAATGTTTGACCGATTTGAGATTGTTTTAAGAGTTTGTGGTTACCGCCCTGACTTTAGGACTAGAAGCTTAATAATGACAGTAGCTAAAGCACTTGTGATATAGAAATCAGAGACAACAACGGTACCACAACACCCAGACCATAGACAATATAGAGAGAAGTTTGTTTTCTACATTGACCCGACCGGGAATCAAACCATCTCGGTCGAAACGAAAAAAGGAGGGAGAAAATGAAGTGTGGATTGACATTTTGATTCATTCAATAATGGTCTTTATTCGTATAGATTTTAGTATTAGAGGTTTTTTATTAAACTTTAAAACTAAAACCACAGACCACTAATATGTGAATTACATTTACAAATCTATGGTCCACGCACGCATTGTTTAAATTGGCGCCGAATAAAAATCGGCTGCCCCGTTGAAGACTTAAGGGTTAAACTCTAAGACCGGAAGGCCTACTATGAAAGTGTATCTATCGTTCGGACGACAACCTGACAATTCAAAAGTACCATCTACATGTTTTAATCCTTTGGCATTTTATTGGCAGTTAAAACGGTCGGGTTTTGTACACGGCTAGTTTGAGTTGTTCATATTTGTTATAGGATTGATACAAGTGAAACGTTATTTTAACGAAACATTTTTGTAGTAGCCTTTCAGGAAAAGCCAAGTGACAAAGATGGCAAGGTTCGTTGACAGGTGACAGCGCAGAATAACATAGTAGGGCTTAGCATAGGCAGTTAGGCTAACTTACTACATCCATGAGCAGTGGCGGGCATTGGTTTTATTTCGAGGTAGGCAGTAGATTCTTATAATGTGTTTTATTGATGAAAATGAGTGGTTTTCATCAATAATTCACATTTTTAAGTACCTTCTGCCTACCTCATTTCAATTATCAGGTAGGCACCGCCTAATTGCCTATATGCACCGCACGCCCCTGTCCATGAGGCTAACACATATATTCGGGCCGGCCGCGGCCACTGATCAAATAATAGGCCGCGGCATTGACTTTTTGGCAGTATGCGTCGAACAACAAAGTCGACTCGAAGCAACTACATTATAACCATCTACACTTATTTGGTTTTGCCGTCTGACTTTGCCGATATATGCCGGCCCAATTAATGTGTGTAGCCGCCCTGAAGCGACTTCGGCGAAATCATGAAGAAACGGTTCATTTTCATTCTCTCAACCTATTGCAGTCCAATGCTGGAAGTAAGCCAGAGCGTGAAAGAGCACGATCTCCCGTTTTTTAGATCCAGCCACTGCCAGCCATCTTCCTAAGGTCGTCGGTGCATCGAGCTGGGGGGCGTCCTACGCAACGTTTGCCAAGGCGTGGTCTCCACCCGAAAACCCGTTCACTCCGCCTTTCATCGGTTCTGCGACAAATGTGGCCAGCCCACTGCCACTTAAGTTTGCTACATTTTTGAACAAACGGTGCAGCAATGCAATCGTAGGTACCACATGAAAATTATGAGTAAGTATAAGAATACGCGCTAGAGCAATGTACACCATGGACATTGCACATGGACTTAAAATCTTGAGGCACCTTGGAACGCCCAAGAATATAAGGTAATAATACCATTATCTATTATTCTTTCTCTATGCCATTATTTATTTTATGATCGTACAACACTCAACATCCACAATTATCAACTTACCACAATAGTCTAAATTTTCTTAATTAATAATGAATTTTACGGGTTGATCTTTAAGTTGAAAAGTCAACGAAGAAATTTTAAATTTTTGGTATTTTTAATTATCACCATAAATATGCATCAAGCTTTTGTTTCACCAGAACATCAAATTATAATATGTTTTTATAAATATCTCTCCTGATGAGAGAGTCAAGTACCTTTCACGCCTATAGTACAGATAGATTTATGTTATTCTGTTTTACAGACAATACAGCTCATCAACCTACCACAAAACGGCAAATTTTCTCAATTAAAAATGGACTCTTATGTCTCGGACTTAAAGTTGGAAATCAGTTGATAACCTTTAACTTTTTGGGTAGGTTGACCTGCCGCTGACTACATAATTTCACGGTTATACAGTTTATAAAAAAATATACTTTACCATCCGACGATGATGTCCCTGCTGCAATCGCTTTTACTGACTTTGGGTTTATCCTCAGTATTCTTCTCTCCATTTTAAATTATTTAAAAAAAATATTTTAAACACATCAACACGGAACACGTCTGGTTTCGGATTGTGTTCGTCCGAAAACAATTTGATTTCTTCGTAATCCAATTAAGATTAGATAGTGGCAACTATTTTATCGCCTGACATAGCTAGGATTAAATGTGTAGGTGTAAATATTTTAAAATATTATCGATGTTTATCATATTCATATCTCGTTTTCCGATTTTCAACTGTCTTAAGTACTAGCTACTTTATTAACAAAGGGTCAACCAACACACTTTCGTATCTGCTTTAGACATCTGAGCAATGGATATGGCAATAGATAAATAAGTATATTATTCCAGTCACTCGATAGTTTTACATGGGCTAACAGTGGCGGGCATTGATTTAATTTCGAGGTAGGTAGTAGATTACCAGTGGCCTTACTACAAAAAAGATAGACTATTAATCAACCAATTTGAAATGTTGACACATCTGACATTCGAGACATATTACTAACAAACATTTCAAATTGGGTGACTTATCTGTAAACAGGTGTTCGACACGTGTTCAACACTAGTCTATATTTTTGTAGTAAGGCCGGTTTTATTGATGAAATTCAGTGGTTTTCATCAATGAGACGCGATTGTAAGTACATATATTGCCTATTTCATTTACTAGATAGGCACTGCCTAATTACCCATATGTACCGCACTCCCCTGGGGCCTTGCGAGCAAATCCTAAGTCCATGGGCCTAGCAATTAACGAAAAATAGTGTAAGCAGTTTTGTTATATGCCAAACTTTAAAAAAAATAACAAGGTTGAGGTATAACCATCATAATCAATATCTATCAATGGCGAAAGATTCTGAATAAAATAATCAAATAGAGCGCTTATTAGAAAGACGCTTTTCATTAATTGATTTATTTAATAAAATAAACACCACAAACTTATGTAAATTATTAAAATAAGTAAGTGTATATTGTTTTAAACTTTCATGGTCACTAACATTAGAATAGTTTGTTACGAGATTGCTACCATGTACCTTATTTTTGAGTTCCCGATATTTCGGCGCTGTTGCAAGCGCCATGATCACGGAGTAACTGTAGTTACTCCGTGATCATGGCGTTATAAGTGTTCGACGAGTAAAAAAATGTTGAGTGCACTTTTATATCTTTAATCGTAACTTTCAATATTGATGGTAGGTACTTAAACCATTTCAAATAAATCAGCAATATAGTAGATTCGATTTTACATTAAATTAAATAAAATGTATTAGAAAGGTAAGTTATAATAACTAAACCACTAGTGGTATATAAATCGGAAACAAAAAAATAACACAACACCCAGATCCGAAACAATATAGAAAAGTTGGTTTTCTACATCAACCCGCTGGGAATCGAACCCGGGACCTCAGAGATGGCGACGGCAAGTCTGGAGTACGTGTCTCTCGGATACGGAGATTTTCAAATAGCTATAACATAATACTATCTCTATGCTATCATGAAAAACAATAATTATTATTTTATAATAACGGCTCGTAATGTTATTACATAACCCTAAAAATACATTGACTTACCTACACGCTACCATACATACGTAACGTATTAGGATAACATTGATTGTCGTGTAGTTTTTTCAGGATAACAGGGTTATTTGAAAAAAAAAAACAACAACCTCGCACGCCTAGATAGATAACATCATACACAACAACATTTTTTCTATGATTAGATAATTAGACATATTTTACTTTCATACAAAAATAAATATTAATTTAATTTTACATCTGAATGTTCTTATCTCTGTGCGCTTCACATCGGGCGGGGCGGGGGAGGGCAGGGCGCGAGCCGCACGCGTCGCCTAATCGTCGTCGTCGTCGTCGTCGTCGTCGCGTCGACTTACGAATGTCGCCACAGTACAATAAAAGCTTGGAAAAATATTTTTAATTAATGTACTGAGTTATGATAAATCTCGTAGAACAAATGTTGTTGTTTATGATGTTAGCTTTCTTGTCGTGCGAGGTTGTTGTTTTTTTTTTCAAATAACCCTGTATAGGTAAAGATCTTAAAACATTAAGCGTCAACGCGTTACGCGGTTAACGTTGACCCCCAAATAATAGATGTTCTATTGCTAGACACAGGCGAAGCCACGGACACATCTAGTAGTCATCATCATCATTTCAGACATACGAGCACTGCTCAACATATTATTAGACATCGCCAATGAATTAAATTTTAGATTGGTCGGTTGAAAGCGGCTTAGATCCAGCGCCTTCCTTCAACGTTTACTAGCTCGTCTGTCCATCTTTTGGGTGGACGTTTTATTATACGCATAGTGTACATAGCAAACAACTAGCGGCACGGAAGTTGAGCGCTGGGCGAAAGTTGCGTGATTGGCTAGTCGCTCGCCGCGCCTGCACTGCCAGACGTGATTGGTTGTTAATTCCGCGCACACGCGTCTGATACGATGATCATCTCGTAAGATACGCAAAGGAAGCCCCATTTTTATTATTTATTTATTATTGTAAACATTTTATTCCTTAAGAGATTTGATCACGTAATCGAAACTGCTGATTCAAAACTGAATTTGAACCATGCAATTCGAATTCTAAGACTCTTATACGAGTTTCCGAGAAATGGGTGTGTAATAGTTTGAAAAAGACTTATCTTGTTTATCTAAACGGCTTAATGATACCTGTTTTGTTCAATATTTTGAGCATCTATCAAGAAGGGATTACTCAAACGTCTGATAGAGAAGTATTTCGATAAGATTTGGTGACGAATGGACCACGACAGCGGCGCGGATCGTGGTTCCGATAAGATCACTAACAGCAACTGAGTGCTTGTGAATAATACATGTGCTTTTTAAGCTGAATTTACATGAGCTGTGTATGTTTTTGCAAAACGTTTAGGTGCCAAGTGAGGCCTAATCCGAAGCACGATCGCATACAAACTTAAACCTTGTTTTGTTTAATTTTGACGCTTTCATTGGCTTCTCTTTTGCTTGAATTTAACAAAGTCGGCTTTAGAGGTCTTAACCGATGGGTTGAGAGTCTCAACTCATATAGTAGACTCATAAAGTCTGTACATATTCTGGGCTTTAGAGGTCTCAACTTGAGAGCTCTAAAGCCCAGAATATGTATAGCGCGCAGCACACACTGGGCGCGGCAAGGGATTCCATTCGAAAAGACTGCGGTGCTTGCAGGTACTGCAGTGTTGATATATGCGCCGCCATCTTACCGCTTAGTGATCTATCTCTAGACTTCCGCTTGACTTTATTTTGGGATAATTTGTATATTTAATAAATCATTTTCATAGAAGAATAACGCTGGACACTCTGGGATCCGCTTTAGAATCATTAGGAATAGTGCAAATATTTTTAACCTTTCCATACAAACTTGAAACCTACCTTTTATCTTGATACCTTGTTCAATGTCAAATAAATGATTCTGGTTCTGATTCCACATTTTAATAGTATTTAGTATTGGCCTTTTAATAGTACACACTTCACAATTTAGTTTGTCCAAATAATAAAATAGAATATCAACCTAACGAAGCCAATTTTAGAAACAAAAGGGCAGATTAGTGAAACGGCACCTTAGAAAGAAACCCCTGACTTGGCCATTGGCTTGCAGTCGCCCTAGTTGATAATTCTGCAATCAATAAATAACAGCTGTTCGGTACACAAAGTAGCCTTCACGATGGTCGTAAATGGCATGATTACTGGCGATTTTATGTTACGTAGATAGATAGATACCTAGATAGGTTATCTTTATTGCACGCCAAACAAAGAAGGTACAGTTGATATTTACAGAAAGATGTCCATTATCGACAACCGCCAGGCAGAGGACAGCAATAAAATGGAAATTGGTGCAGAGATTGAGAAATTTTATACACATTTCAACTCAAACAGGAGTTAACGCGATCATAATTTAGGTAAAAATGTTACCTCCTTTGCTTGACGTTTCGATAGGGTTACACCGACCGTGGTCACAGGCTGACTGGATGTCTGTCTGGCTGACAGCGATGTCTTCACTCCGTATGAGAGGCAGATTCTTCATCTACCTTCATAATATTATTTTCACGTCAAGTATTTATTTATTTATTTATTACAGGAAAACCAGGGTTTATACAATATTAAAATACAAGTACGTACCGTCACACGCTACAACCACTGTGTCTCTATCACTCTCACTCTTACACTCTGTCACTATTCTGCACACTAACCACCGCGTCCGTATTCAGGTGAGCACTCGATCGCGAAGCAAAACGAGATTGTGTATTTTATACACATGACTCCAACTACAATATCAATACATATTTTAGATAAATAACCCTTGAAAAAAATCATCGACCTCAGGTGGGACTCGAACCCACGTCCCATCGCATACCGGGCGAGTGCTTTGACCACTAAGCTACAGAGGACGTCACGTGACAAGATGAAATTCCTCAAGTGTTTTTTCTCGCTGTCAAAGCCAGCGTATTCTGATCAATGTTGTAGCTATATGTATAGCTGAGTAGTATACTACTACTTTTTTTCAAGTGTTATTTATCTTCAATTAAACCTTGCATGGAATTGCTAAAAACAAACATTTACAATACCTATTTTATTTGTTACGCATAAATATAATAGCTGTTTTTTTCCTTTAAATAATTAAGGGTTAATTTTAAACAGTAACATAATGGAGGCGACTGTGTTCATCGGTACAAACAACTTTTTCATTATGTAATATTCCTAATAGACTAATCGCGCGACAAGCGAAACTTTTTTACCTGGATGATATTAAGTAAATAAGTTTCCCAAGTTCTAATATGCAAGTGCAAAAACCCTTGCGACTTTCTTTCACTAAACTATACTCTATCTGCTATATTAAAGTAAAGAGCTAGTCTTGAAGATGTTTAACGAGACGGGAAAATTATTTTTCTACCTTTTGTAAAGTTAAATACCTCACATAACATCTCATCCGCTAAAAATAACCTCTATTTGCATAAAACATCTTGCTGAAATGTAGGATAATAACTTTTGCATGAATTTCGTATGAATAAAAGTATTCAAATAATAATTAACTTATATGAATAAATAAATAATAAGGTCTTTTAATATTTGTTGTGAAAATTTCCACTGTATAACTATCACGGTTCACGAGATACTGCCTAGTGACAGACGGACAAACATACAGACGGACAACAGAGCCTTAGTAATAGGGTCCCGCTTTACCCTTTGGGTACGGAACCCTAAAAAGTAATAACTTTCCTTAAATTTGGAAGTTAACAAACTAATCTTTAAAAATCATACAAATAAAAAATAAATAAAAATACAACTCTTTAATTACTGCTAACACTTACTTTCAAAAGACTAGGGTTCATTCAAATAGGACGTTCCAAGTTCGACGCAAATCGTGAAAATTAGAAAATTGGACAACAGCGCGTCGAAACAAAACAACTATCATCAGATACCTAGTCTGCGATCTTGCAAACGCACGACTAACGTCCTTTTCACAACGTCCTATTCAAAATAACCCTGATATCTCTTAATAATATTCACCAAAACATTTATCTAACACTTGAAGTAGTAAGTCTTCCTGTCGTTCATTGGCTGTGTGCTTCGGTGAAAGACCTTCCCAAACTCGCCGGGTAGCCCTAGCAGAGTCTGCGCTGCGTCTACCACCTCCTGAAATCGTTAAACTGATTTTATTTTTAGTTGGAACTCTACCATACCATTCATCATCACCATCATTTCAGTCAAAGGAATTCGTCTGCTCAACATGACCTGTGTCCCCCTAGTGACTTCTATATTGGCCATTTACCCCCGAGTTACCGAAAAACGGAGATTTTGCGATTTTTTCCTTGGACTAAATTTTTATCAAAAATCGCAAAATCTCGTTTAGATTATCTGTAAGATTCAGAAATAGATGAGGATTGTCTTTCAATTAAATGAAGAAATGGGTATATAAAAGGTTTTTGACCTTCGGTAATAAATCGTACAGTTGACACGGCAAGTACATTGGAGAGCAAAAATCATTTTAGATTTAGACTAAATGTTTCGTTGCCAAACTTGTTTGCACTTAAAATATGTGCAAATATCAAATTTTTCCCAAAGTGTAGCTAAAGCTTATACATCCTGTATAACAATCTAAATGTTTAACGTATAGTCCCAAGATACAGAATTTTGACGAAAAGAATCCTGATTCTTAAGTTTCAGTTTTTGAATCTTTTGCAAAACGCACTGGTAAATTTTGTTCTTCTCCTTCATTTTTTTAGAATCACAAATTTGCTGTGGATGCATATAAAACGTATCTGCTTTTTGATTTAAGCTATTGTTAAATGATGCAGGTGGATCATACCATCAACCAACTTTGCCGTCTAGACGGATCGTAAAATATGTAACAGGAAAATCAAATTTTATTCCCAAACTTGGCTCCGGGCCGATGCCAAAAAGATGAAAACACGTTTTCGATACTTGCCAAACTGAAATCCCGCATATTTTAACTGCAATGCCGTAAATTTTTCAAGACTATTAGTTAAATGGCGAGATACTTGTTGATTTTTAATCTTAATCTTAATATATAAAACAAAGTCGTGTTTGTTCCAACACTTATAACAAGAAACCGGCTAGACTGATTTTCATGGTTTGTGATTAGTTGGATTTGACTCCGCCAGATATCCGCAAATAGCAGAAAAAATTAAAAAATATAGGAAAAGCTGACGAAATAAAATTATTTAATATATATGTGTCCCTAATAAAGTTAAATAAAGAGTACTTATTTAATAGGTTTTAAGACAGCTTTAGGCAATTCAAATTAAATAAATATCCATTTTTTTCATGCAGTAATTCTCTCTCTTCCTCCAAGCCTTAACTTAGTAACACATAAAATAGGATTAAAGTTCGGCCGTTCAGAGAATGCGTTCCGGACACCTATCAGTTAGTCACGACTAGTGATGGGCACAACATAACACTGAGCTCGTTACCGTTCCTCCAAAATGAAACGCCAAGTTATTTTTAAGATTATTTTTGTTTTAAATTGGCGGAATCATTTAAAATTTATATTTTAGTAATTTAAGTGGAAACCAAAAAAAGGTAATTTTAATATAATAAAATTGTTTTATTTATTTTTTGTTACAAAGTTACAATCTGTATTTCTATGCAATAAAGTACATTGAATTGAATGTGCGTACAGAATATTAATCAGACTCCGATTCGCTTGAGGAGGTGGTGTCTTCATCATCATCTTCGCCTACATGTATAATAATATTATTATCAATAACAGAATCAATCCTGATATCTCGGTCAAAATGTTCCATAATCAGGTTTTTAGTCTTCTCAACAACCTTTGCCCAGTCATCTGTAGTGACTTCCCCGCAGGCTTCTTTTAGTCATCATCTTTTTCGTGCTGAATGGCGGGGAAGTATTGTGGCGGGCGGCGTAACCTTTTATTTGAGCCCAGATTAGCTCAATCGCGTTATATTGGCAATGATACGGTGGAATTCTTAGAACGCGATGACCATACTCCAGAGCCAGTTCATCGATTTCGTATCGCACATTTGCCGCTTTATTTTTTTGAACTAATTTAATTAGCTCTGGTTTTAGCATCTGCATATTTGCGTCATTGCCTTTTGCTTGTAACCAAGCCACCATTTCTTCTTTTTAATTAGCTTGGGTAGGTGGTTTCTGTATTTGAGCAGAGTGATAGGAGGCATTATCCATGAATATTACAGAAGGCTCTGGTAGGCTGGGCAAAAGCACGTTCTGGAACCACTCTTTAAATGTAGAGGCATTCATTTCCTCGTGGTAGTCATTTGTGGTTTTTGATTGAAATGCCAGTAACGCGTTCTCCACAAAGCCGTATTTTGCAGTACCTGCGTGGCATATTATCAGACGGGCCCCCTTACCCATTGGTACTTTCGACGTCGACGCTTGTGTATCATCCGCCCAAGAACGGGAAACCGTGTGATTGGCGTTTAGCCATGTCTCGTCAATGAACACGACATTATCCCAGTTATCAATATTTTTTGCTTCTCTCAAAAAACTTATCCGTTTTAAAATGATATAGTATCGTTCTAATTAATTTTTTGTTTTGTCTGTTTTTTTATACGAAAAACCAATATCTTTTAAGATTTTGGTTAAAGCAGTTTTACCCCCCGCTAAACAGTCCAGCTTCTCTTAACGATGCCAAAAGCTTCTTCCTGTTGAGATATTCATTTCTGGAATAGTAAACATATATATGATTTCTGATTGCATCGGCATCAAAGGAGTCAATATCTGTCACGGGTTTAGTTCTACGTTTCTTCTTTGGAGTACGTAAAATATTATCTTCCGTGCCAGTAGAGCCAAACTTTTCTTTATTAATATTTGTTATCGTTCGTTTGCTAACTCCAAGTGCCTAAGAGACGCGTTCTTGTACTTGTTCGACAGGTAACAGGGGTCCGCCATTTTGCCGCTCCCGCTCAAAGTAATCTTGCAGCTTGATGATTAACTCACGGGCTCCACTTTTCAATGTTTGTCCACGTTTAGGCATTATTATGCACCAAAAGTAAAAGGAACGCAATACAAAACACAATGGAAGTCCGATTTAGCGCCGATGTCAGTTTGAAAAGCAGAAGCAGTCCATTAAACGAAAGCCGGGTAATCCAATAAAAACAGATCGAAAACACTTGAAGAACGTGGTCTATGCGCACGAAACGACAACAGACGCCTGTTTTAGCGTCACAAAGCGGCCCATAACGCCATTTGGGGTTACCATTTTCAACCTAAATATAAAAATGCTACTTTCTTTCGCGCGTTCGGTTTGTTCATAGTTTTATTTTTATATTTAATAAAAGTTATCTTATAGTCCATTATTTTCAAATTCTTAAAATAAAAAACAAAACGTATTATTTTATAAAGAATAACTGTATAAGAACAGATTACGATACTGTTATTGCCTGTTATTGTTAGCACAGCACTACAAATACAAAGCGCTGACATAACCTTGTAATAGATTTAGAAAAATATTGTTTACCAAGTTATTTTACACTCAGTTTGGCACAAAATTATAAAATTCATTGATTATTGATATAATAATGTTGTTTTAATGCTCATCAATTGTTAAAACGGTAAACAACCAGCATAAATATTTTTATCGTAAATGCAACGCCATTACAAAGTTACGTCGTCAGTTCAATCGCGACGCGTCAGGAACGCATTCTTTGAACGGTTATACTGAAATGTAAAATTTTTTTTTTAACAGTATTTTTTACTTTAGCGGTCTACAGTTACGAAGTTTGTAGGTAATTGAACATGACAGAAGAATCGGAATCCCCATAAAATATTTTCTGGCAAAATAACAATTTGTTTAATTTAAAAGAACTCTCTTGTAAATTAAAATTACGTCACGAACAGTAGAAACTCTTCTACAATAATCGCATTTGCTTAAAAAATATTCTAATGTTACCTACCTACCATTTTTTAGAATGATTTTTGCTATAGGATCTTACATTTTCCACAATTTCTGTGTCCATAAGGCCATTTTATGGCGCTGCAATTGCAGAACTCAATAAGTGGTACACGTACTGTCACTTGAGAACGGAAATTGACTTAATATAAGCGGTTTATAATGGATTGATCGTTTATTGACATCCTTCAGCAGCAGTCAAGCAGTAATTTTAATGTACTGAAACCATGACCAAGTTCCAACATCCCTTCGGCTTATTTCTTCTCGGCTCAAGTGACGTCTTCTCTCCAAAATTACGTTCCTTGTAATTTTTACTTAGAATTTACGAAAATAGCATATTTCAGTAAAACGTGCCATCCCCAGACACTGTTATTGTGTGTTATTAGGGTTTTATGTCACGGCAGTCCACTACTGAATAGGCCTCTCTCAAAGCACGATACTGAGGCACTGAGCCCGATAATAGGCTATTCTTGTCCACCTGCTGCTTGCTGCTTCGTGTATATTATCATCGCTTCACCTTATCCCAGGAAGTTATAAGCTGCTGACGTAATTACAATACACATTTTAAAGCATAATAATAGATTGAATGCAGAATACTTACGGCATTGACAAGTGGTAAATATTATTTGAGAGAAAAGAGATTTCATAGAAAATTTAGAAATTGTAGGATGTTTTAGTTACAACTGTCAGTATGGAAACGCGTTCATTAATGTAATTGTATTGATAATAAAACTGTCTATAAACGCTCGCGTCTAGCATTAAATAAAGATCATTTTAAGTCATCAGAATTATCAACATCTTTGTGATTGAAGCGAGAATAGTTCACTGAAACCTAGTAGGTTCATAATAAATATATACATATAGAGATAAAGTAAACCTAGCAGTGTATGAACTCAAAAGGGAGATTGTTAAGTTACCTTAATTCGTTGCACGTTAAATATATTAGTACTAACTCTCGTAACAGGCAAAGTTCTTCCTCTCACAAGCCAAAGTACGGCTTCGGTGCACGGCGGAGCAGTCATCGAGCCTTGATAACAAGCATACTCCTTGAAAGGTGGACTAAAGTGACTGAGTGGCTTGGGTGCCACACACGCATCCACCGCTGTACTGGTCAGCGCCGTCTTGATCAGGTCAATGAGCCCCAAGTGAGTTTGATTCGCGTACTGTAAATGAAGATGATACATTAAAGACACTAGCTACCGCACTGAGAGACGTCAATTAACAGTAAAAGAGTGGATTAACATTTTTGTTTATTCAAAAATAGTCTTTATTTGTATTGAATTTAGTATAACAGGTTTTTCTTAAGTAACTATTAAAGTGAGGACTCAGAGTGCGGGAGTTAGTATTTTTTTATATTAATAAACGGATAGATTTTTGCCAGTATTTTGATTCGTAGGCGTAACAGTCAATACCTTCTGGCGTACCTCAAGGTTTTATATTAGGGCCTTTGTTATTCGTTGTATTAAAGTAAGTAGGAAACTTACCAAAGAGACCTGACAACTACTATTGACTGTAATCACTTAGAATTATGTGATCTAAACAATTTTGTGCAATACTGTATTTAAAAAATAACCTTGATTGTAATATATCTAAATGGTTTGCAATGACTTTTACTCTGAAACTCTATAAATCACCAGTACATTATGAATGATACCTTACTTAAAAGAGTTATTTTAAGATTTAAATATTTTTATTTTTTAAGCAAATTAATTTACCCGTGTAACAATACCTGTGTCTTAATTGACGACCTACGTAGCCGAGAGGCGAGCAAGCCGGACTATATTAATTATGGCGCCGCCATTGCTGAAGTTCCGGGTTCGATCCGCCCCGGGTTCGATCCGCCCCGAATTCGATCCCGACCGGGGGGTCGGGTCAATGTAGAAAACGAACTTTTCTATATTGTCTCGGGTCTGAGTGTTGTGGTACCTTCGTTGTTTCTGATTTCTATAACACAAGTGCTATAGCTACTTACTTTAGGATCAGAGCAATGTATGTGATGTTGTAAGAAAAAAAATACGCAGTAAAAAGGTCTCTACCTAACCTATCTTGGTTACATATATCATGAATTCTCCTTATAGTTTTAAATCTGGTAAATGGAGTAAAGTATTCTTCTGTGCTTATGTACCTACGCAGTATCCTGGCGAATTCGTCTGACGGCCTCTGCGGCTTTAAGGTTCTAAAATGGTAGCGTTAGTAATCAGTCTGTTCGCAAAATATGATAGTCACATTCTGAGGTAACTTAGGGAGTGCGCTCAGTATGAGGACGGGACGACAAGGCATTTTTTGGGGCAAATATATTTATAGCACTTGGGTTAAAACTGCAATGATAGTGGTCTTAGCAAGCCGCAGAATGCTGAGTTATATCTAATTATGAATTTCAACCCTAGTTCCATAATATTAAGGTACATTATTAATCGTCACCGCCCGCTTAAAGCTATGGAAGTTGAAATACCCCATAGACCCGAACATAGAGCTATCAGAGCGACTCCCCCCTGGACATGAACTGCCTTGGGCAATCTGGAAGTCCTTAAATAGGTTACGGACCCAGGTAGGCCGAAGCAGGGAGAACCTGCACAGGTGGGGTTACAGCTTGGAGATTGCATGTCTAAACGGTATTTCCCCCAGACAATGGCTCATCTTCTGACATGCCCAGCGTGTCCCTACACCTGCACACGCGATGATCTTTGCAAGGCCACCGATAGTGGTATATCGGTGGCTGAGTTTTGGTCTTCACATATATGAAAGCCTGAGTCGACACGCAAAGAAGAAGAAGAATCGTCACGTGAAAATCCCTTGCCGTGCCGTGTCCCTAAGACTAACAGCTGGATTGAGGCTGAATTTTAGAATATCATTCGCAAATAACAATCCGAAGCGTTCAGAAGAAAATGAGGCAATCTATTCTTGTGAGAATTTTATTTATTAACATATTTCAAGTTTTGTTATTTACTTTTTCCTTTGAAACTCATAAATCTCCTTAGTGTATTGTTAACCGCACACTTCCAAGACACACCCTGCAGACCTGAGCTGACTTGTACTTGTCCGTTAAATACGTTACGAAATATAAACCATATAATGCAAATATAAATAAAACCAAAAAGTTCAGTGATTAAACTGATTAGTACTAAAAATACATATACTTGTAGAAAAATAATTAGAAAAGGATAAGGCTATAAATACGTAGCTCAGTATATTTGCTTTCATTTGCGTCGCTACGCCTAATTTGATTGATTGTCTTAGGTGTAGTTTTCTCATAGGAAAAATTCTACACACGGCACACGGACACCAATTCTATAGCACTTATCAGAACTATAAATAATTCAGGCATTCGAGTTATGCCATTTATCGAATGTAACATTATGATTGACTTGGGAAATATTGCATTGGAAGCCAAAAGACCTTCTTCAAATCTCTTCATTATCGGGAAAGTATACTGCCTTTTTATCAATTCAAAAACTACATTTAAAAAATCCTTATGAAAAAAGGATATTACAAATTAGAGCTATTAA
The DNA here is from genome assembly GCA_950371115.1 of Anania fuscalis. Classification (NCBI taxonomy): domain Eukaryota; kingdom Metazoa; phylum Arthropoda; class Insecta; order Lepidoptera; family Crambidae; genus Anania; species Anania fuscalis. Next base: position 3,965,315 of record OX493337.1, read on the forward strand.
ACGACAAGAGTGTATGAACTTTATAACATGCCTAGCTTGCACTTACTAATTATGTCTTGTAAAATGTATTTCCTGTAAAATCAGGTTAACATAGGTGACTGAGTTTGTTGCGCCGTTTTCTCTCATCACCAGTCGATATGTAAGCCCGAAGAGGTGGTAGGGCTAAGTTATATTTTGGGACGCGGAGAAGTGCCCGCAAGACAGCCTATACTGAATAAGGAATTTCAGTTAATTTCTCATATTCTCATAACGTGGAAAATAGTTTAGATGGAAGGTTCGAGCAATGCTAAAGTCGTTGATCTTTCTTTGCCACATTATCTTGTCTTTGATCGGCATTCTCAGTTCCCGTGGGCGCCATTTGCGCGTCGCGTCAAATAGCAAACTGATTTATTTTCTGGACGTTTGTGACGAAGTTAGACACGTTATTTCCCTTGATATTTGGATTTTGGATAATGCGACGTTAATATATTACAAAAGTTTTTTTTTTATTGAAACCATTCAAAACTTGCCAGTAACTTTACCGGGCATTCGTTTCAAGTCGTATGGAGGACTTACTAACATCACAAGCATTTTCACAAGTAATTAAGTATTTTTTATTAATATTTTATACATTATTCTACATTTATCAATTTGCATTATGTAGTTCCGCACCATTATCTATAAAAACCGGCCAAGTGCGAATCGGACTCGCGCACGAAGGGTTGCGTACCATTATCTATAAAAACGGGAAAAAAATACGTTTGTTGCATGAGAGCCCCCATAAATATTTATTTTATTCTGCTATTTACTATTATTATTATTATTATTCGTTGTTATAGCGGCAATAGAAATTACATCATTTTTTAAAATTTCAACTATCTGACTATCACGGTTCCTGAGATACAGCCTGGTGTTGTTTAAGCTAGGTAACATAAGTACATCAAAAACAAAAAGAAATTTACATAAAATACTTAAACCCGGATCAAACCCATTGTGATTGAATAGTATTGAAAACTATTTCAATCGTGCCTTGGAACTTAAATTTGAATGAAATTTTTCTATAAAGTCTGCGTAGATTCCTCGAATATTAATCTATTCACTAATACGACAAACTTTGTTAATCAAAACCCGTAAGTCTATTAATAGAAGTCTCGATACGCTAAACTGCTAGTTTGTGGTTTTTAGGGTTCCGTACCCAAAGGGTAAAACGGGACCCTATTACTAAGGCTCCGCTGTCCGTCTGTCTATCTGTCCGTCTGTCTGTCCGTCAGTCACCAGGCTGTATCTCATGATAGCTAGAGACTTGAAATTTTCACAGATGATGTATTCTGTTGCCGCTATAACAACAAATACTAAAAAACAGGATACAATAAATATTTAAGGGGGCTCCCATACAAAAAACGAGTTTTTTTTTGCCTTTTTTATAGAAAATGGTATGGGTCCTTCGTGCGCGAGTGCGACTCGCACTGGGCCGGTTTTTTTACTTTGTTAATGAGGCTAGATAATAAAAGCAAGTCTATTATTATACAGTATGTCCCAAAAGAAGAAAATTATAGACCAAAATATCGTAAAAAAAATATGACCATTAAGGATTTTGTTTTTTTACTACTGACTATGTGGTAGATTCCGATGTTGGTCCTATTTAAAAAGTTTCTGTATTTCAGCAATAGAATCGTCCCCTAGGAGAATAATAATATGTAGAACAAGTTATATTTCGCATAGCATTGATTGTCAAATCTATCCACAAGGGTCTAGTCTACATTCAACTGTTATTTTTTAATTAACTTGATCTTCTCTTCTTCTATGACGAACTATTTACATAAACATACCTGCTAGTTTGTACGGAATGAAAGGCTTGATGACGAATGACCGGATTTCATGGAAGAGGATTGATAATCATGATAAAGTTTGTATGGAATCCTCGAGCAAGTTGTGGTAGGTCGATACGCTATTGACTGAACAAAGCGTCAAGATAATAAGTTTTTAATGTACGAGTGTTTTTTATTACAGTTCAAACTTATTTATCTTCACTAAGACATTCATTTGTCACTCGTGGGAACTTAAAAGTAAGTTATAGTGTCGTCACAAACAAGAATATATAGTAGTAGTGAAAAATTTCATTAAAACCATTAAAACTTATTTATTTCTGTAAATAGGCTTAAACTAAGCGCTTTTACACGTCCCAATTTTTTTCGGGACAATTTAGGGCTAGCGCCGAGAAGAAGTAGCGCAAGAAACTCGGTCACTATTGTCAGCCTCTTTTTAAATAGTATATATTTTACATTAGCAGATAAATGTACCTGTGTGAGCAGGGCAGTATCTATTTCCAAATATTTTTATCGTTTATATAATCATTTACAGTATAATATCCTTTTTTCATTAAAGTTGTTTTAATATGCGATTTAAATTTTAACAGGGGCAGTTCTACAATAGACGCTGGTAATTTATTAAAAAAGCGAATACATTTTCCCATAAACGAATTACCCACTTTATGCAGTCTGAAATTGGGAACGGCAAGCTTATTCTTATATACATTCCATAACCAGTTCTTATCACGGGCAGAGGACAGGTGATCGGCTCGTGTGTAAGGCTTTTTTGTGAAATATTACTGTTAGTGCGTGATTACTTTTGTTTGGCTTATATTTTCCTAATGAATATGCATGTAGTGATACGTACCGATAGTTGTTTATTTATTTTTATTTTTTCCATAGAATATTTATATTCCCATGATTCAATTTATTTATTCAATATCAACTATGGACCAATTAATTACACATTACAATAAAAAATAAATTAGAATAACAAATTTAAAAAAAAGTATCATATCATTAGCCCGTACATGTACCTACCATGTCACAGTCAAGTGATACATGTTCATACATAAGTGTTGTTTCTTTATAATAAAAAACTAAAAACCGACTTCAAAATGAAACTAAAAAGCGAAAAATAATATTGACTATAACATACGTAATCAGTTCTTTTTGGAGTCGGTGCCAGCCATCGAGAGTTAAAATGTGTTCATTCGCACCGACTCCAAAAAGAACTGATTACGTATGTTATAGTCAATATTATTTTTCGCTTTTTAGTTTCATTTTGAAGTCGGTTTTTAGTTTTTTATTAAACTTATTTTATTTTACAATTTTAAGTGTTAAGTCTTCTATTTTTCCCCTCCTAACTCCGCCAAAAATGACATTACAGCAAAGTGACCTAGACAAATGTTGTTCTTCTGTAGACCACCCACCCAATGGTATAATAAAAATAGGGTGCTATTAATGATCAATTTTTCGACGAAATTTATTACAAGTCCCAGACGCCTTTAAAATAAGCTTCAGTTTTTACCTTCCAACTCCGCCAAAAATGACTTAACAGCAAAATAACCTCAACTAATGTCGGTCCTCTATGGACCCCCCATCCAATGGTATGATAAAAATAAGGTGTTATATTGGGTCAATATTTCGACGAAAATTTGTAAATCTTAAGGAAAGGGTTTTCCTATACTCCAACCAGAACGGCGGCTATTTTGCTGTCGTAACCATAGGATATGGTCTTGCATTAAATACCAAGTCAATTTAAGAAAGGAACTTTTAATTTTTTTTTCGGTTCTGGGTGTGCGGGTACGCCCCCAGTAAATAAAAATTGGCGGTCTGGTACCTCATAAGCTCCACATCTGCTCAACACACTGCGAAATACGTTCTGTCGACAAAAAGTAGTATTATCTTCTAACTCCTATCCGTTAAGGAGTTCTGTGGCTTCCATCATCAGGTCAGCAAAATGACATGATGATTACCAGACCCAAAAATCAGCATTGAGTCAGAAAATATATGCAAAACATTATGGGTGCCTATAAAAATTGAGGGTTGCCCTTGATTTCCCAAGGATCCCATCATCAGAATCTGACTTGGTGTAAATGGGACCACCTCGGAAGTATACCCTTTCAAACTAAAAAAAAATTTTGAAATCGGTCCATAATGGACGGCGTAATCGCGTAACAAACATACAAAAAAAAAAAAAAACAACATTCAGACGAATTGAGAACCTCCTCCTTTTTTTGAAGTCGGTTAATAAAATAAAGAAAACTTCCATTGTTGTCACCTACACACACCGGCATATTTAGCAGAACATAAAAAAAGGTTTGATATCAGTATCATATAAAGTTGCTGGCTGGTTTATACGTCATTTAATTTAAAAAGCAATAATTTAAAATTAAGAAAACAACTGAACATCACATTTAATGCAATTGTTTTAATTTTATTCAAATACACCTTATCTGGAGCGAACTTCGAGTATTTCTTCCTTCTGAGTTTGATTTAAAATTTCATTGAAATACTGTTTTTGTTAGTTTTTTTTTAATAACGCATCTTTTTGGAGTTGAGGACTGAATTATCCCTGATATAGCCCCAACGGAGTTTGCCAGGGCACTCGAAATGCGAAGAAATGGTCAAACCTACAGAGTGATATCCAGAGATCTTCGTCGACCAGTTTCAACGATCCATCGCAGTATCCAACGGTTCAGGGAGACCGGTACTTATGTGAGAAGAGCAGGACAAGGCAGAAAAAGACGCACTTCGAGTAGGGATGATCGTTTCATTCGGCTTCGTGTACGTAGAAACCCCCGTTTGACGGCCGTCCAAGCCCGACATGAGTTAGAAGCAGTGCGGGGTGTAACCGTAAGTGAGCGTACGGTACGAAGAAGGTTTGAAGAAGCTGGTTTGGGTTGATTTGTGCCCGCAAAGGCTCCAAGGCTCGAAGTAAATCATCGTAGAAACAGGTTCACTTTTGCTCAGGAACATCGAATTTGGAACGCGAACCAATGGAGTAAGGTATTGTTTAGTGATGAGTGCAGAATTCTCTTAAATCCAATTGACGGCAGGCAAAGAATATACAGACGCAAAGGAGAACGATACATTCAGATAAATTTTGAAACTACAGTTGTATACGGTGGTGGATCAATAATGGTTTGGGCGGGCATTTGTTTGGGAGCTCGCACTGACTTGGTAGTGATTGACAGAGGGAGTCTGACTGCAGACCGCTATATCAGAGAAGTTTTAGAAGAAAATGTCGTACCGTTTTCCCCATATATCGGTGGCGATTTTGTTTTTATGCAGGATAATGCTCGGCCGCATACCGCTCGGGTAACTCAAGCATATCTTAATGATATGAATATCACTGTTATGGAGTGGCCGGCGAGATCACCGGATATGAACCCAATAGAGCACGTTTGGGACTTGCTGAAAAGAAAAGTTAAGTCCAGAATTCCAGCTCCTGCCAACGTAGGTGAACTGCGAATCGCCGTAGTTAAGGAATGGCGGAGACTATCGCAGGAGACCATCGATAACATCATTCTCAGTATGCCTAGACGGGTAGAAACTTTAATAAGAGCACGTGGAGGAAATACGCGATATTAATCACCATTTTTCGAATTTAATAAATTGTTATTTTAATATTTTCACTTTTCCCGGTAATATAAAAAGTTCAAAAATGTACCATTTTTCACAAAAAGCCTTTACTCGCAAAATGTGTTCTTAATGTGATCTCATTTTAATTAAAACAAATGAAACTTTAAATAACAAAAGAAGTGTAGTAAGTAGATTTTAAAATAAAACCATATTTTTTTAAATATGGACTTTTTTTTGTGTTCCGCTAAATATGCCGGTGTGTGTATTTAAAAAGAAAGGACTGTCGTTTATAAAAGAAAATATTGAAGGTTCGCTAACCTGCTATATTTTCTTTTATTTTTGTTTCTTTGTTCGTCGAGAATAATCACTACTTTTACTAAGATACTTAATAATGGTTTAACTTACCCAATTTGTTTTAGTCAGGGTATTAAGTTACGATGACCATATAAATTTGCAAACGTTCTGTGCTAACATATGCATTGAAATAATATGGTGAAGTCAAAAATTCAAGAACACTATTTAAAACAACAAACTTCAAAATATATATTTTTAGTTTTGTATGGAAATTGAGAACTGTAAAGTTCCATAATATAGCCAATTCGCAAGTATAAATGATTTTATATATTTTTCAGAGAAAATTATCGGTGGTAATAGTTAGTACGTTTTTTAACCCAGATAAGCCTGAAACTATACTTTTTCAAAAATGTTTAAAAAACTGTATCTACCTAATTAAATAGGTCTTAGACAACATGTAAAAAATTTGAAATGAAAAGCTTTCAGGAAAAACCCTGTCCTATATTTAGGACAGTAGGACAATAAAGTGGTAATAATGATGCACAAGAAAATGAATAATAAATTAGATATTGGTTCAAAAAAAGTTTAAAAAAATATTTTTTTTTTCAAACCATAAATTTTATAGTTTGATAAAATATATATTTATAAATTATTTGTCATTGGTACACAGGTTATTTTAATTGTTTATACTTTGTGAAATGCAATTTCAATTGTACTTTCGTAGGCGGGAATTGTACACCAAATTTATACTTTTACGACTTGGTTGGCGTGGTGGCACACATTTGTCGTAAAACCAAAAACATGTTGTCGGGTTTCAGTTAATTCAGAAAACGATATATTCAAATACATCGTCTGGTACCTCTCAACACAAGGATGGTGATTCTTCATTTGGAACCGTGATAATTGTTGACCGACGCTTTTCCATACTATAATTATCTTATCTACAACATATAACAATGTCCTAAGTTGAACCTAACTAAAGTTAAACTATTAATACGTTGGTCCTACAACGCTTAGTTTATGGTTATGGGTTTTGCGTTAAGTGTTGCAGTAAGACGTAAAGATTTGACAGTTAAAACTAGCATAAACCGGTATAATCTGGATGATAAATATGAGAATGAAGATTCTTAAACTGAAGCAGACATTCAGAGCGCCTCAAATCAGTGAACTAATGAAAAAACAATAAATAAGAGAGGTATGTTTGTTAGTGCTACTTAAGAAATGCAACAAGTTTAAAATATTTATTCAACTATATACTTTGGCTATGCCCCCTATGGTGAGCCTCTGATTTCAAGGCGCCCTTGTTTTTCGTTTCGTTTACGTAAAACATGTTTTATACACATTGTTGGGCTTAATATTTTACGACACTGAGATTGTATTTAAAAAAAAATCTTTGTAATATTAAACTTTGAATCATAGTAGAGGTATATTTTTGTTTGTCTTCAAAAGCATGTTTTTCTGATTGTACCTCAAAGGCATAAACATTTAAGTTAGAGGTAAACTCTATAAACCCTCTCATTTCCAGACTTCAACCATTACTGTTCGGTCGTATTTGAAACTATGTATGTTGGATTTCGTCAGAACACATAACGTCCTCTCGGTAGCTTAGTTGGAAAAGCACTTAGCCGGTATGCGATGGTCGTGAGTTCGGATCTTACCTGAGGCGGTCGATTTTATTTCAAATATTAAGTTATCTTAAATAAACCTAGCATGTATTGCTAAAAATTAACTCAAAAGGCCTTACTACAAAAAGATAGACTAGTGTTAAACACTTATTAGGCCAAGCAAAATAGCTAAACCTGGACATAATTCCATAACTGTGATTTTCTTTTTCTATGATGTAAAGCATTGTTATTTATAGCTGAAATAAAAAGAATTAAACATTTTAAAGCTGCGCGGCCATGTAAAAAAAATAAAAAGCTAAATTTTCAACATTTTTGGATTTTATAAGTACAGCATAATAAATAACTTTTTTAAAGTGCCTTCGTTATTTTAGAACGCTTGCATTTCAATTAAAAAAATAAAAATTAAACTAATTATTCAGTCGCAACTATCATTAATAAAGAAGGTTCAGTAAGTTTTATAGTTGTTGGCTTATCTCTCTGGAATTTATTGATAACTGTATATCAACAGTTGGTTCTGCATAGTACATACCGTGGGTTAATATAGTAGTAAAAATTAAACAGGTTCTTCTTGCGTAGTTCAAAGTCAAAAAGATTTGCAATTATTCAAAAACCAAAATACATAACTACTTCAAAAGTGTTTAATATGGGCCCTGAAAACATTTAAAGTATTATAAGAAACAAATTAAACAATTAATGTGTACGATAATTAATCAAACTGAAATTTTAGGGTTCCGTACCCAAAAGGTAAATCGGGACCCTATTACTAAGGCTCCGCTGTTCGTCTGTCTGTCTGTCTATCTATCTGTCTGTCACCGGTGACCAGGCTGTATTTCATGAACCCTGGTAGTTAATATTCACAGATGACGTATTTTTGTTGCCGCTGTGACAACAAATACTAAAAACCCGAACATAATAAATATTTAAATGAGCTTTTATACAACAATGGTGATTTTTTTGGCGTTTTTTGTAGATAATGGTACGGAATCTTTCGTGCGCGAGTCCCGCTCGCACTTGGCCGGGTTTTTTTCTTATTAGGGTTTTAATAACCGCGTTATTTTTTGCATAAAAACTCAAAATCGTGCTGTCGCGAATCGCGAAGCGAGTAAAATGAAGCTAATTTGATAGTAATAAATTATGATCGCGTGGTTTATGATCAAAGTAAACAGTGATTATCACCTGCAACGCCTTTTACCTAGAAATCCCAGTTTTCTATACAGAATTATTTAAATGAGAATATTATGTTATGTAACAAAAAGCCAATTAAAATCAAGATATTTTATTCTTTAGGGTGCGTCCATATCTGTCTAATACGCCACCCGCGATACGCGCGGAAGTTACGCACGCTTTTTAAAATCTACAGACGCCTTTTAAAAACCGGCCAAGCCTTTTAAACTTTATAATATGTAACTCAGTCTAAACCTGATTATTATCTGTCAGTGTACCTTTTATTAAATAAATGAATAAATATTATTCTTAAACCAACTATATTATATACTAACTATTATCTTAACCGTTATGATTTCCTTGAAAGTTCATGAGAAGAAGTGGGTGCTTTTTCGAGCAAGGCATTATTTGGTGATTTGTTTGGCAATTTTCAAATTTAATATATTTTCTAAATCGACCTATGTATCTTAAAATATACGTAAAAGTAATGTTTTTTATGGAAAAGGCACATAATAGAGCGATATACTTACAAAGAAAATCGAGGTTAAAAAATTGGAGGTCACGCAAATCACAAAACACTCCACGAAAATGATTTTTTTATTTATTTAAATTTCTTAGATAAGTTATTAAATGTTATTTTATATATTAAAAAAGTTATTATGTTATCAGTTGAAAGAATAGGTAAGTAACTAACACAGAAATCGTTTTTTTAAGCTTTTATTTAAATTTATATTAGAATCAATTGAGCATTATTTATTTAAAGACATGACATGATAAACCTATATAATTACACTTGAGTTTTCGTCGTTAAGACAGGAGATCACAGCTCTAGTAGTTTTTGTAGTTATCAGTTCTTCGTAGTCTTTGGCCAGACCTGGAACTTCTATCTCGTCTAGCTTTTTGTTCGCGGCGGTTCAAGTCATGAATACTAAGTATTTTTCCTTCGGCTTTCCTTTTATAATATCTCGCCCAGTTTTTTAACTTTAACTCTTCATTATTTTTAAGCCTCTGTCTTTTTCTTCTTTCGGATAAGTTCTTTCTTTCTAATTTTTCCTCTCATGTTTTAGGCATTTTTGGTCTAAAAAATTATTCATTACAATTTTATTACTACGCAGCTACAATACTCGCCCCATAGAGGAGGCGATTGAGCAGAATCGAGGGTCGAAGGTCTTCACTAAAAGATTGGGAAAAAGTCACCTGACAAAGCTGGAAACCTCGGATGGCTGAATCGTCTCATCGGTTCCGGAGATTCTGGCCGAAATCTTAGGCTTTTACGGCCGATTGTACGCATTGCATTCCCTACATACAGCCGCAGCCCGACGCGAATGATCCAAGAGCGAAGCTTACCCGCCACTTCACTGAAGATCTGTGCTTGGCGAACTTAAGAGGCTCTTCAACTCTGTCATAGCCAATGGGACAACTCCGGAAGCGTGGAGTGGGGGCGTGGTGGCATTGTTTTCAAGAAAGGAGACAAAAGTCTCCTGAAAAACTATAGACCAATCACGCTCCTGAGTCACGTTTACAAGCTGTTTTCAAGGGGCATCACAAACCGTCTTTCCGCAAGATTTGACGCTTTCCAGCCACCGGAACAGGCTAAGTTTCGCAAAGGTTACTGTACTATAGACCACATTCATACGGTGCAGCAGGTTATACAGAAGTCCGAAGAGTATAACCAGCCCCTGTGCCTGGCCTTTGTGGATTATGAGAAAGCCTTCGACTCGGTCGAAACCTGGGCTGTTCTGGACTCCTTGCAGCGATGCCAAGTCGATTGGCGGTACGTGAAGGTGCTAAGAAGCCTGTACAGTATGGCATTAATGTCCGTCCAAGTATAAAACCACCGAACAAGACCCATCCAGCTGCTCCGAGGTATTAGACAGGGAGATGTTATATCTCCGAAACTATTCACCAACACACTGGAGGATGTGTTCAAGACGCTGAATTGGAACGGGCTGGGCATCAATGTAAATGGCGAATATCTTACGCATCTTCGCTTTGCCGATGACATAGTTATTATGGCAGAATCGCTGCAGGATTTGCAAAAAATGCTGCACAGTCTTAAGCTGCTCGAGACGTGTGGGGCTTGGGATGAATTTGGACAAGACAAAGGTAATGTTCAACGAACATGCCATCCCGGACCCAATTTCCGTCGAGAACACTACGCTCGAGGTTGTCCAAGAGTACGTCTACCTTGGACAAGTACTACAGCTCGGTAGAGACAACTTCGAGCGGGAAATCGCCAGAAGAGTGCAGCTTGGCTGGGCAGCATTTGGGAAATTACGTCATATCTTCACGTCGACACTGCCGCAGTGCCTCAAAAGCCGGGTGTTTAACCAATGCGTCCTACCAGTTTTAATCTACGGAGCCGAACTACGCTTAGGCAAACGTAGTGTAGGACGTCCCCCGGCTAGATGGACTGATGACCTGAAGAAGGCAGCTGGCAGCGACTGGATGCAAAGGGCGGGAGATCGAGCGCTGTGGCGCTCTTTGGGGGAGGCCTATGTCCAGCAGTGGACTGCAACAGGCTGATATTATGATGACAATTTTATTATTTATTAATATACGTAGCTAATCTGACACTATTTTTACTATGATAAGGTACTTATAAAATTAGAAACCCATCAACTGCATCATTTTAATTGTGATTTAAACGTATTGACATTTCAAACTAAAAATGATCATACAATACTATTACAAAACCCGAAAGTTATTTCATTTGCATGGCCAGTAATTGATTTACGTGGGTCAAAACTACCACGTAAACCACGCAAATCACGACCACGAAAATAAAAATAAATCCTTTATCCTAAAAATATACATAAACCTTTTAAGCAAATAAACTATGTTTTGAATATAGGTTACGTAACCTATTATTTGATCGCTACAAAATTTTATTCAATAAATAAATTTACTGACACCGGAGAAAATTGTACCACACAAATCAAATTTTTGAGAAACCATACCCATACCGTTTAGTTTAAAATATATAATTTACTAAGTGACCAGATCGGGGTTTGGGACACTAGACGAAAATCAAAGAATCGGGGTGTCTTATTTTTTTTATGATATTAAATATAAAGATAATTGAATAATAATCAATAACTCAGTTAAGAGAGGAGTGGAAGTATACCCGAAAAAAATAGTGGCTAGCTGGCGTTTCGATTTCCATTTTTTTAGGTGATGCCGCGTAAAAAACGTGTCTTGAAGAACGACCCAAGTATTATCATGAAATTACAGATGTTTCAAGCTAATAGTTTTATTTAAGAGGGGATCCCATAATCTAAAAATTGTCTTAGCAACCTTAAATTTATTTTAAAGGACTTACTCAACGATACCTTACACGATGGGATAAATAAGAAGAAAAGTCATTACCCCACGTTAAAAAATATTTTTCAATATTTTATTTTACCCTTTTGTCGGCGTGTTTAATATACATATTGCACCATATAAAATAATGCACATGAACCCACACACACATCACTAACAGATAAATCAAGTTCATTTCTATGTTCAACTTGAGTCCCGCTGTACAATTTAATGTCAACGTAAAATGTAACTATCGTTGTAGAGTTTACAATTATTTAAGTTTTTTCTGTATATGGTTTAGTGTAAGCTTATTGTAAAATTGTTTGTGGTTATTTCAATAAATTTATAATAAAAAAATATCTCCACAAAATTACAATTCTCTAGAGTAAACAGTCTCCAAGCAAAACCTCGGACGGACAGACAGACTGACAGGCATACAAACGGACAAGAGGAAAGTATAAGGCTAGGACTACACACAGCCTGAAACCGGACCGGGTTAACGCGGATTCAATCCATCGCTTAAGCGATAAGGTCGTTTTTTGAACGGATTCTTGCAGATGCTACCGGTTTCCGGCTGCGTATAGTTATAGTCCTAGCCTAAGGGTTTCTAGTCAGGAAAATAAAACTATAAAAAAGGCGTCTATAGGTTTTTAAGAGCAAGGCGAGCAATCTTCACTTGATAACAGATGAGCTCTGTCGTCACGCACGTGAGCACGTCTGATGTTACAGTTTTCTGTAAGGACTTGTTTTGGACTTTTCGTAATTAAATATCAACATTTAAATATCAAAATAAAATATTGAAAAATATTTTTTAACGTGGGGTAGTTAATGACTTTTCTTCTCATTTATCCCATCGTGTAAGGTATCGTTGAGTAAGTCCTTTAAAATAAATTTAAGGTTGCTAAGACAATTTTTAGATTATGGGATCCCCTCTTAAATAAAACTATTGGCTTGAAACATCTGTAATTTCATGATAATACTTGGGTCGTTCTTCAAGACACGTTTTTTAAGCGGCATCACCTAAAAAGAATGGAAATCGAAAAGCCAGTTAGCCACTATTTTTTTCGAGTATACTTCCACTCCTCTCTTAACTGGGTTATTGATTATTATTCAATTATCTTTATATTATATTGAAAAATATTTTTTAACGTGGGGTAATGACTTTGCTTTTCATTTATCCCATCGTGTAGGGTATCGTTGAGTACCTAAGTCCTTTAAAATAAATTTAAGGTTGCTAAGACAATTTTTAGATAATGAGATCCTTCTCTAAAATAAAACTTTTGGCTTGAAAAATCTGTAATTTCATGATAATACTTAGTGATTCTCATGAAATTTCAAGGAAATCATAACGGTTAAGATAATAGTTAGTATATAATATAGTTGGTTTAAGAATAATATTTATTAATTTATTTAATAAAAAGTACACTGACAGATTATAATCAAATTTAGACCGAGTTACATATATATATTATAAAGTTTAAAAGGCTTGGCCGGTTTTTTAAAAGGCGTCTGTAGATTTTTAAAAGCGTGCGTAACTTGCGCGCGTATCGCGGGCGGCGTATTAGACAGATATGGACGCACCCTAAAGAATAAAATATCTTGATTTTAATTGGCTTTTTGTTACATAACATAATATTCTCATTTAAATAATTCTGTACAGAAAACTGGGATTTCTAGGTAAAAGGCGTTGCAGGTGATAATCACTGTTTACTTTGATCATAAACCACGCGATCATAATTTATTATTATCAAATTAGCTTCATTTTATTCGTTCCGCGATTCAAGACAGCACGATTTTGAGTTTTTATGCAAAATTAACGCGTTTATTAAAACCCTAATAAGAAAAAAACCCGACCAAGTGCGAGCGGGACTCGCGCACGAAAGATTCCGTACCATTATCTACAAAAAACGCCAAAAAAATCACCTTTGTTGTATAAAAGCTCATTTAAATATTTATTATATTCGGGTTTTTAGTATTTGTTGTCACAGCGGCAACAAAAATACGTCATCTGTTAAAATTAACTACCAGGGTTCATGAAATACAGCCTGGTCACCGGTGACAGACAGATAGATAGACAGACAGACAGACGAACAGCGGAGCCTTAGTAATAGGGTCCCGATTTACCTTTTGGGTACGGAACCCTAAAATTTCAGTTTGATTAATTATCGTACACATTAATTGTTTAATTTGTTTCTTATAATACTTTAAATGTTTTCAGGGCCCATATTAAACACTTTTGAAGTAGTTATGTATTTTGGTTTTTGAATAATTGCAAATATTTGTGACTTTGAACTCCGCAAGAAGAACCTGTTTAATTTTTACTACTAAATTAACCCACGGTATGATGTACTATGCAGAACCAACTGTTGATATACAGTTATCAATAAATTCCAGAGAGATAAGCCAACAACTATAAAACTTACTGAACCTTCTTTATTAATGATAGTTGCGGCTGAATAATTAGTTTAATTTTTATTTTTTTAATTGAATGCAAGCGTTCTAAAATAACGAAGGCACTTTTAAAAAGTAAAGCACTTATAAAATCCAAAAATGTTGAAAATTTAGCTTTTTATTTTTTTTACATGGCCGCGCAGCTTTAAAATGTTTAATTCTTTTTATTTCAGCTATAAATAACAATGCTTTACATCATAGAAAAAGAAAATCACAGTTATGGAATTATGTCCAGGTTTAGCTATTTTGCTTGGCCTATATCTAAAGATTAGTCAACCAATTTGAAATGTTTGTTAATAATGTCTTGATGTCTGAGGTGTCAATATTTCAAATTGGTTGACTAATTTTAGACAAGTGTTCAACTTAGTCTATCTTTTTTGTAGTAAGGCCAAAATTGTTTAAGCTTTTCTGATCTTAATAAATAGTTAAATATTTGCAACAATATTTCTATCTGGTGTTTACGGTAGTATACTCAGAAGAGAGAGCGTAGTGAGTCTTACGTATAGCCACAACATTGATTAGAAAATACTTCGACAGCGAGAAACAGTTGAAAAATTTCGTCAGATAACGTCCCGGTAGCTTAGCCACATGAGTAAAGAAACGGAACAGAGACAAAGCTACATACGAATGCGCTGTGATAGGTACATCACTACAAGTGCAACGCGTGTGTGTGCGTGACCACTGGCCGCTTGTCACGTATGAGCCGAAACCGCTTCAAACTAGATCAGCCAGTGGTCAATCTCAGGGCTTGCAGGCGTGACACGACGCTCGAATGTCGTGCGTGTTTTGTTTTGTTATCGAGTTTCTCACATAATACGTAGTAATATTTTTGTTTTAGTATTTAAAAAGTGTTGTTAATATGGTTGTACATTGTACTGTGTGTGATAATACCTCTTGACAATTTAATTGTATTGTTGAATTGCTTGAGCAAAAATTTTGCGAATATTTTGATCTTCATGTACAAATTGTTAATATTGGTAATGACATATTAGCACGTTTGAAAGATTGTACATTTCATATGCCATGTGATTATTTCCCATTGGATTATTTGAAAAAACTTAATATTAGATTTAGAATTTATCATTCGATTAAAAGACACAACAAATTATTAAAAACCCAAAGTATTAAAAAAAATATTTAGAGTAAGTAATTTGTAAAAAAATTACCCTATTTTAATAAAAAATGTGAAAAAAAAGAACATTTATATTTTAAATTTATTCAATTGTGCCAACCCTACCATAATAGGTATAAATTTTGCTAGCTCTTTAGAAGCTTTGTCTCTGTTCCGTTTCTTTACTCATGTGGCTTAGCTGAACAAGCACTCGCCCGGTATACGTTGGTCGGTTTGGGTCACTTGAGGCGATCGATATATTTTTCGAGTGTTATATTATTATGTTGGATTTTTTGGATTTATATGTTTCAATCAACACAAGCTTCAATGTTCCATGACCTTGATTCAGAGATCGCAAATCGCCGGTCCAAAATAAATCAATTATTTAAAAAACAACTTAGTCTAAATCAAACAGAACTCAGGGCAATGTCCACCAAAACCAGATTTCAAATTCACAAACAAATAGATTAAATTAGCTGATTTATAACGGACTTTGATTAATAAGATTTTACAAGCAAAGCATTTCATAATAAAATTTTAATATTGGTTTAAATAAAAGGACTTACTTAGTTTTTTTTTCATTTCATTTCCTATCTACTACAGTTTTTTATAGTTGGTATACCCTGAAATTTAAATTAACACTTTTCGCAACCGCTGCTGCTGATGTTTTAATTTATCTGATGTTGGTCGGGGTGAATGATATTTATGTAGTAAATAAACAAGTCTAGACAAAAATATTGAAAAACTTCTTTAAAAACGTAAATTCAAATTTTCAACAACAAATATTTCTCAAATCCTTACTTACTAAACCCAACGAACTAAATGGAAACAAGTGAGTGCGTACACTGAAACTGAAATAATAGTAATTTGGAGACTAATAGGAAACATGCTTTATTTTCATAATTTAAACTATATGAAACGGGAATTAACGCGATCATAATTAAGGTACAAAATGTTACCTTTTTCCAATCCAACGCGATGATCGCGTTAATTCCCGTTTCACTGAGTTTAAAAAGGCTGTGTATCGTGTCTATCTATCTATCTGTTTATCTACAAGGCACGTGAGACAGGAAAACTCTACAGTTACTATCAAGCGTTACGCTTTAAACCGTCTTCTAGTGTCTGATGCGCAGACATAGAAGGTGTAAAAACTTTGTTTGATCCTAGGATCAAACCAAGTTTTTACAGAATAGGAGTGATTCTTCTGCTAAAGTACAACAAAACATTTTCTATAGGACGAACAATCGAATCTAAAAAACCGGCCAAGTGCAAGTCGGACTGGCGCACGAAGGGTTCCGTACCCTTATCTGTAAAACGGCAAAAATCACGCTATTCGTATGGGAGAAAGGACTAAAAACACCTGTTAATACTTACTTACTGATCAGCTGGTCGGCGGTTTATTATGGCAAGGCGATTATTTGTTCCCACCATCACCAGAATCACAGTCTTTTGATCAAACAGGGTTCTTGTTTCACTTAGGTTTGTTTGTCAGTGTTTCACAATCGCTAAGTAAGTCTCGGTTAATTTAATCTGCTAATTAATTTATACAAAATGTGTTCTTTATTTTTTATTCGTTGAATAGTGCTTACTTTTCGATTGTGAAACAGGCCCTTGCTATATCGCGCGTCTCGGTTAGATTAGTAGCCAAAAATACATATACCCTTTGCAAGCTTTCTGCATGACCCAATGGTTGAGTGGCAGAGAATGCTTTTAGCATTAAGTCCACCATTTGTACACTTACTGTAAGTTTGTGCAAAAATGTTTTAAATTAAATGTATAAAAATACTGAAACCGAGATCTCGGTTGAGTCTTATTGGACTTATATTATAAACATTGTTTCTATTTTAAACTTCTATTATAAACATTACAAACAAGTCGATTTGTAAAAGACCCGCCCCGGCTTTGCATGGATGCAATTTTGATACTAAATACACTACATTATACATATAAACCTTCCTCTTCAATCACTATTTAAAGAAAACCGCATCAAAATCCGTTGCGTAGTTTTGAAGATTTAAGCATACATAGGGATATAGGAAGAGAGAAAGCGACTTTGTTTTATACTATGATAATGGTTTAAATCCCTATTATACAAGAACTCACCTTATATAAGGTAGACACTGCCAGAAATGCCAGGGGGTCACTTCTAGAGGCTTGCAGCGCCTCCTCCACGGAATGGTACTCTGCTGATACGTGCATCGCTTGGGTCTCCATGGGGTACTGTAGCCCCCCCACCGTGTGTTCTGAAGGCCAGTGGAGGATCAAAGAATGGAAGAGGTAACGGCGGCTGTGGGCTGCCCCTCCGTAGATGTAAGGACGTGTTTTGTTGTGCCATTTGCCGATAAGGGTCACTGGAACAAGTTGAATTATTTTAAAATCTATCTGGAATAATTTAAAGCGTGTTATAAGTAATGGACCGTGTGGATGTGGAATCAACAGTTTCAATCAACTTGCCCCTTTGAATAGGACGGGTATTGTTAAAACAAAAAAACCGACCAAGTGCAAGTCGGACTCGCGCACGAAGGGTTCCGTATCATTTATTATAAAAACGGGAAATAATCACGTTTGTTGTATAGGAGCCCCCTTAAATATTTATTGTATTCTGTTTTTTAGTATTTGTTGTTATAGCGGCAACAGAAATACATCATCTGTGAAAATTTCAACTTTCTATCACGGTTCATGAGAAGGACAGACAGAAAGACAGACAGAAAGACAGACAGACAGACAGACAGACAGACAGACAGACAGACAGACGGACAGACAGACATACAGACAGACAGCGGACAGACAGACAGACAGACAGACAGACAGACAGACAGACAGACAGACAGACAGACGGGCAGCGGAGCCTAGTAATAGTAATAGGGTCCCGTTTTACCCTTTTGGTACCTACGCAATCCTAAAAATAAGATCATAATAGGACTTTCATTGACACATGTCTCGAACAAAGGTATGGGTTAATGCGAGTATGTCCATCCATTATCTAGTTACAATAAAAGCTATGCTAGTTTGGATAATTATTACAACTGGTGTGACTTTTGGACTAGAAAATTTAGTTTATTTTGAGAAAATGCGCACGGTACATTCTTTTGACGACCTCCGTAGCGAGAGGCGAGCACGCCGGACTTTATATGGCGCCATCTCTAAAGTTCCGGGTTCGATCCCCGGTCGGGTCCATGTAGAAAACGAACTTTTCTTTATTGTCTCGGGTCTGGGTGTTGTGGTACCGTCGTTGTTTCTGATTTCTATAAACAAGAGCTTTCGCAACTTGCCTTAGAATCAGAAAGCAATGTATGTGATGTTTTTTCCAATATTTCTTTATTATTATTTTTTATATTTATATAAAATTGTCACAGTGTTTTAAACAAAACTCCTCCGAAACGGTTTGACTGATTCGTATGAAATTTTGTATGTATATTCAGTAAGTCTGAGAATAGGTCGTTAAATAAGTATAATTCGAACCGCTAGGAGATTAGGTCCCTACGCGAACGAAGTCGGCAACTGAACAGTTGATTATTAAGAAAAGGAGGTCACTAAATCGGGCCATTTAATGTACCGAGGTGCACTTTATGGAAAAAATACTTTATAAAACGCTGAATAATATACAAGGCGTCCTTTTTTTGTTTGTCATTTGGGAAAAGGCAAAAAAACAATAATTTTAATTTGAGAAAAATACGCCATTTAGACACCTGTCTACGTTAATTATTAATCTGTGTTACGACTTTATCTGTTTTGGGTGCCTAGTACCAGTTACACAAAACAACCAAGTCACTTAAATCGATCGAAAAGTAAGTAAAGTAACATTGACTTTGCGAAAAAAGTAAACTACGCGAAAATTTTGTTGCACTCGCACTAGGCCCTCTGTAGTGATACTCAAAAAACTGCAAATGTCAATTTATCAGTCGTCAGTCAGGCTGCTGTCCTGTAATTATCATTAAGCACCTCGAAACGTCGATACAAGGTCATTAAGAACGAAAATGACATTTTGTCACCATAGATTGTATTTTGGCATTTTGTGGCGTTTTTTTACTTGCAAAGAGACAATAAAATGCCGAATACAATATTATTATTTTTAAACTTTTTATTGTTTTAAGACATTAAATGATGTATTTAGGTAAATTAACGACATGTGATGCATTAGCAATAATTAACAGCAAATTAAATATTTTTAAAACATATCCTGGTTTTGGATAAGCCTGATACCAAACGCAATTTAACATCCAATGCTACCACATGTTAAAAAATGTGTTAAGAGTTATCAACAACTTTATTTATTTACTAATATAAAACTAGATTTATCTAATTAAAGAAGCAAAATAATACGTATCTAAAATCCTAGATTTTTTTACAGTGTGTTAACTAGGTACCTCAAGGTACAAACATGGCCAAAGTTGTATGGACTTAAAGGTGACCTCCTTTTCTAACTAGAACAATACAAAAAAACGAGACAACGAGAATTAATGCAAACACTCATCCCCCCTTTTTTACTGCGCGCCCAAATTGTATCACAAAATTAGAGGCAGCCGGGAAGTGTCGTTTTGTCTGCGATTTACGGGGAGGTTACCCATAAACATTGAAGATAGGTTGTGTAGTAACACTTCTTCTTTTTCTTCTCGAGTCAATGGCAAATAAATTCTCTGCGCCCAAAAAGTGGCAACATCAATGGCCTTCTGGTTGGCTTTGTAAAGGTCCTCTTGGTCCTCGTAGTAACACTTGTACCAAGGCATGTGGAGAAACCAAAAAAAATCTTTCCCTTTTGAACCGAAATAACTGAGCTTCTCATACATTGGTACTGAGCTGCCACCTCGTGAATCGTGAATTCGAATACTTCTAGATATTTTAGAATCTATGTTGCTCTCTAGTGCGGGAAAATACCAGGATTCGGATTCGGATAATACATTATTTATTATAATATCTTAAATTTAATGCTTTCCAATACCAATTGAAAAGGTATCACTTTATGCAAATGCGAGGTTTAACATATTTATTCTAAAACTAGTAACCATTAGACTTTAAGGTAGGAATCTAATAATCTAAATCCACTTAGTATACTGTGAAACAAATAAACAACGTATAGAATGTTCACCGTTTTTAAGTTTTGTTGCATCCAAACTTTTAAATATTTATATGCAAATGAAAGTATTTGAATTCGGTTACCCCGTGACTCCATGACCAACATTAGTTGACAATATTTGTCAGCACGAAAGGGTTGCTACCATAGACTTAGGATTCGATATTCTATATCTATGGTTGCTACACATAGTAATATTCGGGCCGGCATTAATCAGCTAAGCCGGGCGGCAAAACCGAAAATGTTAAGATATATATATGTAATATGGTAGATGCTTCGGTCGGCTTTGTCGTTCGACAATTTTTTTTTCATTATGGGCCGTAATATTGTTTATATTTCTCGCCAGCTAAAAATGAACAGAGTTCAGTTTGCTTTGCTTTAATCACGTGATAATGATTCGTTCAAGTAATACTCTACTAATAAATCACGATAAAATTCCTTTTGTAATACGAGAAGGAAGGTGTACCTACTAATCAATTTGCAAATCTGAGATTATGAGCTGATAACGAAAACAGATTGGGATAACTGTACCATCTATCATTTAGTACAATAAATAGAGTAACAGTTTAAAAAATGAATAATGTAGCATAATAAAAAAAAAGGTTGCTTACAAAAAAATAGTACTTGTTAGTCTTTACGATTCGGCCCTATTCGATCAAGCTGGAGTAAACTCGAGAGTGAACCACCGCGTAATATAAAATAAGTAATTTATTTATTTATTTTACCAACCATAAATGGTAGAATAATTTTTAAACGGGTGATTTTGGTCGAGTAGTAGTAGTGGTCGATTGTGAATATTTTGCGATACCTGAGATTTATTACGAAAATATGAGCCAGATAATATATCAATGTCAGTGATTTAAAAGAGAAGCTATGAAAAAAAACCGGCCAAGTGCGATTCGGACTCGCGCACGAAGGGTTTCTTACCATTATCTGTAAAAACGGCAAAAAAAACACGTTTATTGTATGGGAGCCCCCCTAAATATTTACTATATTCTGTTTTTTAGGATTTGTTGTTATAGCGGTAACAGAAATTCAACTTTCTAACTATCACGGTTCATGAGATACAGCCTGGTGACAGACGGACAGATGGACAGATGGACAGACAGACAGATGGACAGCGCAGGTTAGTAATAGGGTCCCGTTTTAACCTTTGGGTACGGAACCCTTAAAAAGGGCAAAAAGGATTTTGGGAACTACAGTAGACTCCCGGATGCAATGGAATCGCCAAGTCAGAAACTAAATTTTTGGGACGTGTAACAAATACCCGGAAGAAGGCATGTACTGAATAAATGAATATTATTCAGGACCTCACGCGACAGTGACGCCAGCCAGTAAGCACAAAAACGGTAGCTCCCATTACTTTTCTACATTTAAATGTGATTATTATTTCCTTAAAATGATTGTACAAATGTGTAACAGTGAACTTGCAGTTACGTTTAATAAGAATCAACCGCATTACCAATGTCTAGCGGTTTTATAAAAAGTTTAAGTTGTACAACACTACATTATATCACAAGAAAAACCTGAGATTATAGGTTACATAGGTCGAACTGACGCAGACTAAAGCGGAGCGAAGGTAATAAAGTTCAGTCAGGTTTAATATCATTGTTTTATGTGCCAACAAAGTCCAGCATTCCAGCCTCTTAAAAAATTATGATACCGGCCTTAGATTAACGCCTACAACATCTAAAATCAGGTAGCGGCAAGGTCATAGCACTACTTTATTTTTAATAATAACCTATATGTAATGATTTCTATTACTTGCTATTATTGACTTACTGTGCAGGTGTATCTATACTCAGCGGATACATCTGTTCATTTGCAATAGGTCTTTCCGTGAAATGAATCTATATAATTAGAGCTATCGATGTTAACAAAACTAGAATTTGTTCCGTGTTATTTTCAGAGTTATAGGCCGTTGAAGAGAATCCTATACCCAGCCAGCAGCAGCTGCTATCAGACAACTTTTATACTATCAAAGAGATCAATTTGAATTATAGGTACATAATGCTATGCTTATACATTTATGATAAAACAGCCTTAAGTTTCTTCATTCGACAAAACCAAAATATCACGTTATGAAAAAAAAACTTTAGTCAGCGGGAAACTTTGTAAATACGCAACAATCAGCATTCAAATGCATCTAATTAATTAGGGCTATTCCCTTGTTTACTTTATACAATCTTGTTTTCAGGATGCCGCTTCTAAAAATACAAAAAAAAAATTGAACAACATCACATACAGTCGCCGTCAGATATTTTTAGCAGACAAGGTGACCAAATACTTCTTATATAAGACTTAAGCTAGATTATTTTTTAAAGTCAATCAATGTTGAACTTAGTAGCTAAGTAGGTACTCGTGTTATAGAAATCAGAAACAACGACAGTACCACAGCACCCAGACCCGAAACAATATAAAAAAGAACGTTTTCTACATTGACCGTCCAGGGATCGAACCCAGGACATCAGAGATGGCGACGAACGACGATAATTATGGTGTGCCACATTTTAGCTAATTCTGTTCTGCCGTAAAGGTGTTATTAACTATCAAATATCTTAAAATGAAAATTTCACATCTAGAATATTAACCTTTTACTGATTATTCTCAGAGAATTTCCAGTTTGAATATTTTCAATAATGAAATGAAAATTTCCGAGACTGGCTGTCTGTCTGAAAATGAAAGCGTCTGGGCGGGGCTCCAGATATTATTATCACATTTAGTAAATTTCCCTTTCTAAAGCTTAGTGTAGTTGCGGCAAGTTAATACCTAATTGGTGTCATTAGAAGAACTACCTATTTATTTTAACGAAAAACATTAATTTATAATAAGTTCGGACTTTTATATCAAGGAAATAGGACTCTTTCAATCAAGATCCTTTTAGCATGACGTAAGTCGTGCATTTACTGAACCGCCAACGGAAAATTTAATGAAAGCTGCGTTTGAAAAAAATATGTAAATAAATCATAGTTGGTATGCGGTGCTGCAAATGCACGACTTATTAAGAATAAAGGCATCATCATCATCATCATCACAGCCACTGCTGAACATAGGCCTATCACAGTGACTTCCAGATCGGCCGGTTGGAAGCGGCCTGCATCCAGCGTCGACCTGCGATTTTTACCATGTCGTCTGCCCACCTTGTGGGCATTAAGGCATGCTACACACAAAAGGCATCGGGCAGGTGGCGTGGCGCAGGTGCGGCGAAAGTGAGGCATCGCCGCTCACAAAATGGGCGGGTTGCGACTCTCTGAGGGACTCTCTTTAAAGATATTAATTATAAACAATAGAGACAATACATTTTTGACAAATTATGTATGTTAGAAAAAAAAGTTCGTTTAGCCTCAAATGTGATTCACATCATTATAATACTAGAAATAAAAATAAAGTTGCCGTTCCGAGCTTCAGATTAAAAAATAAAAGTAGGTAATTTATTTTTGGGGAAATGTATTAAAATTTTCAATTAATTACCACAAACTCTTGTTGACCTGCCTGTTTATAAGTTCAAAAACCACGTAAGATCCTTTGGAAAAAGGATATTACTTACAAAGTTGAAGATTACTTCAACGACAAGAGTGCTTAGACTTAATAACCTGCCTAGCTCGCACTTACATTATCTTGATATTGTATTTTCTGTAATAAAATCAGGTTGACAAAGTTTGTTGCGACGCTTCTTCTCATCACCAGCCGATATGTAGTCCCGAATCGGTGGTAAGGAAAAAAAATATTATTGGGACATGTAAAAGTGCCTTTGATGGCCAATTTACAAAAATAAATTAATTTGACAACAAGCGGTGAAGGCGCAGGCGAAGCGCGGTGGAGGCTCGTAAGAGGCGCGGGCGTGCCACTACATCGCTTTTCTTGTTTTAAAATAAAATACGAAAGGAGATCCATAGCGCTGCACCTCTTGTGAACCACAATCCTAACGTCCTGTAAAAACGTATTAGTAGAGCTCTTAGCCTTAATTCTAGCCACGTGCTATGAGAAGAAAGACCTAATCTCGTATCTCGTAATAGTCCTAATCTCGAAAAATAGGTATAACGAAGGTTAAAATAAGATGATTATAACTACCCAGCAACATAAATAAAAATACAAGCGGTCCCCCGACGCGAATGTCACTTGGATCAAAACATAACTAGGCAACATTTCTTGTAATAAAGTTTTAAGGGCCGTTGAGTCCGGGGTTTTAAAAATTTATTTTTATTCCGAAAGTAGTACTAACATTTTCATAGGTACTATTTTACTTTCTTTCAACCTACTTTTTTCATAAATTTTTTTTTCTTGAAGTGTGTACGTGGTTTGTGGAATTTAAAATTCTGACTACTGAAAGCGAAAATTGTTGGCAAAAATGAGAAAATAGAAGGACACATTTATAATTTTTTACATTAAAATATTCACTGAAGCCTCTGGTTTTGTTAAAATAGGAGCTTGTAAATGATAAAAGACGCAAGTTTGGCTTCATTTTTGCTCAGTCTTTTTAAATTTTGCTTCGGCGTCAAATGAGACTGCAACGTTGTTTAGTTGAGAAAAGGTACCCGTAAAACAATCTTTTGAATAGACAGAGATTCAAACAAAAAACATTAGCCACATGATTTTTTACACCGATATACGAGAAAAACTGGTTAGTTGTAACTATTGTTTTAATTTCAGTTAGGGCCTTAATAAAATTTGTTTATTCTCATGACAAGAATAACCTGTACAATCTTATAACAAATAATATCATCCTGTTTATAAAAAAAAACGTATGAATGAAGAAAATAACTGTAAATTTAAAGAAGGGTATATTTTATCTTTATTAATCAAGGTAGTTTTAAGTTATAATATAACAGATTACTGAATGTTAACATATTGTGTCTAGCTAAGAAAATAAATGATGTTATTTTTTATTTCTTTCCTGAAAAGTTGTTGTATAATTGAGCAGTGGTATCACCCCTTAGAAAATAGTTAACTGATAAAACACCTTGTAACCAGCTAAAAGCTGATAGTGCAGAAGCTGAGAGATCTGAAACACAGAAGGCAGTCTAAAAGGATAAAAGTTTAAATAATTACCTCTATTGCCATCGTTTACCAACACGAGCTTCTCCGGCTTGACGTTGTAATTTCTGAACACTAGTTTTCTCCCAGATTTAGCTCTTATTAGACTTTTATAAGGAAGGTCGACTGGTGACTGCGATCGCCCCCCGCAATCTGGATAAAACTTCGCCCAGCTGTTCTGCTCTGTAAATTGATATAAGAAAGGTTATAGAACAAATTCATTAATTATGATTTGTAAAGCCGCGATATGCGCCTACCCGTTTTAAAGAGAATACGTAGTAATTATGAATGTAGAATTATTAAATTTGTATTAATATAAAAATTATGAAACATTAAACTACCTATTAAGTATTGCCTTTTTTTAAGTGTCTGAGAGCCCTTTTTAGTAGTTTAGATATTTATAGGCCTTTAGTATTAAAAACATCTCTTTCAATGTTACAAAACATTAAAAGTAAAAACGTTTGAATACAAGTGCCACTAGAAAACTATAAAACTGCTAGAAGTGGCTTAAACAAAGTAACATTAAATATTTGCGTTTTAAATCGCTAGTAAATGGAGGTTAAATAAAACTGTTACTGTCGTTACTGTAATGTTTGCAGCTTTTGTGCCTTTTTGTGCTAGAAGACGTTGAGCTAGAAGCACCTCGAGTTTGTAGAATAATTAAAAAGATAAAGTATGCCTATATACGTCCCACTGCAGGACACTGGCCTCACCGCAACTATGAGGTGGTTTAGGCCCTACTTTACCATGTGGCCCCAGTGCGAATTCGTGGAGGGGTGTTGTAAGGCCAGTAAAAACCTTACTGTTAGACGTAATCCAGCAGCCTAAAGGCCTCTGATTAAAGGCTTCACGTCTAGTATAGCTTTAATCTTATTTAGCTCAGTATTACTCGTAATTAGCTTTTTGTCACTCACGCTATAGTTTTTAGGAGTTAGTACTTTGATTATAATAAACAGGTCACATTTAGATAAACGTTCAAAAACCGATCTCAAAACTCCGTTTAGATTTTGCACGAGAAACTTTATCGCTGGTCTGGGTTTTGAGGATTTTTAGTATATTAAATCTATTTGCCCTGACCTCGAGTTTATCACAATCTATTTCGAAGGCTTTGAAACTTTTTAAACAGAGGGTTACTTTCTATTTAGTTCAAACCTACGAGACGCTACGCTCCAACAAGAGGTCTCAAGTTAATTTCAAAGGAGTTCTTTCGTATCTCACATTCCCGTTTCCAGAGTAAAGAGATAGTTGATGCAATTTAGATCCATTTGCTCGGGCAAACTTCGGGTTTCATTGGCTAGAGACTTGCTTTTATTAACTGTGTTGTAACAAGGATAGATTTCCTAAAGATTTCCTCCTCTCCCCTAATATCGCTCTAGTGGAAAAGCATTCTTATTTAACCTACCTACCTACAATATTTTTAATTGGTTTCGGCCAGTAAAAAAGGATATTTTTAAAGAAATATTTTTAATGAGTATGGAATATGCTGCATGAGTATTTAAAACAGTACTGTAACTAAAACCATTAAAAACCATTAAAACCAATTTATTTCTGTAAATAGGCTTAAACTAAGCGCTTTTACACGTCCCAATATTTTTTTTCCCTACCACTACTTCAGGACAATTTTGGGCTAGCGCCGAGAAGAAGTAGCGCAAGAAACTCGGTCACTATTGTCAGCCTCTTTTTAAATAGTATATATTTACATTACAAGATAAATGTACCTGTGCGAGCAGGGCAGTATTTATTTCCAAATATTTTTATCGTTTATATAATCATTTACAGTATAATATCCTTTTTTCATTAAAGTTGTTTTAATATGCGATTTAAATTTTAACAGGGGCAGTTCTACAATAGACGCTGGTAATTTATTAAAAAAGCGAATACATTTTCCCATAAACGAATTACCCACTTTATGCAGTCTGAAATTGGGAACGGCAAGCTTATTCTTATTCCGTGTGTTAAGATTATGAATGTCACTTTTCTTAAGGAATAAGGACAGGTTTTTGCGGATGTACATTATATTTTCATAAATAAATTGGGATGCTACTGTAAGTATATTAATTTCTTTAAACAGTTCTTTTAAGGAGTCTCGGGGTCCAAGGCCGTAAATTGCCCGTACAGCTCTCTTCTGCAGTACAAATATAGATTCAATATCTGCTGCTGAGCCCCATAACAATATTCCATATGACATTATACTATGAAAATAGCTAAAATACACCAATCTTGCCGTTTCAACATCAGTCAGTTGTCTTATCTTTCTCACGGCATAAGCAGCAGAGCTAAGTCTTCCCGACAGAGTCTCGATATGCGCACCCCATTGCAAACGGGAATCTAAAGTGATTCCTAAAAATGTAGTGGAACTAGATGTATTAAGTTGTTCATCTTTTACAGTAATATGTGTTGAGACAAGTTTTACGTTGGGCATTGTGAATTTGATGCACTTTGTTTTATTTGCATTGAGCATAAGATTATTGGTGGTGAACCAATGCAATACTTCCGAAAGTGCATTATTTACATCGTCAAATGAGTCTTTACCTCTCTTGATTTTAAAAATCAATGAAGTATCATCTGCAAATAGCACTGTCTCACAGAGGTCTTTCGTAAAAGATGGAAGGTCATTTATGTAAATTAGAAAGAGCAGAGGCCCTAATATCGATCCCTGCGGCACACCCATAGTAAGAGGCGACCCAGAAGACTCAGCTCCATTGATACAAACTTTTTGTGTTCTGCCTGTGAGATAAGAGTTTACTAAATCTGAGGCATCGCATGAAACACCATAGTGTCTAAGTTTTTTCAGTAAAGTTTGATGGTCTACACAATCAAAAGCCTTAGAAAGATCACAAAAAACTCCCAAAGCGTCCTGCCTACTTTCCCAAGCATCAAACACGTGTTTCAAGAGTGCAACTCCAGCATCTGTAGTGCTTCTACCTTTCGTGAAGCCATATTGTTTGCTATGTAACAATTTATTAAGGACAAAGTGTGATAAAAGTTGATTGAAAATTACTTTTTCAAAAACTTTACTAAGTACCGGTAAAATTGAAATTGGTCGAAAATTTGAAGGATCATTTTTCTCGCCTGATTTATATAAAGGAATTATCTTACTAAATTTCATCAAAGTAGGAAACTGTTTATCATCAATACATTTATTAAAAAGAATTGTAAGATAAGGGGCTATCGTATTTATAATTGTATTGATAATATTGACTGAGATCCCCCATAAGTCTTCAGTTTTTTTCATGTTCAATTCCTTGAAAGTTTTTATTAGTATATTAGGATTAATATGTCTAAAATTAAATGGAGTTTTGCACTCATCAACACCCGACTTGAGAAGGGATTCAGCTAGTTCAGCAGAAGAAGCCAGTTCTTTAGTTGTAGAGGGAGCTATATTCGAAAAGAATTCCTCGAAAGCATTTGCAACTTCTGCATGTGAGTTAATTAGTTTATCCCCAATTTTAAGAGAGTAAGAGTGATCATTCTGTTTACGCCTACATGTTTCTTTATTTATTATGTTCCATGTGGCCTTTGCTTTATTATCAGAACCCAAAATAATATTTCGAAGATGATTTGATTTTGCAGTGGCACATACTTTTTTAAATATTTTAGAGTAATTTCTAACATGATCTATGATCTGTGGGTTCTGAGTGTTTGCTTTTAGACTATACAAGTCATATAATGTTCTTCTACTTTTGTAAATACCAGGTGTAGCCCATTCATTAAACTTACACCTGACTTTATTTGCTTTTATTTTTTTTTGTGTGAAAATTTTATCAAATTCATTTTTAATCAAGCCAAAAAGATCCTCATATAACAGATCAACACTATGGCTACTGCTAGATTTTAGTAAATCTATACCGTTACACATTTTCTCTTTAAATCGGTCTATTCTATTTACGGTTATTGGCCTGCAGACAGCATCTATAATTTCTCGGACATGATGGTGCTCAAACGACGCCCTCTGGCCACTATGGTCAGACCTTAAATAATTTATAACTGATTTATCTATTACATTGCTATTGCAAAAAATATTATCTAAGCAAGTAGCTGTTGTGGGAGTCACTCTTGTTGGTTCATTAAATAAGTTAATTAAATTAAACGATTTAAAAAGATTAAGAAAACGAGTTGAATTCGGTGAATTTACTAATATATTGACATTAAAATCTCCACACACAACTATTTTCTTACTAGAACTACAGACTTTTTTCAAAGCCTCTTCCATATTGGATTCAAAAAGCTGGTAATTGGCTGATGGGGGGCTGTACACGCTTAATATTATATACTGCTCTAGCTCAACACATGCTAGTTCAATAGTTCGTTCAATCGAAAGTGACACTATATCTTTACGCTCTTTAAAGTTTAACTCACTATTTAATAGTATAAGTGACCCCCCCCTAGTAGTGGACTTCCTTGTGAACGAACTGCCGATTTTATAATTTTCAATGTTTATCATTAACTCATATTGATTAATCCAATGCTCTGTTAAACATAGTACATGTACATTTAAATCTTGTAAGAATAAGGCTAATTCTAACTCTTTGCCAGCCAAGCCTTGCATATTTTGGTGCACAATATTAAAGGTAGGCTTAGCTTTTGTCTGCTCTCTTAGTTTAAATTATTTGAGATTGTCACAGGAATAATATTTAAATTAGTACTGCTACTAATATGTTTGTCACAGTAAATAGTTTCATTTTTGTATTTTAAATCAATACAGTTAATATTATATGCTAACAAAGTAGCTACTCGTTGTTTTAGTTTATAAGGCAGGTGTAAAGAGCTGCCAGTCAATTGAAAGCTATTATTAATAAATTTATTTGTGTCAAAAAACACAAATTTGTCGTTATGACGTTGAGTCATATTATAAATTAATGTATTCAATGAGTGAATACTGTCATTTTCTTGCGCTATTTGATTTTTACAAAAAGGTAGGGCACAAAATATTATTTTCCTTACATTTAAGCCGGACAAAATTGAGTAACTTTGAATGATTTTTGTCTTATTAAGGTTTTGACTATTTCCTAGCATTATAACAAGGATAGAGTCAGAGTTTAATTTACTATTTTGTATACGATTAATTATTATATCAAGTGATGCACCTGGCATACAGTTATTAACAACATTACAACTTAATTTCTTACTTAGTAGAGGACCATAACCAACTCCTAACCTATCTGAAAACATAATTACATTTATCTTGGTATTACTATATTGTGGTGTTGACATTGAAGGTTGCCGGTCAACATTCAACAGATTGGCCCCTGGGATGGTGTTATCTGTCACCTGTGTTACATTTATATTTGGTAGTGATAAGAAATCTGTTTTGGGATTTCCTATTTCTAAAAGTTTATTTGCGGCCAAGATATGCTCATTTATTTGTTCCTGGGCAGAAACATATTTGCATGTTATAGATTTTAAAGACTCATGTAACTGCGAGATGTCCGCCTGCATTCGTTCAATGTCAACATTGTATTTAGATCTGCTTTCATACAGTTTATTATGATAGATCTCTAGACTGTCTACTAACTCTGCACGTTCTTTCCTCAACTTAATATTATTATAAAAACATTTCTGTTTTTTAATTAATTTTTTAGTTTTTGTGATAAATTTATTTAATTTTAAATATTTCTTTAGCCTATTTTTACTAGTTAACTTTATATTATGTTTAGTATCAAATTGACCACTTTTACTTAATTCTAAATCGGAAACTACTGCATGCCCACCCGGGCTTCCAATCAACTCCTCATAGAGGTTCAAGGTCTGCGAGAACACTTGTTGTTTTTTTTCTTCTTCGAAATGCAATAAAGTCCTGTTGACATCTCGAAGTTCAGTCTCCAATTCATTGTTGCGCAATAGTGTCTGTTCGAAAATATTGCTGCACTGGTTGAAGGTGTTGATGGTATTTAGTAAGTCATCACGGTGCTCGGTGACTTCTTGGAGTTGGGCATGCAATTCAACTAATTCTTTTTTGAGTTGGGAGTTTTTATTTATAGTAATTTTAATCTCTTCTTCACTCTCCTCTCTTTCCCTAACAAGTTGGTCACAGCTTTCCCTACTCTGTTTCAAATCCTCAAGTGCATTTTTGAGTTTGAGCTCAGTATTCAGCGAAGCCATTTTCCGGGTCATAGTTCCACTCTTGGTGGTCATTTTGCTGGATTTATATGGCCTCACCTGGAATTATTTAGAAAGAAGTGTATAGCCGATGTTTTGATTTGACTGACTGACAGTAATAGGTACTTATATGCTGAATTTATTTATTTTATGTGGTTGATTTTAGTTTAAAATATATAAAGAATAAGTCTTTAAATTAAAATGATCGATTTTTAAAGAAATACAGATTTACTGTACAATTTTCTTTTATTAACTTTTTCCTTGAGGGTATTTTTAACGAATATAAAAAGATAATTTATTAAGCTAATTTACACTAAATTACTTGAAATAACCATCAACATTTCCCACTGTTAGTTATTTGAATGTATTGTTAAGTGTTAGAAGTAGAATGTCTGCGGCAAAAGGTTGTTTTCATCAACTTTACTTCCACTATATGTCAAGTAAAGAGAGGCACAACTAGGCCGAATGCAATGAATTGTGACGAGTCTCACTTTCGTGAGGTTTGTACAGTGTTAAATGTTGTGATATCAGTAATGCTGTAGGTAAATAGTTGCTAATTATCATCAAGTAGGTACCAAAGCTACGCAAGTTACAACTATTGATATAACCTCAACTTAATTGTAATGGTAATTTTAAAGTCTAGATTGCAAACACACTTATTATAACACTTTCCTATTATGATTAAAATAATGTTGAAAACAGTACTCCCCTGGTTTTAGGTAATCCGTTGAATTGAACTCCTTTTGAATTTGGATGTCAAAACCGGTACGAAAATTTTGTCCGATTTTATGTCACTTTTTTGTAATTAGGTTTATTTACACTAGCACAAATTATGAGTTATGCTTTGTTTTTGCTATTTAGGCCTAATATAGGTTTATTTTACACAAATTATCAATAATTAAGAATTAAAATTACAACAGCTATTTGAGCTGCGACTGACAGCCAGGGTTGCCAGACGAAAAAAAAAAGACCTGTAACTAGTTTGTTGTCTTAACGTCAAATTTTAAATTAAACATTCTGCATGACCCATTGGGTCAAAAGTAAAGATTATCTGAATCCCTACGTATTAAAAACAACCTTATTTCATTTTTCTACCAGGAAAAAAACTCACCTTTATAATTCCAATCCTTGTTAAATTCCACTGAAACAAAAACGTTTGAAATCAGACTTTGTATAAGTTAATGAATTTGAGTTTTTCAGATTTGTAATTTTAAGGTAATGGTAACATTTAACGTATTGTCGGGCGCTTACAGAGAGCGGACGCTACGCAAAACAGTTTATTGAGGTCATAGACGTGACATCAAATAATTTTGACTTTGTGATCATTGGGTTGATAATCTGAACACTCCGTAGCGTAGGATCACTCGCGTTCGCTCGTCACCTACCACCACACCTACCTACCACATAATACCTACTTAAACATATTTTTTTCTGCATAATAAATTTCGTGATCGGTGACGTGCCCAAAATATCCTGGCCATTGGTTCGCCATCCCTGGTGTAGTTGATGCCTATCGGTGCAAGTGCCACTTCGCAATGCTGACGTGCGTTTGCTACGCACCCAACGTAAATGCCAGTAGCGAAGCACACTTCTTATAAATAACAGAAGTATTATTAGTGATACAGATAAACATAAACGGATCGCCTTCTCAATAACAGAAGGCTTTCCTTCTATTCTGTTTAACTGTATCACTAATCATTTAAAAAAAAAAGTATAATATTGCAAATTAAACCTGTCCTTAAGCGATGTCTGTGTGTATATGTGTTGATATGGCACTCATTTTGTAAAGTTTTGCACACAATGCGCAATGTAGCTAAGCAACTAAATCAACTTGTGTTCGTTTAGAGCTCAGAGTAAGAATCACGTCCTAACTTTATTAAGTCGGCCTGAAAATCACAACTCTATTTAAATTGTTATACCTCTGGTTCGTGTTATCAAATTAACTTTTTTAAGGTCTTATAATTATGAAAACGTCAGCCTATGACAAGGGACCGAATGTTTGGAAGGGATTTAGGACAAATTAAATAGGTACCTGGACGGATTTAACCGTTTGATACCGAAAGGGATAAGCATTATTTTTCGGTCGCTCATCGCTTTTATCAGTTTTGTTGAAGCTTGTGAAAAGTCAGTTTATCTGTTTATTATAATACTCAAAATAAATCAGCAAACACAGTTTATTAATATTTTTACTTAAATAATTTAATTACGACAGTAATAACTAAAATTTAGACACTAATCATTATTGAATTAAAATTTACAGCTATGCTAGCAGTCAAAGTTCTAATAATTGTGGTCGTAGTACTAAAGTTTTATAGCCTTACTACAAAAAGATAGACTAGTGTTGTCAAATACTTGTCTAAAGATAAGTCAACCAATTTGAAATGTTGACACATCAGATATTCGAGACATATTATTAAGAAACATTTCAAATTGGTTGACTTATCTTTAGACAAGTGTTCAACACTAGTCTATCTTTTTGGAGTAAGGCCAATAGAGTTTAAGGGATATTAGGATCGGCAAAGCCGGGCGGGTAATCCGAATGTGTAGATGAATGTAAAATAGTGGATGTTTCGGTGCGGCTTTGTTGTTCGACATTACTGCCGAACCGACAATGCCGGTCTGAATTTGTGTGTAGCTACCCTAAAAACACTCACACGTCGGTTTGCAGGTATCTGTTTTCTTATAACCTTCGTTGCCTCGCTTTAGATATTTCTGGAACAAACGTAAACTAATATTGTTGAGTTGGAAGAACTTTCCGGAATGGCTTTGCAGTGTTTACTATCAACAGATAGAGTAGATTAAAAGCATTGGGTTGTAGAAATTCTGTTAAAAATTAGAATAGTTTGTTACAGGATTGCTACCATGTACCTTATTTTTGAGTTCCCGATATTTCGGTACTGTTGCAAGCGCCATGATCACGGAGTAACTAGTAAAATATCGGGAACTCAAAAATAAGGTACATGGTAGCAATCCCGTAACAAACTATTCTAATGTTAGTGACCATGAAAGTTTAAAACAATATATTCTGTTAAAAACTTGTTTGCATAGGAAAATAGAATCACTACTAAAAAGTGTAAAAAGCGGCCACGTCCGAGTCGGAGTTAAAAATAAGAGGTTTTAGTAATTTGTTATTTCAGTAAATATTAATACAAATGTTTTAAAACTAAAATACGCATATAGAATGACATGCAATTTTAAAATTTGAAAGCTGTCAATATTATTTTGGGTACATTTAATTAGACAGCTTAGTACTCACTATTTCACGCCGAGGCCTTGTGACCTTCCCTGCAAGATTTATTTCAGGAAATTGAGGTGGAATGTGGAACACCCAAATCGTCTTCGGCTGTGAAAAGTACCACGGAAATATATTTCCTCATAAAAAAATCTATTCTAAAGAGCTAGTTTTTAATTTAAAATTTCTTTATTTGAAACTTTTCTAAAAACCCTAGAATAAATTATAATAAAGGTTAATTTAGCAGATTGACGATGAGAAACTTCTTGCGGCTTAAGTAAAGGTACACTTTAAACAGAAAAGGGAAATTTAATTTTTTTGCGGCTATCCCGGCTGGTTTCAAGAAACGTTAAATTTTAGGGAGACTCTTACTTATTTATTAGGTACTGAAAATTTCAAAACAACCATAAAAGGCAGGGTTCTGTTAGATACGCGGCCTAATTTATAGAATAATCCAACATTTTGTTGGCAGATAATTAAATTTACGTTGGATGAAAGGTGCTCGTAGCTCTGTAGCGGCAGCGCATTGGTATCGATTACTAAAGTTAGGCAACTCAACGCCACGGTTATGAGTGGTTGGATGCCCATTCGCACATATTTTCACACATATTTAGTGACATTTAGCACGAGCATCTCCGTGCTTCGGAAGGCACGTTAAAAGTTGGTGTCGGCTGATATCGCTTGATACTGGTCGTGATGCCTAGTCAGAGGCCTTATGGGCGGCTTGATTACATCTGACAGTAAGGTTTAGTCACTAGCCTCACAACACCCCACCACGAATCAACACTGGGCCCGTGTGGTGGAGTATGGCCCAAAACACCTCATAGTTGAGGTGAGGCCTGTGGACTGCAGTGGGACGTATATAGGCATACTTTACGTTGGAACAGAAATTTTATTAACTCCAGTGCCCTGTCATTGTATGCAGTATAAATTGCGATGTGGCCATTCCCGGTTTTGTATGGACATGCGTAGACGTGATCTAAAAGTGTGTTTGTTTGCTATCTGTTAAAATAACTCAAAAACATGACTGGCTAGATCTTATAGTCAGTCAGTTTGATGTCTATTTCAACCACTCATTAAAACAAACAGGCCACTGCCCGAATGGGGGACTGGACTGATCAAAACATCATAATAATACTAGAAATAAAAATGAAAATGCCATTCCGAGCTTCAGATTAAAAAAGTACCTAACTATGTATGTATACACATTTTCAATAAAGTACCAAAAACTCTTGTTGCCTGTTTATGATTTCTAAACCACGTTAAAAATACTTATGGAAAAAGAATAATAATATTACAAAGTTGAAAATTACTTAAACGTGAAGAGTGCATGGATTTAATAAGTGTATAAGTTCCCGCGCCCTCCTTCTCATCACCAGCCGATATGTAGTCCCCAAGCGGTGGTAGGGCTAAGTTATATTTTGGGACGTGTATAAGTTCCCGCGCCCTACTTCTCATCACCAGCCGATATGTAGTCCCCAAGCGGTGGTAGGGCTAAGTTATATTTTGGGACGTGTATAAGTGCCCGGTACGGGTTAAATTGA
Source organism: Anania fuscalis (assembly GCA_950371115.1). Lineage (NCBI taxonomy): Eukaryota > Metazoa > Arthropoda > Insecta > Lepidoptera > Crambidae > Anania > Anania fuscalis. The sequence goes on from OX493337.1 coordinate 4,001,618, forward strand.
ACTTCCGTTTCAGAGTAGTTTTTATATTACAGAATAAAGAATTTCATTACATTTCATTCCGTAAGTGTGGAAGGATATACATTACCCTACCGAAGAGGGCAAACCTTTGTCTCAAAGATATTCTTTACAAGCATAGACACAGTGCGGGTGTGACTAATATTTTTTGGCCAGAAACTAATCGTCATACTAAAAGCAGAGAGCAGAGTAAAAACAGCTATGGCAATTGTAATTTTTACGAAAATTTTATGTACAGACTTAATCTATTGATAGCTAAGTAGGTCTAACTCAAAATAATCTGCTTTTCCATAAATTTTGACAACAGCCTTTGTTCGGTGCTGTCCATTAGTATAAAAAAATAAGTTTAAAAAACTATAACCCGACTACGTAAGAAAGTGGTCTAAAAAGGACGAAACAAGTAAATAATTGAGATAGAAATCCAGAAATGCACAGGTACAAAAATGGTCAAGGTAGAGCCGTGGTCGCACCCACTGTTACCTACCATCATAGTACCATGTCTGTTCAATGGAAGTGTTCTTGGCACCCACATAATAATAGTAGGTATACAGTGGGTACGACCACGGCTCTACCTTGACCATTTTTGTACCAGTGCATTTCTGGATTTCTATCTCAATTATTTACTTGTTTCGTCCTTTTTAGACCACTTTCTTACGTAGTCGGGTTATAGTTTTTTAAACTTATTTTTGTTATTTAATATTTTTTCGTTTCCCGATCGAGCAAATACACTAGCCGTGTAGTATCTACATCGTAGTATTCTAAGAAAAAAATTAAGGTGCTGCACGCCCGCAGCATGCGATCCGTTAAGCCTTGACCAAACCAACGCGTTCATCCTGCGTGCGCGATGGCGTGTACGGTGGCGTTTAGATAGTGCAATAGCATTTGTAGCGACGAGTTCAAACCGGTGCGTCCTGGGCAGCTGCGGCTTGAAATACAGCGTTCGCACGCGCGATCGGGCGGCCGGGTTAATTTGATGTCACGGACAGATATGATAGTATGATGATATCCATATTACTTTTATTGTAATGTTTGATTTTTTACGACTTATATAAAAGAAACCCGCGTCAATAATGATTACCAGATTGATTATAAATTGATTTATTTCAAATGATATTCTTTTTTTTTTCGTCTTCAATAACGGTTGCTAATAGATGAATTTCAGCTTCGATTTTAGTTTCGCTATCTTCCATTATAACAAATAATAACAAAATTCATTAGGAGTATGTTCGGAACGGAAGGCTGACATTGAGCGCGTACCTAGGCCTCACGTTTGGTTTGCACTGGCTTTGCACGCGAGAAGTCGCCAACGCGCATGCAGGCTGAACGCGTTGGTTTGGTTGAAGCTTAACTGCAATCGTTTGGTGCGCCTCCATAGCGCAACTCATGCAAGGCTTGTACAGTGCGCGCGATCTGCGCGCGTGCATTTCTAGTTCACTTTCCAGGTAGCTCACAGACCGCGCGCGGCGTGCTGCGCATTCGCGGCGCGTTCGCCAGATCTGGACGTAACCTAAGGCTGCGTCCAAGTCTGGCGAATGCGCCGCGAACGCGCAGCTCGCACGCTTGCATTTTGTTTGTGCGATGCACGCGGACTGCACGCGCGCAAGCTACCAAACGATTGCAGTAACGGAACGCGTGCAGCGCCGTCAGTATTATTGGGGTTATTTCCAGTAACGGTAGTGTTTGTAAATAACAATAGTAAAATAAATAAAGAGCTAAGACAAAATTAAAGAACATAAATTTATTTTTAATTATTTTCATACACTAAACATAAAAACATTATACCTAGGTCCTGACTCTATACTTAAAATTATAATTAATACATCTTTATTCTCATTACAATTTCTGGCCTAACTTAAACCTTAATATCTGCTGTCATAATAATGCGATATTCTACTTAATCCTGGACATGGATGGAAAAGAATAGCCAAGGATCGGGATCACTGTCGTGCATTGGGAGAAGCCTATGTCCATCAGTAGACTGACATCATCACATCATTATCACACCATCATTGTCTGTAGATACGGTAGGTATCTTGGTCTGCTGGTATGCTATCTCAAATCTCATCCGTTTAAGTAACGTCTCTTCTGTCATGTTCATGGTCAGAATTAACAGAGCGTTGCTGCAGCCCGCCTTATTTTACTTGGCTAGCCCCAAATGATAATTTTGTCCAAGTACATTATCCTCAATGATTGCGTCACCTGCTCTGCTCCTGCTTCAAATAATGGTCTCTAGACTGCCTTTTACTACCTCCATCGTACCGTTAGAACTTTGTTGTAATATAGAAATCTTGTAGTTCCAGTCTTCAGTTTAGTTAGTTTACTTTTATTCATAACTAGCTGACCTGGCGAACTACGTAACGCCTAAAAGATTTTTTTTCTCGAGTTTTAAGTGTTGTAACAAACACGACTTTGTTTTATAAATAAAGATTACAAACACATTTTTTTTCACATCAAAATAATGTTTGACACTACATGACAATGACATAAAAACCGTCTTTAAAAGAAATTATTTTTGATTCTTCATTTATAGCACTAAGGAGTGTTGATATTAACTTCAAAGCAAATCACCCCCAAAATAACTTTCTTCCCCTTTTTAACTCCGCTAGGGGATGCATTTCAATAAAATACAAAACATGTCTTCCATTAATTATGTTAAAGAATGTTTATGCAAAATTTGAAGTAGATTGGAAGATGGAATCACGTTGTCCCATACAAACTTTGCCCCCCAGTTTCACCCACTTTGGGGTTGAATTTCGGAAAATCCTTTCTTATCGGATGCCTACGTCATACAAAAAATACACACTTCAAGTTTCAGGTCTCTACGATCAGCGGCTTAGGCTGTGCGTTGATCCGCCAGGTAGTCATTCAGGTCAAAGCATTTAAATGTTTAGATTATGACTGAAACAATATGATATTTATACATTTTCTTATGTGCTAGCCAAGACCTTTCTTTTGATACCAAACACGTGATGATTATCACAATGTAAGTTTTTTTTAGGTTAAATTCTGACGTTTAAATTCCGTCTGAGACAATTATGATAAAATTTATACATCCTATTTTACCCGGGCCATTATTACGAATCTATTGACACCTCGTTCATTTAAAACGGTTCACTAGTTTAGGCGCTACGGTGGAACATACAAACATACATACATACATACATACATACATACATAGACTGCCAAAATCATTACCCTTACTTTTTTGGCTTTGCCGTAGTCGGGTAAAAATAATGTATTTGCAATGTCTTTGTGTTTGACACTACATGACAATGACATGACAACCGTCTTTAAAATAAATTATTTTTAATTTTTCTTTCTTCCATCCATTCAGGACAAAGCATTTTAAATGTATAGATTATGACTGAAACAATATGATATATATACATATTCGTAATGTGCTAGCCAAGAACTTTCTTTTGATACCAAACACGTGATGATTATCACAATTTAAGTTTTTTTAGGTTAAAAACTGACGTTTTATTTCCGTCTGAGACAATTTTGATAAAATTTATACAGCCTATTTTACCCGGGCCATTAGTACGAATCTATTGACACCTCGATCATTAAAATCGGTTCAGTAGTTTAGGTGCTACGGTGGAACATACAAACATACATACATACATACATACATACATACATAGACTGCCAAAATCATTACCCTTCCTTTTGGCTTCGCCGTAGTCGGGTAAAAATATGCGGCAGTTAATAATATTAAAGTAAGGCAACTTCTTTGAAACAAGAAGTAATTCCTTTCTTTGCGAGTAGTCTCAAGATGGTAATTTGGTACAGGCATAATATATATTTTCTGGTAACATCTTCCAAAATAGGATACAAGTTCCAACATAGGCAGATTAGAGTAAACATTGAAAAGATTCAAGAAAATGTTGAAAAAACATTTGCTGAATTGATGCGAAAACGGTATCAAACCTTTTAAGGAAATGAATATTTATGCCGCTAGGTACGCCTACGTCATATCGGACATATCGCATTTTGATTAACGTTTTTCTGAAGACTAGGAATTATTTATAAAAATCGGTGGCCAGTAGGGCTAGCATGCGCATCATCATCATCATCAGCCACAGGACGTCCACTGCTAAACATAGGCCTCCCCCAGTGACTTCCAGATCGGCCGATTGGAAGCGGCCTGCATCCAGCGTCGTCCTGCAACCTTTACCAGGTCGTCTGCCCACCTTGTGGGTGGGCGTCCTACGCTGCGCTTGCCGGTACGTAGCCTCCATTCCAGAACCTTTCTGCCCCATCGACCGTCAGAAAATATTACGGAACAGAAACGTGGCCTCTTACTATGGGCCTGATAAGAAAGCTTAAAGTTGCACAGCGCGCTATGGAAAGCGCTATGCTCGGTGTTTCTTTGCGAGATCAAATCAGCAATGAGGAGATCCGTGAACGAACCAAAGTCGCTGACATAGCCCGACGGATTAGCCGGCTGAAGTGGCAGTGGGCGGGGCACATAGCACGTAGCATGCGCGCATCGGTTATTTTATCGATAGACCAGACAAATTTTGTCTTCGAAGATAATTTTGTCGTTTTCCTTAACCTAACAGATCACAGACGTCTCGAATCCTTTTTCTTAATATTTTCAGGGTCTCCCGTTCTTCATAGCCACTTATTTTTACGTTATTTATAACACGGCATTGCCATGATATTTTGGTTGCTTTTTTGTTATCTTCGAAGACAAAACGACATATTTACGTCAAAAGTCGATTAAATGCCACGACAAAATTTTATCGTGTTGCGCATGCTAGCCCTGCTGATTTAGATTTCACTTTGTCTGAATTAATTTACCATCTGGTAACAAGCACAAAGACCCATGTGCTTTAGGATCGAGCTTTTGATGACAAAAACCTACTTACTACTTAGGTACTTATAAAGAAAGTAAAGTATGTCTATATATGTCCCACTGCAGGGCACAGGTCTCACTTCAACTATGAGGTTGTTAGGGCCATACTCCACCTTAAATTAGAGCCTCTTACTAGGCTATTCGACTAGTATCAAGCGATATAAGCCGATACCAACATGCCTTCCGAAGCACGGAGATGCTCATGATAGATATCATCAAATATGGTCGGAATGGTCACCCACCCACTCACAACCGCAGCTTAACTTTAGTAATCGATACCAAAGCGATACCGCCACTAAGCTACTACTAAATAATTTGAAAATACTAAAATAATAAACGAATTTGTACAAATTGAGTTCGACGACTTAGTTTTTGTGCTCCGTACTACAAAACTGGGCCAAAGGTGGTTTCTGACTTGAATCCGACTAGAGGCAAATAATAAATAATAATAAATTGTTTCCACAATCACACCAATTATCTAGCCCCAAACTAAGCGAAGCTTGTACTATGGCGACTAGATAACGGATAAACTTACTTAAAAACGCTTATAAACATCCATGACTTAAGTGCTAATGCTCGATTTGCCCCTCGCGGGATTCGAACCCGCAACCGCCAGGCATTGTAGTCCGAAGCGCGAACCACTACACCAACTTACAGACGGTCGTCAAAAATGTTTGTGATGAGATGATTGTTCGAGGCATATGTGTACCTTTGTCATAGATATTTGTATACTATTCAAGTATTTTTATCCATGATCACTTATTTATGCACCATTGTATAAGATTTGCTTTGTTTGAGGCTAGATTATTGTAGTAAGAAAATATTACAAACCCTTCCATATTTCATGCGGTCTCTCGCCTCGTTGTCAAGTTGCCTCTGTATGTCGTCAGCGTCGTCCTGTAGAGTGTTAGCTCTCGCACTTGTCTGATCTTGTGTCAGCTCTGTCAATTAATACACTTTTAGATGATGATGAAAACAATAAAGCTAGTTTTATCTGGTTTAGACCGATTTTATAAAATTTATATAATATGGAATAGTTTGTTACGGGATTGCTACCATGTACCTTATTTTTGAGTTCCCGATATTTCGGCACTGTTGCAAGCGCCATGATCACGGAATAACTGAAGATCTTGCGGGTAAGTTGTTAAGGGCAAACATATCGGTCTATCCTCTTTCTCTGTCTTTTATTGCACGCGTCGGTACCATTGTCTACAAACTCACTATTTTCTCGCACCTGTTCTCGACACACAACACTAACAGTATCTGACCGCGAAACACCAGTTTGTTGTTTTTTCCGGTTTTTGCACATACGAATCACTGGATTCCAGACACTTGACAATTTAAACCCATCCTCGCGATTGAAATTTTTGTACTTTGTAATTTCAATCGCTTCCCTGACCATTCTTGGTATGTAGTGGCGTTTTGTCGCAATGATCTGAGGGTTGTGAAACTCAATCCAGTGATTTAGACCTGATTCCAACAAATGTTCCGCGATTGCTGATTTCTGTTTGTCGTTGTTTTTGACCGCTTTTATGTGTTCCTTCATTCGGCACGCTATGGTACGTTTTGTTTGGCCGATATATGAACTGCCAAAAATAAATAAGTTTTACCTGCGAGATAGAAGAAAACAGAAGTCTAGCATTTTTGGATGTGAAGATTGAAGTGCGGAGTGACGGTTCACTGAGTCACTATGTCTATAGAAAATCCACTCACACTGACCGCTATCTCAACGCAACCTCATCACCACCCTCGACATCTTAATTCTGTAGTAACTGCACTGACAAACCGAGCCTATGACTTGTGTGACCTTGAACACCTAAACCAAGAGTTGGAACATGTTCAGAAAGTCTTACAGAATAATGGATATAGAGGGCAGCTACCATCTAGACACAAATCAAGACACTTTAAAGACACAGTAGACAGGCAACCTGTGTTCTTGCCATACATAAGAGGAGTGACAGACAAGATCTCAAACGTACTTCATAAATACTCACTTAATACTGTCTTCACTCCATTAAGAAAAGTAACACAATGTCTACGATCTCCAAAAGACAGTTTCCCAATGGAGAAACCGGGTGTCTATATGATTGACTGCAGCTGTGGCAGTTCATATATCGGCCAAACAAAACGTAACAGTATCTGACCTGTTAGTGTTGTGTGTCGAGAACAGGTGCGAGAAAATAGTGAGTTTGTAGACAATGGTACCGACGCGTGCAATAAAAGACAGAGAAAGAGGGTAGACCGATATGTTTGCCCTTAACAACTTACCCGCAAGATCTTCAGTTATTCCGTGATCATGGCGCTTGCAACAGTGCCGAAATATAGGGAACTCAAAAATAAGGTACATGGTAGCAATCCCGTAACAAACTATTCTAATGTTAGTGACCATGAAAGTTTAAAACAATATATATATATAATATGGAGAATATAATTAGCGTTTTGAGTAATTTTCTATGTTAAAAATAATTAATACTTCTAAAAAATTTTATCAATATCAAAACGGAGGCGGTGGCTGATAGGTACACTTTACCTATTTGGAAATTAATGGTGCGGAAAGTGATCAAATGAGAATCCAACATCTGGTCTGATCACTCTTCGTGACTATTGAATACATACCTACCTACAAGGACCCGAAATCATGTTAACTAACACTAGATTTGTTAAGTACATTTTATTATACTAACACTTATATGAACTGTACTGTTGTTCGAAATAAATTCATTTTATTTATTTTAAAATCAGCCACTGGGCCGAGTTCGAGCCTATAGTTTTAACAAATATACCAGCACTGACAAACATTTTTACGAATGAAATTTTTGGCCTCTTCTTATTTATTCTAGGGAAGGCCTGAAATTCGTTGTATTTTTTTTATAGTCAATATACAGAATTAAAGATACAACTAATAAAATGTATGTAAATATTTTTGAGTCCTAAATGTCCTCGTATGGTAAAACGGAGCTACGGCATTTACAATATAAAAAGAGCTCAACCGCTACAATTCCAATCTAATGGACGAATGCCTTCAATTATTCAAATTTGGTAGCTGAGTCGTATTTTAATTTTTAATCCCAAGTTGCTAGGTCGCCAGGACTGTGATCATACCATTATCACTCTGGAGTTTTGCGAGGCTTAATAGGGATTAAGGTTTAAGCAAGTTCCTTGAATAATTGTTAAGTCAAAACAAGATATGATCTGTAAAGGTACTTCAGAAATAAATAGAGGTGAACTGTAGCACATTATTTTACTTTATTTCTGGAAATACTAAATTTGATCGTGGCAAAAAAAGTGGAACGATGAATACGCAAAGCTGTGGTTGGATAGAAAATAGCAATGTTACTTATGCCGGACATTGCATTTGGGCAAAAAGCCTATGACCAGCTGTGGACTGAAGTGGGCTAATAGATAGATAGATAGATAGATAGATACTCTTTATTGCACACCAAAAAAGGAAGTTACAGTTGATATTTACAGAAAGATGTACTGAACAATTTAGGCGGTCTTATCGCTAAAAGCGATCTCTTCCAGACAACCTTAGGCAGAGGACAACTACTTATAAAGAAAGGGGAAAGTGGTGCAGAGTGCTCATTGTGGGCTGATTATGATAATGGATCTGCAAGAGGGAACCAGGATGTTGACACCCTGTATTCTTGTGCTAAAGTAAAAACTAGCCTCACTCCTCATCAGGCTCCCGATACAATCGAACGGTGCAATTACACAAAATTTTTAGAATTTATCAAAATTAAAAAAAAACACACCCGCATTGAGCTATAAGATATAAAATAAATGTGAATTTTAGTTACCAAAAAAACCTGCAACTTGTATATTGCACCAAAAAAGGAAAATGAGTGAAAGAAATCGTAATAACACCACATTGAGAAACATACATTCGATTCATTTAAATTACCATACGGTAACTGATAACAATTAATAACAATATAACGAAATTAAAAGCGCGTATCAAATTTCTCAAATGTCAGGAGGCGCAGTGAAAATAATAAATTTCTGTCACGAATGACAAAATGACGTTTCATTTTTAATTAGAATTAAATGTCTTTATTTGTAGTGCACGAACAAAGGTTTGAATTGTAACTTATACGTAGGTACAAAGAGGTTTTTATAAACTTTTTTTTTGTCTATAGGCACTAATTCTATTAAGATTTTATTTGAATGCTCTAAGGATTTTATAGGTAAAGTATATACTTGGATGTAGGATGCAATATCTAGGAAACTACTAAGCCAATTTTAAATTTTCCAACACTTTGAATTAACTTTTAGGATGAGCAATTTCACATTGCTCATCCTGATATCCAGCATATTTTTTTAATGAACTAAGCAATGCAGGAAAAACTAAAGGCATAGATAGTTTGAATTAATATCATCATCTCTGCCTTTTCCTGTCTTTTGCTGGACATAAGCTTCCCGCAAAGAGCACCAAAAAGGACGATGTTCTGCTTTTTTCATTACTAAGGTCGTCGTTCCACCAATCTGGGAGGGCGGGCGTCCTAAACTATGTTTGCCGTGACGTTCTCCACTAGAGAACCCGTTTACTCCAACAAATGTGGCCAACCCACAGCCACTTAGAAATTAAATAAATGCATCTGTGTGAGCTGTAGATTTACACTATTGTTTGAGATCTAACAATTGCCCAACATGCTCAACAGTAATCCTATGTTTGTTTTCATATCGGTCACTTAAAAGTTTCAGTAACTTTCAGCACTTATGTGAAGATTTTTATATAAGTATGTCTAAAGGCTGATCGCGCGAAAATGAGCGTAAATAATATATTTTTTAACCATCTAGTGACTTACCATTGTCTTCAATCTATCCGGCTCGAAGGACCATGTGGAGAGTGTGGACTGTAGTTATTCTCATTGATGGTTTCTTCACTTAAGTAAAAGATATAATTTGTTTACTGGATGTTTATTGTTGCTCCGAGCCGAAGTGGTCGAAAAGAAGGAAGTGTTGCCATTAAAAAAATATATAAAAATTATAATCTTGTTGTTATATTCGCCACACCCTGTTTGTAATTATTAACATTCACCTTTTTTCTTCGTTATTATGAAAAAAAAATAGGTTATAATAATACTTGCCTTCCAAAACACGCATTATCATGGTTTTAAAGTAAAGGGATTAACATTATTGCGTTTACTTAAGAGTTACTTACCAGATGAATTTCAATCTGTTTGTCTTGTTCAACTAAGAAAACAAAAACTGGCCGTCTGATGCATTAATAATATTTTATAGTTCAGTTTCACTTTAACTATAATATTATTATCGTATCGGGTGTCACAATTCAAAAATGTTTACCCACAGTGTTTACCACTTACACTTCTATGTCATGGTAGTACGTGGGTTAGTAAATATAATGGACATGTAAAATAATACCGAATAGCCGTGAAAATGCATATTCCTTGTACTCTGCAAGTTATCAGCCTTCTCGAGATAGATAGATAGATAATAATAAATAAATAAGCACTTGTGTTATAGAAATCAGAAACAACGACGGTACCACAACACCCAGACCCGAGCCAATATAGAAAAGTTCGTTTTCTACATTGACCCGACCGGGGATCGAACCCTAAACCTCAGAAATGGCGACGCCATTTAAAGTCCGGCGTGCTCGCCTCTCGGCTATGGAGGTCGTCATAGATAGATACTCTTTATTGCACACCACACAAAACAAACAGTACAAAGAAAATAAAATACATTTAGAATGGTACAATTTAGGCGGTCTTATCGCTAGAAGCGATCTCTTCCAGACAACCTTCAAGTAGAGGAGGGAAGGCGGTAAAGAGTTAAAGAAAGAAAAAATAAAATAATAATATATAAAGTTAATAATACATATACGTTAATTAACAAAATAAATAATAAACATACTTATATTATCCTAAATAAAGCATACATACATAATACCTTATACATAAATAAAATAAATGCAAACACAATTAACATGAAAGAATCATGACAAAAAGACAGAAAAACAAAAAAAGCTAAAGGGGAAGGAGATAGGTTCTCGAGCTTTGATATTAATTACACGGTCGTTCTTCAATAATAGGAAAGGTCGGATCCATTAGTTCGGTGAGTCATGGTGAAGTTTAAGGACATGATGTGCCATTCATCTTAGGGACAATTGGGTAAATGTTTGAAAAGAAAAGTATTAGGATTATAATTTCAGACGACCGTCTGGTGTAGTGGTTCGCGCTCCGGACTACAAAGCCTAGCGTGTGATTGTGGAAACAATTTATTTTATTTTTATAGGATGTTTTGTTTACCAGAGTCTTGATACGGTGTTGCCTTGCCTTGAAGATGTAGTGTAGGCGCAGTAGAATATCGCGTTTTATTTATTCTGTGAGTATAGTAATGGAGCGTGTCATCACAGTATATATTATCTACTGGTGTCCTAAAAAGAGCCTGCCAAACTTAAGCATAGGATAGACTAATTATACCTGACCATCTATACAATAAATTTTTTTAGTAAAAGTAATACCATTTCAGCGATATGATTTTTTAAAACTCACAATTTTTTGCATAAGTACTTATCGCTTGTTGCTGCGTGTACAAATGAGCAGATATTTGACAACAAGATTAAGAAAAATCGCTCGTTCGTACACACAGCAACAAGGGAAAGGCTCAAAATTGAAAGTTTTAAAAATATGAAAAAATATATATCTGTGAAATGGTGACACTATTACTTTTTTTTTTATTGTATAGATTGTCATCTATTAGTCTATCATCTCCTTAATTTTGGTACGCTCTTTTTAGGACACCCTGTATATTATGTACTGTGGATAAAGAGGAGAAACGTCATGTATTTTACGCGACAAAAAAAAACTGCCATCCTACTAATATTATTAATGTGAAAGTTTTTAACTATGGATGCATGGATAATGGATATGGATGTTTGTTACTCTTGCAGGCAAAAACTACTGAACGGATTTGGATGAAATTTTGCACACGTATGAAATATGATCTGGTTTAATATAATATAAAATAATTTTTATCCCAATGAAATTTTCCTATGGGATATTTTTATTTATTACTGTTCTTTATTTCAAAGTTTTTTATTACATATCATACTAAACATTCTGTAGCCCACGCAAACGAAGTTTCGGCTTCGGCACAGTTATTATTAGTAATATAAGGTCCGATTTTATTAGATTTAAAAATAGAAGTACATCTTGTTAACCTGTGACTATATAGGTGAAAAGCAATCATAAAAACAAAAAACGTTAAAAATAAAAATACAAAATAACAACATCGACTTCATATTGCTTATACTCGTCCTATCTTCAACTTTTTCTCGCTCTGTACAAGGGGAAGCAATAAGACAATATTAATCAGATGATTAAACGTACCAAAGATAGGACGAGTTTATGCAATATGAAGTCAATGTTGTTAATTTGAATTTATATTGTATGTGATGTTGTCCAATTTATATATGTATGTATATATATATATTTTTTAAGACTAAAATGTCTTTTAGCATTCATTCATTTTATTAATAGTTAAATCTATCTTTGATTTACATTTTTCAAGTAGATACAGTAGGTATTGTCTCATTCGTAGAGATATAATGAATAACCTGTTTTTTCGTCAATTTTAATTAAAACGCTGCTTTAATAAATTATCTCAAAATTGTAGGTACATCCTTGAAAAATAGACTCCATGTAAATACATTAAAATATTACTGCAAAGATTCCGCAGAAGCTTGACCGAATAAAAGATGGGTTGAATATTAAAAATTAAAATGTATTTCAGATTTCACCCGACAATATCTGAGAAAGCTTTTCTCTTCTAGAAAATACAAAATTTCTTAATTTAGAGTCGTATTTTAACTCAATTTAGTATTTAAAGTCCGGCGTACTCGCCTCTCGGCTACGGAGGTCGTCTAATTTTAATCTTTAATATCTAATCCTACTAGACATTATTAGAGTAAGTGACAACCCTCAATACGCTCCGACGAAACGTCAACATGCTTCATAATTGACCTTAGAGCATTCAATGTTCTAAGTAATTGACATACGGCTAATGTATCTTTACGAGTACTCTGTAATCAGTGCCTACAAATTAATTAATTCCCATTGTCTTCTGGACTTAATTGTAGGGAATGATAATTGATAGAACACTGTTATGTGAAGGATATCGGTCAAGTCATGTCTGTATTATTAACCAAGCAAAACAAAGGAAACAAGATAGTTAAATAGCAATTATCATTAATACTAACTTGATACCAAACAAAATGATTAGGATAGAAAATTCACGTCACGGACAAAAAAATACTAAATATTTACTTTGATTTGCAAATTTTTAAAGAAATTATCAATCATGTGATTATGTTATGGTATATAATCTCAAATTATTGTGCATATTCTTAGGGTTTCATTTTCAGAGGGTGGTAGGTAGGTATAATTTAATAATTTGCATTAAACAAACCTTGTTTAGAAATAACTAACTAATTGCTTTTGCATTATTGCTAATGCGTTTATTACGTTCAAAGTAAAGATCAGTGTACCGATACAAAATAGGCAATTAAAAATTAAAAGCATTCAGTCACGGGTTTCATGCAAGTTTCTAAATAAAATAGCTTTAGTTTATTATAGCAATTCTCTCACTTCAGTCCATTGAGCCACTTTCAAAAGAAAATGTTAATTTTGTTATTTTTATTTCTGATTGAAACAAAAGCAATTATAAATCCATACGGCCCTACAATCGTCAACGATTACGCTAACTGTATTGTCCAGTTAATAGATGTCAATTTCAAGGATCCTGGACTTTTAATCTTCGCAGACACCGACAACGTTAGCTCTTCAGTGGCCAGAATACGCAGTGAAATTTTGAGGTATATTCATCAAAATATTCAGTACTCCATACAAGTTTTAAGCCCTGGTGATGAAGTGGAAATATGTGGCAAGGAAGATAACAGCTTTAATGTTCTGCATAACTTTGATCATTTCGAAGCGATACCACTGGCTGATTATTTCGTCATTATTGTAGACAATTATAACGATCTTACACGCCTTGTGAGTAAACTCATTCGTTCTCGTAGTTGGGACCCGCATGCCAAGTTCATTGTGCTACTATTTAATTTTGCATCAAGTGACCGAACAAACGTTAACTTTGTTGAAAATATTCTTACCTGTTTATTTAGATACAACGTCATTAACATTGTAGTAGTTGTTCCCCAAGCAAACAAAATCAGAAATACATTTGTGTACGGCTGGAAGCCATACGACCCACCAATGTTCTGTGGATATAATAATGAAACGGCAACAAATAGGCTAATCAAAGAAAGCATTTGTGAAAAAGGTATCTTAAAGTACAAAAGAAAGGTATTCGAAGGTCGAGTTCCAGCTAATATGGAGGGCTGTGTTTTATACGTACTCGCTTTGGAAAAGCAACCTTTTGTTAGTGCTGATGAACAAGATCCTAATATTGAAAAATATTTAATGAATGAATTGTTGAAACACTTCAAGTTTAAGCCCAATTACGAGATTATTAATGGTTTTAGAGGACAAAGAGATACCGGTCAATGGGACGGCGCCTTAAAAGAGCTAATTGGTAAAAGAGGGAATGTATTATTAGGGGGGATTTTCCCAGATTTTGATGTCCATGAAGACTTTGAATGTAGCTCTGCATATTTTGCAGATTCCTATGCTTGGGTTGTACCGAAAGCCTATCCTTCGCCACGTTGGGTAGCCCTGATAATTATATTTGAGAAAATTGTTTGGATATCTGTTATATGCGTATTCATTATGTGTGTACTATCTTGGAGGATCCTGGGCCAAATGAGCAATGAAAAAAGTTACAATAAATCATTTTTTCATTGTTTTCTCAGCACTTGGATATGTAGTTTAGGATTCGGTACGTATTTTCGTCCAACCAAAGAATGTTTGAGAGTTTTCTTTGTATTTCTAAATCTATATTGTATTTTGTGCCTGACTGCTTATCAAACTAAATTGATAGACGTTTTGAGAAATCCTACGTTCCAGTATCAGATGAAAACTATTGAAGAGCTAGTTTTAAGTGGACTAAAGTTTGGCGGATCCGAAGAATTGCATGACATATTTTACAACTCAAGCGACCCTTTTGATAATCAACTCGGAGAGCAATGGATAGATATAAGCGACATATCTAAAGCTATGATAGACGTGGCCGTTTACAGAAACTTCTCGCTACTTTGCAGTCGTCTGGAGTTGGCTCATATCTCAGCTAAAATGCCTGAACTAAGCGATAGTTTTGGAAACTATAAGTATTATGCTTTTGAAATGAATGTATTTACTGTACCCATGGAGATGGTAGCTATGAAGGGGTTTGTATTTATGAAGGAATTTTCAAATGTAATGGGCATTATGAAACAAAGTGGAGTAAATGTACGGATCAGGCGACACTTTGCTACGTTGAATAATAGAAAGCGAGCGAAGATATTGCGTTCGATAGAAAGAACGAAGCCAGATATAGATGCATTAACGTTGCAGCATTTGCAAGGAGGTTTCCTAGCTCTGTCACTTGGATATGTTTTTGGAACTTTCACATTACTGATTGAAGTTATTGTTAGCAGTCGATATTTGAAGTACAAAATTTCTCAATGGAAAGCATCGTTCAAACGAGACTAAAAATCCAGGTCTTACGTATTAATTTAGATAAAAGTAACAAGGACTTTTTATCTATAATTGTATTCGCAATTACAAAAGTTTTTTAAGTATAAATATTTACACACAAATGTATTTGTTAGCTCATTTACTACCAAAATTAATAAATATTTCTCATCGATTTGTTTCTTTGACGTTATAATAAGCTGTATAACGCCAAACGGCGTTGTTCAAATAATAAAAAAGTATTTTTTTTGTAAGGTTTGTGGCAGATCATAAAACGTTTTTATGTTATAAGGAGAATACGAATAAAATTAATAAATTACTAAACAAAACATTTAATCATAATGAAAAGTGCTTATTAATAATACAATAATTTTAATGCTGTACAGATTTTAGTTTAAGTATAATAACAACATTACTTAAGCATTACTTTTTATTTAGGTATCTAAAGACTAGCTCTTAACTACACGAGTAAAACTTAAACTAAAAGTATTGCCATATCCTAAATTAATCTCAGGAATTTATTATTTGTTTTGGAATATCAAAACACAATATAGTTTTTAATAATGCACATTACAATACACAGACGAGATCTATAAATTTTGATACCTGGTCACTAAAAGTAAATTAGTCAAAATATAGATTTGAAGTTTTTTCTTCTCCTGAGTTTTACAATTACTAATTATAAAATAACTGCTTTTTCTGTCACATTTTTTTTAATAAGAGGACGGAAAAACATAACCCATAGTTTTATTTCACTGCATTGCAAAAATAGCAGCGCGATAGAACCAAGTTTAACCAACATTTTACTAATCTATTTTTTTTTTTCTTATCTGACCGTAAATAAAACGTGTCTTTTTATTTTAACAGATCTTTTTTTAGTTAAACTATTGTCAGTAGGTAATTTGACGAAAAGCAGCCAAAAACAGTATTTTTAACCTCTAGTTGTCTCCAATGGAAAATTGACCAAAAGTTGGTGTACTTAATTCAAAAGAAGTATTTAAAGTTGAATGACGTATTATCTTTTTATATTTGAACATCACATAATGGATTCCTGTGTGCGCTGTAGTTATTAATTTGTAACTTACGTAGTAAATCATCCAGCACTCTATCCTACTGTCAGAAGTCCCCACGCTATGCTTTCGGAGTTACATTTTTAGACAGGGTTGAAGCGTGTGTCGATTGTCTCGCTCGCGCACAGAACACGTACCTACTACCTATAAATTAACGTTTACAAGTATATTTACGTAAGTACATAATTTTGTGAATGTTATTATTTTTACAACTTGTCACATATTGCTTTTTATTGGAAATATACGATTATAAGTTTCATTAACCATGTATGCTACATTGATAGCTATAATACAATATTTCAGCAAGGCCATTACCGTACGAGAGGTTAAAAGCAAATCTCACTGAGTTCATAACTGAGTAATATTTTCCATGCGACTTATAAGATTGTTAGCATCTACGTATTATTTACATAGTATTTTACAAGTCTAAGCACCCAGTCAGACAAAAAAATACCTAATACATCAATTTTTCTATTTTTAAAGTTTCTCCCCATCAAGATGTTGCACGTTATAGTACGAGTGATCTGGAAATCTTTCCAGCTCTATATAGTCGGTTTCGGTGCACAGCAGTCGTTCCAGCATTGCGACTACTTCTGGAAAATCTGGCCGGTCAGTCGGCTTCGCTTCCCAGCAGTAGTACATGATGTTGTACAGCTCCCGGCGACAGTGCTCCGGTTTTTCTAGGCGATACCCGCTGTGTACCTAAGAAAAAAAACAAAGACAATTTATAATAATATGTGAAGTATTATATAGGGTTACATTGCAAGGTAGTGCCAATTTTTCAGGGACCACTAAACTTTCATCCTATTGTTTTAGTTTTAAAAACATCCGTTTTTTGTGAACGCATTTAATTTTATGCCCATAGGTACTTTGTTTATTTTTGGGTTTTGTGTGTGTCGGTAAATTACTATTAACAACACGTAACTTAATCAAGCTTAAACCACCCAGGTGGCTACGTAACAATTTTTCAGTGTGTGTGTGTGTCTCATTGAATGGTATTTCAGGGTATGCTTATAAAATTAATCAATTTTGCCAAAGCAACTTGGCCCTCCATTTAATGGACCGTGCAGTTTTTATAGGAGCGCAATATTTAGTTCCCAAAATGATTGCCCCCATAGTAACTTTCATGAGCAAAACTTTAGCATGAAATATTAAATGTAGCTGTTTAGCTATCTTTTTAGGGTTCCGTAGTCCTGACACGGAACCCTTATAGTTTCGTCATGTCCGTCCTTAGAGCATTTATTAAATGCCAAGCATGAGCATAATTAGGATCCCTAAGTCAAAAAATAGTAGTTTGCGAAATATTAAACTTTAAAGTGCTAATTTTTGTTCGAGTAGGGCGTCACCCCTCTAAAAGCTAAACTATTGGCTTGAAAACCTGGAAAAAATCATGAATAGTGCTTTTCATGAAAATTTAACACATGTTCAGATAGATCAGAAGTTTATGAGTAAT
Organism: Anania fuscalis; assembly: GCA_950371115.1. Classification (NCBI taxonomy): domain Eukaryota; kingdom Metazoa; phylum Arthropoda; class Insecta; order Lepidoptera; family Crambidae; genus Anania; species Anania fuscalis. The sequence continues at coordinate 4,019,612 of OX493337.1, forward strand.
ATGTAGTCAAAGCACTCGGCCGGTATGCGATGGGACGTGGGTTCGAGTCCCACCTGAGGTCAATGATTTTTTTCAAGTGTTATTTATCTTCAATTAAACCTTGCATGGAATTGCTAAAAACAAAAAATTACAATGTTTAAGCATTTCTGATCTTAACCAATAGTCAAATATTTGTAAAAATATTTCTATAGGGTGTTGACGGTAGTATACTACTCAGCTATACATATAGCTACAACATTGATCAGAATACGCTGGCTTTGACAGCGAGAAAAAACACTTGAGGAATTTCATCTTGTCACGTGACGTCCTCGGTAGCTTAGTGGTCAAAGCACTCGCCCGGTATGCGATGGGACGTGGGTTCGAGTCCCACCTGAGGTCGATGATTTTTTTCAAGTGTTATTTATCTTCAATTAAACCTTGCATGGAATTGCTAAAAACAAAAATTTACAATGTTTAACCTATCAAGCTTCAATTGCCCCACCGGTTGGATCACATAATAGATTTTTTATTGTGTCTCTTGACCTTGGCCTGACAGGTTACGTATTTCTGATCTTAACCATTAGTCAAATATTTGTAAAAATATTTCTATAGGGTGTTGACGGTAGTATACTACTCAGCTATACATATAGCTACAACATTGATCAGAACACGCTGGCTTTGACAGCGAGAAAAAACACTTGAGGAATTTCATCTTGTCACGTGACGTCCTCGGTAGCTTAGTGGTCAAAGCACTCGCCCGGTATGCGATGGGACGTGGGTTCGAGTCCCACCTGAGGTCGATGATTTTTTTCCAGTGTTATTTATCTTTAATATGTAGTCCTTCAACTTATGTATTAGAATATTTCTAACCTAATAAAAATTCCTTAGACAAAAACATTAAAAATATCTTATGTAATTGCTGAAATATATGTATTATAGTAACGACTGCAACTACGGAACCCTACACTGAGCGTGGCACGACACGCACTTGACCGATTTTTTATTATTATTAATATATTTTCTCTTTCACAAATACCCGTCCTAATTAATTTAAAAATTAGAATATTACTTGGATAATCTTCTTTGTATCAATAACAATAGTTCAGTATTTACGACTTAACATTACAAAAGAACGAACCAAAACTACAAAGGATCAAAGGTTGTTCTTTAATTAATAATACAGCAATTTCATGAAAATTAATTATAATTTAAATGAGTTATTGCGAATAAGCTGTATAGTAAAGGTCTAACAAGTTCGTATTAGTTTTACAATGTTATCTTTAACTTTTCTTTTAAAGAAAAAGGCATAACCTTATCTTTTTTCATTACTGGCTCATAAATATATAATTTTAGAAACTCCAATTTAATATAATTTTATAAAATAGCGCGAAATTTTATAAAATTCTCATTAGAGCTTACGTATACATGGTGTTTGGTAAAGGGTATAACAAGCCGAAATGAGACAATGTTAACGAGTGCATGTGAAGTTAGAAATTTGATATCATCATTTTATTTTTTTAAATTTTCATACAACATATTGTCAAATTTGTAAATACAGACGGCCAAAAATCTGGTTTACCACCGTAAAGCTTGGTTACACAGTGACAGTTAGCGCAGGCAAGAAGCGCGCTGTAGTGGCACAAAGTTTATTATCACGCGGCGCTGATACCGCCAGCGTTGACGGAAAAAGAATGCGGCCGCGCCGTTTTTCTTTTTCGATCATCCTCATCATTTCAGCTACAAGACGTCCACTGCTGAACATAGGCCTCCCCCAGTGACATCCAGATCGGCCGGTCGGAAGCGACCTTTAGAGAGTTTAAATGGGTCCGCTATATCATTGTATCGCGAACTAGCTTTGAATGGACTCTGCTTACATCTCCGGCCCCCCTCGCCTTCCCTGCCCCTTTGCTCGTCCGCTTTCGTCCTTTGCCAGTCAGTTCACGAGCATTATTTACGTAGACGACGAGTATTAACGTAGTCCTCTTCACTACAATCTATACTTTTTCTACGCCTCCTCGCTCATGCCTGCTGCCAATGGTAGGCAAAAAACTCGCTCATCTGACTCCTCTCGTTTCCCGCCTAGCCTCAAAACCCGCCGGCAATGGAAGACAAACCCCATTTTTTACTTGAACTATTTCTTAATGGATGGTCAAGACTATTTACTCTTTCCCGCTTAACTATTTCCCACTCATTACCCTTTCGCAGTGGAAGGCGGGCTCACACTCGGCCCGGTCACGGAGACCGCTAGTAGGGCGGACCTATGGTGAACACCTTCAGCGCTCGCCCAAACTGCCCGGTGTAGCTTAATAGGCCCTCTTCAAAGGCAACTAGGTAAATAGGTCCGTCCAAAAAGAGAAATGAACAGGCTACTTTCTTACCTTTTTCATGACGTCACCGGCAGACATGCCTGGATAAGGTGTAGAGCCAAGTGTGACTATCTCCCAAAGTAGAACGCCAAAGCTCCATATGTCAGACTTCACGCTAAAGATGTCATCGTATAGAGACTCGGGCGCCATCCATCTGGAAATAAGAGTCTTGGGTTACATACATACATGTATTTAAATAAATAAATATCATGATCTCTCGAAGTCAAGAATTGACATTGTGCTACAAAACGAAGCGTTTTCTTCTAGGATTCAATTGGGACCCCGGCAAATACTTGGGAATTTTCCTACAAGCGATTAGCGTGCCACATACCAAGTCGTCAAACTATGATCGTTATTGATTTGCATGCTATTTTATAAGCGAAACATGAGTATTTTAATTACTGAATGTCACCATTTTATACCGTGTTTAATGCAAATAAACGATTTATTTATTTGTTTATGTGAAACCGATTTCTTTTCGCAAATCGATATAGCTATGGGTAGCTACCTTACATTGGTTTTACACATTTTGCTAATCGATGGCGGTAAATCGATGTACATACCTAGCAGGGTAGCTATCTTACATTTGTTTTACACATTTTGCTATCAATGGCGGTAAGTCGATTTAGCTTTGTCTATCTATCATTTGTTTTAAACATTTTGCTAATCGATGGCGGTAATGCAGCTAACCGCTCAGTGCGTGTAGGTGCTTAACCCCTCAGTCCCGCAAAGCAAGATGGCATAGAAAAAAATATTTTTAAGCCGTCTGCGAACTCTCGGTATCCAATAAGTTAAGGAGGACATCTAATAAATTGAGGATAATAAATCGTTAGAAATATTACGCGTTTTGTTTTAAAACAAAAGATTTAGTTAAAATACTAGTTCTTCCAACGCTATCTCCAACCAATAAATAGACAAGGTTGTTTTAACTTTACATCAAAAAATTCGATTTCATGATGCATGTTTTACAAACCAAATAGAACCTTAAAATGTTATTATCTGAAAAGTACTGTAAATGACTAGTTACAGTAGTAATTTACAAATTTCAAATCTCGTAATGATTTGGCATATCTTTTGTAATAGGCTAGTGGGCAAAATTTTACAAATTAGTTAGTAATTTACCATGTGAAGTTGTTGTTACCATATTGTCCATTTAACACAAAAAAAAAGATTCTTTTTAAATAAAAAACGATAACAGTATTTTTTTGCGTTTTAAATTCACTCCGAAAACGCTTGCGTCTGTCAGAGCGTCTAAATGACGTCAGGTCCGGAAAAACGCATTGTGTATGTCCTAAATCCGTAATGAATTTTATTCTAGTCATTTTATGCTTTAAAAAATCGTCAGAGATTGCTAAATACGGGATATTTATCAACTGAAACAATTTACTGTCCGAAAATGTCAACAATAATAACGACGTTTCGCATGGCGTGATGTAATTATTTCTGATTGGCGTTGGCGTTCACTGTCACGTGACTGTAAGCCAATTTTTAAAGAATTTGTTTCCTCAAAATATTGAAAATCCTTGATCACAATAAAAAATTGATTGATTTTTTTATTGTCCGTACCGTAATTTTTTATAATTAAAAATATCAAACAAGACAATTTATGTAAAGTGGACACAAGCCTAGACTTAAAAGGGAGGAAATTACCTAACTTATTTTTTGCATGAAGCTTCCTATCTTACAATGAACTCCCGCACAAGAGAAAATATTTTCTTCCAATTAAATTAAAACCAATGTAACTAAGTATTTGTGTCTTCTAAGCGTTTCAAGATTGCGATGAAACTTTGGTGAGTTCTTATGCTCACGCCGGAAGACTTCTGAAGGAAGGCTAGTACAACATAAAGCATAACTATAACATCGCAGTTTAACTAACAGGTAGTAGGAAAATTCCCATTGAAAAAGAAGACATTAAATTTTCCCAGATTAAAAAAAACTGAGAAAAGTTTACCATTTTTCTTTTCATACAATCTTTTCCTAACATTTACTAACACAAAGAAAAAGAAATCATCCAAATGGGTTAAATATTCTTAAGATTATATTATTATTAAAAGATAAAAGATCATTTTTTCATTAGGCTAATAACAAATAATGCCAGTCAAAGAATAATAAAACTACTCAGATGCTGTTACCAAAATAGCAGGGTTGTGGAACTGAGGAAACGGATTAAGGCTAGACCAGATGATAATATTTTAAGACATGTCGTTATTTGGTTTCTTTAAATTTTCAGAAAGTTTTAGTAGCTTATCAACTTTACTTTTTGGATGTTTTAAAAGGACCTTTATTAAAAGGTTAAAGACAGCCGCTGGATGAAACGGCCCAGAGCCGTTGAAGCTGTCTAGTGTGGGAAGCCTATGTCCAGCAGTGGACTTTTAAAGGCTGTTGATGATGATACATATTATGATAACTTAATCACATTCTTGATCCCCGTAGGATGGTCATTATTATTATTTTTATTCTTTATTGCACGAAATAAATGTACAATTGGTGGACTTAATGCCTTAAGGCATTCTCTACCAGTCAACCATTGGGCGAGGCAGAAACATTGAATGGCGGTGTGGTAAATTAAAGAGTTTAAATTGAGAAACAAAAAAAAACTTTCATTCATTCACTCCACTTATTTGCTAAAACTACGCAGAATTTAAGTGCAGTAGTTTCTACCTATACGTAATATTCGCAATATTTATGTGCGCATTTGACCGCGAAATGGGCAAAAAACTTCTCATGTATGCAGAGACAGCTGTTCAGCAATAAGTTAGGAGTTTGTTACTTAAACTAGTGTCTGCTAGACTTGGAGAAAGTTTGGTATTCTCAACAGACAGCCGGAATTAAGTATTCTGACCAGCTGCTTGCCAAGTTATTTGCAAATGACTGTATTTCATTCGGAAAAACAATTATTAAAGAAAAAGTAAACAAACAAGTGTTATTTATTATATTTTGTACTTTACAGCGTTGATTCGCCTTGAATGCAAAATCTTCCCTTGAATCTTTTAACGGTTTGGGTAAGTTCTTATGTCGGCCCCAAACAATCGTCAAACACAACATCATGGCTTCAATCTTGTCCCAACTCATGATCGATCAAAACAGACTCTTCACACATTAACCCTATTCACTACGTAGAACGTGTAAGTGATAGGTGCTTCGCCTTGTACATAAACTTACTTTAGTCTAGTACTTAAAAATATTTATTTGCTTAGTAACTCCGAATAAAAAATATTAAGACCTTAAAGCAGACACAGTTTTAAAGTGGTTGTACAATGGTTCCACAAAAATAAAGGTGCGATTTAAACGCCACTCGTACTTTTCAAAAACAAAACTTTTAAAAACTCGACAAGTCTTAAGGGGTGCAATTAAAACACCGATCGTATAGCAAAAACAAAGCTTTGTAAAAAAAAACAATTCCCTAACGACTTTCAAACGATAATTATAAAATTTTAGAACAATGAGTTTCTAAAAATATAACTTTTATTACAGTTCATTGTCTTTTTGATGCTATCAGCCTTATTTATTAACTAGGTTTAAATCTTGAACAAACAACAGTCAAACAATTTAAAATGTATGACGAAACATAAATGATACAGGGTGTTTGGAAGAATGTTACACTGAAAAAACACTGTTAGGTGTATAAGAAGAGCTATTTTGAGAATACGAATTCGGGCATTTGAGCCTCGATTGGTCATTTGAGCTATTAATAGAAAACATTTTACAAATAGCACAAAATAAACAATTTGATGCTTGGTTTTTGGGTACCGTATATTACATAATAGTTAATATTCCAAACTGCAATATGCAGTGTTTGTTTGAATCTTAGTGTTGTACCCTATTATAGGACAGACGTATATTTCAGGCTTACTTTTAAACTTTACCTTATAGGAAGACGTCCATCACTCTTCCTCTCATACACGTGAGTGCCTCCCACGTCTCTCGCAAGTCCGAAGTCGGCCACTTTACACGTTCTTTCTTCGGTTATCAGCACATTTCTTGCCGCCAAGTCCCTGTGGATTATCTGGGAACAAAGCAATAAATACATTAGTTACACAAAGTATAACAAAAACCCTGTTCTATCCAAGCGTGATTTCGGTATTTCATGGGTGGATAGGTGACCATTCAATATTTTGTGATAATCGTCTCAATTTAAGTATTTTAATGTCCCATTCACAGCATTATAATTGGTTAGGTCTAACCAACGACTAACTATTCAGTCCACCGCTGACTCAATTTTTTTTTCTGGAAACGAGGTAACTTTCAGTAACCATTTTTCGTTTCACAGGCATTTTTAATGTATAATTTAATTCATCACATACATTGCATTGAACAATAAAACAACGAAGCTCACTACTCAGACCAGAGACAAAAAAGAAAAGTTTATTTTCTACCCTTTTCCTCAGAGATGGCGACGCCAAGTGCGGCGTGCTCGCCTCTCAACAACGAAGGTATCAAAACTATAATTATACTTTGGTACTCATCAACAAACTTACTGTCTCTACAATGATCTGTGATTGATCTTGTCTACCCATTCAGTAACTAACGTCGAAATAACAATTAACTTGAGTAGTTACTATCATCATGGTAAACATAAAAAAACATTACCTCGTATTATAATTAGAGTTAAAATAAAGCTATTCCATTTTACCCCTTGAGACACTTAACTCACCAATTTTCAAACACTTATCATCTCAAAGCAAGCTAAATGCGAAACATTAAATTCGTAATTTTACCTCTCAAAGCTAAAACGGATCGTAATTATTGTAATCGTTACTTTCAGAAGTCTGTTTGAAATTATTAAACTTTAGCACATCAACCATTACACACTTGAAACAACATTTAACGTTATCGTTAGATACGTATTATTTACATAACAATGGTTTAATTGTTAATACTTTTTGCTTTGTAATTACACTTGTTTTTTGTCAAGATGGATATTCGTAAGTGCTTTACATTATACCTCTTAAATTAGTCGTATGTTGAAACTACAATTACCCCATTAAAAAAAACGAAACTGATCTCCAAACTGAAAGGATTTGCTGTTGTTTATCGCTTGGTATTGATTTTATCCAAACGAGAACTTTCTTCATACAATGTTAAGTTACAACATAAACTTATCCCTGCAACTTGCAGGCCTTACCTCTACTATGAGGTGGATTGGGCCATAATCCACCACATTATAATAACTATATCTTGCATAAGAATACATACCACGGCGAAGTCAGAAAATATATAATTTTCGGTTTTCTAGTGTCATAACCTAACACCCTTATTGAAAGCATTAGATAGGATGCCAATTCGCAATATAAGTATACAGTTTTATTTGAAAAAAAATCAACAACCTCGCACGACTAGATAGCTAACATCATAAATACCAATTTTTATTCTACAAGTTTTATCATAACTTAATACATTAATTAAAAATAATTTTCCAAGATTTTATTGTACTGTCGTGACATTTGCAAGTCTATGTTCCATTCACTACGAAATGATGGCTCCCGTAGTCGTGCGCGCGATGTGATCCGCATAGAGATAAGAACATTCAGACGTAAAATTAAGTTGATGTTTATTTTTGTATGAAAATAAAATGTGTCAAATTATTATAAGTCGTAGAACAAATGTTGTTGTTTATGATGTTAGCTATCTAGTCATGCGAGGTTGTTGATTTTTTTCAAATAACCCTGTATATTAAATCCAAGAGTTGTATACAGTTTCAAAATTATCCTAGAATTATGTAGGTAACTCATAATACTGTTCTCCTGATCTCATTAGCTTACCCCTTTCGAACTAAGGAACTCCATTCCTCTCGCCACCTGGAACGCGAAGTGAGTGAGGTCCCTCGACGTGAGGAACTGACTCCCATGCGTGTTCCCGTAGTGGCGTTCAGCCCTGGAATCCCGTAGGAACTGCTGCAGTTTCCCTATGCTTACGAATTCCATTATTACTAGGGTTGGCTCCTGGAAAGATAAAAATTAAAATAAATAAATATATGCGGCAAACAACACCATTTGAATGACATTGTCTCGATGTTATAGATAGATAGATTGATACTCTTTATTGCACACCACACAAAAGAAACAGCACACAGAAAAAATACATTGTGAGTGAATGGCAGTCTTAACGCTAGAAGCGATCTCTTCCAGAATAACAAACGTGATTGTATGCTCGTTTTTATAGACAAACCGGCCAAGTGCGTGTTGGACTTACCATCATCATTAAAAATGGCAAACAGGTTTATTGTATGGGAGCCCCCTTAAATATTTATTTTATTATGTTTTTTAGTATTTGCTGTTATAGCGTCAATAGAAATAAATACATCACCTGTAAAAATTTCTACTCACTTACTATCACGGTTTATGAGATACAGCCTGGTGACAGACGGACAGCGGAGTCTTAGTAATAAGATCCCGTTGTGCTCTTTGGGTACGGAACCCTAATAATGGTGCGGATCCCGTCGTGCGCGAGTCCGACTCGCATTAGGCCGTTTTTATAAATTCACATGTAAGTAAATCTTAATATGTTGATTTTTTCTACATCGGTCGTATTTCCTTCATTGAATTTCGTATTTGGGGCACTCAACCTGTCCGTCGACAAAATCCGACCAGTGGGATTAGGTATTCCCAGAGGTCAGCCTAGACTCTCTTGAGACCCGCAAATAAATCATTCAGAAAGTAAAACAGAAATAGTAAGTAGGTACTTTATTTATTTCTAGCATCCGCCTGAGATTTCCTTTGAGAAGACTTTAAAAATAAGTCAAAGAGGAATATTATCACACGGAAACACAAAAATAGTATAAAATGGTTATGTTAAATCGATTTTTAGGGTTGCGTGCCCAAAGGGTAAAACGGGACCCTATTACTAACGCTCCGCTGTCCGTCTGTCTAACAACAAATACCTACTAAAACAGAATAAAATAAATTTTAGGGGGCTCCCATACAACACGAGAGATTTTTTGCCGTTTTTATAGATAATAGTACGGAACCCTTCGAGCTCAAGTCCGACTCGCACTTGGCCGGTTTTTTAAAAACGGCACGATTATAAACTTTGGCTTATTTTTAAAGCGTGTGATTGCGTAACAAATATTTAAACGTTTACATTCACCTATAATATATTTACAAATGAATTAAATTGAAATGTCTGTTCAAAATATTTTGACTATTTAAAAAAAATATTTTTCAATCTGTTTGTGGTTTGTTATAATATTTGATCACTGAAACGGCTTAGCCGATTTTTACAGTATGACTTTGACTTGCCGATTATATTGGACAACATCACATTCATTGCTCTGATTCTAAGGTAAGTAGCTAAATCACTTGTGTTATAGAAATCAGAAAAAAACGACGATACCACGACACCCAGACCCAAGCCAATGTAGAAAGTTTGTTTTCTACATTGACCCGAACGGGAATCGAACCCAGAACCTCAGAGATGGCGACCCCAAGTCCAGCGTGCTCGCCTCACGGCTACGGAGGTCGTCGTAAGATTATTAAATTTTATTTTACAAAAAAAAAAAAGGATAGAATTATGAACTTCAATTCAAATACAGAAGTTTTTATTTGATTTATCGCCCACGCGTATAATTCTTACGATTCAGTAAAAACCTACGAACCTCATATATTTTTTCTTTTATTTATTGTTACAAGTTTACCTTTTCAGTACAGCATCCGATGAGCCTCACAACATTAGGATGTGTTCCAAGGTTCTTCATCACAATTAACTCTTGCAAGAGATCCTCCTTCTCTTTTTCTGAAGCGTTCTCTTTGAGTGTCTTCACAGCCACAATTTGTTCGCCTTTTTTACCTAAAAAATTAAAAAATATATATTATTAATGTAAAAACTCAATGAAACGGGAATTAACGCGATCATAATCGAAACTTGCGAAACTTCAGGCAAAAGAGGTAACATTTTGTACCTAAATTATGATCGCGTTAATTCCCGTTTCATTGAGTTTTTAAATTATGCAACGCGAAAGTTTAAAAGTAATTATTATTAATGTGTTTTCGTATCGGTCATGAATTTGAATCTCAGTAAAGTAAACCGGCATTCATTGCACGCAAGACAGCTAATGGACAGTTCCAGTTTGAACACATACTTATAATAAGATTACCAAGGGCTAAGTACAAAATACATTGTAAGAATCAACTCGTACTGCTTATTGTTCGTTGATATAGTACCTACACAGGATTTATTGTAGATGGCAACAGCTAAATGTATTCTTATTAAACGCGTTAAAACTAGAACTGTCAATAACTGTATGGTGTCCAATAACTGCCAGTTTATCCTACGTTCCTCTGGATTTTCTGGTCTACGTTCGAATTTAAACCACTTCTTTGGCTGTAAGAGAAACCTGCATGTTAGGAAAATGCTTGATATGGTATGTATGTAGCCATAGTCTCATAATTGTCTGGGCGTAATAACTTATCGCTCCCATTGCAATAAGTAGATATGCCTTATCTAGGATTAGGTATGGTCAGCATGAATAAAGATTAAAATGTCTGTAATTCGTAAAAATAAACACTAAAAATATCTAGATCATAAAGCGATTTAACAACAAAGCCGTATTAGTAAATAAGTTACACCCACTCCTATCTTTGAGTTCTACAAATAGAAAAAAGTAGTGTATACAAAAAACTTACAACTAAAATCATATCTCAGTGATATTACGATTTATCTAAGCCTTTTTTATTTTTTATTTATTGTTCAGTAAATATTAATATTACTACGATATGTTTAAATCTGGCACTAAGCACGGATCAATGAAAACGTTTAGGGCGCGCCTTTGCCCTGTCAAAAAACAAAATAGAATGTCAGAATGTTAAACTCATTCAGAAATCAAGACATAATTTCTAAAGCATTAGAATGACAATCTGCATACAAAGTTGCAAGAATTGTGCACGATTTTGAATTTTTTATCCTTGTTACAAAGAGGTACTATCAGCAAAATAAATTATTTTTTATCTTGTGTCAACCCTAGCTACGATGACATTGTTTGTTATCCTTTATATATATTATAAGGATATATATATATTATAGATATGTATATACAAATATGTTGTTATCCTAGAATTTCGGCAAAGTATCGTTGGCCCGATAACCTGATAGGATTGAACTTTGTCAATACTTACAATACACTACTAACCGAGGCTTAAAACTGACGAAAAACATTATTGTAATTTCTTGAGACTATGGTAATGTTATTTGAATAAAGGTAAAAGTTTTTTCGGGAAAATCAGTTGATGTGTTTAAATTCTATAACGTTGAAAGTTATAGGAATAAGATGGCTTTTACGTGGCACAAAAAAAAATAGAGTACAGACATGACCTTAGAGCATTCAAAGCTCTAAGGACATGACAGAAAAATAAACATAATTGTTCCATAAAGCTCCTACTTAGTATTAGAAGTTTCAACATATTTTAACGCTTTTTGACGTGATCGTCTTATAAATCGATGACCGGCTGTACGCACGAAAAAATGACACGTTCCACGTGCGAGCGATAGCGCGGAACAAGCGATAGAGAGGCACGATCGGGCTAGCGTTCGGCTTGTGACGCATCTCCATAATATCTTTCTTCCACTCCATCGGCCGATGCGTCCGAGTAGCATCAATGATTTCTTATGACTTTATCAAGTAAAATTTACGTCCGTAAACCGTCTTTACAGACAATCAATTTTTATGTGGTGTTTTTACCCAAATAAATGAAAAAAAAAACACATAAGGCTGGCACGACACTTCAATTAAAGTATCGTTACTAAAGTAATAACTTACTAAATAGAATGAAAATAAGCTCTGACTAAATTTTAGTCTAAGGTTTTAATTATGTTAATGGAATACCTTGTAAACAAATTGTGGTATAAAAATATATTTTATATCCACTTCCCTTTTATTTGCCGGCCCGGAGTAAAAAGTAAAATGCTTCCGAGAAACAGGTCATTAAGAAGAAAAATAATTTCCTTTATTTAAGTAAGCTTGACTTCGCTAGCTACTCTTAAACGCGGGACTACAAAGATAAAGCGAGGATAGTCAATGGCACTAATCAGCGACAAAGCCCGCTATTTATAGTAGATATTATTCTTTGGTCAATGGCATCTGTATGTTTTTAATTATTATAGTTTTAGGATGAACTAGCTTTTTGTATTTTTTTTTTCAAATTTTTGTAGTTTTTAATAGTCTAATCAAAAATGCCACACGAGTGCGGTGTTTTGTTTAACCTGGTACCCTGTATATAATACAAACGTATTATACTTAGTTCCATTTACATAACCACATAAATAAATTTATTCAGGAACCACAGACCGTACCCGATTATGTAATGGCAGGAACGACCTACATGATCCCAAAAGACCTTTCCGACTCCTCTAACCCAGCCAAATACAGACCGATAACGTGCCTTCAAACCATATACAAAATAATAAGTTCCTGTATAACTAACCTAATATACGACCACATCGAAAGCAACCAAATACTAGCCGAACAACAGAAAGGTTGTAGGAAATATAGTCAGGGCTGCAAAGAGCAATTAATTATTGATTCCGTTATATTGCGCCAAGTGCAAAAACAAAAAAGTGAACTCTATTCCATGTATATTGATTACAAAAAAGCCTACGATTCTGTTCCTCATTCCTGGCTTTTAAAAGTACTAGATATCTATAAAATTCACCCTACCCTGACCAATTTCTTGCAAACTGCTATGCAGAAATGGATCACACGCCTTAAAACAGCTCACACTGAAACAGATCCTATCAACATCAAACGTGGAATCTTCCAAGGCGACTCATTAAGCCCCCTCTGGTTCTGCCTGGCCCTGAATCCACTTTCTAATATATTAAATGACTCAAACGCTGGTTACCCACTTAAATACAACGACGCTAATACAGACCGACAGACAACAACCGAGATAAATCATCTCATGTATATGGATGATATAAAACTGTATGCCAAATCACAAAATAGTCTATATCAATTAGCCAGCCTCACAGAGAAATACTCTCAGGATATTTGTATGGAGTTTGGCATTGATAAGTGCAAAATTAATGCTTTTAGGGCTGGACAGAACCAGCAACAATGTTATCAATTAGAGTCAGGACAGCAAATAACCTCACTAGAAGAGAGTGAAGTTTACAAATATTTGGGATATAATCAAGCTAAACTCATACAATTCAAGGACACAAAAAATAAACTTTTACAACAGTTCAAACACAGACTTAACTCATTAATGAAATCACAACTATATTCACGTAACATGATGAAGGCCATAAACTCTTTTGCTATACCTATTTTAACATACTCCTTTGGTATCATTAACTGGTCCAAAACAGAACTAAAAAATATTCAGAGAATAATAAATACCACATTAACTAAGCACAGAAAACATCACCCACGATCATGTTTCCAACGACAGACACTACCTCGCCATGAAGGAGGCAGGGGTATAATAGATATCCTAAACCTGCATAATAAACAAATCACAACACTCCGTTCTTACTTTTACCAAAAAGCCACCACATCTCCTCTCCATCAAGCAACAATACAAGCTGATACCAAATTAACCCCATTAAATCTTCAAGACAAATCGCCCCAAATGAATGAATCACAAGTTACAACACAAACCAAAATACATGAGTGGACCCGAAAGTCTTTACATGGAAGACATCGCCATGACCTATGCCAATTTAATGTCGACAAAGTCGCGTCGAACTCATGGCTTAGTCGTGGTGAACTCTTCCCTGAGACTGAAGGGTTCATGATTGCTATACAGGACCAAGTCATCGAAACCCGGAACTACCAGAGATATATTATGAGGATCCCAAACTTACCGACCGACTTGTGCCGAAAATGCAATAGTAACTCTGAAACCATACAGCATATAACTGGTGCATGCAAAGCAATTGTACAGACTGACTACAAACACCGCCATGATCAAGTTGCAAATATAATACATCAGAAACTAGCCTACAAGTTTAAACTTATACCACAATATCAAAAACCCAAACCGTATTATAAATATATACCCGAACCTATTCTAGAAAATAGTCAATATAGACTCTACTTTGACCGTGCCATACTAACTGACAGAACGACACATTACAACAGACCCGACATCACACTTCAGGATAAAAATAACCGCACCGCAACCATTATAGACATAGCCATACCCAACACACATAATTTACAAAGCACAATATCAGAAAAATTGACTAAATACACTGATCTTAAAAACGAAATAAGACGAATGTGGCGTCTTAATGAGGTGACCATTGTTCCTATCGTACTGTCTACTACAGGTGTTATCCCTAAACAATTACACCAATCACTCATCACACTTAACTTACCACCACTCACATACATATCACTCCAAAAAGCGGTAATACTAAACACATGTAGGATTGTCCGCAAATTCCTGCAACCCAATGAAGAACCTAGACAACAAACTAAATTACACAACACAACACAGTCACACAATACCTTACGAACACATCCACTTACACAACACCAACAAACAGACAGAAATATTCATATTTTAAACTAATGTCTACTGGGATTTCACTTGGCTTAGGCCCGTGATCTCTCTGAAATACCAGCTAAAAAGCTGAGACACAAAAGTGTACAAAGAAACATAATAATAATAAATTGTTTCCACAATCACACCAATATAATACAATTTATGTAAAGGCAAATTATGAATAATACAACTAGAATAAATGACGACGTACATATTAGCTAAATATGTATGTCGATTTTTTATAGTTTTAAACATCAGCCTATTATATTTTATTTAGTGTAAATATTATGGTGTTATTTTTTAGAATTCATTATTTTTTGTGTTCAAACTAAGTACCAGATTATTTGGCACACACCAGATGTCTAAAAATGTTAAAATATTTAAAAGCATTATGTTATTAATGTAGCATTTGCCTTAATTCTGTAACAATGGACGATTTTATATTATTTTTGGGTAAATTCTGCTGCTTAAATAGAACAACTTTCTATATGGTCTGTTGTGTATGAATTATTAAAAAATGTTATATTCAACGAGTTTTTTGACGTGACAACTTCTTATAAATCGATAAACGCCGGCTGCAATCACGAAAAAGTGTCACGTTCCGCGTGCGAGCGAGTGAGAATA
Source organism: Anania fuscalis (assembly GCA_950371115.1). Taxonomy (NCBI): domain Eukaryota; kingdom Metazoa; phylum Arthropoda; class Insecta; order Lepidoptera; family Crambidae; genus Anania; species Anania fuscalis. The sequence continues at coordinate 4,035,066 of OX493337.1, forward strand.
AGCGGTAGGCACGATCGGCCTAACCGTTCGGCTAGTGACGCATATATCACTCTTCCACTCCATCGGCCGATGCGTCTTCAGAGTACCATCAATGTTTTCTTAATTATCGTGCGAGGTTGTTGATTTTTTTTAAATAACCCTGTATACCCAATACCCATATTACTACCTATTACAGAAGCAAACAAAGTTTTTTTGTTTATTCCAAACTACATCTGCAACATAAAGACTATCTCAAGTGAATTACCTATAATAAAATGAAAATGTATTTTCTGTTCGAAATCCTGGAATACTTTTATAATCTTGTAAAAATCTAGTTTATTTTTTATATTTTTAGTTAATATTCGTCGTTGTATGTTTTCTTGACATCTACATTAAAAGCTAGCTTAAGTAATGCCTTAGAATCAGACATAAATATATTATTGTGTGCGTAAGGTTTTAAATAAAACGTAAACGTAATTCACAATTTCGTAAGTAATAAAATTTTACAAAAAACGGTCAAGTGCGATTAGAGCTTCGAGAGGGTTCCGTCCAATGCCAAAGTCAAATGTGTGCACCTTTCCACTTTATTTTCAATTGATAGTATTCTTATAAGGTTTTCCTGTAATCTACAAGCAATGAACTATAATATTTGTATTTTTTTTATTTTAGGTTTTGAAAATAGGGGAATGGCTAATTTTCGTCTTCTTTCATTAATAAAAATCATAACTATTAAATTTACAATAATAACAAAAATATATTTAAGATCCTCATAACGAGCCCTTTTATTTTTTAATTTCCTAAATTGTGCCTGAAAATGACCCTTATTTAAAAAAATATACTATACACATCTGTGTTTGGGTCTTACACCATCCTACCAAGTTTCACCTGATTTGGTCCAGTAGATTTTCATTTTTGGGCGGAACCCTAAAACTAAAAACCGAGCCTGGCGCTCGGTTTTTAGTTTTAGGGTTCCGCCCAAAACGGAGATTTTATGTGTTCATTTGCACCTACTCAAAAATAGCTGATTAGGTAATAATTTATGATGGTATGTATAGATTATTCAAATTTCGTACGTAATGATAACGTAAGAAATTAACAGATTTGACAGATTTTAGATTGTTTTAAGAGTTCAAGGTTACCTCCCTGCGGGGTCATGTCATTACGTACGAAATTTGACAGATTTGAGATTGTTTTAAGAGTTCATGGTTAACCCCCTGGTGTTATAATGGCAAATGGTTGTTACTCGTATGTCTGAAAGGCCTGATGGCACGTAAGTTGAAATACGCTTTGTATTCATTGTTCGTATTGTGTTCCACTTATTTCATTTGGAAGTTAAACAACATTGCATTTGTCTCGCAAAGTAATAAATTTTATTTGGTATTCCAAGTATTTGCAAGAAAACCTTAGTAGTGTTGTCTTAATAATGTTTACTGATAATAATATTAAAAACTCCTGGGAATAGCTGTCTTAAAGAAATACATATATATCATGGTGAAAAGTGGGTACGGGCCTAAAATGTTTTCCAATAAAAATCACCGTTCTGGCACGGTAATTATAGATAACATAACCGTGGTTCTGACATTCATCTATCAATTTCTTTGTTACTAAGGAGATATTTTGCACTATGATGTCATAGACAGGTTAATAGGCTAAAATTACATCATATTCTTCTAAGTCCTAGGGCTTAGCCATAACCTCAAACCTTAAGTCAAACTCTTTAATTTTTTTGTTCTACTTCTCAAATTCATGTCTTTCTCTATGAAACCAACCGACGTTTAACCTGTCAAGCTTCAATTCCCCACCGGTGGCCACGTCATAATAGATTTTTTATTGTGTCTCTTGACCTTGGCCTGACAGGTTAAAAAAAGGTTAAATCTATCAGCTAATTGGCTGTTTAGAGAGGTATCTTGTGATTGTAATGTTTGCGTTAGTTGGTCTCATTGGAAAATAATTAAATTACAAACAGAAGTTAGCTCCCCCAAATAAAGAACGTATAAATAAAAGTACTAGTAGCTTTTTAAAAATTAACAAATAAGGAAGTAAGCCTTTATGAGACTTTTCCTGTGTTGGGCAGGTAATTATCCACAGATGCTTGAACTCGTTTGTGGATTACGCTACGTTTAATCCAAGGATAGCTGATGAGAATTTCGTTTTTACCGAGGTAAATTCAAAACTTTGTACTAATTATACAGCAATAAAACAATATCTCTTTTCTACAGAAAAGCAATCAAACTACCTACTACTGTGAGGAAAACTTATTCGATATCGTTTGCAAAACAGTTATCCTTTTGCAGTTTAAGTGTCATAAAAAACTTGCTATAAAATGTATAATAGAATAATAATATTTTGATTGTAAACTCTTTTATAGTTTATCGTTACAATAATATCAATAATGTTTTTATTGTTAACTCTGTTATAGTATTAAACCTTGTATACCAGTATCTAATGTTTTCCAAATTTAAATATGTAGAACATTTTGAAAACATTCATCAGAAATTAGTAATGTTTATTTAATTAGGTACTACCTACTACATCGACAGGAACTTTCGTAAATTCAAAGTTCCTTACTTTACTTCTAGCAATCTTACCAACTAACAAAATGTCATTGACGATAACAGAGTAGGAACATTCTTTATTACAGCGCTGTGTCCTGTCCCTAGTCAGGGTACGCTGAACCATGATCCTAGATGAGGCAGTTTGAAGCGTCAGAGCTCCGTAAACCTAAGGCAGGGAAACCAGACCATTTTGAACCATGTCTACAACTCCAGTGCTATCTGAACATACAGATAGTGAACTACCATATATTTCTTCAAAGCTGAGCAAGTGGTACTATAAAGAATAATGCTTTTAAAATGAGCTCTCATGAAAAAAATACGAATTAATTACCGTATGCTTAGTTAGATAAACTAAGATTACCCTTGGGTAATTTCTTACCATCAATATCGATTGCTTGAGCCCTGAACACCTGACCAAAGGCACCTTCTCCAATGATGTTGAACACCCTGAGTCGGTGCCGAGGGAACTCCCATTCATCTAAAGGTTCCTCCTTGGTAATCGATGTTTCGTCTGAAAGCTGCAATGAAAAACATAATTATTTAAATTACTTTGAAAAAAAAACAATATTCTTGAATTAAAGACATAACCATGAACTAATATCAGTATAACTTCTTCCTTGTTTAGTTTTTACTGAAATGAGTTTGACCTATCCTACTGGTTAGTTGAAACAGTACTCTGTTTCGGTCCTGTTTAGAGTTTGTGTGTTTGAAACAATGAGCTAATATAATATAATTATACTATGTTAACTGGCGCATAAGTATTTTATTAAAATGGTATTGCGTCAAAGGTGAGAACGAGCAAATGTTACACAGGCTTGCAAAACTAGGGCAGGAGCCAGGGATTTCATAATAAACTTGTCTAGTACTTGTTTTAATTAATAAAGTTTTTGTATATAGAATAATTTTCGTTTTAAAGTTGTAAAGTCTGCTTTAAAGGGGCTTTCGTGACATTTTGAGATCTCTATATTTGTTTCAAGGTTCAAAACTCATTTGTTTAAAAAATAATATAGTGTATGTGACTAAAGAAACTTTGTATATAAAACATCATTATGTAATATTGCGTGGAATTATGTTGTCTCTCAGTAGGTACTACATTATTAGGAAGCAATCAGTGAACGGGGAAGAATGTATGAATATTTTACGATCACTTAATTGAAGTTAATTAGTTATTAAAAAAAGCCAGGAATTTAAAAGAACAGTATAATCCTCAAAGAAGCAGAATATGAAAATGTTCAATTCTATGAAATGAAAAGTTTAATTTAAGATTGGGTGAAAAGCCAGAACGGTACTGTAGTTAAAAAATTAACTAATCTTGTTCAATTTAGAGTATGAAATTTGATCAGATGTGAAATTTCAAGTTCGGAGTTAGTTAAAAGTGGATACTTAATTCAGTATGAGTCAAATTGAGTCAAGTTGGATACTTCATTTCAGTTATCAACAACAGTTCAGATGTCTGAGACATTGAATGATAAATATTTGATGAAAATAATCCAGGCCACGACTGACCTGCAAGTGGTTGTTGTCCCATGACTCGTATCTATTGGAGTACGCCCGTGGTCGGTTCCACATGTTAACCGATGAATCTTGGAGGACTATACCGCTCGGGTCTTTACTCTGTGGACGACAGAGATCAAATTATTAGGTGTTCATGAAAGATTGAACATTATTGAGAGACATGAGAAACATAATTCTGGCCTAATTTGAAGTTTTACGGTTAGCAATTTCAAAATAATTAGAAATTACGTAAGATTTGTATAAACAATAACTTAGAAATAAACAAACATGCTCACAATTAGAGAGAGAGAAATACAATTAAAAACTTTAAATTGACAATGTAATTATATTAAAAAACTCCAAATGACAAGGAAACTCAACTTAACGATGCATTACCTAATATACCATTTCACCATAAAAGTATATATTTATCACCAATTAATGAAAATGACATATTTAAAATAATTAAGGAACTTAAAAATACTAACTCTACAGGCTATGACGGTATCAACACAAATATTATAAAAAAATGTGCTATCTTTATTTCTTCCCCCATAGCTCACCTCGTAAATCTGTCAATCGAACAGGGTTTGTATCCAAAGGAACTAAAACGATCCGTTGTGAAACCCTTGTATAAAAATGGCTCCCATAACGAATTAAAAAATTATCGACCCATTACTTTAATACCTATATTGTCAAAAATATTTGAAAAGGTTATGTACAATAAAATATCATCATTCATCTCAATGGAAAAGTTGCTGAAAGATGAACAGTATGGATTTCGAAAAAACAGCTCAACGACTCTAGCTTGTTTTCACCTCATTAAAGAAGTAACACAAAATCTTAATAACGAAATGCATACACTGGCAATATTTTTAGACATGAGCAAAGCATTTGACTTCGTTTCTCACAAATTGCTTCTTAAGAAATTGGAAAGGTATGGGATAAGAGGAACTGCTTTGTCCTGGATGGAAAGCTATTTGTCGGAACGTCAACAATGTATAGAAATCGCCCGGCTATCTGGTAATGTAAAAAATATATATTCTTCTTCCTACCGCTATAACCGTTGCGGTGTCCCCCAGGGCAGTGTATTGGGTCCTTTGTTGTTTTTGCTATATATAAATGACCTACCGAATGTTACAAATCAAAAGTGTATACTTTTTGCGGACGATACCACTCTTGTTGTCAAATGCAAAAAAAAAGAAGAGCTAGCCAACATTGCCAATATAAATCTTAGTAAAATAGTAACGTGGCTAAGACTTAATAATTTAAATCTAAATATTGACAAAACAAAATATATTAAATTTAAAGCAAAATTCATTAATGACGAAAAACTTGACATAAATTATGACAATTTGAAAGTCGAACATATTAATGCGACGAAATTCTTAGGTATAACCATAGACGAACTGTGTAACTGGAAAGACCATATCGACTCTTTAATAAATAAAATTGACAGATTCGTATATGCACTAAACAGAGTTAGGCAAGTAGCGTCTAAAGAAGCAGCGGTTATGGCATATCATGGATATGTTTCGTCTGCTTTACGATATGGTCTCATACTGTGGGGTAACTCGGTTGACATGCTTAGAGCTTTTAGGGTTCAGAAAAAATGTATTCGATCGATTTGTGGGGCTCATTATTTGGATAGCTGCAAGCCTTTGTTTAAGGCTTTAAACATTTTACCACTTCCCTGCTTGTATATTTTTGAAGTAGGGATTTTTGTAAAAAAATATACTCATTTATTTAAAAAGAATAAAGAGTTTAGTGGGTACAGAGGCAGAAAAGGCGAAAATTTAACAATTCCTCCCCAAAAGTTGGTATTGTACTCTAGAAACGTTTATTGTATGGCTATAAAAATATTTAATAAATTTCCAGATGAATTAAAATTACTAACATTTACGAAATTCAAAAATAAACTATTCAACTTTTTAAAGGAAAGAATGTACTATACAATTAATGAGTTCTTGAATGATAAAATTTGACATTTATATAATATTTTGACATAATTTTAATCTAATTGCATGTTTGAAATGTTGTTGCCATAAAGAATGTTGTACTAATTTTAAAACTGTAATTTGGACATTTAACTTCGCATAATAATCGACAGAACTTTTGTAATTAATACGTTGACATAATATTTGCACGTCGCATTGCGATAGAATATGCTGGAATCTATTGATATTACCTACCTTTGTACCATATTCTGGCAAATAAATGATTTATTATTATTATTATTATAAAATACGTATAGGCACCCGAAACCTTTTTTTACTGTCATGAAAATGTTTGTTACTTCTTAAAACAGTTTCAATGCGTTAAAATACAATCACTAAAATTTTTAATCTAGAGTGCAATATAACTAACTCTCTAATAGTCACGTTCCAGTCGGATTTCTTAGTTGTTGAAATCATGCATGACGAACGTTTCTGTTCTTAAGTGAAACAATAAAATTTAAAAACAATTTTACGACATATGAAGTTACGTAAATAGTTTGCATTCCAACTTACCATGTCTTCTTTTTTAGATTTTGTTTTAGTGGAATTGTTCTTTCTCCACACAAAAACTATGACGGCGACCACAATGATCACAAGACCTCCAATCGCCACAACAGGTATAACTGCTAACGGTACATCATTTCCTGGTGGCGGTTCTTCGCTTGGTTCGGAGATGTTAATTCTGCTATTACCTTCATCTTCTACTTTAGTGAATTTCTCAGTGATATTTTCTATTCTTTTAGGTGGACTAATAGTTGTGACTGTTGTTGTATCAGGTACAGTTGTTGCTTCTTCTGTCGTGCTTTCTGTAGCTTTGGTTGTGCTGTGCGTAGTTCTTTGCGTAGATATGTACTTTGGTGGTTCTATCGGTAGTCCCACGCCAGGAAACTGGGCCCCAGAATTACCTATGTGCAGGAACGGCGGTGGATGTGGTATCGGCCTTTGGCCCAAATCATTTGTTATCGTAGCTAACACTTCTGTCTTTTGAGGTATGAACCCGTCGAATGCTGTGACCCATAGAGAGTAGGAACAGTTTTCCTGGAAATAAATATTAGATTAGTTAGATAAATTATGAAAAAATGCAGTATAACCTAAATATTGCATTCAAACAAGCCTTGATGTCCTTCAAAAAATGTCTGCCTGTATTCCACTTAGGTTTAATTTATGAAGAAATTAGGAGCAAATTTTTATATCAACGACTTTTGCCAATTAGATAATTATTGATCATCATTTCAGCCACAGGATGTCCACTGCTGAACATAAGCCTCCCCCAGTGTCTTTCAGATTGGCCGGTTGTAAGCGGCCTGCACCCAGCGGCTTCCTTTACCAGGTCGTCTGTCCACGTTGTGGGTAGACATCCATGACACGCAGCGCTTGCCGGCACATGGCCTCCATTCCAGAACCTTTCTGCCCCATCGGCCGTCAGTTCTTCGTGCTATTTTCCCCGCCCACAGCCACTTTAGCTTGCTGTTATTAATTAATTATTTATTGATCACTATCTTATTATTTGTTAATTTGACCTAATAATAAGGTTACGTTGATTAAATGTTTATAGTATCAACCGCCTTTACCTTATCATTAAGAGTGTCATTGACAGTGACTACTCCAGTCTGCGGGTCGATCGTGAAAGGGGCTGGTGGACCTGAAGTTTCCAGACCAAATGTGACGTTCTGGTTCCAAGTCCTTTCCCTGAGGACCCTGGTAACCACGGAGCCGATAGGGTCGGATGGCATGGCGTACCAGTTGCGATTCACATGGGTAATCGCTGGGATGTTGAAGTCTGGGAACTGAGCTGATCCTGGAAAAGAAAGAAAAAGCATTTTACTTATTAGCCCAGTTATATAAAACTACTGGTAAGACGAGGGAAGAAATGTGCCCGAATGTCATGCCCCTTAATATTGTACACAAGTTTTAGCATGTGGCCAACGTCGCAACCCAAAAAAAATATAGCTAAAATTAAACTTTTTTCTCGTGATTTCAATACCTACTGGTGTCATAATAAATTGCTCATTTTAATGGCTAACTTTGTAAAAACGATTTAATGTAAAAGATTTCAGTAGCCCAGTAATAATACGTGAAAATTTTCATTTCACTGGTGTGTATTGTGTGCAACATCCATTGTACTCAACATTGTTTTATTTGATACATACAACAACAAACATTTTATGTGAATTAAATGCTCTTATGCCTAGTTTTCACCGAACATTTTTTTTAAAGAAAATAATAATGGATTGTCAAAATTAGGTAAAGCGCTCACTAATTAACTTAATAAAAAAAAACTTCTATCCTGATGTCGGATCTTGAAGCTATCCGATATCCTGATTGGTATAAGTATAGCAGAAACCAAAAAATATAGCCTAAGAATTAAACGATCTGTATAATCTGTATTTATTTCTACTGTAGTATTTCTACCATAGTTAAATTTCTCACGGAAACGGAAATATATTTAGATATGGCTATAAACAATCAGTGGGCTATTTAACGATTGCAGTTAGATAAACTGGACAAGTGAAATCGTAGCTTATTGTTTTCGCTAGATTTCTCAGTGTTTCTCTAATATTTTAATAAACGATTCATAAGACTATCTACTTTAAAGGACATCGCTCACCGAGAGAGAAAACATTTTAAACTGAACTAAGTGTTGCCTTGTAAGTAACGTATGAAAGTTTGAACTAAGTGTTGCCCTTTAAGTATCGTATGAAAGTTTTAGCCGTAGAGCATATAAGTATGTTTATATTTTAATATTGGACAACATCACATACATTGACCTGATCAAGGTTAGTAGCGAGAGCACTTGTGTTATGAAGTTAGAAACAACGACGGTACCACACACATCCCTGAGACAATAATAGAAAAAATCGTTTTCTACATTGACTCGACCGGGGATCAAACCCGGAACTTTAGACACAGCGACGTCATTGTATAGTCCGGCATGCTCGCCGCCTCTCGGCTACGGAGGTCATCAATAATGTGTCAATACGTATTTTTTTATAATCCAATGAAATATTTTAGGTAACTGATCAGGTAATTTTAAAAGTAAAACATTAAACCAAATCATATAAAATACTTAGTTACAATAACGACTATTATGACTATTCAGTATGTATTCATTATGTCTTCTAGGCGCCTATACACGTCCCAAAAACAAAACAAAAACACAATTATTATATGTTTGAGTATATTTAGTATTGCAAATTTGCAAAAGGATAACGAAGAAATGCGTGTTTTTTCATATTTAGTACCTACTATCTTAATAGATTTAATTACCATGGAATTGCAAATACAACATTTGAAACTTACTATTTGTTATACAGAACAGACGCTTCTTTCTTTTTTGAAATCAAAAAATACATTACATATAACATTAAATCAGCAATGAAAGGGAAATAGCAATCAAGATCGGCGAAGATAAAATTGCAATTTGCTCTCATACACTCATAAACATGAGACACGCACAGTTTTTACTTAATTGCATTTGGACAGAGAAAATGTCATGAAAAATAATTGGTTTCAGTTTTATTATCACTGTTATTTTAACACCTAATTTAAAGACGAGTAATCAAAACGATTGTCTAATGTACCTAGTAGGTAGTTCACGCTCCGGACTACAAAGCCTGGTGGTTGCTGGTTCGAATCCCACAAGGGGCAAATATTTGTTGTGATAGGTTTTATAAACATCCATGACATAGGTGCAAATGCTCGTGCTAAACACACCAACATTTGCACCTAACTTATTGATGTTCATAAAACGTATTAAAGTATCCGTTACGTAGTTTCCATAGTATAAGCTCTGCTTAGTTTGGGTCTAGAATTGGTGTGACTATCATCCATCCATCAGCCGAAAGACGTCCACTGCTGGACATAGGCCTCCCTCAAGGATTTTTCCATAAAGATCGGTCCTGTGCCACCCGCCATTTGTGTGACTATAAAGATAATTTATCAAAAAAAATAAAAAATAAAAATAGTTTTAGTAAGACCCACTAAGGGTCACAAAGCTTTATCAGATTTGATAAGCACAAGTCCTAGCAGCTGATGTAGTCTGCCTCCGATCTAGATGTTAGGGCTAAGTCCCTTAATACAGCTAAGGTGAGTTTAAGGCGTTTACTACACGTCTTTCGAGCGTCTACATCGTGGCAGTGTCCAATCAGCGTTAAGTAAATGCCGCTGCGCAAGCGTTGCGTCAACACTGGTACGACGTCGACGCTTGAAAGACGCTAGTTTGGGGGAGGCCTAACAGCTAGCTCACTTGCGTGTTTTCTACAGAATCGACAGGTAGTTCATCTCATCTCCGCCCTAATGCCGAACTCTACAGAGCTACAGCTAAAGGAAACTCATTTTCTTTTGCTTTCGATTTGATCCCCTTTGATAATAATGTATGCATAGACACGCCTTACTGCAGGGCACAGATCTTACCTCAACTATGAGGTGATTTGGGCCATACTACACCACGCGGGCCTAGTGCGGATTGGTGGAGGGGTGTTGTAAGACCAGTGACTAAACTTTTCTGTCAGATTTAATCAATCAATCAATATATTTTTTACAGGGTAGCTCCCATACATGTAACGTGGGGATGTTTTTTTTCTCATCGTGTATCGTTGTATCGGGGTATCGTTGAATAGGTCTTTTAAAATGACTTAGGGGTTGCTAACACAATTTTTCGATTTAGGAATCCGTTTGCGATATACATTATTAAACTTTAAAGTGCCAATTTTTGCTCAATTAGGGCGTCCCCCCATCTCTCAAAAAGCTAAATTATTGACTTGAAAAATCTGGAAAAATTCATAATAATAGTGCTTTTCATAAACTTTCATGAAAAATCATAACGGTTAAGGTAGACCGGTTAGTTTAAGAGTAAGTCGTTGAACTTAGTCGTTAAATATTTCCTTAGAGGAAAACATTAAAAGTGACTTAAATGAAGTAATTGCTGAAATATATTGCGGTAACAACGGGCAACTACGGAACTCTATACTGCGCGTGGTGCGACACGCACTTGGCCGGTTTTTAGCTTTACTTGTAATTAGTTTTTGTAACTACGCATATCAACGGCGACTAAATCATCATCATCATCATCATCATATCAGCCTGTCGCAGTCCACTGCTGGACATAGGCCTCCCCCAAGGAGCGCCACAGCGCACGATCTCCCGCCCTTTGCATCCAGTCGCTGCCAGCTGCCTTCTTTAGGTCATCGGTCCATCTAGCCGGGGGGCATCCTACACTACGTTTGCCTAAGCGTGGTCTCCATTCGAGAACCTTCCTGCTCCACCTCTCGTCGATTCTGCGACAGACATGGCCAGCCCACTGCCACTTCAGCTTGCTACATTTTTGAACAATATCAGTCACCTTAGTCTTTTGTCGTATGACCTCGTTCCGGATCTTATCCCTTAATGAGATCCCCAACCTAGACCTTTCCATAGCACGCTGAGTGACGTGTCTGACTGAATCACCAAGTCTTAATAAATACTTTAACGTCAATTTCATGAACAGTTACTCTAAACTATTGGGGGCGTATTGGGTTATGGGGACGAGCTTAAACATAGTTTTTACAGCATGGCTCTATAACAAAGGATTTTATTGCCTTAACAAATTACTAACCGCGGTCTATAATTTTTATCTTAACGCCCATAGACATGAAGATAGAAGAGGCTATGAATTATGCGTCGTGATAGGCGAATTGAGATTTTAAGTATAATTTATTTATTAACTTTGTTAACTACTATTGTTAAGTTAGAAACAAAACTTTCACTTGCTTTTGACTAAACATTGGTTAAATTTTTGTATAAATAACGATTAAAATAATATTAACACTTAAATTTTTAATATCGTAATAATAAATTGCAAAAATTTTAAAATCGAGTCAGGGTTGGCAAATTATTTGCTCACTGCCACCCAGATTTTTTGCGCCCTTTCTGAACCTAAAGAACGTCAAGACATCAAATAAAGGGCAGCGCAATTGGTATTAAAGTATATTGAATAGTAGAAATTAAATCGTTTTTTTATTTTATGTCTATTTATTTAAAATATTTATTTATGTCGATATAATATAAAAAATGTTATCATATTTAGACTTTTTCATAAGAGTTACTACAACCAGCCTATTTGATTTAACAAGAAATATTATTCTACGTGGAAAAAAATTAAGATTTGTGGAACTTTGTGACTTCCAAAATAAATGGTTTTATTGTCTCTAACTCGAATCGTTTAAGACAATGAAGGTCTAGCCCAAAATTTCACATTAAAATGCTAGGACAATGCTGGATGCAGGCCGCTTCCAATCGGCCGATCTGGAAGTCACTGGGGGAGGCCTATGTTCAGCAGTGGACGTCCTGTGGCTGAGATGATAATGATGATGATGACAATGCATTATTTGACGACCTCCATAGCCGAGAGGCGAGCACGCCGGTCTATCTAAGGCATCGCCATCTCTGAGGTTTCGGGTTCGATCCTCGGTCGGGTCAATGTAGAAGGCAAACTTTTCTATATTGGCTCGGGTCTGGGTGTTGTGGTACCGTCGTTGTTTTTGTTTATTTATTTCTATATCACAAGTGCTTTAGCTACTACTACCTTAGGATCAGAGCAATATATGTGATGTTGTCCAATATTAATTATTATTAGTTTTGCATTAGAAATCATCTATCTTTCATCTAAGAATGTTGACTGTATTATTACTGCGTCATGGCATTAATTGCACAAAATAACAAAAGGTAATTACATAGGTGGTGTAGAGGATCTCTTATATAACGACACTATCATAACAATCGCGCTGAATGTAAATTCACCAGGTTCAACAAAGTACCTCTTTTTAGGGTTCCGTACCCAAAAGGGTAAGGAACCCTATCACGGGAACGGGACCCTATCACTATATCATTAAGGCTCCACTGTCCGTCTGTCCGTCACCACGCTGTTTCTTATGAACCGTGATAGTTAAAGAGCTGTTATTTTCAAAGATGATGTATTTCTGTTGACGCTATAACAGCAAATACAAAAAAACAGAATACAATAAATATTTAAGGGGGCTCCCATACAACGATCGTGATTTGTTTGCCGTTTTTATAGAAAATGGTACGGAACCCTTCGTGCGCGAGTCCGACTCGCACTTGGCCGGTTTTATTTCATCTCTTTACATATCTCCTTCTACGCTAACGAAACAACGCGGTTGGCTTTTGTTATTGAGATCCAAACAGGAACAAACCAGTTTGGAATCTTAGCCACGTGGTATCACATTTCGAAATCAAAGCACTGACCGTGAATGACTCACGGGTACCAAACACAGTCATCTACATAAAATAAACGGTATTTAGCTTGTAACATTGGCATCGTTTTGCGATATTGATCTCGTGGGACGTTGTACATTTGCAACTATTTTGTATAGGTAAGTTTATCTGACATAGTAACGATATTACTACGATTCAAACTAAACTAAAATACAGTATGGCTCTTTTCAACCAACTTGAATAATTAAAAACAATATAGACAATTTTATTAAGAAAATTTCATAAATGCCTACAAACTTTTAGCTTTTTCTCAATCTTAAATTTGGGTTTTTTAGTCTCGGGTCTTTTAAAACCATTTAAGCATTTTATAACAAAATGAAACCAGCTTTAACTGAAAAAAGATAAAATTCATTATGAATTAAGGCCAAGCACCTAACACATAGATAATTGATCAAATTGTAAATCCAATCCAGGTTCATCATCATATCTACCTTCGCTTAACTTTTGAGTTAAATCATTGTTCTCTAATGAATGAACGGAAATTTATTATATTAAAAGAAATGTAAGGCAATCACGAATAAAATATGGCAAAAAGATCCTAATTTAGGTTATTCAAAGCTCAGTAGACTAAAGTGGCAATGCGCTTTCCTGTAAAACCTAAAACTAGTAGATCTATTATGAATGGTAATCGCGTGTCAGATATGATATAAGCAAATCTGCTAGCAGCAGATAAAAAAGAAAACCCGAGGATTGGACTCAGTGCTGTGCATTGGGATTGCAAAACACCTATGTCCGCGCGTGTGTTGTTTACGTCAGCTCGAGCTCTGTCTATGATATCGCGACCAAAGAGTTCATTCAGTTCTGCTTTAGACTTGCAAATCTACTTTGTGATCTTATGGTTCATCCACAACTTTTTGTGGAGCAGCTTGCAACTTAATAGCATTAGTAAATAGATTATCTTTTTCATTTGTTTTCGGTCCCAGCAACACTTGAAAATGTCCATAAAAACGTGACTGCAGGGTGTTGGCACTATTATCTGCATCAAATGAGCATGATGAGAGTAATTTCAAGGCATGCCAAAACATGTTTTGCGCGGGCTCGTCCCATTTGTCTGCCACACCTGTGTCTGGGTCGGAGCGAGGAATGAAGCGGTAATCCGATGTATATGTTCTTGGTTCTGTTGGTACTAATCCCTTACTAATACTTACTAAATCGACATAGAACTAGACAAGGATAATAACTAGTATTCAACTCGTCCAATAAATGACATTTATGAATAATATCAACCTAATCCCGTTGAATAGAAACCATTTGCATTACAATCATAAGGGGTGGTATCGTAAGCTACTGGCCAAATTAGATAGAGTTTTAAATTATTTGAATAGACACACGCGTCGCGAAACGCAATTGTAATAATGATAAAAATTTCACTGTCCCGCATTATTTGTTACGAAACACCGATCGAATTCATAAACACATTGGAACGTTACGTGTCCCGCCCGTAATCCAAGGCTGAGTGAAAGTGTGAGGTCACCCGACTTTCACCGTCGCGTGTTTGCCTAACCGAGAACGTCCCTTTCCAATACTGTTTGTTAGAGCGAGACGTATTAACGTGGATTTCGAATCGACGCAGTTTTGAGTGTGCAATAAACGCGTTGTTGCTTGAGATCTCAGCAGCTTACTCACTAAGCAGATTCTTATAATTTGCACCTTTAGGCGGTCCTTACACATCTAGAAATGTTGGTCACTATTAGACATACCACACATCCTGTATTCCACGCGAATAAAGTCGTGAGTAGCGCTATATTTAATAAAATCGGATAATCAAATGAATTTTAAACTTATTTACCGTATACCTACAATCATTTTATCACTTTCCAAATCTGAATATTGTCTATCAGTACACTAATTAGTGTTTATTTTTTACTAATCTTTATAAAGTTTATTGGCGGCGGAGTGTGAAGTCAAAAGTTATATACCATCACAAGCACAACGTTAGAAATATGTGGATTGACATAAACAGTGCAATGGTAATGCAACTCGAAATTTGCAGCTTCTTTTATTTTATATTTTATATTTTTTGTCTCCATAAGATACCCAATTAACGGGACCCTTATCCTTAACTGACCGTCATTTAATAATTTTGCCTTAACTAAATATGACGTGTTATTACCACTATGTTTTTTGGAGCTTTAACTTCTTGTTATTGCAGTGGGGTTTTTATAATATGGATTCATGTTATCGATTTATATTTAACTAGGCACTGTTTTATATTAAATAATTTAAAGCTGATAAGTTTGTTTTTTTATATTAACAACGAAATAACAACTACATCTTCCTTCTAAAAAATACTTTTGGTGACCTAAAAAAGAAAATGGCGAAAATCACGCAACATTTGTGTTTGCACGTGATAGATATATCTTGCCCTTAAAACGAGCTCCTTGAAACAAGGAAAACAAAAACAAGGCAATTTAACACCTAATTTAGATTGTATCTATGAAACTGACACCAAGACCTTTTTACTACCAGAGCTTCAAAAGCATGTGAACAGTACCGGTGTGCCTAATTTCTACAACTATTAATAAAATTTGTTAAATAAATAAATAATAAATAAAATAAATATTGGAAAACATCACATACATTGCTCTGATCCTAAGGTAAGGTAGCTAAAGCACTTGTGTTATAGAAATCAGAAACAACGACGGTACCACAACACCCAGACCCGAGACAATAAAGAATAGTTCGTTTTCTACATTGATCCGACCGAGGATCGAATCCAGAACCTCAGAGATGGCGACGCCATATAGTCCGGCGTGCTCGCCTCTCGGCTACGGAGGTCGTCAATATCAGAAAGCATGCCATTAACCCGTTTATCTAGATTATTTATAGATTGGAATATTGACATAAAAAAATAAGACCAAAAAATAAAATAATTTAAGTGTAGGTAAAAAAATTTAAATGCCCTGTTTAGAACCAATATCGTATTGAGGATTAGAAACTAGCGTATTTGCGCTGCGTAAATTGGCAATGTTCGTCTTACCTTACACGCTCACCTCGATAAGATACGGAAGCTTAATAATGCGAACCTGTTCAAAAATCATTTTTACAATTTAAATGTTTTATTGAAAGCGAGGCCATAACGTAAGCTTGTTTCTTTCTTAACATCTGGTTTAATTAAGTCAAAAGCTTATAAGGTAAACCTCATCACACCGTTCTAAGCAACCATACACCGAGTATTACGTTTAAATTCAGTGGTAATTACCAGAGTTTAATTAGTGGTCATAATAATTAACACTACATCAAGTTCTATGGCTTTAAATGTAGCAAGCTTAAGTGGCAGTGGGCTGGCCACATCTGTCGCAGAACAGAACTGATGAAAGGTTCTCGAGCGGAGATCACGCCCCTTGGTAAACGTTGTAGGACGCTGGATGATACCGACGACCCTATACCAGGTAAGATGGGAGTGGCTATATGAAAAAAGTGAGAAATCATGCTCTATGGCGCATTCCCGGCAGTGGGTTGCAATAGACTAACATGAAGTTATATGGCTTATAAAGTTAAGTAAAAGATAGAGCTGGGGGGTAACCATGAACTCTTAAAACAATTTCAAATCTGTCAAATCTTGTCAAATCTGCCAAATTTCGTACGTAATGACGTACGAAATTGACAGATTTGAGATTGTTTTAAGAGTTCAGAGTTACCCCGCTGACCATATTTTATTGCCTCAGTAGTAAACACATTTTGTATACCACGTATTTGATTGGGTATATTGCTCGCACAGCGAGCGACTCTAGGGGCTTAGACAAGTAGCAATCTCTCCGTGTCGAAACGATATCGCAATTCGTCATCGCCTGTTAGATATATGAAAACGATGACAATTTACCACTTAAAGATAAATAACACTTGAAAAAAATCATCGACCTCAGGTGGGACTCGAACCCACGTCCCATCGCATGCCGGACGAGTGCTTTACCAACGAAGCTACCGAGGACGTCACGTGACACGATGAAATATCTCAAGTGTTTCTTCTCGCTGTCGAAGCCAGCGTAGCTCTGATCAATGTTGTAGCTATATGTACAGCTGAGTAGTATACTACCCGTCAACACCCGATAGAAATATTTTTACAAATATTTGACTAAAGGTTAAGATCAGAAATGCTTAAACATTGTAAATTTTTGTTTTTAGCAATTCCATGCAAGGTTTTATTTAAAGATAAATAACACTTGAAAAAAAATCATCGACCCCAGGGCCATAACCATGAACTCTTAAAACAATCTCAAATGTGTCAATTTTAGTACGTCATTTCATACAAAATTTGACAGAAATGATAATGTTTGACAGATTTGAGATTGTTTTAAGAGTTCGTGGTTACCGCCCAGGTGTTCTTCTCGTCCTTGCATGGAATTGCTAAAAACAAAAATTTTCAATTTATCACGACAGCATTATTTTGTCAACCCATCTTATTACTAAACTTCGTTAACACTTCCTAAAGTTACTTTGGCTAGGGCCTATTGGAGCGGCTGCCCGCAATCTAATTTAGGTCTTAAGTCTGGCTGTGACATTTGCTTAGGAGACTGGTAAGGCCTATGTTTAGTAGTCCCCTTTCTGCAGTACTATCTGTAAAGGATAATTTTAATGGCAACACCGCCTAAATTGTAAATTTTAATCTGTTTAAAAAGAAGGAGGCCTTTTTGAATTCGGTTAAAATTTACAATTTAGGCGGTTTTGTCACTAAAATGATCTTTTCCAGAAAACCATCTATTTTTAACGGTTTTTTTGTATGTTAGTTAGCTGATATCTCCGCCAGATATCAGCCAAATCGGCCGAGTCATGGCAGAGCCATTCTCTAGTTTTATAAGACTTTTTTATAGTTATATTTATCCATATAAACATTTATTATTTATACAAAGAGAAAACAAAATGGAGATGAGAACAAGCTGACAGTAGCGGGGATGGGTGACATGTTATCCTTTTCATAAAATTTTGCAAAAAGGGAAAATGTTTACACAGAAAACATGACATAATTTTATATCGCTTAGAATGCAAAGTAATAATCCGTTAGATCCAGTTTATTGGGTCAATAAAAATCTTATTAACTGAAGCTGACTTTGTATTTTATATTCAACCGCGTTTTGAAAACTTGTACATGGAGTTTAACGTTTTAGTGCCCATTTCGGAATAACAGTCAAGATTATTTACGATTCAATAACATTGTTTTGCGGATGTTTTACTGTGGTATAATAATTTTCTTGCATAGTAATAGGGTTATTCTTTTAATTTTCGATTTTACTTCCTAAGGCTGACTACCAACTCTAATCAACCAATTACCAATGAACCAACAAAGTAGTATTAATTTTCGATTACAAAAGTTATTTAATGAGTTGTATTTATTTAATTACAGCTGTATTTGTGCCAATTACGATACAGATAAAAGGACAATGTGTTACATTAGTGAACTCGTTATTAATTAGCCGTGAAGTAGGCAAATTAAATTTACTGTTTAATTTTAAATATGTTATTTTCTTTAAAACAATTTAGAACACAGTTCTAGTTTCATTTGAATAATAACCTAAACTTAAGTAGGTATTTAACAAATTGATGAACTCCAAGCCGAGAGGTTAGTACGCCGGACTTTATGTGGCACCGCCCATCTCTGAGGTTCCGCGTTCGATTCCCGGTCGAGTCAATATAGAAAACGAACTTTTCTATATTGGGTCCGTCCGTGCGGTACCGTCGTTGTTTCTGATTTTTATGAACACAAGTGCTTTAGCTACTTACTTTAGGATTGGAGCAATTTATGTGATGTTGTCCAATATTTATAAATGGTTTGGACTATTATAATGTTTCGTACAATATGTATCGTTCTAAGTAAAACTTCTTCCAATAATGAAGTAATTTTAGGTATACAACAATACTAGCAAAGTTAGAACTTACAGAACCTACTAATCTAGGTACCAGGGCCCTAACCATGAACTGTTAAAACAATCACAAATGTGTCAAACATTATCATTTCTGTCAAATTTTGTATGAAATGACGTACCAAAATTGACAGATTTGACAACTTTGTGATTGTTTTTAGAGTTCATGGTTAGGGGGCAGGACTAAGTTAAAGATTTTTCAAATTAATATATAAGTGTGTCATCTTGCTTAGATGTACCGATATCTGTTTATTCACACGACTGCATAGCAATCTCGTTCCGAGTATTGCAGGCGACAGAAAATAACATGTTTTGGTACCTTATCACAGTTTCTATCAGAATTAGGTGGCTGCGCCGCAAGAAAGTCCACATACCCCGTCTAGACGTCGAAGAGGCATCAACAAACACACGCACAGCCTGTTCATCCCAACACCATCTTATGGCGTGTGAAAGGGACGGAGGATAGCAGATGCATGCGAGTCTATTTGACCTTGATATATGGAATGAGACCCGCGCGACGTGTGTGTAAGCGAGTACCAGGCGAGCATGAATGCATCGGAGACGCACTTGACCCTCCGCCAATCAAAACCGGAGCCTGACTCCTGGGAAATTAAGACGAAAATCCTTCGCAGCAGAGCAGAAAACTTGAGGAAATACCATGCGAAGTCTGCACACAGTATGTGTTGTATGATAAGGTTGTTTGTGGAATAAGTAGTCGGGTCTAAATGTGTGCGTTAAGCTTCAACTGTGTGGCCGTCTGCTTGACATATTTAGTACTTACGTTGCTAAGTTAGTTGTGTTAATGTAAATGACACTGAATTTTGTACTTTATGCAATCTTGATACGAGTCATTATTGCAGTAAAGTGTGGTTCCGCGAAAGTTTGCATTGATAAATGGGACTTGTAAGACACTTGAATGAACTTTGTGGGTCAGTTATTTGTTAACGATTTAGTCTACAGATAGGGAATTACATAATATTCTGAGTCTATATAGCCATAGCCGAGAGGCAAGCACGCCGGACTTTATATGGCGTCTCCAACTCTGAGGTTCCGGGTTCGATCCTCGGTCGGGTCAATGTAGAAAACGAACTTTTCTATATTGTCTCGGGTCTGGGCGTTGTGGTGCCGTCGTTGTTTCTGATTTCTATAACATAAGTGCTTTAGCTACTTACCTTAGGATCAGAGCAATGTATGTGATGTTGTCCAATATTTATTTATTTATTTATTATATGTAATTGTTACCTACATCCACGGTAAATAATTACGAGACTTGGTTGGGATTAAATAAATTCTGTCTAAGCTTCATCTTAAGCTTAAGTTTCCAGAGTTTCTAACTAGAAGGCATGCAAACAGGCTATTAATAAGGATTAATATTTAAAGCCAAAACCTAACTAACTAATTTAACGGAGGCTCAAGAGCATTTAAAATAATTAAACGGTACATAAATTAATTATTGGCATAGGTATTCATGGAATATTACACGAAGGCAGGACGCAAACGGTATTTTATAAAACCGATTTTAATCATAGCTTTGACTGGCTTTTAAGCCGCAGGTGGTGAAAGATTTCACAAAATATAGGAAAAATACATTCTTCTTATAATCATGCGGAAAAATTCAAAATACCACTCAAAGTCCGGTCATGATTGAAATTCTTGACCTATTTTAATATTTGTTAGTTGTTGAGTAGTGTGTAAGATGGAACTAAATACAGGTTTAGTAAATATAGCAAGGCATCACTAGACTAACTGACTGACACATTACTGCCATCTTATATCCGGGAAATTATTTCATTCGTTCTATAACATTTTTTTTAAATTATTTTATAAGAACTTACATAGTACACCAACATAAAATATTTAAAAACGAATGACAAAATCCACTACGTACAACAAGTTAGTTTACCATGATCCTAGATTGGGCAAGTTTGGTTATTACATTTGAAGCGATTACAATCTGACCATCTGACAAACAAAGGAACCAGTCTGTCCATTGACCAAATCATAGCCATAGATAGCTGTACATTTAGTGCCATCTGAATGTAAAAGTGTTTGCGCTCACCGCCGATCAGAAAATATAAATTCGTACAAAGATCAAGAAAATGCAGAAGGACGTGATGTAATAGGGATGACGACGTAAAGAAAATTAAATTTCTTTTAAGTCCGTCAATTTGATTATAAAAAAATAATTGACCCATGTTTTTTCTTTTGCCTATCAACCATTAAATTACTAAGTTAAAGCGCGTTAAAGTTCGGGAGAGGGGGATCGTGATGTCACTTCTAAGTAAAAATTGTACCTAAGCGTGACGTCGACGAACTGCCACATTTAAAATCAATATACCTATCTCTGTAATATTTTGATTACTTATGTAAAAAAAGAAAATACGTGTCCAATACTTTTTAAGGTTCCGTACCTAAAGGGTAAAACGGGACCCTATTACTAAGGATCCGCTGTCCGTCTGTCTGTTTGTCTGTCACCAGGCTGTATCTCATGAACCGTGAAAGATAGTTGAAATTTTCACAGATGATGCATTTTTGTTGCCGCTATAACAAAATATACTAAAAAAACAATAAAATAAATATTTTAGGGTGCTCCCACACAAGAAACGTGATTTTTTGACGTTTTTATAGATGATGGTATGGAACCCTTCGTACGCGAGTCCGACTCGCACTTAGCCGGTTTTTGATAATCTACCTGATACACGAAGAAAAAAAGTTCATCGTCATCCCAATTCAAACCACCACTGAGCAACCACCAAGCACTGAACTGAACTAAAGCTCAAAAAATATATTAATCAGGATAAGTAATACAATAACGGAGTTTGCAACCGAATGCTCTCCCATTTGTCTAGCTCTAGGTAGGAAACTTCGCTAACCGTTACAGTTCTATCTGTGGTTCTATTCATATGAAAGCATATTTCGTGACTCTTATGTATCTAACAAATTATCTATGCAGTTCCTGTGGCGTTGCAGACTCCGGCATGCAATTTATTTTGTTTTGTACTGTTCAGTTGCTAACTTGTGTTTGGATGCAATAGCAAAATATGTAGATATTAGCCCTAAGTGTAACCGTAGGTGCTTAACGGTATAGGAAAACGAATCAAGGAAACTTTTGCTTTGGTTGGTTGGGGAAGAGCAAATTGAAGAAGGCAATGGCAAACAAAGAGAGTGTTTATAAATACATTATTCTCGATCCTAACTCAAGATAAAGATGACCAAAATTAAGTACCAAAAGATGAGCAGAATAAGTCTTCTTATTCGAATAATTCAACTCATCAAAACATATCAAATGAACCTATTCTCAAAGGTTTCACTACACAATGAAGATTTAATGACACACTCCTGCTAGCTCTGGCTTGAGAAGGCCTACTACAAAAGTGTTTCGTTTGTTCGGAGAACCTAACAGGTTTAAATTACAATCTCCTTGTAACTATTCTTTGACAAAATATAACCAACTCAAATAAGCCATTTAATAACTCAAATAAGCCAAATAAAAACACGACCGTTTTGAATTGGTCACACGTTGTCATAGGTTTGATACAAGGGAATGGTTATTTTAATTTTTTAGGTGTATACGTCAGAACATACGATGCATTTTCATACTAGGCCTTCAGATCAGCTTAGTGATAATCCATTATTATATTGTCACCCGGATTACACTTAAAAGGTACAATGTTAATTGATGACGAAGTTTCTTATCAAAACCCACAAGTGAAGCTATTAAGAGTTTGTTAGCAATGGACAAAAAAAGAACAACGATGCCTTTTTTACTGATTTAATCCTCTTAGTTTTAATATCCATCATTAGAAACGAGTTATCAATATAACCTTGTAAACACAGGAAAAACAGAAAGTAGAATAGATCAATTTCAACCTACGTGGCAGAAGATTACGTAAAAATAACGTATTTTAATATAGCACTTTATTCAGCCTACAAAACTACACAAAAAGCCTAACGCACAATCGTCGAGGTACATTTGAGTTTTGTAGGGTAAGAAAAAAAAGTTATAACTTTGGATACCATTGCACCATATTTTTACCTACCCGTTCCTTACTCCATTGCTAATTTTAGCAACTTTAAATAGGACAAAACAAAAACGAAGTTCTTATCTATGAAATTTTGTCTTGCAATCTTATTTTGTGCAGTGAAAACACTAAGCGCAAACTGATTATCATGGAGTATTAATACACGTAAAGTTTACTAAACTAACTCGAGATTCAATGTCGAATACTAAAGATTCAAAGTAGACTTCAAGTTTATGATGGATGAGGAGCGAAGTAGCGCACTTCGATGCATACATCAGCCTTCGAACTGTGCCAAAGATTGTCATATGTTTTCTCTAGATATTGCATAAGAAATAGAAAGTTACCGTCAGCAAGTGTACCTCAATTTTCATGTTGTTAAAATTATTTACTTCTTCGTTAAAGGTTGTCTACAGAAGTGCGTTTTGACCGTCTTTGGTCTTGGTCCAGTGTTCGGACTGCAAACCACAATGGGTTGTGGGTTCGAATCCCGGAATGAGCATAATAGCTATAAATATATTTTAGTATATTTATCAACCGATAAAGATACTTAAATACATTTATAACTATTATTAGATAACCATCTAGTGGCCACAGTACAAGCTTTACTTAATTTAGGGCGAGGTAAATAATTCAATTGATGTAAGAACTTATTTAATTTAATTTTCTTATACATTTAAATGTATAAAAGTAATGATAATGTTCACAGAATAATAAAGTAAATATTTAGAAAGCCAATGTAAGGAAAAAGGTACATTGACAAGATTTATACATACAATGTATCAAAATACATTCGCCTCTTACGCTTAGGGCCTGTTTCACAATGTACGAGATAAGAATATACAGGGTGTAAAAAAAGGCTTAACGAAGCCTTAAACCACGAATTCTATACATAAAACCAAGTAGAATGCAAAAAAAATGCTGGGAAATGATTTTTATTTTTGGGTATCAAAAAAAAATTTATTTCCTACCCGCAATGTATAGCGCGCACGCCACAGACTATGCCTGCGTGTGTAAGCGGATCATGTTTCTTTGTAAAAAAGTTTAGTATTATCAAACAGAAGTCAATTTTGTAAAAATCATTGAAAAAAAAATTGTAACTGACTGTCTCTCGACTCGGTAACCCGTCATTTCCCAGGTATAGTGTAAAAGAAAAAACTGATCGTAATAATACGTAGAATAATGTAGTATTCGGCTTCGTTAAGCCTTTTTTTACACCCGATGTAGAGGATAAAATTCTTAATAAAATCTTTTATTAAGAATTTTATCCTCTACATCGGGTGTATTTTTTACACCCGATGTAGATTAAATTTTTAATAAAATCTTGATAAAATTTGAATTAGTGTCATATAGCGCTGTTTGACGGTCGTGAAACGTGAAAATCGTGTTTTTATCCTTCAGATGAGTAAAATAAAGCTTATTCAGAATGCAGAACTTATCCGTAGATTGAGAAACAGGCCCTTAATCTGTCTATTGAATGTCATCTCTGAATACAGAAATAGCCCGGATGTACAGACACAGCCGGCAAAACTCAGATCTACTAGAAAAAACATTAAAGGGTTCCGTAGTCTAGAATTAAGAGAATATCTAAATAAGGATATCAGTATTCTGTGTCTTTTGACTTAAATCGTCTTCTAATGTATTACAATACTGACTACTACTACTTTTGGTGTAACCTTATTTTTTTATTGCTAACATCGACCTTTAAGGTCTTCTTTCTCCCCCTTCATCTTTTACTATGAGTTTCGTAATGTAAATTGCCTTAAGTATTATTGTAAATAATCATACTGATTTTTTCTTATTTGACCTAATTATGGTTGTGCTTAGGATGATAAACCACTTTGCCATAGAAAAATGGTGCGAAATATATAAAAAAAAACGATGTCGACTGAAACTATAGGTATAAGTCGATCGTCG
The DNA here is from genome assembly GCA_950371115.1 of Anania fuscalis. Taxonomy (NCBI): domain Eukaryota; kingdom Metazoa; phylum Arthropoda; class Insecta; order Lepidoptera; family Crambidae; genus Anania; species Anania fuscalis. The sequence continues at coordinate 4,060,157 of OX493337.1, forward strand.
TCTAGGTGACTCTAAATTACAACATACTATCTACTTATTTTAGAATCACTTAGCTTATTTTCAGTAATATTGATAATAAAGGTGTTACCAGACCAATCGATTTACCGTCCATCGAGGGCATCGCTCGATGGTAGTATAGATTAGTTGACGTCGATCAATAGATTCTACCAGACCAATCGATCTATGGTCGATCGACGGTAGAATGGATTAGTCGACGTCGATCGAGCTGATGGAATATAGACAGGGTTAATCGATCAACGTCGACCGACCGTCGATCGATTGGTTAGTAGATCGAACGGTATCCGTCGATCATTTAAAGCTACCACCTATCGATCATCGTCGACCGATGGAATCGACCGATTGGTTAGTCGAACGGTATCCGTCGCTTAATTAAAGTTACCAGACCAGTCGATCAACTTCGATCGACGTTGATCGATGCCTTCGATCGACGATCGATCGATTGGTCTGGTAACACCCCAAGTATGATTGCTCGTTTACCCTAAAAACAATGAAACAAGAAATGTCAAAACGTTTTTAGAGATTATTCAATCCTCAGTTCAATCCCATTGTTTGCAAATACAATAAAAGCAACACGAAGACACATTTTGTTTCGTAGATTATCCCGTGGCGTATTCTACCGGAACACGATATTTTGTTTTAAGATTTGCTTTACGCAACAGAATTTTTGAAACAATAGAGCTCGAGGAAGAAACATTTACGTGCAGATTTTGATACAATGAAGTTTGTTCCCTCGTCTTTAGAATTCACTTTATACAGGTGTGTTGTAATACGATTTAATTTGTCTTAGTAAAATATGACTAAATTAAAAAAAAAAAAACAACTTCATGCAAAATGTAACAATGGATCTCGCTTAAAGTATGTGGAAATGTTTTTTTAGTCTTAAAAATTGGTTGTTTATCCTGAATTTATAATTTACTAAATACCTAGTATTTCTAATATAAGCAAATACCTCCAAAAACATTTATGTGCATGTTACATTTTTTACCCTCTTTTAGGTAATGATTTATGCTGGTTATAGTCATTTGCAAATACATTTTTAAGTGTATTATATGTATATGTGTTGACGCCAGTTTGTCATTTTAGCATAAACCTTAAAATCGTGATCCTCTGAGCAAAGCGAGATATATCAGGCGCTGAAAAAATATGATTTAGTTGTTAGTAAGTCAAATAAAAAAAAACAATACATTAGGGTAAATGTACAGTGCCCCACTAGAAAAAGTAATTAAAATTAAATAATTTCGCCTTCTTTTATATTTAGACTGACCCCTGACACCCTGAAATTGTGTCAACAAAAAAATAAATTTAAAAATAATGAAACATTTTTTTTTTGCTAGCCGACAAATCCCTAAACATCAGAAATGTAGTTGTTGGTCAGTTACTCTGTTCTTTAGCTATCTTGTAGTATTTTTTATATGTATCTACGACACATGAAATCTAGGTTATTGTCTAACGTGTTAAAAAAATGGCTTCTTTTTACAGGGGGTTAGGGGTTTGATTCTCCAAATTATTATTTTTGTCGATAAAATTAGATATCGCACTTATATTTAACGGGTTGGAAGTACTGCCCACATCACATTGTATAACAACTTATGTTTACAACTTTTGAAAGTCAGAAATGACGTAGGTAGAAGCACAAAGTTTTGCCAAAGAAAAACAAAAGCATTTCGTTTTATTTCTAGCAAATTACCTAAATGTCGACGTTTACTGAACGTTACACTGACATGACGTAATTGATATAATACTGACATGACGTCTACAAACACTATCATATTGATGTAAGTAGGTACATCTTCAGACTGTAATTATACGTATACTAATATACTTTCGTCTCTGTTTCTGTCTTGGCCTTGACTGAATGAATTAAATGAGATTTGGATGATTTGAGTTCCTACTACGAGGTAGGACATACTGTCAAAATTAAAATTTAAAAAGCTCATTTCTTCACCGCAGTCCGCATGCAAACGAACTTGGGCACCGGGCACAGCTACATTATTGTATAGCTACTACCATTTTGATGACCTGCATTTTGATAAGTTATGGGCGTAGTGGCGTTTAGTATTATTTTTTTGTTAATTCAGAAAACGATCTTTTCTTTAATGGTGAGAATCTGGGTGGGCTGTAAGTCGGCCATGCCAAATAAATTGTCTGATACAACATTAAAACAACTTTTTTTGAAATACTTTAAAAAATTGTAAATTTTTGTTTTTAGCATTTCCATGAAAGGTTTAATTGAAGATAAATAGGTCGATGATTTTTTCAAGTGTTATTTACTTTAAAAAACATAAAAATAGTTTTTTTAAATTAATCAAAGAATACAGTGCATTTTCATTAGGTGTGTTGTTTTGCAGCAAGTAAAAATAACTTTTAAACTGACATAACAACTAACTTCTCCAAGAACGAAGACGGCCATGCCTAATAAATAATCTGATATCTCGTAAAATAACAATTTAGTTTTTTGTAATAGGTAAGTACGGTAAAAATACTGTGCATTTTCATTTGGTGTGTTGTCTTACCGCAAGTAAAAATAACTTTTAAAAGTTATGTAAGTATAAATTATTTTTAAACTAACATGTCTCCTCCAAGATCTGACAGCAGTGTAATGTTTGGCAGTGTAACTGCACTTCACTAATTTACATAATTACATAGTCTGAAAAAGTTAATGATTGCATGTAATAATACATTCTGAATAAAATACGAGCATAAAACTTTTTTTAACTGTTAACTTTAATGAAAACTTTAAAACAAGTAAACTTTATTTCAAACTGGCCAAGCATGAGTTGGCCTTGTGCACCATGAGTATTGTACAACTTTTTATTATTTATGATAAGCCCGATTCACTTTTGGCCCGTTTTTATTAGGGTTACCCAAGGGGTAAAACGGGACCCTATTACTTAGGCTCCGCTGTCCGTCTGTCCGTCTGTCCGTCTGTCCGTTTGTCACCAGGCTGTCACCAGGCTGTATCTCATGAACCGCGATAGTTAGACAGTTGAAATTTTCACAGATGATGTATTTCTGTTGCCACAATAACAACAAATACAAAAAACAAGAATATAATAAATATTTAAGGGGGCTCCCATACAACAAACGTGTTTTTTTTGCAGTTTTAATAGATAATGATACGGAACCCTTCGTGCGCGAGTCCGACTCGCACTTGGCCGGTTTTTTATTATTTTTTGTTTATCTTAAGAGTCTGCAATGTAATCACACAAAATTTGATATTTTTTCGGTAGAGCAAAAACAAAATAAAAAAACTTTTTTTTTTTACCATTTCGTATTTAATTATTCCTTATTTGTCAAATTAAAACATAGTATTACAGCCAGGAACTAATAAGACTAATAAAGTAATTTTATTTTTTGTAAGCCCAATTTTTTATTTATTAAAAAGGACATAGGCAATTAACCGTTAACAAGGTTTTATTACTGTTTTATTATTATGCAAATTAAAAAAAAAGTATGTGACGCGCTTCCATGCCACAGGTGATACATTGACGAGTGATGTAAAATTACTGTTATCATTGCTGCACAGCCTCAACCAAGACCGGTAGAGGAAACATCTATTATACCTATTTACTTTGCAAAATTTATTATGATGAACACATAACGCGGTAGTGAAGCTCGGGTGATCTGAGATGAGTAGGTAACGATTACTAATCACTTTCAAGATACATTTTAAATTGTTTAAAAAAACGGTTAACCGTCAAGTAACAGAATCAATAAGCAAAACCAGTTTATGTATCATATGTGATACATCGGACAAGGAACTTGTTAATTAAATCAAAACGTAGAATTAATAAGTTTTGTAATAGGCATTATTTAAAAGAGATTATGTATTTAAAATTTCACTGTAAATGTTTGCATGACCTGAAATTTAAGAGTAGCTTAGCTACGTCTTTGTAAGTGACAAAGATATACTTATTTAACTATTTAATTCTATCCTCTTGCTATACTCTGATTTTGGCAATGACAAGGGGACGAAAGTCTGTATAAATCATATTTATTTTTAAAGCTAGAAACCCGAAACTCAGTAAAAAGCTGTGAAAGTGATATTGAAATATGTGTATTCACGCTACATTGTGAATGTTTAATAAGGTTTATTGAAAATAGAACGTGGTCTGAAAACATCTGCCAAAATAAACTCAATCCTTATGAATATTATAAAAGCGAAAGTTTTTACGTATGGATGTTTGTTTCTTTATCACGCAAAACATACTGAATAACTTATCTGAATGTATTTGGAAGATATATTGCACATATGATCTGAATTAACATATATGATACTCTTACCCCTTTTAATGTTTCTGTAGGATATTTGTGTAATAGTTATTGATCTTTATTTAAGCGTTTTTTGTTACATACCAAACATTATGTAGTCCACGCAAACGAAGTTGCGGGCACAGCTAGTGTAAGAACAAAGTAGTAAATCTTAGAAACTGGAAATGGTTGTCAAAATTCATTAGCTTAAATTCTCACTAGTTATTAGTGTCTGTTTAATAGCACAATGGAAAAATAGAAAGATATTTCTAAATATATTAAGGGGCCTATTTGCCCCATGAAGCTATGAACACACATTTTATTTTTTGGGTACTTACTACTTAGTCGCATGTAAGTAAGGTTTTTTTAGTTTGATTTAACAAAACCATTTTTAAAATTTTATATCATCGTTATTTAATAAAAATGCCTTTACGTTAGTTATTAGAGACTGGTTCACGGATTAGATTATTTAGCTCTACGATATATCATTAGCTTATTGTCAAGTGTCGGTAGAACCTACTTAGATATTCCGCGACAGTACAATGCCATCCCATGGTTTCTTATTTCATATTCCTCCCATGTTATGTTTACTTAGTACTTCAGGGATGGCAATGCCGCTAGATACGGGAAACCCATTTACCGCTCTATCTACAAAAACCTGCACCTACGTAGTAACCCTTTCACACATACGCACGACGCAAACCCGATCCTGATTGCCGTCCTACTCTGCCTGGTGATTTCAAATAGGCCAGAACGAAACAGATATAGGGATCATAGAAAAGTGGTTTGAACGGGTGTGTGCGTGTACTCTGGACATGCGTTCCATACGAGATGCTAGGCTAGACTTGCTCGACGGTTCTTATATCCTGGTACTTTCTAAGAACTTCTAATACTGCGTGGATTTCTAATACGAGCATGAGAGACTGTCTTAACGGGATTTAGTATAGAATAGAATCTAAATACCTATAAAAAAACATTATGAAACATCAATTAATTTCAAACTTATTAAAATATTAGTTACACCTACTAGTTAATCGAATCCTAGTTCGATTGAAATAAGTTAGATAAATTGATTAGAATTTGAGCTGCGACTATTCTAAGGTTTTATTAAACGAAAGGTATACTCAACCTTATGTCAGATGCTTTAGGGTTAAAAATTGATTTGAGCCTGTGAGTTGTTTGTAACATAAAATTGCTTGTAGATAAATAAAAAGTGGTCTTCACAATTTCAATCAAATTAAACTGTTAACAAATATCCCGAGATATTTTGTTTCAACTGTTTGTAGTTATTTATAGACAATAAAAGTAAATTTTCCCAACTGGTACTTAAATTATCTTTATTTAGGTAGGTACTCCTCGTGGATTTTGTAATTACTTAATACTTAAAACAATTATTAAGTAAACATTATTGTCTGTGCATACGTTTTTTAAGATTTTTTTAAACTACAGGGTTTTATAGGTAATTGATCTCGTATACGACATGCCTAATGGACTAATGACATCGAATGATAGTCAAATAAAAATAAGTAGGTAACTTACATACATTATTTCAACGGATGCTTTAGAAAAAATATTTACCTAACTATTTTATTTGATAAAAAAATCGCGTTTTATTATAACGAATTAAATACTTACATTTTTAATAGTATTTAAATATACATTAAATTAGTAGTGAGTGCTACCTTTACTAGCTGTTTCTTTTTAAAATGTTTTATAACCTTCGTAAACTATGCTCAAAGCAATAAAGATGATTTTATTGTATCTGGGGGCACGGCAGTGCCCCCGCCAAGTCGAGCAAAAAAAAGCGGCACGGCCGTACTATACTTTTCTCGAAGCAGTTCGGCCCATTTTCGACCCCCTATAACTTCGTTGTGGATTTAACTAGAAGCCTGTATTTCTAGTAACCAGGCAAGCATTGTATAAACACGGTATATTTCAAATTTCATTCAATTTGAACCAGTAGGGTAAGAATTATAACAAGTCAAAGTTCTTAATTTTGTCACTCACTGACTGACCGATCATCAAAACTCTAAGGCACTTCTAGTAGACATAGAAGCTTCAAATTTTGAATTCAATTAGTGTTTAGTGTATCAATCAAGGAAAAATTAAAATATTTTACAATTTTAGTCCAGTTTTCTAGATACACAAACTGCATAAATAACTTTGTAATCCCATATAAATATATAGGATTACAAAGTTACATTTGCGGTTATGGATTATGTTCAATGGTAACTTGTAATAAAATAAAAAGGTTTTTTTTAAACATGCCTTTATTACTCGTTAATAATCCTCCTAACCGAGTTCGGTTACAGCGACCACTTCTACTCCCCATTTTGCTGTCGTCGTTCGTGTGCCCATGCCCATAACATGGCCTACATACCCAACTTTATTGACAAAGGGACGCGTACATTGAGGACATGTTAGCACACCGTTATTTAAATTATAACTGATAGCCGCAGGTGGTCGGGCTTTCAATTCATCTCGCTTGGCGTCAAGATGAGAAAGCCGCCGGGAGTCAGCGACTTTGACATTCACGCGCGTTCTCCACTCTCCACGGTTGGATGCTAAATCCTCCCAGAGAGAAGGATCTATGTCACATCCCTTCATATGGCGCTTCAGCACATCTTTGTACATCAAAAGTTGTCCGCCATGCTTACGCTTGTCCTCCTGAAGCTTAGAGTAAAAAATGCGCTTCGCCACTCTCTCCTCAGACATACGCGAAGCATGGCCACACCAGCGAAGTTGTCGTCTCATAAGATACGACTCAATGCCACCTACATTGGCTCGTCTCAAGACTTCGGTATTACGCACACGATCGGACATTTTATATAGAAACAGTCTAGTTGGCGAAAGTGGCGTCGATACGGTGTCCATGTTTCGGCGGAGTACAAAATATTAGGCAGCACGATAGCCATGTAACAGCAACTTTAGTGGCTAACTTCAAGTCATGCGAGCGGAAGACCTTGGTGTTTAATTTGCCAAAGGCTGCTGCAGCAGCACCGATTATGCTGTTAGTTGCGGCATCAATGTCGTACTTTGATGAAATGGTGCTCCCCAAGTAACGGAATGAAACGAAACGATTAACTTTTTAGAATTTTTTACGCGAAAATCTCGCATCAAAATTACTCCATCGGCGACTACGGCGTAGTTCGTAGCGCAAACAAACTTAAATAAAATTTGTGTTTTGATGAAACATTAAAGAACATTTAGCATATTTTAAAGTACGTAGCAAACATGTTATCATAGTCAGAATCCACATTCATAACAAACGGAACGAACGAACTTATTTTCCCAAAGATAATGGGGTCGCACATTCTCGTCCACCAAACCATCGCCTGTCACCACACTCACTCCCCATCAAATACAGTCCACCCATCAAAACGAATCAAAGTCGACGCAGTTGTGTCGCTTAGTTACTGAGTTCGTATGGCCACCTTCCAGCTCCATCATCAGACCCTGGTTACCATCTTGCACCAAAATACTCGTCAAGACGAATCAAACGAGCCCAAACTCTATCGGGTTATGTCGTTTAATTACTGATTTCCTATGACCACCTTTTAGCTCCATCATCAGATCAGACCCTAGTAACCATCTTAAAGCAAAGAAACTCGATGGGGTTGCGTCATTTCATTACAGAGTTCCTATGTCCACCTTCCAGCTCCATCATCAGATCAGTAACATTCATCATAATATTGCATAGTTACGCGGTTCACACATATCTGCAAAAGTTCAGGTCAATCGGTAAAGGGAAGGGAATCAAATTTAACTTGCAAGATTTGATTACAGACAACGGGACAGGTAAAACTAACTAAAAGCTTGTAATAAATAAAAGCTAGTAAAAATGGTCAATCAACGGAATGCAAAAAAAAGAATGGGGCATGTCTTATGAAGTTATACCAAAATCCCACAAAGTACTTATTAGGTAAACTAAATTGTCCGAAATTGTCATGAAAGAAAGGACACTAATAATCATAACCGCGGCCGGCGGAGGTGGCTTTCCCGCGCCGCGGCTATCACGCTTCCCGTTCGTCACAGAAAGGCAACCTTTGGGTCTTACTGCGATATCGCAGGTATACACACAAACCACGTTTTATATAACTTACGTATACAAAAAGAAATGAGATGCCATCAAAAACAAAACTTGTAAAAAAAACCAAGTCTCGCAACTCAGTTCTTCTACCGTGAAAAGCTATGAGATCTATGTAATACCAAGTCGGTTAATTTAAGCAGTCTCTACATAAGGGACCTTCTGTCTTAAGTTATTACGTAAGTAGCTAACCTAAGAACATCTTAAAGTGACCATATCAATATTAAAAATATTTTATGTTTTAAATAAATAGATTGACTTGGCAATCGAAAATAATCTAATTTCATATAATAAGTATTCGTTGTGAGATACACTGTGTTATCATGCGATTGCCAAGTCGATTTATTTATTTAAAACATAAAATATTTTTAATATTGATATGGTCACTTTAAGATGTTCTTAGGTTAGCTACTTACGTAATAACTTAAGACAGAAGGTCCCTTATGTAGAGACTGCTTAAATTAACCGACTTGGTATTACATAGATCTCATAGCTTTTCACGGTAGAAGAACTGAGTTGCGAGACTTGGTTTTTTTTACAAGTTTTGTTTTTGATGGCATTCTGTTTACAATAACAAAACCATTGAAAGTATTTAATGTTAAAGAACCTGTTTTGCGACTTCAAATACGGTTATCTTGTTAAATATAAGACATAATATATAATATATTAATATAGAGGGTAAGTATCCACTAAATCATGTACCTTGTTAGTCATGAAGACTCATTAGCCATTTATTTATACTTTAATGGGAAGAAATTGTTACCCACGTTGTCTTGTCTGATAATTTACTAGGGTCTTTTTCTTAAATAATTAAGTAAAATTAACTGCATTTTGTATACAAGAAACACATAATGTGTTTTGAATAAATAATGTTTTATTTAACCATCATAATTATTATAATAAATTGTAACTATCATGATTATTTTAGTCAAATTCGCCAAGAGATATAACCGTTTGGAAAAGAATAATGTTAAAAATAAGTTAAAATAAAAATAGTAAATACGTAAATAATTTATTTCATAATTTCGCAAACATTGTACTGGCCACATACATAATTTTTTTACCAACATTTTCATCTCAAATGACAAGAAATATGACTTTTTTCTATTAAAACCCATAACGTTTATTTCAGACTTATTTGAGCAACAATAGTTCAGTGGTTTTATAGTTTGCCAAGCGTTTTGGTGTAGATAATTTAAATTAACTTGACTAAATTATAATACCTACTCTGAGAACTAGGCCTAACTCCTAATAATCTACTTAGAATAGAAAAGTAAACAAATGTTGATACAATGATATTGTTGTGTAATAAATAACATTTATTTTTAATTAGGCTAAATTAATTACTCGTTTATATTCTGTTATAATCGTTTTGTATTCCGTAATAACTTACTCTGTGGTAATAATCATAATTCAAAGACGCCGTCTTTGTTTCTAATATTCACCAGTCCACCGAACAAAAGGTTTATAAAAACCTAGTTTAGTATTGGTTTGTTAACTGATTGACTGACTGACTGAGTATTGGCCACGTATAAATATTTAGTTGCCTTCGACAAAAAAAAAGAAGCATTTAAAAATTTAAAACTCAATGAAACGGGAATTAACGCGATCATAATTCGCTGTTCCAGTCAGCCTGTGACCACGGTCGGTGTAACCCGATCGAAACGTCAGGCAAAAGAGGTAACATTTTGTACCTAAATTATGATCGCGTTAATTCCCGTTTCATTGAGTTTTAAATTATGCAACGCGAAAGTTTAAAAGTAATAATAGCATTTAAAAATTATCCATTTTATAGAATGCAAATCCAAAGTTTAATAACTCATCAATAAATCAATCCCAAATCGCTTTAGACGGATTATACGCGCATATGAGAGTTCACACCACCACGATAATGGAATATGTATGTGATACGAGAATTGAGAACAGATTATACAACGTTGGCAATCAAGTTGCTGAAATATTTTGAAGTAAGCGTAAAGTTTTCGTATTTGAACATAAAGTCAGTATCAGTCACGACGACTATCTTCGTTAAGTAGTTCACGTTTTAGAATATAAATTGTAATTATATCTCAATGGGCAAATGTTTTTTTGATAAGCACAACCAATACGTACCTGCGGGGTAACCATGCGCTCTTAAAACAATCTCAATTCTGTCAATTTCGTGCGTTATTACATACGAAATTTGACAGATTTGAGATTGTTTTAAGAGTGCATGGTTACCCCGCTGATCCTTGGATGCCAAGTCCTAAGCCGCTTAGTTTAGAGCTCGATAATTTTGTGTAATTATTGAAATAATTAAAAAATCTTACGGATATCCTTTAATTATTGTATGTAACATATCGAAATATATATTTCTTCAATTTAAGTGGTTCTTCATTAAAATAAATTTAAAATGTAGTTTAAATAATCTGGCCGAAGTTATAAAACAAAACAAAACAACAATCATGTCTCTTTTGGATTTTAAAGTATAATAGAAACTATATAACTAAAACAGAGAATTTGGAAAAATGCACATTTCAGCAATTTGTTACCAAATTCAAATACAAAAGATTTAAAAGCGGAATGTCACTGCTAAAGTGCTTAGGCAAGATGACATCATACCAAACTAAGCCTCGCTCCGCATACTAACAATACATAACGGCCAAGGACCCGGAACCCTAACGTTAGAAACGCTTGAGAGTGTGTGCTTCTTGCATAACAATATCCAAACTGCCCCTGGATGCATAGTAATGCAAATATATTTTTACCCTACAACGGCGAAGCCAAAAGGAACGGTAAAGATTTTGGCAGTGTATGTATGTTTGTATGTTTCACTGTAGCGCCCAAACTAGTGAACCGATTTTAATAAATAAGGTGTTAATAGATTTGTGATAATGAACCGGGTGACATAGGCTATATAAATTTTATCAGAATTTTATATGACGGAATTTACGTTGTGGAGTATTGATATGGTAACATTAGCTTACTCTTATTTTAAGAAGGTCAAATATAATATTTTAATTTTATAATTACTTTTAAACTTTCGCGTTGCATAATTTAAAACTCAATGAAAGTCTGTGACCACGGTCGGTGTAACTCGATCGAAACGTCAGGCAAAAGAGGTAACATTTTGTACCTAAATTATGATCGCGTTAATTCCCGTTTCATTGAGTCTTAATTTTATGTCTGGACAACGCTTAGAATGTATTTGTATAGGAATCAACCAGCATAAATGTTAAAATGGTTCAAGGATATTTGTGTTTGAAAAGCGCCATTGAAAGTGTTTTTTAAATCCTGGGCCATAACCATGAACTCTTAAAACAATCTCAAAGTTGTCAAATCTGTCAATTTTGGTACGTCATTTCATACAAAATTTGACAGAAATGATAATGTTTGACAGATTTGTGATTGTTTTAACAGTTTATGGTTAGGGCCCTGATCCGGAAAACCATTGATTATGCGGTATTTATTTAAATTTTTAATCGAAGAATCTTTTATTTACCTGAATACAATATAAATAAGGTGTAGTCATACATAGTATGCAGCCTGTACCCAGGTACAAATGTTAATTACTAGGCACATCATTATACTTTTAAATTATGACGAAACATGTTCACAGAAATGTGTCAACTGTTTAACATTAACAGTAAAAAGAAACAATAGTACAGAACTGGACAGCGAATGCAATTTTATTAATTAGCCCATAAAATGGATGTATTTATGAACACCGCAAAAAACACATTTAGCCATATCAAAAGTAGTTTAAAAATTTAATGTTTAATATTTACTTTAAAACTTAGTGGTACATTTTTATAAACTTCTGTGAAGTAGTCTATGTTATATATAATTTAGACTTGATTTTAGTTAATTATCATTTTGTTCCAATTCTATATTATAATTATAGAAAATAATTATAATATAGAATTGGAACAAAATGATACTCAGAATAGGATCAAACAAAAGGCTTTCACAAATTCAATTCCCGTTTCCTTTATTTAATAGCCACCTTGACTTATTTCAACAGAATTGGATTGGCATTAAGAGTTCCCACGATTCACACATCCATTCAGCACGATAATAGCCGAGACGTGCGCGTGCGCGGGACGACCCGTTTGGCAAGCCTGAGCCTGGAGGTTCCGGGTTCGACTCCTGCGACACAGTAAAGATGCTCTACAGCAGTAAGTTAATTAACTTTACACTCATAAAAACACTTGGAAACAAGATGTTACAAGTTTATATTAAAAATCATCGTGAATTATAACTCAGGCACAGGGTTCAACGACCTACAGTGTCACCTTTAACTATCAATGCCAAAGGGACTGATGCTGGAGCCATGAGGTAAGAATACAGTCACTATAGTATGGGCCACATCTTTACATCACTGAACCTAATTTAATTCTAACCTTAGTATTGATGTACAATCACAGCACATCAAGTTACCACAAACAGTCAAACCCCAATGAATAATAAACTCTCTTCCTTGATAATGAAGTTGAAAATCTATTGAATAAATTTCATAATTTTGGATACTATGAGCAGTTGTCTTTACTCTCACGGACCGGATTTTTTAATATATTTTTTGGAAATCAGCCGTGGGTCGAAAAATCATGGTTGTACAAACGATATAGGTATTTAATGTATTTTCAACAATAATATCTCCAGTTGTCTAACTACCACTCGATACTCTATTAATTAAAGTTTTGTCAAACAGACAAGTCGATCTACTGTGTACAATCTTTACTGTGCCTACGACCTCATCTGTTGTATGAAAGTAAGTTGTTTGCTTAATTTGGACATGTCGATTTTAAATTATGGGATCAAGTATTTTGAAAATTCGCTGGGTACAAGTGTAGTATTTTAAAATTAAAGGTAATTGCTATTTAAATTACACATGGTTTTGAAATGTTAAAACATTCAATAAAACCTAATTTAGGTTTAGTAACCTAGCTCAAGGTATCTCTTTTGTTCTACTTAATTAAACATTCACTTACTTTCTCTACGTCAGTTTAATCTAAGATAGGGCTAATTTATTTCGAAGGTCGTCTTTGGGCAACATCTGTCAAATGGTAGTTTTTTTTTAAATTAAACCGTTTTAATAAATATCCGTCTATTTACAATCGGAAAAATAATTATAATTAATTATTAATAATTAAATAATAATTATTTGTATAGGCATATACAGGTTGTAGCTTTTGCCAGTCTTATTTTTCAGCTTTTGTTGTTTTTTTAGTTAATGTTTCAAAAACCAAGTTAGGTACTAAAAAGGTAAGGTAAGCATCAAGATCTATTTAATTGAACTATTCTTTATTGTCTCTGGTCTGGTTGTGTGGTACCATTGCGGTTTGTCTTTTATATGTCACAAGTGCTTTAGCTACTAACCTAAGGAGCAATGTATGTGATGTTGTAATTTGTTTATACTTTAATTTCTTTGGTGTCTGGCTAAGGCAATACTATTTAATTCTAGTCTACAGCTTTGACATTTTACGTAAGGACGGTGTTCTTAAATTTTGATCATTGAACTTATTAGACAGACTGTCTTATTTGTAGTTAAAGCCTATTGTGTAGTGGATGATACTTCTACGGTAACCATTGCTTGTTTAATGTGCAAGAGGGGAATGAGCGTCGTTGTTGAAGGTCGGTTGGTTGGTGTAAAAAAATCAAGAGGAAATTGATAAATGTAATTCCTTCCTCTGACTGGTACAACCATTCTTCATTGTTATTGGTTTTTGATCTTAAATTAAAGATAGGACTTAAGGAGAAGTTTAACTTTAAATATAATGACAGCTATACAGCTACTGCAAGTTTAAGTTTAAGAGTTAAATAATACAATAGCTTACCAAAAACAATACATCCTGTGATGAAAATCCAAGTGCTTTCCACGATCATTGTTCGGTATTCACTGCACAGCGGTTGTTATCGAGATCGCTCTCAGTCGGCGTCGCTTCATTTGTGTAGAGTATTCACTGCACGTCAGTATCATCACTTCACTTCATTAAAACACTTACACTTGTTCACTGTGCACTTGGGATGACGTGGCATAATCTGCAACAAAGAATTAATTAAATTAGTTAAAGTTAAATATTTACATATAACTAAGGAAGTAGGTAACATCCTTATGTTCCGAGGTACTGGTACCTCGGAACATAAGAATTCACACATTCAAACTAGATCCAATTTTGGAAGTATCGTCTTGAGTTGAATCCAACCCAGGACCCTTTATTTATAATTTAAAGCGAATGATTGTAAAAAATAATATTGGAACTCCGTATATCCGTATATAAAGGGAATAGTAGATTGCTATACGAGGGTGGAAAGAAATCAATTCCCATACGAGGTATTTAGACACCCGAGTCCGAGTAGGAATTGATGTCTGCACTCTACTTTTCATTTCAAATATAAAGAAAGTAAAAAAAATATTTGCCTCGACTTTAACAGAGTTTGGGGTCAACCTTGCCGAGATTTCGATACAGCTCACGAGTTAGTGTGCATGGAAGCAATTACTATGCCTCACCCGCCCAAAGGTGGGAAGAAGCATCTTCCACCCGCTATCGGATCAAACAAACACTTCTTTCCGAGTATGAGAAATGAAAAATATTTTTTTCCCTAGCATTGACTATCATCAATATAATCGGGGTACATTTGACCATGATCCGTTATTTGTAACTTAAAGAAGGATTACCATTAAACCAGAAACAGATCATTTTGGATCCAGTGTTAATAATTAACACTTATTGTAAAGTATTAATAGGTAATTGATGTGAAGGTTTCCTCACGATGTGTTTCTTCAAAACGTCACCATCATTGTACTGACATTTATAAATTTCCTTTCGGAATAGTTTAAGTTTCACTGAAATTGTGGTGTTAAAAATTGAGTTGACTTTCTCAAAAGACTTACAGAATCAAAGTTGATTAAGCTTACTGTTTACATAAGCTACAACAAATCCAGCGATCCAATGATAAAACATAATGAACATTATTAATATTCATGAATATTAATTTAACTAGCCAATAATAATTATTGTAGAGAGTCGAGCTGGCCACATTGATTGTTGTAGTTATTCGTCATAAATATACAGTATGAAATACATTTTAAGTTTTAATGTATTGAATATAAATATTGGACAAGATCACATACATTGCTCTGGTTCTTAGGTCAGTAGCTAAAGCACTTGTGTTACAGAAATCACAAACATCGACGGTACCACAACACCTAGAAATAAAAACAAATGAAAATAGCAACTTTTCTCACTCACATGACAAAATAGATTTTTAAAAATCAAATTGAACATTTTAACGTGTAATGATGGCAGTTTATAATATCAAGAAGTCGCGAGGAATATCCAGTATTAAAATAAACCACAAAAACCAATTTATTTCTGCAATAAGCTCTTTATTTAGTCTCTTTTACGGGTGTAACCTTTTACCAACTTTTTTTGGCTGAATCGTAAAGGGTTTTCCCCTTTTACGATTCAGCCAAAAAAGTATATTGAATAACTTACGTCTAAGTTTTCTACTGCTCAAAAACCACGACTGTTTCTTATGCAAGCAACATAGAAATCCCGTAAAAACTTAATTCCTACGATGTCATCAAATCAGCGTTTTAATTTGGAGAAGCATTTTTTTTTTGGATTCTGATGTCGGTGTTATATAAGTTGCTGGATTGAGCATTATTATCAATCCTAGAAGAAATTTAACTAATAAATAAGAATCTTAAAGTGGTTTTTGACCAAAGAAAATACACGGAAATCACTACAAGTTACACGCCGCTCTAAATATTTTAGACAAGTTAAAGTAAGCTGTATCATCCAAAATTTCTGTGTTATGTTTCTAAATAACTTTTTAGTGCTACATATGAATTAGTATAAAGTCATATAAGATAAAGAATTTACTCTACAAATCCTACAAACACAAGTTTTATTTCCAAAGATATCCGAGCTAATAACGTTTGAGTAGGGTCCATTTCCTTTTTCGCAATCAATTATGTACCTTCCTTGGGAGGAGTGACAAAAGGTAAAGACGTTTCACGTTTTTTTACTGAAAGTGCAAACAAAGGAATCGAAGAATTTTTAAAATCAAAGAAATCAATTCTGTAGACAGAATGTTAATTGGCTTGAAAGATAAAAGTAAGATTTATTGAATCCTACTGCTTCCCACGTATTTTTTGCTATTGAAAGTAAGTTGGGCATTAATAATGTTTCGATTTAATTATTTCGATAGTATAAAAACCTGTAAAGTTTCATTTATCCTCTTAAGTGGGAGTTAAGCCCACGTCCTTGTGCATTTTTTAATACTATTAGAATCTGAGTTAAATTTACACGAAGTATAATTTTACACGAATTATAAATATTTTGATAAAATTATACAAATCTAAAAACAAAAAAATGTGTTATGGCTAGCAAGGGGGTTTTGTCTTCCAAAATCTAAAATAATTATGATACTTTTTTTACAAAACGCTGCATTTGGTTATATAGACCAAACGTATCGGAGTCAAATGGCCTAAGCACAAAAACCCTTCGCAGGTGAATCGCATTAGCGTTACTTGTAGATTTGCCAATATAGTTCAGTCCCCCTAGCATGACCAACAAAATACGATACGATATAGCGATTTATCGACAACCAACTGTCAAAATATGACCTCTTGTCGAAACAGCGAACATGACCATAAGGTCACCGGCATATGCACGGACATGCTCGCTGTTTCGACAATAGTTCAAGATGGCAGCTATTTATATCATATTTTAACAGTTGGGTGTCGCTAAATCGCTATATTATATCATATCGTGTTTTATAGGTCTTTCTAGAGGGCTGGTGTGACCACATTTAAAAACAAAGTTAAAAATAAAACCCTTTATTCATTAGAAAAAATCAACCTGATCCGAACCCACGTCTCATCGCATACCGGGCGAGAGGTTTTCCTTAAGAAATTCCATATTCGACATTGCATGATATGTGAACAATAAACCTACTTACTACATTGTCTGTCAAAACCTCACCACTGGCATAGTAGAATCAGAAAAGTAGGTCGACTTCATACATGCGCACCGAGCCCGGTTTGTTAATGAGCGTGCCCGTGCGTATGCGCCGTCACACGCACACACTGACAAAATTTATCGGTGATAAAGGTGCACCAGTCGTGGCTGCTACGCCGTACTTTATACCCGCGCGCGCGGTCGCGCGGTAATAATTTGTAGGTCCGTGAAGATGGCAAACAATTCGAGTAGAAAATATTGCAGTGTTTATGAATGTCTGAATAGCAGTTTGTCAAATCCGGAATTGTCTTTCTTCACATTACCTAGCGAACCAGAACGGTAAGTTATCTAATCTAATCTACATATATTTATCATCGTAGGTACATTCATAAATTTGTTTCTAGCTGAAACTTATTTGTCGAAAATGTTTAGGAAATATTTGATGCGGGTTTCGTTGACCAGGGCGGTAACCACGAACTCTTAAAACAGTCTCAAATCTGTCAAACATTAAATCAAATCAATCAAATTTTGTATGAAATGACGTACCAAAATTGACAGATTTGACAGCATTGAGATTGTTTTAAGAGTTCATGGTTACCACGCAGATACCGATTTGTAGTTTTTTTTATTACAGATTTATTAAATGAATCATCGTCAGTTATTTAACATCGCTAACATGTAGGTATGTAGGTACCTCACGCGGCTACGTAAATACATTCGACGAGAATCTGATTTTTTTTTTTAAATTGATATCTTATTATATATTTACATTCTGATTATAGCTGCAAACGACATTCCAATAAGTTAACCGAGTAAAAGCGACTACTTAAACATTAATAAATTATGGAGAATGGTTTGGTATTATTTTAATAAGCGACAACCCTACATGTTTAGGTAATTATCGCTCGCTCGGGGCTCGAGTTGGCGTACTTTTCTGATTCTACTATGCCACTGGTGATCATTTTGTACCTCGTATATGCCATCGTATTACGTCGATAAAATCACAGTGACAAGGCACTTAAAGTTATCGCCTTTCACAAATATTAGGTATCGATAATGACTAGAATATCACATTAAGATTTTTATTTGAGTATCTTAGGAGACGTGGGACGTGTGGACGTGAAAGTCTAGCCGCAAACTTACGATCACATTACTTGG
Organism: Anania fuscalis; assembly: GCA_950371115.1. Classification (NCBI taxonomy): domain Eukaryota; kingdom Metazoa; phylum Arthropoda; class Insecta; order Lepidoptera; family Crambidae; genus Anania; species Anania fuscalis. The sequence goes on from OX493337.1 coordinate 4,078,622, forward strand.
CATAACTATAACATAGAGTGAAAAACTTTGAAGATGCGACATTAGTATTTAATTTTACAATATCTATAGAGTTTGGAATAAACAGAAGGGTCCACTATGTTGTTTCAAGGACTTCTTGTATTGGCAGTTGGACTTGTACGTAGTAGGTATAATTATATCTCTATAGTAGGCTAAAATGACCTTGCCGTTTCTGGGGTTACGTACACTCGAAAATGATTTAAATGAATGATTGATGAAAAGGTTAGGATACTTTTATCTCATCTGACTGCACAGTTCGTAAAGATATTACTGACTTAGTAATATCGCAGACATATAATAGTTATTTATTATTCTGTGGTTAATAGAATAACTAATAAGTTTTAGAAGCATGCAATCATGAAGAGCAACATTCAAGTGAGAATAAATCTGAATGTGTGTATACAATTTCATGAACATCAGTCGTTAAAATTATGCACTAACCCAGACACTTTAGTTCTTGTTTTTATAATTAGATTCAAAGTAACTGTTTTAAACTAACATTTAATGAGTCAACCTGAACCGCGTTTACGAGTTAAACAATACGATTTTAATTTGCTTTTACACTAAAACAGTTGCCTTTTTATATTTTGTTGCACGTACGAGTAGGTACGTAAAACATTATAATTATGCAAAATTCAAATTTTATTTCGGGAATACATTATATTCTGCCTACGCGTTGGGAAAGGCCCACAATGACAGATATTTTTTTTATTCATAATCATTCAATATGTGTTATCTACTAATTTTAATTTTGCTCTCCCACAACGCAACGCACTATTAATTAAATAGATATATTGATAAATAATTTTAATGTTTGTTTTCCAAATGACAGAAATGTATCTCAAATTAAGCGTACTAAACTTGTACGTACTATAGAAAGGAGATAACGGAAAAGACATGCATAAATACATATATTATTATAACATCCATGCATCAGATACAAATGATCGTGCTTATTACAAAAACATTTGCCCCTCGCGGGTTCGAACCCACGACCGCCAGGCTTTGTAGTGCAGAACGTGAAGCACTGGACCAAGACGACCGATAATTAGAAAGAAGATAGATAACATTTTAAACTTTCTTGTTGACTTTTTAAAACTAAGATTAAAAATAATAAAAGGAGGTAATGTGTTGCAATAATACCTGTGTAGTGTTTTAAGGACATAGAGTATGACCATTGATGACCATTACCATTAACACTGGTTACCAAATCCTGGTTTTTGATGATGGCCTTATACAGATTAAAATATTTTAATCCTAGTAGCTGAGCAATGACTATAACTATAACTATATTAACAAAACACTTAGTTAAAATACTAGTAGTGCGGTTAGTTATATAACATAACTTACTTATAACACTTTTTATAAGGCTTTTATAAGACTTACTTGGTTTTTATTTAATTTTCTTCCTCACTGAACAAGGCCTTTACATTTTGAGATAATTACATTTTGTCCACAAGATTTATGATAATTATGTTTCAAATAAAGACATTATTCAATCTGAGGCAACATTCACCGCAAATAATAAAATTAATTTAGAATTTAAAGCAACAACCCCAGTCGTTGGCTCCTGCTATTGCAGATCCTTTAGTAATAAATATGAAGGTAATAATATGTATTCTTTGTCTTTCTCAAGGGTGAATACTATACATACCTACATCTTAGCTTAATAATTTTTAAAAACGTAATATGAAGCAAAAAGTAGAAAGAAATAAACTTTATTATAAATCATTTGCTACATTTTGATGGCTGAGAGAGAAGCAAATTTATGAAGTCATCATACAAGTCATCGTTGGATATTCCCATCATTTAAAGATTTCGTAGTCAAAACGGAACCATAGCTGTAGTTTTGCCACCTCAGAGATTCTTAGTAAGTATTAGAAGGCCGTAATTTTACATGGGCATAGAATGTAATATGGTCGGTACTTCTAACCCGTTAAGGCTAAGTTATTGACAAAAAAAGTAATTTGGGGTCAAAAACATTATGCAAAAATAAAGTTTTTTTTTGTGATAGCCTTAATTGTTAACAAACCAAAATGGCCGCTATCAATAGGAGGTGAGGGTTTGAACCCGCAAATTAATATTTTTGTCGATAAAATTAGGTATCGCACTTAGCCTTAACGGATTAGAAGTACCGCCTATATCACATTGTATACTATTAATAAATAACAGCTACAAAGTGATAGAACTTGGAGAAAAAAACATTCTTAGGTGTTGACTGACGTTGAATGTAAAACGGTAAATACTGCTAATACATTATAAATAATAATAGTTACAAAAAACAGTGGAACTCTACATTGCGCGTGGCCTGAAATGCATTATGTTGGTTTTTTCAATCCAGATTTAGTTTAAATCTGCTATCAAATATAATTTAATACAATTGAACAGTTTTTCTTTATTTATTCTGAATATGCCTTAGAAATTCTAACAATTTTGATGCCTAATTGGCTTTTACTGTTAATAAGTAAGTACAAACTTATAGCATTTGATATCTATAAAACTGCTCGATTAGTCCGTAATTCAAACCTAAGATCAGTTTTCTATTTCACTTCGAAAGAAAAATACTTAACAAGCAATTTTAATTGCAGCAAAATGAATTAGGAAATTCAGTTTCATGATAAATATGCAATTGTTATAAAAATGGTAAACGCTGTTTAATTAACAGTAATTAATAATACATAACTCTCTATTCAAATGTAGAATGAATCCAACGCTAATTGTCACTAGGTAAAAACAAAAACATAGTGCGAAAAAAAATAACGACAATGCATTCTTTTCTTTGTATGACTAAGGCTGAAACTACAAGTATTAGTTAGGTATACGAGTATATATAGGTATTATAATAATAATGTTAATAGCGGTGATAACAACCGTATAATAAGAAAACTTATAAAAAGTAAAAAACGATCCAAGTTCGAAACGCCAAAATGATTTGCAATCTTATTGAAATCACTTGCCAGCTACCGTAACGATATCATTCCACGGATGAGTGAGTGTATCATTAATGTACATGATTTTGAAAAGGTCTTGTTCTTTCTTCTCATTTTTAGGGTTCCGTACCCAAAAGGTAAAACAGGAACGTTTTACTAAGACTCCGCTGTCCGTCTGTCTGTCTGACCGTCTGTCGCCAGGCTGTATCCCATTTACAGTGAGGGACAGTACAGGGACAGGGACAGACAGATAGTTGAAATTATCACAGATAATGTATTTCCAGCTATAACTACAAATAATAAAAAAACAGAATAAAATGGCTCCCATGCATCAACTGCGATTTTTTTGCCCGTTTTTATAGGTAATGGTGCGGTACCCTCCGTGCGCGAGTCCGACACGTACTTGGCCGATTTATTAAAAAATAAATCAAGCTATTAGCAATTAGAGTAGATTTAAAGTCACACGTAGAAATTATGTTAGCAGTTATTCGATTGAGAATAAGAACAGATTTTAGTTCTAAAGTCCGAAAACCCATTACGCTAATGCCTATTTATGATTTACAGTGGACGTTGGACAAGAATACAGAATTACAAATAATATAATTTCCTAAGGTACCTATCAAAGAAGAATTTTCGAAACTCGGTCTATCATTGCCGCGGCTACCCGACCATCTTGGAAACTAAAGGTGATCCACTTGATCACAGCGCGTCGGCCATAATGCACCGAGCTTTCTCTTGACGGACCGAGCCACGGCCGAATGCGTAATTATTAGACTGAGCCAATGGCGAAGAATTTTGACAAGCCTGCATCAGAAGAGGCCGAGAAAAATACAGCAATTTAAAAAAGGATGTTTTACTTTCTGACCATTAAATAGAACAATAAAAGAAATAGCCTAGCACAGCTTTGTAGTGGATATGTTCTTTCTAGAAATATCTACTACGATAAACACCTTACGTTTGCAAATAAATTAACGTTGTGTTAAATAGTGAAGATGGTTGAATATTTCTAGAAATTATTTAGGTTGTTGCGTAGAAAGTTCTCTGTTATAACTTTGTTATTCAAACAGTTGTTTATGTAATTAAGTTATTTTTCTTTTAAAAACAAATACACAGACTCTCGAACAATAAAGTTAGAGAAACTACGACACAATTTGGTCGAACTTATTTAATTATATCATAAAATGAAACGAAAGAAACGACTATGTTTTAATCATATTTAATTATAAAGATTTCGTCCAAAGTACTATTTTAATTCGTCCAAAAAGAAAGAGCAGCTTTAAACTCTTGCTGCAGCATTCTTTAATTGTTTTTTTTTTACTGATCAATATTCTTTAGTCCAGTTACAATGACAATCAATTACTGTACAACAAAACGTGTCGTTCGATAATTGCATCTCGGTATCTGATGAAGAAAACAATTTCGAAGTTATTTGATGCGAATACATTTTGCTTGGCATACAAAGCTAGTTGCAATCAAGCAGACGACATTAAATACATATTTACCATTCCTAGTACGTCATTAAAGTTCACATTAATACGAAATAGTGTTGTAAAAACCATGTAAAATGTATAGTCAATAATATCGATACCTTAATTGATTGAGTAAGTAATGAAAAAAACTATAAATACTTATATTGATTGACTCTGACAAAACTCAGTTTGTGTTGTCAAGTAGTTGAATGTTATTTTAGTGGCTTTAATAGGCAGAATCACAACTATAGATGAACGATACTTACAAAGTAAAGTTACTTTATTTATTTTTACATGACACAAACATGTTTACATGTCATACGTAGGTATGAGTGTAGAGTATTTTTTGGATGTAAGTTCCTTTAACAGACTCTAAGTTTTCTATGTCGTACAGAAAACAGAATTAAAATATCATCGATAGTATCGATTATAATTTTCTGGCAGCACTATAACTCGGACTACATAACAATTGTTGGACTAATGACTAGCTGATGTAGTAATTACATAGCTTATAAAGTCACGCGTCCCTATGATTAAATTGCTTTTGTACATTGACGTCTTTGTATAATCGGGGCAAAAAATGAAAATGTAACGACTTTTTGTCTCAGACTGTATAACGTAAATTGTTAACAAGTACATTCTGCTCAACAAATTATTTCTAAATTTAGCTGGCAGATAAAATAAAAACATGTTTGTAAATATGAAGTAAGTGAAAATTTCAAATAAGCATTGGAAAATAAGAAAGTAATGACGCAATGTACAGTGTTAGAGAAAGTATAGACAGGAAAGCATCAAACTGCTTCGTCACTTAATTTATATCCAATATCCAATGTTCATTCATTAGCAAGTAATAGAAAGCTTATTGAAGATACCGATACCTGTGTCGATTCACCTGATTGATCCGGATCGGTTAATCAAGAAAGAAACATTCGGTACTCTACTTCCTTAATGTGTTTTGAAAATGTTTACCTTTAAATTGGGAACAAGCTGTAACAGAACATCCTTTAAAACTGTTTTGATAACACACTTTAGTATTTCACAATTTTTGTGGCACTTGACACATCCAAGTTAAACGAAAGTTTGAAAAACAAGATGGCGTTGGAGCGACGCGCGCGCACCGGATCTTGCGGCTGACTGGTCTCACGCACTCATGACAATGACATCAAGCCCCTCTACTAGCAAGAGATACAACGCAAATCAAACCATATAACTGATTATGTAAAGCACATAATAGCTATTGAAGGCAATTTGAATTAACAAGTAGGTGTCGAATCGGGGAAAACACAAGATTTGATTGCGAACGACGATGTTTAAGCTACACACATCGTTCTTAAAAACAAACATGCTGTCAATGGTTTCGACGACAGGTAGTTACGGATGTGTTAACAAACCATAACATACATACTTAAAATAAAAACATACATCTTGGTAAAATAATTAAATATTTCATTTCCAAACTTTGTAAAAACGAATATCAGATTCAGGTCTCTGACTTTACGAACCATTTTCCTTATTTAAAGCTAGTTCCGCAAAAAATTGAAGCCGCACAAGTTATCAAACCTATAAGCAGTTGTTTTTAAATTATTTTTATGATGTTGTCTGTTACTACAAGTGTTAATGGCCAGTTTAAACAAGTTGTTGCATTTGTAAATTTTAACCGTTATTTGTTTTAATTTAAAAGTACCAATGCAAGCAGACGGATTTTTTTCTTATTAAACAACTGAGCGGATACGATAACTTTGTTTCTCTTGGAAATTCAGTTTTATAGATTTAATCCAATAAAAAAGTATTAAAACGTCGACAATACCACTTAAAATAGGAATAAGATTAACGTTAGCTTTGGTTAGAACAATGTATATTACACAAAATTTCATTCCAAGTGCTTAACGCTGGATAAGTAGGCTTTTCATTAACGCTTTGCTGGCATTGAAAACGTTATACTTATTCGTATGTAACCGAGTCTTCTAGCTAATCTAAGCTTAATATCTAAGTTTAGCACAATAGCTGAATCTTTAGGAGAAAACTTAACAAAGCTATTTTTTTATAAACTACTTGCTTATTCTGTAAATGAACTATTTTTCAACCATGTTTCACCCATTCTAAGGGTGAGCATTCTTTTACAGAACTATATATTATACAAACATGACGTCAAAAAATCCTTCTTTAAATGACTGGTCAAACCAGGGCCATAACCATGAACTCTTAAAATAATCTTAAAGTTGTCATATCTGTCAATTTTGGTAGAATAGAATAGAATAGAATAGAAAAAACTTTATTGACACAGTACAACACATAAAAAAATTACAAAGAAGACTATAAAACAAAATTAGACTGTGCCAAATAGGCTTCCGCTCAGCAATTGTCATGATATGCTTGCAAGCATGTCATGACGCTGGTCTTCCGCGGACACCCATTGTTGGCATTGCGCATCCTTTCATGGTACGTTATTTCATACAAAATTTGACAGAAATGATAATGTTTGACAGATTTTAGATTGTTTTAAGAGATCGTGGTTACGCCCTGGAGACGCGTAACAAGAACACATTGTAGGAGGCATGTAAAATAATATTTATTATACAGGATCATTTTTGGGTCGTGATCCCAACCTTTTTTTTTGACTCAGTAAACGATTGCGATGCTAACTGTATATATCTCAATTGAAACAGAGATGATTAATAATTAACGTGTTTTAATTTAAAAAAGTTTTAGTAACTTAAAATGCGTGGTCACCCTACTTACTACTTAATGCGACGATTGATAAATACATGCATTTGACATAAGAATTCTTGGGAAACAGTAGGGTGACAATGGTCTCGAATCATCGCAGTTTATTTTTTTACTTTTGCTGTATTAACTAAATAAGTCGCTGGAATGCTTTTAGTCCTAACCTATCGCGATCCTTAGGCGAAAGTGAGTTAAATGCTTCTTTCTTGCTCCACGACCCCTTAATCAGATGTAGAGTAAGAATACAGGATTCTTACTCTACAACTTATACCTTTATAAGTATACATTTAAATGTAACTCCACTAGCAAAAGTTGTTGTTTATGAGCAGCTGATCAAGTGGGTTTGGCCCTCTAATACGGCAGAGAATAAGGCGTTGAATATTTTGTCAGTGTTCGATTACCGTTTAAAATATGGAGTCTAATATATAGACCTATAAATTTTTCTAGAGGCCTTATGATCTGATGATGGAAACGAAATAAAAATGTTAAATTCAGGTACATAAGTATTACACGAAGACCTTCGTAGCTGAGAGGCGAGCACGCCAGGCATAGCCATCTCTCAGGTCCCGGATTCAATTCCGGGTCGGTCAATGTAGAATATGTTCTTTTCCATATTCTCTGGGGTCTGGCTGTTTTAGTATATTGTTGTTTCTGATTTCTATTACATTGGCTACTTACCCTAGAATAAAAGCAATGTATGTAATGCTGTCCAACATTCAATTATTTATTTAGGTAAGTATGTCTATTCGTTCAAAGTCTGCTTACTTTGATAAATCGGTGCATGATCGTTGAAGATTATTTATTATTGTAAATCTACACGAATTTTAATGTCAATAGAAAATGAAGGTAAAAATCGTAATCCATTCGAATAATAACTTGCCCAGCTTTCATTTACATTGATCTATGATGACCGCTATCGTAATAGGCTTTAAAAACATGACCGAGATTTAATAATGAATAAATATCAATCATTAAAATAAAATGAATTTATATTGCCAAATTGATAGCGACAGAAAAATTAAGAATTGTTCTCTAGGGAACTGGGACTAGGTTTGCATTATTTACAGAGTCCTATTACTATCTATTTGTATTATTTCAGTAGTTTCATCAATCCCTATTCATTATCTCAGCCACAGGACGTCCACTGCTGAACATAGGCCTCCCCCAGTGACTTCCAGATCGGCCGGTTTGAAACGGCCTGCATCCAGCGTCGTCCTGCAACCCTTACCAGGTCGTCTGCCCACCTTGTGGGTGGACGTGCCACGCTGCGCTTGCCGGTACGTGGCCTCTATTCCAGAACCTTTATGCCCCATAGGCCGTCAGTTCCACGTGCTATGTGCCCCGCCCATTGCCACTTTAACTGGCTAATCTGTCGGGCTATTTCAGCGACAATCCCTATTATTTAGAAAATTTAGAAAATTTTGGCATATTTTTCCTTATTTTCATCATTGCAGATGAGCGGGAAAAATGTCTCAGAGACTCTTTCTAGAAAACTGGAGAGGAAAGGAGGATAGAAGAGATGTGTTTTTATGCAAATAAATAAATAAAACTCTTTATCTGTCTTTAAAAAAAATACAATGCATAAACACGTACATTTTTCGAATCTTAAATGTGTTAACAACATAATTAGCAAACCAATAACTGAGATAAATGAATGGGTCTACAACTCAGCTAATGATGCTAGAAAAAAAATCCTTGCACCGCTGATATTTTGCAATAGCCTTTCACTCAATTTAAGAACATTTAATTTACATAACAATTAAAGCAAAACATTACGTCGTTGTTTCTGATTTTTATAACACAAGGGCTTTCGCTACCTACTTACTTTAGGATCAGAGCAATGTATGTGACGTTGTCTAATATATTTTTTTTTATAAATACTTAATTCATTTAAAAAAAATATGACACACCTAATACTCAATATTTATGGAAGTATAGAATATTATTTAATTTTGTTATACGTTAGTGGTTAGGCGCATAAACAGGGCGTAATTTAAAAAGCGAATGTGTTCATAGAGTCAAACAACTTTTATTACTGATACTAATTTAGTGGTCAACGTTGTTTGTATTGATGAACAAAAGTAATTTGGGTATTGTTCAATACCTGTATTTAAGTTTTTTTCTATACCATGACAACGTTAAGATGAACATTTCTTGGTTATCAAATCAAGTACAAGTATGCTCCTAGCATTCCCAGACTTAAAAAGGCTTTAACCAGCCGTTTTAATGTTGCAAGACATACTCGGTGATTCCTGCAACCGCACCGCAAGAAATAGGTGACATGCGCAGGCGCATCAGACGATATAAATCTGTGTTTTATATTCTATCGCCTAGTAGTGTCGGCGAACTATCGATAGTTTGAACATCGCAAACTAATTATATCTACCTAACTTTAGTTATTTGACCTTGAAATTACGTTACATTATCGATATTCATGATACAATCCTATATTATTAATACTACCGAATGCTAAAATATACCAATACTATTTATACGCAGCAATACTGTTGATAGTAATATATTAATATTTTGTTACTATTGAAGAGCAAACTATCGATAGTATTGTGTTCTCAATGCTGTTTAAAAATCGATGCTTTTGATAGTATCGATACTATTGGATTATACAATAGTATCGATAGGCATATATATATTTTGGATTTTTTCGACACTATCGATAGTATCGCCTAGTATATCGAGCTTGGCGGCGAGACGCGGTCGTGTGGCATGACGCTACCGTTACTCAAAAGTCACTGACCACGGATACCGTGTCTGCCGACCACGATTAGACGATGAGCGTTCAATTATTTGGAAGTGTGTGGATAGTTGAGGAATTGCGGAGTGGAATGATGTCTGTATTTTGAGAATAATAGAAATTTATCTTTTTGGATGGAATCTTATAACAAAACTAGCTGTGCCTGCAACTTCGTTTGCGTGAACTACAGAATATATGTTTTGGTGTATCACATAACCCATAGGAACATTGAACTGGGATAAAAAGTATCCTATATGATCAGTATACAGATCTTATTATATAAGTGTTCAAAATTTCACCCAAATCCGTTCAACCGTACGCTTGATTGAGTCAGAAACATCTATAAACATCATAAACATTAAAACATCCTCACAAACTTTCGCATTTATAATATTAATGGGATACATGATACTGGGTAGAATAACGCGTGGCTTTACAGGTAGTTCTTCGAAAGATTTTTTTCTAAAGTATTACTTTTAGCAAATTACTTTGTAAAGATTTTGGAATACATAATATATATTTTAATAAAAAAACCTTCCAACCCATCCCGGGATTTGAACCATGAAATTCTGCTAAGCTCGCAGGAGTTTTACTAATTTAGCTCCAGGGGCATACTCCGACCAGACAAAGTTGCCCTTATAAATTGATTATCACCACACTAATGCCATGTAGGAAATGCATTCAAAAGAATATTAATAGCTTTTACCGAAAAATAAAGAGGAAAATAGATAATTCCTCAAAGAAAATGTAAAAAAAATAAAGTAACACCGACAACAACTGATCCAAAAGTTTTGTTTTATATCATAAAATTTGGAATTGTCAATTAAATAGTGGTATTATAAAAATATATATATACAGATTATAATGCAAAATAGTTTTACGCAAATAGCTACTTTTTGAGTTTTAAACTATTTACCGTAGTTTTCATGAAGAATCCTTTACGCCACGATAAGTTCCTGTCAAGCAAGACAAAAACATCAATAAATATTTTCTAAGAATCGAAATGCCACAATTATTTTCAGTGCCCATGTGCTCAAAAAACGGGAGGTCATGTTTCCTAAGGATAAAATACGTTTATTAAAACGTTAGATATTTGTCTTTTAGGCAAAGCCCTGCAAAAATTACTTTTTAGTAAAGACGATTACGAGCTGCCTAAATACTCAGTGGAGACAAATGTTAAAATTTTTAGAGTTTTAGGTCTCTATTAATGTGTTATTAAACATAACCTAAGCATAAGGGCGAGAACATAGCTAAACTTGTTTAGTATTCGTTGTTTAGTGGATTATCTAATATTAATTTTAAAAAATAAGAAGGATTTAAAATCAAAAACAGTGCAGAAACTATTGTTTTACATTTAATAGCGAGCGCATTAGTGGGATGGGAGACCTGTTGTCAAAGTGGCGCCAACTGGTGGCGGAAATTTTTGCAAAAGCCCTCCTTGTTGCGCTCATATTTTCAAACAAATAAATAATTGATACACCAGTCGATTGAAATCTACAAGGCACGGTCAAATCGGCCAGACAAGGCATAAACAATACAATAAACAAAAGCTTATCATAATCATCTACGAAGACTAGAATTTTTATTGTTAGTTTTTAACCCACTTATTCCCAATTCGCAAAACGACGCAACTCCAAAATAAAGTTAAATGACTCCCATCACTTTTTACATTTTACAGTTCTGGGGTCACGATTTCGTGACTTAAGAAAGAGAAAACTAGGACAATATTTACTCATATTAAATTATTGGTTTTTCTCCAAGTAGCACTATCCAATTACGAATGAGTATTTCCAATAAATAACCAATGATCATAATGTACTCGTACAATTTTTTCGGCACTACCTTTTACGAGAGTATTTATTTTGATTGGTAATCAATATTTGAAGTTGCATTGTATTTTATCTGGAAGCTCCAACTCGTAAGTTGGTTTGTTTATTTTTCTTAATAATTTTTAAGTTTAATAACTGAAATAGTAACTTAAAAAAAAAAAAAAACTCTTATTTGGCTAAGTGAATACCTAAATAACCGAGTTTTTTTTACAATATCACTGTAATATGAAATGTTTATCTAAAATCAATTAAATAATAAATAACAATTATTAATACTAAATTGCATGCAGAGTGGCGTGCAATTGGAAAGGCCTATGTCCAGCAGTGGACTAGTGTGGGCTGATGATGATGATGATGATGATGATGATGAATACCAAATTTAATAACAATTACTAAGTCATAATAAAAAAAAATATATAACATTGTTGATCCCGGAGGGAAAGTGCCCATAACACTTGCAGCGTTCCCCCGCTGAATGGCTACGGCTATCCTCTGAATTAGGAATGACCCAGCCCGTGGATCATTTGGTCCTCACTCTAAGGCGACGTCCTACTTCTGCAATAAAACTCTTTGCCTCTGAAGCCCAACAGCCTGAAGTTTCAAAAGCAATGGGGACAAAACGGTAGGCTGATTTTAACTCGCTGTATTTTATTTGTTCGTGTATTAGGATTAGCCTAGAGTAGTCCAATGTGTGCAGCACATAAGACTCACCCAATGCACTCCAAGTAATTTCCACTGATATATTTTTTAATCGTTGACAGCTGCTTTCACCGGTCCATCTTATTGATGAATGTCCTGACAAGCATCAATCTTTTGATCCAAGAGTAATATATAAGTCAATGGATCCAAGTTGTTTTTAGCACTCTTTTGTTAGCTTCACTTGTAGAAACTTCTGCCGCACATGATTACTTACTTTACATTTTTATGTCAGTTAAAAAGAATAATATAATGCATGAAGTGTCATTATGTTTTTGCATCTTCCGTAATATTATTAATTCGCTTACGGTTGAGATAATTACATTTCTTGGTGGACCTAAGCATAGGCTAGAACTGCCATGTCTTCTAGCCTAGCGTAGCGTAGCGTAGTTTGAAATATTAATGTTGCTCTGTGTAGTGAATCATGCACGCCATAAACCTATCTTATAAACTAGACAGAAACCATAAATTACCAATTTTGTTTACCAATTCAGTGCTACTATCGCGTACCGTAAGATATTAGTATAAATTTAAAACTCAATTTAAGGAATAAATAAAGTAATAATTAAGAATCATTCTAAGGAAACAGAAACATCCGGAACATAATCTTACTTTGTAGGTATTGATCGGATAAAAAGACAGACGCAAAGTTTAAAACCTAATATAATATACAAAATTTTATTGAGCATTAAATTTTGAAATCATACTTAAATAACGAGCTAGCTTACTTAGGAGGAGGGAACTACACAATACCTTGATTTTAGTTTGTAAGAACAGAAATGTTAAATTTAATGAAAAAAAAACCAAGAAGCAATTAATGTGAGTTTAATTGTGTAGAAAGAATCTTTTCAAACGAGAATTTTGTTATAAATCAGTTTTGATTTACTGAATCTGATGATATTCAAATCAAACGCAGACTTTAGAGACTTTTTTGCGTTTTCAGAGATAAAATAGAATTACATTTAACGTCAAGTGTTTGCTCTTTGAATTTTAATTTTAGGCATATAGCATTTTCAGTTTTATTACTATTTGTATGTGTAACTATTATTCTAATAGTCATAGCCTTCTTTTTTTAAATTTATCATACTTAGCATGCTAGCAAAGTGGGTACATGTGGACTTGTTTTTTATGAAAGTAAAAGATCGCTGTTGAGTTGAAATCACATTTTACTATTACCAAAGAAAACATCTTACACTATATAACTTTACAAATCAACCAATAGTAGACGATAGTCAAAATCATACTACTTACACTTGTTAATGTCAAAAACCTACTTGATAAGAAGTTTCTCGTAAACAAGGACCAAGATCACAACATCGTTGACAAATTAAGAAGCGTTTAGCTTCTAAATTAAAGGCGTTTGTAAGTATGAAGGCCATTTGCGTTGCAAAATTAGCAAGGAGTAATTTGTATTCTATTTCTGTAACTAATTAGGATGTAACGAATTAATTTGTTCCTCGAACTGCTTGATTATTTCGAGACCTGAGTTTTTTAAACACTGTTCAAAACAAATAGGGAAAAGTAAAGTGTATTTGTCATGTCCAATCAGATTTTAACAAAATGCTTAAGAAGGTAGAAACATGGAAAAAAATCTGACTGTTTATATATTTGACAGGACAATTATTTTTTTATTTATGTAAAATGTATGTACTTCTAATAATTAGGGGTACCCTAGAAAAATAACGACCATGAATTTGTAAACAAAATTCAACTCATACAGTAAAATTTTTAGATTGCTACATTTTTTTTTGAATTTATTGTTTGCAAATCGATTGCAATCGTGTGCGAGTGCGACTTAGCCGCCGGCATCGAAAAGCGCTGCATAAAAATCCCTACAGAGTTGTTCTTTCGATTCAGCAGCCGCTGCGGACACGGTTACTTGGCAATGACTGAAACTTATGACTCAAGAGCAAGACACCAAGGACACATCACTTTTGGCCCTTTATTGTGTTCGTAAGTTATTTCTTGGTGTCGACTCCAAGATAACGCCAGTTAGACGCCAGATGCTAAGCGAGGTATCCAGCAGTGTAGACGCGGCCTATAACTCATTAATTATGTTTGTCAGGAGCAGCAGATCTTACTGGTGACTCAAGAAATAATTATTTAGGTCAGCTCGTTCCCAGTTATAATTAGTGAATCAATGAAGTTGCGCTTAGCGCTTACGACAGGCGTTCCAAGAAATACTTTTGCGATTCTTTTCTCCTATTTTCTTTTTTTAAGTTATGTGGAAAATTCTTACCGTTTTTGTTATTTTAATGTTAAACTTCTGAGCACGTTTTTATAACGTTTCTTAAAGGCGTGTTTTTTTTTACTTTAACAAGACCATTCTTGCAGGGAAACTCTAGTTATCAAAATATAAGAATTATTTGAGGTAGTACTAATTCTACGATATCGTATGCTAATAAACTTATATTTGAATACACACTCAATACTAAATTGTCTGACCCAAAAATGTAGCAACCAAAAAACAAGTTTATCAAACACGCTTTAGGCGAGACAAAACGTCTTACAAAACGATTTGTTGAAATAGTTATAAGATGTATCCGCAAACTACGCAAGTGACATCCGTTTGAAATAAAATATCGGACGAGGAGAAACTCCTCGGGGTCTCACTAATATTGCTTAGTGCAAGTCATAAGAAATTATACTAGTTAGCTCATTTCAATCAGTCCCATAAAGAAGAGAAAAATTGAGCATCAGCAAAACGCGTGTTTTGTCACTACACCAGGAATATTTGTATGGACACCTAGTTTTCATAATATGTTAAGTCGCTGTACTTATCTCCATACAAATTGTGAAACCATTGCCTATTTACTAACGGTGTATAGATGTAGATTCTTTAAACGTATACATTTTGTTGTAGATTTGACGATCTCCGTAGCCGAGAGGCGAGCACGCCGGATTTATGGCGTCGCCAATCGCCATCTCTGAGGTTCCGGGTTCGGTCCCCGGTCAGGTCAGTGTGGAAAATAAACGTTTCTATATTGTCTCGGGTCTGAGTGTTGTTTTAACGTTGTTGTTTCCGATTTCTATAACACAAGTGCTTTAGTTACTTTCCTTGGCATCTGAGCTATGTATGTGCTGTTGTCCAATATTTATTTAATCTTAGTAGGCCTAAAACTTGAGAAAAAGAAAAAAGAGTTAAGTAGCCATGCGTCTCCAATGCCGCTTAGACCGCATGCCTAAAGATGTCTTGCTGGTGCGGGCACTGTTAAGAATTTCCCGCTTTATTTTGTGACTTGAACCAAACATGGCGTACTCAGCGGTTCGTAACGTTGTGAAATCCAGTGGCGTACCAGGATCTAAAGTAGCTGCAAATAACGACGTCAATTTGCATCGTTCTTACATAATCTGCCGCCAACATTTTATTACAAGGATTTTAAATCGCTCCACAGTAATTGGTTTAGCTATACAAGCTGTAATTATACACTCGGTATTAGTTTTATTACAATTCAACCGTATTTTATTGAGAATTTTATTCTAACAACGTAAGCAACTGTATTTTCAATAAGTCAACTACTTTGAAATGTTAGCTTATTCAATATCAATCTACTTTTGGATCTATTTGGCAATTAATTTCAATGCAATTTAATTTAGTCAGATAGTAAAAAAATATTTAATTTCCATCATACCCAAATCACAATCACGGGATGAATCAGTAGACTCTCTTACTATTCCGTTTTCCCCAATATCTTCTTCTTCGCATATTGATGTCTTCTCCTCTTTAGGTATAAAGTATTTTTGCATGTACAATTTGTCTAGAAAAAAATATGTCGTTGATTTAGGGTACCCAAAGAGATGCTGCATTTCTCAAATTTCGCTTGGCATAATTTGATGCGTGTTTTTGTATGTGTGTGTTTGTGCAAGTGTGTGTAACCTTAAGAAAGCGACCGCTCTCTTTCATTCACTATCCCAAGCCCCAACGATAAAAGAAGGAAATGTTTAATTTAGCTAAATAATAGCTTTATAAACGAGCAAGTCACAAAAACACTGTGTAGGCTGCATGGCCGTGATTTGGTCTCGAAGTTCAATGCTCCAAAGTACGTTGCGATATAACCTAAAGCCAACAAGAACAGTAAAGTGATTTGACGATTTTACTGCAGAAACTTTGATGATTGGATTGGATTTAACTTACGGCATTTGCCTCACTAAGCAAAATTCTAGGACTTTGACTGATAAAGTTTTTTTCTATTATGTTTGTTTGTCCTAGGGTACACAACGCGATTTGCGTTTCTTGAATACTTTCGCATAATGCGAATTGTGTTTGAGGTACAAGTCGTACAACTCTAATAAAATACAAAGAGAGAGAAAAAAATATATAATAAAAAAATTTGTTTTTAGCAATTACCATGCTAGGTTTATCTAAGATTTTTAATACTTGAACAAATTCGTCCGCCTCAGGTGGGATCCAAACCCACGTCCATCGGTCCACGTCCACGGTATGCAATGAACGTGGGTTCGGATCCCCCTGAGGCGGACGATTTTTTTCAAGTATTAAAAATCTGAAATTATTATACTTAAATGAAATCAAATTCCTCGTATATACAGTATAAGGTATACTGCGAAATATTAAATGAGATCATTAATGTTTCTCTAATTCATTATAGCATGCAAAAATCTATTTTAAAGCGACTTCAAAAGGAGGAAAGGAGGAGGCTTTCAATTCGTCTAAATGTTTTTTTGTTATTTCTTGACTTGTCGCTTCTAATTTATTTAGTCACTTGAAGTTTTATATGGTTTGTCATATTTTGAAGTCTAAATAGATACTGTTTATTAATAATTTTGCATTTATTAAGTTTAACCTATTTAGTTCTTTCTCTTCTTTTTTAAATGGTTTTTTCTTCGAACTGTGGTTCGGCTTTAAGTCAGATTATTTTCTAATTAATCCGTGTTTCTTACGTATTTCCATGATTATTCATCTTCGTTATTACAATATACATTCTGTCAAAAAGTTTCGGGAATTGATGATTTGTTTATGGTCCAAACTTTTCCCGGTACTTTCTTAACAGAGTAGTACATTTTTGCGTGAAACAATATTTTATGGTATAATTTTTGGCGTAATCATTTGTCATTTTTGTTTTTCTAGTTACTTCCAAAATCTCAAGAGGGCTTCTCTTTAATGGACATTTCTCGGAAATGTAATTATGATTTAGTGAATTAATGTAGGTACCTACTTTAATCATTATATTCGGTAAAAGCCTTCTTTCAATTTGAATTGTCTGCTTTTTTCCGTAGAATGAATAATCGATTGAGTAGACGTGTTCTTGAATGGAGATTGCTACTTAGCATTTATTTTTACCTTTTGAACCGTTTTCCCCGTGTTTAAGCCACATCTGGTTACCATTGAACCCATCTGAAAAGTATAGTGACCCAACAAAAAACGGCAAACCCATTAAAAACGGACGCAACAAGCATTACCAACACTTACAAAAACACTAATAAATAACAATTCCGCAACCTTTACACCCTAGCCATAAGTCTCTAATATATTAGATTTAAGCTTTCCCCCACAGCCCACATAATGTCAACAGCAATAATCAAAGTACCTGGAGATGGAAATTGTCTGTTTAGGGCAATAGCTCAACAGATCAACGACTTATTTTACCTCACACTAGACCATGGGGCAGTCAGACGTGATCTTGCGCGATACGTGGAAAAAAACCAAGACGACGATGCAATGAAAATAGCTATTGCCAGCAACCTTGACACAGACAACCAAACACAATACCGTAACTACATTGCAAATCAATACAAAGACGGAGAATGGGGTGGTACGGACATCCTTATTGCAGCGGCTAACTTCTACCATATAACTATCAACATCCATCAGAAAGAAAATAGATCGACCTTAGTCTTCAAGCCAAAAAATCCTAACGACTCTGTTGGCGACATAAACCTAATCTATGACGGTAGCCACTATGATAGTCTCATATACGTCAATTCCGGAAATGAAAATACTACGCAAGTAAACAAGGCAGTACATAATGAGAAGAGCCAACATCAAAACACACTGGAAAGCACAAATGACTCGATTAGCTCCCCCATGAGTATTGAGGATTATGCAGACAAAACCGGGTATAGGCTAGTCAGTACATCAACTCGCCCTTAACATAACGTCGAACCAAGTAACCTAAAAATTGGTACATGGAACTTTCGAGGCACCGCAGACCCCAAGAAGAAAGACGAAATTGATAATTTTCTAAACAAAAACAACATAGATATCGCTTGCTTACAAGAAACCCACATGCTCACGGGAACATACAGCTCTAAAAACTACAAATGGTTATTGTCAGGATCAAACAAAAGCCGTTGCCTGGCCATCGTGGTCAAGAAAAATACAACCTTGCAAATAAAAAACGTAATTAATTACCCAGATATCATGGCGGCGACTATAGTAATAAATAATCTTAAAAGAAAGCTATTCATAATCACGGCCCACATACCGAACAAAACGGCGGCGGCTACTAAAACAATTTCCAGGTTACTGCAAACCATAAAACAAAAACCAAAGGACACTACACTAATAATACTAGGTGACTTCAATGCCCACATAGGATCCCTAGATGTAAACGACCTCCAAGAATCCGGTCAGATTGGAAATAATCTGCTACACAAAGACTCCAATGACATTGGTAATATCATTATCGATATTATCAGACGAGAAAAATTACGCTTGGATACTTCTTTTGGCAGACCAAGTTGTAAAAAAACGTGGAAATCGGGCAAAAGAGCATCACAAATCGACCACATACTTACAAAAGTGAACAATACAAGTCTATTCAACTTTATAAAAGGAGAGCCTTATAAGAAAACTTCGGACCATAAACTAATCATGGGTGAGCTAACCCAAACAAAATCAAATTCTCAAGATATACACTTTCCGATAGCAACAAGAGAATCCAATAAGATTCCAGTAAACCAAAATTTTAACTACAGGCACTTAAACTACGAGCTACTTCAACATGAAGCCATCCGCAAAAAAATCCAAAATGAAATTAAAATGACCACTGAAGCCTTGACCGTCAGTAATCAACACCAACGACCACTGCCTTGGGATACGATTATGGAAATTATGAAATTAAGTGCTACCAACACTCTCAAGAAGGTAGCAAACATATCTAAGGAGCACAGACTTGCGCTAGCTGAATTACAGAAAGCTAAATTTCGTAACCGACATTCGCGTGATACAACATCCCGACTAGAGTTAAAACATTGTCGCACCAAGTTGCAGTACATATTGAAAAAAAATGAAGACCGCGAATTCGAATCTTTTTTCAAGGACCTTAATAGCATGCATCCCTCTCAGCGTATGAAAACCACATATAACTTTTACCGAAGATTCAAAACAACTGAAAAGTACAGGAAGAAGACCACATATATACCTATTTCTAATTAGGAAAAGGAACTATCCAAATCTGAAGGTCCAGCCATATCTCTATGTAAGAACGAGAGTATAAATGACCTTTGCAAAGGCCCAAGCAATAAAGAAGTAGCTAAAATAATCAATAGTATGCGCAATGGCACAGCACCAGGTATTGACCAAGTAGTCACGGAACTATTTAAAGCTCTACCCGAAGAGATATTCACAGACCTAATGGAGCACTTTAGGAATGCATGGCAAAGCAATATCACACCATCAGCCTGGACCCAAACCGTCCAAGTCCCGATTCCAAAAAAAACGAACCCGAAATCAACTAACGAATATAGGCGCATTTCGATATGCTGTACTGGCTATAGAATATACGCCAACCTTATTCTGTCCCGTCTCGATAAATTGACCAAGAGCCTAGGCAACTATCAAGCAGCCTTCCTAGAAAATAGATCTACCGATGATCATATTTTGCTCTCCGTAGAATTCTCGACGAGAAATGGCGGGAAGGCACAAAAACATACGTCATGGCAATCGACATGGAACAAACTTTTGATACCGTAAACTTAAATGCATTGAAAGACATCCTCGTGTCCAGGACTAATAAGACTTTTACCAATAGGATTATAAAAGCTGTATGAATAAATCAACATGCATAAGGTGGTTTGGACAACAAACACGGTTTATTAACGAAATTAAAAAAGGCAAAGGAGTCAAACAAGGTTGCCCACTGTCACCCCGTCTCTTTACCATTCTCATTGACGACGTTTTAAAAACTCTAGAAGAAGAAGTACCATTCCTTCGTCTCAATCAAGACTTAATAATATCCCTACCGATGTGCCTATCATTTGCCGACGATATAATTATTTTAGGAACAAACTTTAGACAACTACAAATATTTTTTTCCCGACTCGAAGAACTTCTCATTACTGTTGGACTAAAAATCAATACCACAAAATCAAAAATATTGATTCGTGACCCGACAAATACCTACAGGCGCACCCAATTACTCCAAATTGGAGATGGTACTAATATCCAACCAGTCGAGGAGATAAAATACCTCGGCACTTACATAACATCAGGGCACAGCAGAAGAGAAACAATAAAAACCCGCTGCAAGCAAGGAGCTAAAAACTCAAAAATTCTAATCCCTTTTATTAGAAAAACCAAGATGCAATGGCAACTAGCAAGACTATTATATAAAATGATCATTGAGCCTACAATGACTTATGGACTAAAGGCCGCCGCGCTAACCAAAGCAAATCGATCTATGCTTAGACGGTACGAGCGGATCATTTTAAGAGACATGCTTAGCCACAGCAAATCTCCACCGAAAAACCAAAAAGTACACCAACTTTTAATGGGCAAGACAATTACTAAGAGAATAAAATTTCTCAGACTGTGTTACTACGGTCACATATTACGGCGAACGAAGCCGCACGTACTCCACAGCGCTATAAAACTCAAAGCAAATAGGCTAAAGATTGGCAGGCCAATATTTACGTGGAAGGACTCGCACTCACATGATCTGAAATACTATGATAAAACCCTAATAGAATGGAAACACCTAGCCGTAAACAAAAAGGAGATGAGACAAGCAGCTCAATCAATATTCGAAAAAGAAGAAACTGACAGTGAATCCGACGCCAGCAGCTCATACGAAACAACAACACCTATATAACAATGACACAGAACAACCAGCAAGCCAACCAAGTAACAAAATAACATAATAATCAGGAAAAAACCACAACACCCAAGGCCAGATTGCCCAACCCATCATCATCAACGCTCAATCCTAACAACAATAAACCCGTCTTTACCCATTTTCCTATACCAGGCTCAGGATGCATATCTACTTGGTTGTGGTCGATTGGTTTCAGCCGACTTGCGCGGTCGGTTGGCTGGTCGGCCGTCCTATCCCATCCCAGAGCGTGTCCCTCCTTATAAAATGTGCTACCTGGTATGCCGGTTTGACCGGAGCAGGCTTTGATCCTGGCTGGGCTAGTACCTCGTATCGTATCGTATCGTATATACGTACCTTTTGAACATAACGAACAAAACCAACAGCGATCGCAGATTCGAATTCCAGGTGAACCAAATATTTTAGTAATGACGAGCTTTATTACATGGTTTTCTTATTTTATGATCTAAATGATTATTGTTATGGTATCGTACCTACCAGTTTTAACCATTTGACTCCTAAAATGTTAAGCAATACTGAACGAAGGTAAGTACAAAAGAAAAGAATGTAACGTAGATTATTTGAAGTTTTTGTTATTAAAAACATCATAAGGTATTTTCCGTATAAGTGTGGGATCGAATTTAATTTATATTTATTGACAGCATCAAAAGAAAGTCTTTAAAAACGAATACTAAAAGACCCATTTTATAATAACAAATCAAATATCATTTCTTAGGTTTTCTTAGGTTTTCTTAAATATAATTTGGATATTTCTTCTAGAGAAAACGGTGTTTATCGAGAAAACTCTGTTTAATAAAATACTTATTTTAGTTCCTGCTTCAAAAATAAATCATCTTCTATTTATACCGTCGTCCATTACATTTGAGTTAAGTGTTCGAGGAAATTCTTGGAATCTTTTTGCAGGTCGTTGATTCCCCAAAATTGTATTTTTAGAGGTTTAATTGAAACAGCGTAACCTTTTATTTTAATAACTTATTTACACATATAAAGGAGCTTAATTTAATTATATTTGAAGAAACAATTTGTTTTAATGGTTTAAATAGGTTTTAATGCTCAAAACGCTAATTTATCAAGATGTTATCTTCTATGAAAAACGCTTAATGACGTCAAGTAACTGTTGTAGTATCGCGGTCACGTGTCATGAATAATAACTCCACTTCGCCAGAAGCGGTAATCCTTTGGTCGGTCGAATTCTAGCTGCAATGAACCTCAGAATGTAGTAGAAATTAAATAGTTTAACACCAAAAAACCGGCCAAGTGCGAGTCAGACTCGCTCACGAAGGTTTTCGTACCAATTTCTATAAAAAACAGCAACATAATACGTTTGTTGTATGGGAGCCCTCTTAAATATTTATTGTATTCTGTTCTTTAGTATTTGTTGTTACTTATAGCGGCAATAGAAATACATCATCCCTGAAAATTTCAACTCTCTAAGTATCACGGTTCATGAGATACAGCTTGGTGACAGACGGACAGACAGACGGACAGACGGACAGACGGACAGACGGACAGACGGACAGACGGACAGACGGACAGACGGACAGACGGACAGACGGACAGACGGACAGACGGACAGACGGACAGACGGACAGACGGACAGACGGACAGACGGACAGACGGACAGACGGACAGACGGACAGACGGACAGACGGACAGACGGACAGACGGACAGACGGACAGACGGACAGACGGACAGACGGACAGACGGACAGACGGACAGACGGACAGACGGACAGACGGACAGACGGACAGACGGACAGACGGACAGACGGACAGACGGACAGACGGACAGACGGACAGACGGACAGACGGACAGACGGACAGACGGACAGACGGACAGACGGACAGACGGACAGACGGACAGACGGACAGACGGACAGACGGACAGACGGACAGACGGACAGACGGACAGACGGACAGACGGACAGACGGTAACAACCTGGTAAGG
Source organism: Anania fuscalis (assembly GCA_950371115.1). Taxonomy (NCBI): domain Eukaryota; kingdom Metazoa; phylum Arthropoda; class Insecta; order Lepidoptera; family Crambidae; genus Anania; species Anania fuscalis. The sequence goes on from OX493337.1 coordinate 4,102,059, forward strand.
TAAAGGTTAGAAAAAGCCGCTGGATGCTACTGACAGGCTAGAGAGGGAGTACATAGGGATAGCTCAAGTCCAGAAGTGGACATCCTTGGCTGAAATGATAATCCTGATCACCAAATCCGATCTTCTTAAAATGGAATGTTCTTAATCTCATGTTCAGAAGCTACAGAAAAAGTTAGTTAACATCCTACATTTGAAGTGAATGTTCGTAACTTATATTGGAACATGTTAATATTCTAAAGTTTTAAACACAAGCCACACTGCTAACGAAGCTAAATAATGATAAGTAGGATCATTCGCTCACATATTAGCTCACTCTTTATTGCACACCACACAAAACAAACAGTGCAAAGAAAAAATACATTTAGAATGGTACACTTAGCAAACTAAGTACAATGCTAAAATGAGCCAGAGATGTTAAGTTGTGAGCTCTTACAACTATAGGCACCGATGTTGAGCGCTGGGTGAAATATGCGCTAAGGACCATTCCATCCATCCATCCATCAGCCGAAAGACGTCCACTGCTGGACATAGGCCTCCCCCAAGGATTTCCACAAAGATCGGTCTTGTGCCACCCGCATCCAGCGGCTTCCCGCGACCTTCACTAGATCGTCGGTCTTCCTTGTGGGGGGCCTACCAACACTACGCCTTCCGGCCCGCGGCCGCCATTCAAGGACCTTTCTGCCCCAACGGCCATCAGTCCTGCGAGCAATGTGCCCCGCCCACTGCCACATAAGGTTTGCGATTCTGAGAGCTACGTCGCTGACTTTAGTTCGCCTCCGGATCGTCTCATTTCTGATTTGATCGCGAAGGGAAACTCTGAGCATAGCTCTCTCCATCGCCCTTTGAGTGACCTTGAGCTTTCTTATGAGGCCCATTGTTAGTGGCCACGTCTCAGATCCGTATGTCATCGCTGGCAACACACATTGATTCCATACCTTGGTCTTGAGGCATTGCGGTAGTATTTGTGAGGAGAAGATATTACGTAGCTTCCCGAACGCTGCCCATCCGAGATGGCTTCGACGATCGACCTCTTTCTGGAAGTTGGACTTACCTAGCTGGACTGTTTGTCCAAGGTAAATGTAGCGGTCAACGACTTACCATAAGGACCATTACGATAACGTAAATGGCTAGTAGTAGGACGCACCTGCACCGCCGGCCGTGATTGGTTGTTAGCTCCGCGCACTTGCGTCTCTAAGCTGATACGATGATCGTCTCGTAAGTTGCGCAAAACAATCCCCGCTCTTTGGGTGCCGGGTACTGTATAGTTGGGTAGACATGAGCGCTTTTGTCTTCACTCCCAGTGTGGGCAGTGCTCTCTACGTACAAAGTTCACTACAAAAGGTTTATTACTTTCGAAGATTTTGTACTTGAAAGTTTGCTTTTAATGCCGTGCTCCCAACAAAGCTATTGTTGCACCCTGTGTACCAGTAGGTAACTCATTCTTTGTATCATGTTAACTTATACTATAGATTGATAGTAAAAGTTAAAAAGTATAAGTCTATATACGGCTCACTACAAAACCACCTCAACTCGCGGATCCAGTGCAGGTAAGAAATTTATTTTACGGTGACTAAACCTTACTGTCAGATAAAATCAGGGCCATAACCATGAACTCTTAAAACAATCTCAAAGTGGTCAAATCTGTCAATTTTGGTACGTCATTTCATACAAAATTTGACAGAAATGATAATGTTTGACAGATTTGTGATTGTTTTAACAGTTCATGGTTAGGGCCCAGGTCTCTGACTAGGTTTTGCGACTATTATCATCAAGCGATATTAGCTGCGACAAACATTCGACGTCTGTTAGAAGGTTTGTGTAAAATGCCTCAATATCTTGGAGGAGGAGGAGAGAATTGGTTCAAATAAAACCTGCCGGATGCCGTCAAAACGCTAAAAAGAAGATTTCAGTATGACGATTTTTTCACATAAAAACAAAGTTATAAATATGCATCAGCGGCGCTGCACACAGGTCGTAATCACGTGCATAAAATAATGCCCTAGTGTGAACTCCGAGAACATCTAATCAAGAGTTTTTGTTTCTATTGTCTCCCGCGTTAGAGCAACGTGTGAAGTGTAACATTCCGTAAGCAAAATTACTTGATACTTGATGGAAGTGGGTAAAGTTTTTAAGCATCCGTCTCTTCAAAGGCAGACCTGACATTTTGTTTTATTGTCGGTAAATATTTATTGATTATCCTCTTAAAATGCAATTACTTTTTCAACGCGAAAAATATCGGAATCTCAAAAAAAAAAATTACAAGTCATGCCCGACTTTTTGGAATTCAACATTATTCATTTTACACCTTTTCACTGTCCTTTACTAGTTGGAGAGGGACTATTAGAAGAGGACTGTCGATTTTGTTTAAATTGGTTGTTTTATTATATTGCCTTAGTTATTTGCATTTCCCGGTAACAGTAGGTACATTGAAAGGTCACCTACTCGGGAAAGAAAACAATGTTTTTCTTTTCTATTCCTCAGGGTGCGGACATTTTACAATCTAGTAAAAGCCTTAAGACGATTACCTTGTAGTTCGATCGACTTTTTGTGCCAGAGAAGAATAACAAATGCAAGTTTTTTTGTTATGAATTTATTTATTTATTTCTACGTTATTGCACAGCCAAAAACCTTACTATCATGAGACTTTGCTCGGGTCACATTACATTCAAAAAGTTTACCTTTTCAATGAGTTAACCAACTAAGAATTTGGTATAATCCTAGATCACTTTTTGATGAAATACCTACGGAGAGAACAAGAAACAACGCAGTGAATTGAAGTGCTTTAAAAAAAGTTGATAAAAGCCCAAAATCACCCATCCCCACGGAATAGTTAAAGGTGCCCAGAAAGCTGGCAGCATTGCCTCGCTAAATGGCTATGATAATTCGCTATCCAAGGTAGCACCAGCCCTCAATTCACCAGAAACATTTATCAAACGGGTGGATAATTCGGAATTAATAAACCTCGTTAAATAAATATTTTTGAATTATTTATCAGCTAAAAGAAGAATTTTTTAATAGCAAAGACAAAATTTTGAATAATTTAATAAAAAAAAATGTAATTTAGAGTAAATAAACAAGGTATAGCATTGCTAAACTGATTAATTTGTGATAGTAATAGAGATGATAAACAAATCTTGTGTCTAAAGTGATCTAATTCAACTAAGTAATTATTCCACAGTGTCAATGTTTGTAAAACATCAATCCAACTACTACAGGTTTGTTCAAAATAATTGGTGACACATTTATATTTGATTCGAAATGTAATTAAAAATGAATTGGCTAGCGGCCTTAACTAGATATTGCTTGTGTATTAGTTTCCAAATAAATATTAAATTAATAAAAAAATATAAGACGACAACACATACATTGCTATGATCCTAAGGTTAGTAGCTATAGCACTTGTGTTATAGAAATCAGAAACAATGACGGTACCACAACACCCAGACCGGGGCCAATATATAAAAGTTCGTTTTCTACATTGACTTACATTCTGTCAAGAAAGTTTCGGGAATTGATGATTTATTTATGGTTCCAAATTCATTTTTTTTTGTTGTTGTTAGATTGGCACAACTGTTTTCTATTTTAGTGCGGAGTTTAAGTTACATCTGATAATTAGATTAAATACAATATTGTTTTTAGTTATACCATATCTAGTGTGTATTGCGAATTTCATAATGGACAAAAACATCGAACAACTAGTTTGTCTTAAATTTTCCATCGCCAATGGGGTTTCGTGTTCGGAGTCTCGGAAAATGTAACGGAAGGCTTACGGCGATTCGACTTTATCAAAAACACGTGTTTATGAGTGGTATACAAAGCGTTCAAAAGCGGTCGAGATGTGATGGAAGATTTTCCTCGCTCTGGTAGGCCATCAACTTCTGCTACTGAAGATATCAGTAGCAGACGTTGATTGCCTACATCGCAAAAGTGAAGGAAATAGTAACTGAAAATCCTCATTCATGTTTTAGAGAGCTAGCCGTCGAACTTTCTATGTCACACGAGTCGATTCGTACCATTTTAAATAATCAATTGGGTATGAAACATGTTTACCCTCGGCTAGTCCTAAAAGACCTGAATTTTTTCCAAAAACTCAATCGCAAAAGAGTCGCTGAGGACATGCTAGAACCAGTCAATTCTGACCCAACATTCATGAAACGCATTGACGTGGGTTTTACGAGTTTGACATGCAAACTAGTCAACAAGCTTCGGAGTGGCGCCTTCAAAATGAACCGAAACCGAAGAAACCGCGCCAAACTCGATCGAAAGTCAAAGTCATGTTGACTGTTTTCTTTAACTGTCACGGTGGTGCACTCAGAATTCTTGCCAGAAGGTCAAACGATAAAAAAAGAGTATTATTTAGGCGTTATAGAGCAAATTAGACGAAAAAGGCCAGATTTGTGGAATGAAAATTCTTGGATTTTGCACCACTCCCACAAGGCCATCATTGTGAACGAATTTTTGACCAATAACTCAACAAATACCATCGAGCAGTCACCTTATTTACCAGATATGGCTCCAGCCAACTTCTTTCTTTTTCCTAAACTCAAATTACCACTTCATGGCACCCGGTTTCATTCCGTAGAAGACATAAATGTGAATTCGCGGCGAGAACTGAACTCGATTCCGGAAAAAGCGTTTAAAAAATGTTTTGATGATTGGATTATTCGTTGGTATAAGTGTATCGCTTCTGAAGGAGCATACTTTGAAGGCGATAAAATAAATTTGGATGAATAACTAACATTTTGTGTATTATTAATCTTTTCCCGGTACTTTCTTGACAGAGTAGTATACGGGAATCCAACCCTCCTCAGAACCTCAGAGATGACGACGCCAAGTCCGGCGTGCTCGCCTTTCGGCTACGGAGGTCGTCAATATTATATTGATTTATTTATGTACCTTAAGTATTCTGGTGATTGCTAATAGAGATGATATCACAATTAGACAAAAATATTTTTGTGAGTTTTGGTAAAAAAATATTTTATGCTGTAGATTTAGAAGCCTAGTCGTGGATACTTTAAAAAATTACAATGCTCCTACCATCGTAAGTTTTTGGTAAGCTTCTTTATTATTTTAATCTCATTTTTGTACATACATTATCATAAACAATTTATGTTTGCAATCGATATTTGTACTTTTAAGTGGTGTCAAGGGCTATTTTAGTTTAGGTTAGTTGAGTTGACCGTTACTAAAACATTACATCATTTAACTTTAGTTTAATAAAAAAGATCGCTGGCCATTTACTTAATTATCAAATACCGAAACCCTAATTAGGCACAAAGGATCGAAACAAAGAATAACTAATAAAAAGATTTATTCAGAGTTTCCCCTTTTATATAAGTAATGTTCTGTGGAAAACAAAGAAATACAAAAAACTAATTAGTTACGAGTAATAAGACTTTTGCGCAAAATTTTATAAACTATTTTTTTTAAGTCGATTTCGGTCTGAGTGTACTAAGTGGCATGACCAAATTACATATTTCTTATTATAAGTGATTAAAAACTTTTAAACATGACTTTTTGTTTGTCATAATATGGTACGTCATGCACGTACTTAAGAAAGAAAAATGATATTCGTAAGTTATTAAAAAAATATTATAAAACTATTATTTAGTGCATTACGTTAATGAAAAGTAAAAGTCAAAATTTAGAACACTTCATTTCATAATCAAAGAAAAAGCGGTTCCTAAAACAAAGTAGGTATAATAATTTGTCTTTCATCGTATAGGAATGAAAAAAAAAGGTTTTTTTTACATCCCCACTCAATTGTTCCATTCAGCAACGTTTCAGGCTAGTAAAAATAAAGCGGATATCTCATAATTCGAAAGAGCCGGTCCATTCTCAGCTCAGTTTTATTTTGGCACTTGCCTTTTATTAGCGGTGAAAGTGAATCAAAGAATTCTTTGTGTGCCGGGCGGATTTATCAAAAGTCAATCGGTTAGTAGTCCTAAAACTTTATATGATTCTTATCACTTAGACAGAAAGATCATAATTGGTAAGGGTTTTTTATTAGGTAGTAAACACACACTTGTTTCCACAGCTTATTTGATTGTCTGATCATTTCTCAATCAGACTAAACGATTTAATACATTGTGTTTTGTTAAGGCTAGTTGTTTTTTATTTAATTAGACAACGCGCTGTTATTACCAGTAATGGAGCTTAGTTTTTTAGTTTTACCGTTCCTAAATAGTACAAATGAAAATGAAATATTACTAAGCTGCTTATTTATGATGTCTATCCAACTGTTTGACATTTCAAAGGCTGTTTAAGCGGCTTTTGAATTTGAATGGTAATATTAAGGCACACAAAGGTAATAACTATACTATACTATATATTTTTTACATAATATGTGTGATGTAAAAAAAAATACGACAGACACGAGTTTTTTTTTTGCTTTATCGTGAAACGCTATCACACAAAATTGTCTACCTTCTTTGATAATCCTGAGTTCTCAAATATAAAACAACAAACAACCTATACCCGCCAAGTGTAAATTAGGCTGGCACTAAGTCGGTTTTATAATAAAAATAAATTAAAGTCAATAAACATAACAACGATTGTAGTTGTAGAGTCTATAAAATAGTTAAAAAAATATTTAAAACAAAAAAAAATCAGTGGAACTGGTAGTCCAAGACTATTAACTACTTTAATTGAGTTGCTTTGTTTTTATTGAGCTTTGTTATAAAATTAATTTAATGTTTTACTTCATTGACATAATAATTTATTAATTAATTGAATAAGATACACAATCAACATACGTTACAGTATTCAGTAGAGTTAGTTACCAGGCAAAGAAAAGTAGTCATTTTTAATAGCATTACTCGTATTATTTAACCAGTTGCAATTAACAACTTAAACTCATACCTTTTATTAATTTCTAGTGAACTCTACGAGCTGAGAAAGTTTTAAATCTTTCAAGTAATTAATGCATTTTGTATATTAAACCTTAAAATATGTTGACTGTAAAAAATATTATGTAGTTCGTTACAAATAAGTAATTAATTGAACCCTCTGCCGACGACGATCGCTCCAATTCGGTTGCACTTGCACCTGAAACGGCTCATTATTTATCAAAAGAACATGCCACATTTAAGGGTTGTCAAAAGTAAATCTCTCCCAGACTATATTTACCGCATCATTTATTGACGCCCGATGTCCCGGGTTGTACTACCGGCCGGGTTTATTTTGTACAAATTGTATCTGACCTTACAACAAATCGTATTCAGGTATATTATACCTACATTTTATTATAACACATAAAGATCAAAGATAGTTTCTTACTTTCAAAACTTGCTAACAGATGTGTTGTGTTGTATATTTTTTTGGATTATTGGTAACATAATAATATTTTTAAATAATTATTCTTTTGGCTGTTTGTAAAAAAAAATACGTGATTTTATATGTAATTTATTTATTTTAATCGAACTCGGAACCTCAATGATGGCGACGCCTTAAAGTCCAGCGTGTTTGCCTCTCGGCTACGGAGGTCTTCATTCAACATAGTCATATTAACAGTGTATTGAACAGGAGTTTCGTGTTGACTACAGATCCTTAAGAAAACTCACTACGAATACCTATTATGATCACTATAACCATAGAGATAGTTGATGACCTAACTGCGTGGGATGTAGGTTATTTTTATTGAATTGATCCCGCATTTTATCCTTACTATAAATAAATTCTAAAAGTGCCTATGCATAAATAAATTATTTATGAACAATAAAATAAATGCGGCAGATAATAGACCATTTCCAATAGTTTCGTTCGTAGTAAGAAATTTAAATCTCTGTATTAAGAGTTATTATTGTGTTTTTCCAGAAAAAAATTCCAGCATACCCAAAACCGAGGATTTTTGTTGTGTTTTGATCCGAACCGGGAATCGCAAGAAGTAGCAAAAAGTAGGGCTCGCTTTGCCCATCTTACGAGACGATCATCGTATCAGAGACGGATATGTGTGTGTGCAGAGCTACCTACCAATCACGTAATCGTAACGGTCTTCTGCGCATCTTTCGCCCAGCGCTTAACATCGGTGCTACTAGTTGTATACGTTACCATCTGCATTATAGGAAAATTACTGTTACATGCCACAACGCAAATCGAATCAATGGTTAATTTTATTGACCAGTTTAAAACAACAACACTGACCGGTAGGTTTTATTTTCAAGTTGAAAGTTATAACTTTATGGATAACTGATCTCCGACAACCCTAAGTCCACCTGCCCGCCGGTCGAGTGACCTAGTAAAACCAGTACTGGCACTCAATTACTTGCTGGAAAAGATGAAAAAAAAAGATATAGGATAATGTATTGTAATTCAAGGGACCGCGCCAACGGGACCGCGAGTAATACCCAACTTTACTATGTACATACATGATCTTTATAAGCTGTATAGATACGTTTTTTTTTTAATAACTGCAAAATATAGCAGTCACAATAGTGTTAAAATATAACTAAGCAAAAGTGTAATAAAAAGTTCGGTTATGGTTACATTTAGAAGAGCCTGTGATTTTGGAAGTTTGATGCTGACGGCACTTACAAAAGACTATATAACCCTTTGCAACACAAAAATATCTCAATTAATATATTTTTTAAATGCCTTATATTGACATAAAATTCACTCAACGGATTTCTTAGTGGCTAACCCCTTTATTGGCTTGGCAACAATCAAATCATCCGCTCGTAGGAAAGGTTGATTTATTACATATTCCTGTAGTAATCCCGAAAAGCTTTCTTCATAAAAAGTGGTTTGCGATGCTTATTATATTCGATGGGCACTGAAATTATAACTAGGCTGTTCATAAAATCCTTAAACTTGGTTTAGTTTGGTATTAATTCTTTGAAATCATAGATTGACTGGTAGAGAATGCTTTAACACGTTGAGCGCCACGCGGCTCACCATTGAACCCAAAACAATAGATTTTTTCGGCAGTCAACCGCCAATAGTTCGAATACATTTATTATTGTGAGTAGGTACATATATTTATTTAATATTTTAATTATTTGCAATCTGACATTTTAGTATTATTGTCATTGAAGTATTTTTACTTTATTGATTGTAATCTCTTTATTGTAATTTTATAGTAGTATTATATTTAGCAAGTAAATATATTTTTAATATTGTGGTGCCCTTACAGCTGGGTTTATGTGTTGGACAAATTTAATTGCAACATCTTTTATACCATGAGAAACAATAAATGAATAATTAATTATTTCGTGCAATAAAGAATAAAACAATCAACACTTTTATGAACACTTATAACTCTACTATGGACTTAAAAGGTTTTGACCGTGATTGTTCTAAAATTAGAACTGACCCTATTAAGTCCTTTAAAAAATTTCTTTTACAAAAGAGGTCACTGTTGTTTGAACACGTGTTCATGAATTAAAATGCTCTTCGTGAAGATATTTTATAGATAACCTATAAAATTTACGATGGCTATTCTATTTGTGACGAGCTCAATCAATTTGTTGTTAGAATCCACATCAATCTATTCTTGTTCAGTGAAGTAAAGAATCTACGTAATCATCAAAGCAAATTGCTTCGTTGTCTAGAAACACTTTACAACGTTAAAATACCTTTCACTTATTTGTGAGTTCAGTAAACTTTATTTTACACATAATTAACTTTATTATAAGAAATGAAACATTTAAAATGAATATACTACGAAATACGTTAAAAATGAACAAGTGCATCTTAGCTGACCCTCTCCGAGGCAGTAAATTTGTTATGTTTTTACCCGACTGCCAAACGAGGGTTATGTTTTTCGAGCGTATGTATGTATGTAAGTATGTCCATTTTTTTGGCACGCCCTACAGCCTTAACCGTTTAACGGATATAAAATTATAATATATCAATAGATTCGTCTCAATTGTGGGAATGACAAGGGGTATGTTATTTCCTAAAATTCCCGCGGAAACAGGCAAAAAAAAGCACTGAAAAAATAGGAAGGAAAAACCGTTTATTGGATTTCAACATAATGATATGTCATTAGATTCGTCTCAGTTGTGGGAGTGACATAGGCTATGTTATTACCCGGAATTCCTATTGGTACATGAATTAAACGAGAAAAACCGATTTCAGATAGTACTTACTCGAGTTAAAACCCTTTTTTTCAATAAAGAGTTACAAATAAGGCTTTATAGTTAATTGAAAAGTAGTAGTAGAACACTACTAACTAAAAAGTCAAAAAAAAAATTAATAAATTAAAAAAACCAAAAAACCTGACTGCGTAAAAAGTGAACTTAAAAGATGAAAACAAGATTTAAAGAATCAATTTGCAGTCGGAGGCATCAAATCCATTAACAGCATAATGATGATTGACTTAGTATGCACTGCGTAAGCTGCGTTAGTACCTAATTAAGTAATTTAAATCCGTGTAGAAAAAGTCGAATCAAGTAACATAGATTTAATGCCTCAGACTGCAAATTGATTCTTTAAATCTTGTTTTCATCTTTTAAGTTCACTTTATACGCAGTCGGGTTTTTTGATTTTTTAAGTTTATTAATTTTATTTAGTTAGATAGATAGATCTAAGTAACAGAGTAAAAATGATAGGGCTGATAAAATAAGTTTAATAAAAAACTAAAAACCGACTTCAATTCCAGCCATCGAAAGTTAAAATGTGTTCATTCGCACCGACTCCAAAAAGAACTGATTAGGTATGTTTTAGTCAATATTATTTTTCGCTTTTTAATTTCATTTTGAAGTCGGTTTTTAGTTTTTTATTAAACTTATTTTATTTCACAATTTTATGTGTTAAGTGCTCTATTTTTCCCCTCCTAACTCCGCCAAAAATGACTTTACAGCAAAGTGACCTAGACAAATGTTGTTCTTCTGTGGACCCAATGGTATAGTAAAAATAGGGTGCTATTAATGATCAATTTTTCGACGAAATTTATTACATGTCCCAGACGCCTTTAAAATAAGCTTCAGTTTTCACCTTCCAACTCCGCCAAAAATGACTTAACAGCAAAGTAACCTTAGCTAATGTTGGTCCTCCATGGACCCCCCCCCCCCCCATCGAATGGTATGATAAAAATAAGGTGTTATATTGGGTCAATATTTCGACGAAAATTTGTAAATCTTAAGGAAAGGGTTTTCCTACACTCCAACCAGAACGGCGGCTATTTTGGTGTCGTAACCATAGGATAAGGTCTTGCATTAAATACCAAGTCAATTTAAGAAAGGAACTTTTAATTATTTTTTTACTGGGTGTGCGGGTACGCCCCCAGTAAATAAAAATTGGCGGTCCGGTACCTCATAAGCTCCACGTCTGCTCAACACACTGCGAAATACGTTCTGTCGACAAAGAGCAGTATTATTTTCTAACTCCTATCCGTTAAGGAGTTCTGTGGCTTCCATCATCAGGTCAGCAACATGACATGATGATTACCAGACCCAAAAATCAGCATTGAGTCAGAAAATATATGCAAAACATTATGGGTGCCTATAAAAATTGAGGGTTGCCCTCGATTTCCCCAGGATCCCATCATCAGAATCTGACTTGGTGTAAATTGGATCACCTCGGAAGTATACCCTTTCAAACTAAAAAATGAAATCGGTTCATAATTGACGGCGTAATCGCGTAACAAACATACAAAAAAAAAAAAAACATTTAGACGAATTGAGAACCTCCTCATTTTTTTGAAGTTGGTTAATAAATATTTACTTTACATAGATAAAAGTCCAAAAATAAAGGTGGCTAGAAAAAAATAACAAGCAACATTGTCTCGGGTCTGGGTGTCGCGGTACCGTCGTCGTTCCAAAAAATAAAACCACAAGTGCTTTGGCTACTTAATCAGAGTCCGCCGCTAAGGTTAAGATAATTTGGACTTGTATAAGTGTATATTCAACAGCTAGGTTTCTTAGCTACAGGTACCGTATTGCCATTTTGCAAAAGTGGATGAACAAAGTTCAGATAGTTTGTCGGAATCGCTAAATTAGATGAGGGTATTTTCTTTTGTTTTAACTTAATATAAGTCGTTTTGTTTTTGTCAAAAAATAAATCATTATAAAGAATTTCATCGTACTTTACTACTTATCTTTTAGAGATCCGCCGCAATTTCCATGCCTTGATATATTTTATTCGCCAACCAAGTAACGAAGGGGTAATTAAGTTGTCTCCCATAAAGCAAGTTATTTGCACTGTAAACATGACGATTGGAAGGAATTAAGGTAGTGGGTTAGTCGGCACCACCAAAAGAGTCTGAGGCAGAGTAACTGCATTTTTCTTTACCCAGGCATCATTTACAAAAATCATACAAAAGTGAAAAATCCTTGCTTTTACTCGTAGAGTCAAATTCCAGGAAGGAAATCCGATGCTACTTGTGCTTTTGGGCAACGAACCTGACAAGTCGGCTGCAGTCAAAAAGTGGACTTTAAGATGTGGGGACAGTACAATGAAGCGGGTAGTATTGACGAGTTAAAAACCTTCGCTGGCAATCGAACACAAAATTTGGACGAGGGAATATTGACCTCCTTAGAGACAGATAAGTATTCAACCAGCTAATTATACAAATCAATGTAATCGTCATCGCATCCGACGGAAATAATGGAATGTCGTTTATGACTAGCTGGCACTTGAAACTTGTTCACCTTCTTAATCCGAGTTTCTGGCTCCGAACAAGTCAATGCATGTCCGCTCTTGTTTCGTTTCAACTTCAACAGTTTGGATTAGTTGAAGAAAACAAAATATTGTATTTTGTATTTAAAGAGGTATTTGTTGGTGTACAGAACCCGAAACGTTAGTGAATTAAGGTGAAGTAATATTTCGGAGACCACGCCTAGGCAAACGTAGTGTAGGACGCCCCCCAGCTCGATGGACCGACGACCTGAGGAAGATGGCTGGCAGTGGATGGATGAAAAAAGCGGGAGATCGTGCTCTTTGGCGCTTTTGGGGGGAGGCCTACGTCCAGCAGTGGACTGCAATAGGCTGAGATGATGTTCATGATGACCATACTCGTACGTATTAGTAAAAGCTGTGAATTACTGCAGAAAAAAGACGTAGGTATGTTTTATTAGTCAGAATAAGGGGATATTAAGGGTGGAAAGTTGAGAGATTTAGTAAGTTTTAAGAGAGTTAAGAATTTTGCAATTACTTCGCTAGACTGAAGTTTTGAACGAATTTTCCTTGGTTCAAAATTTAATCAACACCGAATGCATTGGTCAATTTAAAATCGACTACATAAACTTGCATAGCGTCATCATTTATCTTACTGTACCTGTGTTCTATGTGTTTGTATGTATTATAATAATAATTCAGTTTATTTGCGTATATTATCAATTAGGACTGTGGGTAGTTGAAGCTATGCTATTTTTTTTGTAGATATATTTGTTGTGACTTTAATGTTTCCTTTGTTAAACCGCCCACTAAACATTATTTTTAGTAAAATGGTTGACAGACAGAGACTTGCATTGACATAAAAAAAGTCTTGACCAGCAAAGCTTATAAATAAAACCGATTTATTTACCAAAGCGAAGAATAAAAATATTCCAAATAAAGTTCCTACTACAAAAAACGTCTAGTAAACAAGTTCAGTAATTATGTTTTATTGTTAGCTAAAGGAAAAACGTTCGTAAATCTTACTTTTGTATTGATAAACTGATTGAACATTGCATGACTTTTACCAAACCCAAAGTTGTTATAAACAACAAAACAACACAAGGTCGTAATCTGGGAAACTTTTTGACGTAATCCCTTCTATCCGGATTTAGCCTTCATAACCGACACGGAAACGATTGCTAATTATATCGATAACTTCCTTGTTATCTCGATTTGTTTTTAATTGCCCATCATTATACTGTAATCAAATTAGTGTTTTTTTATTGGCCGCTATCTAAATTGTTCTGGCCTAATGACCACAAAGAACATTAGGAAACGCACTATAATTAATGCTTATTTGTCATTTGACTAGTGTGTAAAAAGGACATGACAATGGCAAAGCTCTTCATAAAATTACCTATACTCGTATATAGTCAATGTCTTATTATAGTTATAGCCCATAGTCATTGTTCGTTTTCCATGCCACTGATTACGACTCTACATTGAGGAGGACTCAATAACTGCTATTTGAAAACTGTATTTTTATGTTGGTAACTTACAAAACAACAGAATTTGGGCACGATTATCAAAACACGTATGACTATGAAGCATACTAACCGTTAAAGTGGTCAATCCAATCACCTTTTCACATGCCACAGAACTGTCGTTTATTCACTTAACATGTCAGATGCACTTTCACTCGATTGAAAGCAGTTCTATTCGATTCTGCTTCGGTGGCGAATCGTTAAAACTGCTGCGGTCGTTGCGAGCGCACTCGTCATACTAACGAACGGCGCGGGCGCAAGCCTCCTTCCCCCTCTACACGTCACGATTGACATTAGAAACTATACAGCCTTTATATCCAACGCTTTAAGATTTAATATTAACAAGTTGTTGCGTCGATCGTTAGTTTTTCTTGAAAACATCGTCATGGATGTTGACGCTACTTTTGAATCAAGTGGTGAGATAGTCGCACAAATTGAGGTTGCATTTGGTGGCTAAGCGACGAATTATTGTGTTAAACATGAAGAAAAACTACACGTTAGTATTATTCTGTGTGGGTACCTACCTCTCGAGAAGAAACGCAACAGCACGTGCTCATGGAGTGCAGAAGCATGGCAGAACAATGGGAACGGATTTTCCAATCACCAGGATAACTCCCGGAAGCCTTTAAGAGCCTGAAAAGGCTGCTGACCTTCTGGGATAACCTGGGCTGGTTGGAGTTAGGAAAAAGATGCAGCAATAAAATTGATAGAATCAGGCGTTACTTTGCGGAAATCCATAACTAAATAATTATGAAAATGTAATTATTTTGCTTACAACTTCCGCTTAGTTACGCCGGCATAGGAACCCCAATTACACCACCTGTAACCCACAATCTAAGGACAAACACAGGCATATGCAAAGAGCACTGCCCTCCCTCCCACAAATCGCATGCGAAACAGACGAATGCAAAAGTTAGTACCCAACACCGACATAAAAACCTCGACGCGCGTTTCGCTACTTTACGTGAATTCATCAGGAGAGATGTTGTCGCCCCGGCTGCGCTTCGACGACGTCGTCGAAGTTGTAAGCAAAATAATTACATTTTCAATTATTCAAAGATGCAGCACGCACAATGGCCCAATCAAGACGCTAAGTGCGGGAACTGCCCAGCTAAACTAAACTAAACCCACCTCGCGCTAGGTAGGTACATAGATATTCTAAGGTCTAGAACGTACGATACGCGTAGGCTATTAAGCCTTGAACGGCCTTCTGAATGGGTTTCCCCAGATACGCAACTGGTTTGAACAAAGAATAACAATTTACACTTTAGAGTTCGTTAGTTATAAATATTATGACAAAAAATAACATCCGACTTTATCAATGACTAGTGCTTTTAATTTGTGAATTAATTAAATGTTCAGATTGTTTTTGTTAGCCTTCATCGAAAATTAAGAGCAGAATACGCAGAAAAGTAAAAACACAATTAGAATTTTGAGATAAATTTACCAGATTTTGTCAGGACTGAATAGCATTAAAACAGAGACTTTAAAGTTTTGTGCAAATTCCATTAATAGGAGTTTGCCAAGTCATTGCTATCTTCAACTAAGTAAATAGGTAAAGACTAGCCCCAGATTATCCGTCTATCTGCCACAGATTTCACTGAACCTTGGCCCTTGGTAGAATAATTGGGTTTAAAAACTTTGAATTGTCGAGAAACTGGAAAATTTACTTTTGGCCTTGATGCTTAGCATTTTCAGATAACAGAAAACTGTTTTGACTGATTTATTATCATGAAATTTTGAACTAGTTGGTTCTTAATTAAATTAATACCCGTTTTGCGAATCGTTTTCAAAATCGTGTGCGATATCGGTAGTTTAGACCGGTTTTTTATGTGTTTAAATAATAATAAAAATACATCCAAATTGAGAATATAATCCTATTTCAAATGAGTTAAAAATTTAATATTGAATATTCAAAAATATTATTGAATGTCAACACTTATAAAATCAGATAGGCAATTTAGTTTAGTAAAGTGCTCATGTTACGCACAGGTTTTAAATCACATTATATGTTCGTAATTAAGGCCCGTACCCAAATGAAGTTTAATGGAAAATGTGCTTTTGCTCCTAATTGTTCCGTGGCCGTTACTTCTACTTCTCTTTACGGCATGGGCCGTAATTTTGCATTGAGGCCAGGGACGTTCCATCCCAAACACCTGGGCCAATTTGCATTTAGTGATCTCGTCAATATTAGAGAGTATACCTGCATATACTGTATGACTTTATTTAGTTTTTACTGTTGTGTGAAGAAAATCAAAACAACGACGGCAATTAAAATAATGTTACTTAATAAAAATAACACGAGAACGGTCTGAATAAAAAATATGAAAAGTGATTATTATGAATAACCAAACGGTAGTAAAACCAAAAATAGGAACAACAATTTTATGAGAGCCAATATGAACCCCTCTATCCACCCCTCAAGTTTGCAAAGCGTTCTGTGGAAAGGGCTATGCTTGGTGTTTCTTTGCGAGATCGAAGCAGAAATGGGGAGATCCGTAAACGAGCAAAAATCACTAACATAGCCCGACGGATTAGCAAGATAAAATGGCAGTGGGCGGGGAACATACTCGTAGCAAGTCGTAGAACTGACGGCCGATGGCAGAAAGGTTCTTGAATGGTAGCCACGTACCGGCAAGCGCAGCGTGGGACGTCGACTGAATGGACGACCCAAAAGATGAACAGACGACCTGGTAAAGGTAGCAGGAAACCACTGGATGCAGGCCGCTTTCAACCGGCCAATATGGAAGTCACTGACGGAGGTCTATGTTCAGCAGTGGACGTCCTCTGGCTGAAATGATGATGATGATGAACAATTTTCTACCAAAATCATAGTGCTCTTGGTCAAATCTAACATCGGCGATTTCTAGGATCGAGGTCCTAATTATTATGAAAAACTTTCTACGTACGGCTATTAGTCAAAGTGCCTAAAGAGTCTAGCAAAGCAACACAAGTAAATACACATATTTGCTAGTTCTTGCTTATGCTTTGGCATTTCAGCTAATAAATAATTAAGATCGGGCTTTGTCGTCCCTTTTAAATTCAATTGTTAAATGTAAGCATATTTGCACGAAAAGTATACTTACTTACCTTAAGATAATCTCTTTGATGGGTTTGTAATTTGGCAAATGTGTTGTGTTTACTTGGAAAGCCTAAAAATTAAAAGTGACATTAAATTCACTGCGTGTTTTTAGTCGCAAATTGAATTTCTGCGAACAAACAAGGTCAGAGTACGACTAGGTACTTATAGATTGATTAATTGTACACCTAATATTAGACCACACCTAAAATTATAATCTCATAATATTAAATTTGTAATGTAAATACACAATTTGATTTGATTATTAATTATTAAATATTATAAGAATTTTTTTTACATGACACCTGAAGTGTTGTGTTATTGGCCGCCCGAGGTTTTGCTTGCTTAAAAAAATCCTTAGAAAACATTAAAAGTTACTTAAAACAAGTAATTACTGAAATATATTAAAGTAAGGACGGGAAACTACGGAACCCTACACTGCGCATGGCACGACTCGCACTTGGCCGGTTTTAGCTTTAAAGTATGTGCAAAAGAAGTCGCGGCCAAAGCTAGGCAGTTTATAGGATTGTAGAAACAACAACACGGGTAAAGAACTCCAGTTATTTGCCGGGCGCTCGATGAAAAAAAATATTAAAATTTTGCGAACTTGTTCATAGATAGACGAAAATCAGTGGCGTGCGGTGCATATAGGCAATTAGGCAGTGCCTACCTGGTAAATGAAATGAGGTAGGCAGAAGGTACTTATAAATATGTGTTATTGACGAAAACGACTGATTTTCACCAATAAAACACATGTGTAAGCTGCCTACCTCGAATTAAAAAATGTGTGTTATTGACGAAAACCACAGATTTTCATCAATAAAACTCATTTCTAAGTATATACTGCCTACCTCGAAATAAAACCAATGCCCGCCACTGACGAAAATACACTTTAATGCACCATAAAATAAAATGAAATCATTTTGTTTTGAAAATATAAAAGTTTCATAAATTATTACGAGTCATCATCTCAGCCACAGGACGTCCACTGCTGAACATAGGATAGAAATTATTACGAGTATAACATTGTAAACCTACATTTCTCTTGGTTTTTCTTTGATTTGATCACAGCTACTATTTTGTTTTTTCGACATATTGTGTAACAGTTTTCCTTTATCGTAAATATAGTCAATTCTTTTTACTAGTTCACAATGGCTGTCTGTTTTCATTAAGACACCCTTTTGCGTTTATCGAAGCAAAAAACGTGAGTTCATTTCAGTCACTCTATGGCATACTTTTTTTACTGTGGTACATCGCGGGGTTTTATTAGGTTGTCTAAAAAACTGTTCTGTTTTTGCTTTTGGTATAAATAAATATAAGGTATAATAAATAATATCTCGTAATAACGCTCTACATCAATGATAATCTACCTTTTGAATCATTTTTATTTTAGCAAGCAGTTGTTTTTAAATATCACAAACAACCCTTTATTTGTATTGGCTTTAAGTCGTTCATCAAAAATTAATAGTTAGGTCATTTAAAATACTACTTAACTTATAACTGAAGAATTTATTTTTAGAACGCCTACAAGAAAAACTTTGAAGTTAAGAGAATCACAGCATTTGCTTATATTTAAATGGAAGGAGATTTTATCTACGAATAATTTGAAAGATGAAGTTTTTTGCGTGGCCTAAAACCGATATCTGTGCTCGAAGCTTAAACTAAAACAAAGGATTTAATTAATCAACCAATGACTTTTACATTTAACAACTAACTTTTCTGACTTCTGGTATAAATTGCTTGAAAATTGAAATTCAAGCGAATTCGAAAAGTATTACAATTAGGAACTAAAATCCAAGCAATTTCCAGACTACTTGTACTACTAGGGTCTGACTTGGTCTATTATCAAAACGAGTTTGATCTAGTTTCCTATTATACATTCGACCTTTTGTTACAAATCTGAATGGACCAATAGGCAGTTTGGAGTTGAACGTAGCCAAATTCGCGAGTCTACCTTTCCCATTCAAATATTGACATAAAACTATTTATGAGGAAATCTTTTGCCAATATATTTCCAATTCAATGATTTAGGTATTTTAATATCTACTACTACGTGTAATATGGACTACCAAATCCACTAATGCACCGTATTCCTAGAAATGTCACGATTCGAATTAGAGCTTTTATATTAGCTAGGTAATAAAACATTTAATTTGAAAAAATAAATATTTTTGTGCTATATATCTAAATCTAATGAAAGTACGGAAAAAAAGGTATTATTTTTTCCGACTGTTTGGTTTTTTGTTGTGTGCGATTAATAGTATGTCTATCTCAGGATCTAAACAATCTAAAATTAACTTGGCTAGATTCGAACGCACAACACTGTTATGAGACAGACAAGATACTGCTCAGGAAGTAAACATATGAATTTGTGTATTATCTTATCTGCCACAGAAAAATAAAAAAACACAGATATAAACAAAACTAATCATCAAAAGCTTTATTAAGTTGAAAGTCTGCTTACACGTCAACTCAAATAAGATTTTTACATTTACTTGTTTTCTTTATTATTTAAAAATATAGAAGTTCAAAATTAAGGTTCCGCGGCTGTCTTCACTTCAACAATTTGAGATAGCTATCATAATCAAAATGAATACAGTAAGAAACACACACACTACAGCAACAACTCAATCGTTTTCATCGTTTTCAATGACTCAATTTTTTTTCATCTTTATGACATTCATTTATCTTAATCCTGCCAGTGTTGCGTAAAATTAAAAAGTAAAATACAAGACATCAAATAAAATTAGGTCGTAGTTTTAAGGGTAATTAGTATCATGCAATTTTCATGCACATTAACAATACATGCATTTAAAGTACGTTTACCCACAAGTAAACGTCATGCATGTTCTTTAACTCTTGGTAAAAAAGTTAAGCCATCACAGGATTTTTTGTGAGAATCATGGAAAGTTTTTATAAAAGTCATATTAGGCACTTAATTATTAAATAGGCCTTTATCCAGGACCTAAATCACATCCCGAAGTCTAAAATCATTTATTCAGTATACTACATATAGGCCCTCTTCCAGGCACTATACACCTCCCAAAAATATAACTTAGACCTAGTCACCGCTTCGGGACTACATATCGGCTGGTTATAGAAGAAACGGCGCAACAAACTTAGTCACCTTTTTCAACCTGATTTTCTAACAGGAAATATAATTACAAGACATGTAAGCGCGAACTAGGTAGTTTAATTAAGTTCATGCACTCTTGTCGTTCGACAAAGGGATACACGACAAGTTGATAAATGTTGCAGGAAGGCGTTGAATGTAGGCCATTGCCAACTGGCCAATCTAAAAGTCATGGGGGAGATTCAGCAGTATACGTCCTGTGGCTGAAATTATGAAAATGGTGATTTAACGGTGAGCGAAGAAAAATATAGAGGGAGTCTTCTCTACGTATTTATATAGAGTGGCACTTACCTTCAACCACTTACCCGTTTTAGATACAACATTATTTAGATTTTCTCCGCGAGATAATCTCAGGATTCTAAGCATGACAGACGTCTGTTTCAACTTGGTAAATTAAAATGGTCTGTTTTGTGATAAGATTCAAATTGAGTTTGAACTGCGTTTTCATTAAATTTATTTCAATATGTCAAAACATTACAAACATGTAGATTTTTTTTTTATATTTGACGCAAAATGCACAAATGACTTTTCTCGTAAACACTAGACCGCTAAGAAAATGGGTCGGTTAGAAAATCTTCAATATCGTCAAAAGTAACTGAACTAGCTTGATGAAATAAGACCAAATTAAAGTATAATAATAAATTAAAATTATATTAGTTTTTTGATTTTAGTTCTTTTTTAAATTTTCATAAAGCTAGTTCAGGTACTTTTTAAGACATTGAATATATTCTAACCGAACCTTTTTCTTTGCGGTCCAGTGTATTTACTGACAGTGGGCTAAAGTGACCGATAGCAAATATAGATTAGTCAGTATAATAAATAATAATAATGTAAATGATGGATGATAACAATCCGAAAATTCAAATACTTAGTGGAATTCTTTTAATTCTTAATCGAAGCATTAAGCTCTGGGTTTAAATTCACAGCCTTCAGAAAATGTTATCTTGCCGCAAAATTATCCATGCGTGGGACTTTATCTCAATATTATAATTTGCTCGGTTGTACGTAGTTAATATTCTTATGACAACAATTTCTGTGTTTACCCAAGCCATTTTTATTCAGCATTTTACCATTGTTTAGGAGTATGGTATGTACCTACGTACATCACATTTGATATCAATGTTTTATTTTGCTGAAATTTCACCCCAGGGATATTGCTGTGTACTATTTTATCAGCAAATGTTTGTTATTTATTCAAGAGTAATAGATTCCTGTACATAGTAAAACAGACACGAGCATATATTCGTTAGAAATGTATACGTTGTCAAAATTTCTAATTAAGTATGTTATCATAAGTAATATTTTGTACACTTACTTGGCAATGTATTGTTTTTCCTCCCGGACTTGCGAAGGAATGAAAAACGAAACCTTGTGTAGACTTTTATTAATCTAGAATACAATGGTCTCGCCTGGTTGTATCTGTGTACTTTAAATCATAGTATGATGAGACAGGGTAATATCGCCCTGGTACCCATCTAAAGTTCTCGTATATCGTGTTAATATTATATAGTTTGCAGTTGTAGATTATTAAATAGTGAAAGTGATGCTAAACTTAGATGACATTAAAAATCTTCATCTTTCAAAACTTGTTTTTTTAATATATTGTTTTAAACTTTCATGGTCACTAACATTAGAATAGTTTGTTACGGGATTGCTACCATGTACCTTACTCCGTGATCATGGCGCTTGCAACAGTGCCGAAATATCGGGAACTCAAAAATAAGGTACATGGTAGCAATCCCGTAACAAACTATTCTAATTGTTTTTTAATGTTACTATTTTCTCTATAAACATCTCTGCAAGATTTACTAAATGTTCTACGAAGCCTATTGAGATGAAGTTACAGTCCCTAAATCGTTACTGAGCATCCTAGTAACATAAGCAATGATATTGTTACTTAAAAATAAAACATAACCTAAGAATCACTAAGATAAAGCTTATAATTAAGTTCTCAGAAGTTTCCCTCAAGAATTCTCATTCTTACTTATAAATACAGTCATTTCGAACATAGAACGGTTATACTTAAATTACTATTTTTTTTATTATACATGTAATTTCGAGCATAAAACATAGAAACTGTTGGTTCTTAAGCGAACAATATATGGACCCAGAAACCCCCAGTGGGGGAGTCCGACTTGCACTTGTCTGGTTTTTTGTTTTTAACTTCACGTAGCATCTTAAACATTTTTATGTCACTGTTGGGTAATAAGTTTAGCCTATGTAATAACTTTAGCCTTCATTTATCTCGTATACAACAATTTGAGGGAGGGCTGACGGTGTTCTTTGCATTTACTTGTGTTTGTACACGGAGTGCGGATGGTGTAATTAGGGTGTCCGTACGTGTGTAACTGAGCGAAAACTGTAAGCTAAAAATAATTTCTTTTTTTAATCATTTATTTTTGATTTCATTTGATCTCGTTAATAAATTCACTACCAGACACAAACATTACACCCCTGGCAGGATGAATACGACGTTGATCGATCAAAGGACATCGTCCTTCCTTCAAAGACGTAATTCATTCTCCGCACATAATCCTCTTTTAGGCAAATAGTCTGTTATGCGGGTATCTAAACAAGTCCGAATTCCTTTGTTTCTCAAAATTTGCTTTACGGTGCGTGGAATGTTGTTTATTATTCGTAGCCCTGCGATTACTATGATAATTACAAAACTACGCTTGAATCAAAGCTTGAAGTCAGTGACGGGAAAAATTATGTGGACGATCGATTAAATTTTCACTTCATCAATCACGATCATAACTTTAATGAAAATAAGTATTTATAATTAACGATGTAAGATCAAAAAAACTATAAACTCTGTTTTCATAGGTTAAATTAAATTGTGTCTTTGATGATGTTGCTTTTATTTCTGATATATAAACTTTTTGTCTGATATCAAAGATTCCCTTGTGACATATATAAAAGCTAATTCGAGGAATAAAAATCATATAATATTAGATCCAAATACCACGGTTGGGATTCCCCATTGAAGT
Organism: Anania fuscalis; assembly: GCA_950371115.1. NCBI lineage: Eukaryota > Metazoa > Arthropoda > Insecta > Lepidoptera > Crambidae > Anania > Anania fuscalis. The sequence continues at coordinate 4,125,342 of OX493337.1, forward strand.
TGTTAGGGGCTATCTTAAAAGCTAAATAGTACCTAAACAGTTATGTTTTTCCAAATACAGTAAAATTATTCCATACAAGTTTAATAACGTTAAAAATATTTCTACAACAGGATCTTAGATGTTGGTCCTGTTGTAAAATATTGATTAATTTCAGCTGTACCCCATCACATCCCACAAAAAATAGTAAGCTACTATATTTAACGGAAAAGTTGGCTTTCAGCTAATTGCTTGTGTTAAATTAGATAAATTGGCATATAAATCGTACGTCAAGACTAAAAAGACTTAATGGTTAACACATAAGTTTAACGTTGTTTAAATATAAGTTTAGCACGTACACATAACTTCTAAACGCCATTATTGACTACAGAACCCTACACTTCCCGTTTTCCGTCACGCACTTAGCCGGTTTTTCTTACAGAATATGATACCTGTAAGTAAAAATTTACGTGAGCTATGACAAAAGAATTCCTAAAAAAACTCCCTTAAGATTGCCAGATGTTAGTGGATAAAAATGTTTTCGTGATTCGACAAAAAGCAAGTAATTGATAAATGTTCGAGATTTAGAAAACTATTATACCTAACGCCAGACGTATTGATTGCGACTCTTCTTAAATCATCATCATTTGACTGAGATTTCTTTTTAGACAGCTTCAATTCTGCAATATATGTGCCCACAAAAATGTGGGTAATATACTTAAATGTATTTTATTTGAAAACATTTATATTACCCACTTAACATTATTTTAGGTCAACCAAATTTCGAATTTTAGTGAATTTAAAATAAAGGGTTATTTTCCATTTAGCGAACGTGGATTCTTTTTTACACTGTAGCCGATGGAGTAGGTAATTATTCATGTCGCTTTACTTTTGCGTGAAATTTTGGCGTTACCCGAGCTCCAAACTACGCATCTAGTCTGGGAAGCTATAAACCCTGCGTTGATTTCTTAACCACATTGGGCAAGGTCGCCAAGATTGAGTGGTGAATGATCTTCACCGGCACTTTTGGGATGTTAGCATTACAAATAAATCAATTTAGGTAGGAAATCTAAGACTGATCAAAAATATTTGGTAAATAAATAAATAAAATTTAATTGACCTGTGCAAGTAACCTGGGCCCTTGCCTGGGCCACGGTAAATATATTAACATAAAGAAAATAAATACTGATATTACCGTGCAAATTGATATTTCTGATTATAGTAATAGTATTGAAAAAAAGCAAATTTTAAGTCTTGTAGTGTGCAATCCGAATTAGAAAACCAGTGGTTCGATAAAATCCCAGAAATTACCTCAAGCATGGATATTAAATATCCATGGCGACGCCAATTCTGGGAATTTTTAGGTTGAGAGGTCAATCCTCAAAGTACAAACTTTGCTTTGTTCGGGGCTATAAAAAATTGGTGTCTTTTTTGGGAGAATTTATATTCTTATTTATTAAATTATTTTAGTTGAAAAGAACACATATGTACCACAAACTAGTTTCTTTATAAAAACTGGTCTTCAAATAATAAATTACATTTCTGGATTGAAGATAAATAACACTTGAAAAAAATCATAGACCTCAGGTGGGACCTCAAGTGTTATTTATCGTCAATTAAACATTGCATGGAATTGCTAAAAACAAAAATTTACAATTTCTGGATTACTTAATTTACCTTAGCACATCAATTCAAGCGTGAACTTTCGCCATTATCGTGTGTCTTTGTTGGCAGGAACCGTGTAACATGGTTTCCTTTATTTTCTGCGTGTTTGGCTAACTGGAGCGTTTGAATTGGCCCTTTGAGAGCGTCGCAGCAGCAGAGTAGCTCAGGAAAAACATAAACACAGTATAAATCGACGCAATAGGGACACAATAGACTGTAAGGCTTTGTTTCGTTATAACCTGTCTGTTAGCACTGCTTTATTAATGTTCTGTTGTCAGCAAAATACTCATTTTATCCAAATGTTTATCTATTATAAATAAATAAATACTTATTTTTATAAATATATGTATATTTTGACGATCTCCGTACGTCTATATGTATCGTATTTACATGGACGTATTTTTTACAAGTAATGTTTTTAATATTAACGGACACCATGTCTTAAACCGCAGCAAACTAGTCGAATGAGCCATTATTTTAATTTTCATAGCTATTCAATCTGCCCATTGCCTGTCTGCGTTTAATCAAATCGATTCTAGGATGTTTGGTTAGAAAAAAAATAATGTGCTAAAAGATTTAGCCAAGTCTTTGAGGTAATTACATTTAAATAAACTATATTTATTTTCTTTGACTAAAACACCTGCGACTTTGCGACTCATTTGAAAGAAATATTTTCCAAAACAAAACAATATTACCTCACCTTGATGTGGGTGTTTGTACAAAACTAGTCTAGAATTCATTTCTAAAAATATTATTATAAATAGTATTTTTCTACATTCACCCGACGGGGAATCGAACCCGGGGCCTCAGACATAGCGACGCCAAGTCTGGCGTGGTCGCCTCTCGGCTACGGAGGTCGTCATGTTCGGCTGGACTTGATTGGTGCTGTAGTACTAAAAAAAGCTATGAATAATATCAGCGCTTAGCCTGTAAGCCTTAGATTGAAAGCCTTTTTTACTAACCGACTTCAAAAAAGGAGGATTGATTGATAACGTAAGGATTTGAGACAAGGGTTTTCGGTTTAACGATTGATTTAATATGAACAGTGGTTGTAATGTATGAAATAAATTTGCCGAAATACCTAATATAAAAGTAAAAAAACGAATCAACCAATCTATTTATAGCGTCCAATTTTTATGGATCAAAAAATATTATCATTCTATGTACACAGTATTTAAAACCTCCAATTTCGATACTCTTTCGATTGATTTGTATTTTTCAATTATAATCCAAACTCGGTCATAGAATACATATTAAAACAGTTTGAACAGAAGACCCGCTTCCGCACAAACTGCGCGTAGCGTCGTTGAGACGGGAGAAACATGCCTCTCTTTATAATACACTCATCTGGGGCAATAAACGCTATCGGGTACGAAGTTTGCAAGGTATCGGCAGTGGCAGGTGCAATAGAGATCAATTTTCTACTTTAAAATACCCTATACCTTGATAATACCTAGCGTATGTTGTCCCGCCTTGCATTAATATTTCAGAGCGGTACTAGTTTTGCATGTATTTGAATGAAATTAGTTTTGAAGTACCTATGCAACAGACACTAGCTGCAACTGTGTGGCGTAGTCAAATGCTGCGGCACTACCTACTGGTTTATATGAAATTCGTTATGGAGTATGCAATAGACTTCAGGAGCAACTACAGTTGCAGTAGCTGCAGTCTTTTGCATAGCTCGTAATGCTACATTACCAGACAATATTTATGACGACGGAGTAAAGGAAATAAAATTATATTTAGTCCATTAGTTAGATTATCAAAGAAATACAAAGATAAAGCGTGTCAAAGTTCGGGTGAGAGGGTTCGTGACGTCACTTCTAAGTAAAAATTGTACTTAAGCGTGACGTGATGCCACATTTCAAATTAAAATATCTGTAATATTGATTTTTGATTGATTATGTTAAAAAAAGGAAAAATGCGTGTCCAGTACTTTTTAATAATCTACGTGTTAGACGAAGATAAAACCTTAGTCGCCAAACCTATTGGTGGGGGTAGGTAGTCAATTGCTGCGGCACTACCTGGTTTGTATGAAATTCGTTCTGGGCCCTAACCATGAACTGTTAAAACAATCACAAATCTGTCAAACATTATCATTACTGTCAAATTTCGTATGAAATGACGTACCAAAATTGACAGATTTGACAACTTTGACGTTGTTTTAAGAGTTCATGGTTATGGCCCTGGAGTATGCAGTAGACTTCAGGATAGACATTACCAGATAATTAGCACCCAGTGGATTCAACGCAGCCGCAGGTAGGTCTTCTGTTCGCATGTTTGTCAATGTCAAACTCATCTAAGCTCGGCCTGACCTGATCGTCGGCGCGCCGGCGGATTCAATGAATATGCGATGAGTGAAGCCTAATCCGCTACAACGGATACTATTGACAGTTTCAATTGCCTGTCTGCTCCAATCAAATTAGACACTAACAACAGCCACGTCGTATGTGTAAATAGGTAACAAATGTAAATTCCAAATAATTTATTACCAATTTGTATACTTGATTTTCTAAAATTTGGGCATTTGCGCCTTGCTCGGGCACATGATTAATTATATTGCGCAGATACGGAATCAGCTGAACCTATCCACATATCTACGAAACTGGTGTACATAATCTCCGAAATAAACTGAAAATCCGTTATTTGTAAAATAATCAACAGATAACATTACACACTTCAATTTACAGATTATAGGAATTATACTAATAGCTGACAATGAACTTGCTCTCGAAGTTGTTGCTTACATCAGACAAATGTTGCAGATACCTAAAAATAGCTTCGAGAAGAAAACACGCAGAAAATAAATTCTGGATTGGACATCATTTCGGAAACTTCGTCAAGTCTTTTCATCACTAATTCCTCAGTCTAAAGACGAAATTCTTGGAAGAGTGCGCTGTCATGACTTACAGAGCTGGGACATGAACACCAATGATACGATTTGTACACCAATTGAAATTGCTTATCGAGTCTTGGCAAGACCGTTGCTCAAGATTCATTTGAGAGATAAAATCAAATATTAGGACATCAGACAGTGTAGGACACCCTCAAAAAGCTGCTGAACTGATGTATGTGAGATCAGAGTCAGTGGCATGTATTTGGAGAGGCGTAATGATGAAATTATAGGCCTAGCAATGGATGACGAGGGCTAGTTTTGACAATTGATAATATATTATCGCCAGCACGCTGCATGAACCTATCCGAACGAAAGGACAAAATGCTTTTGGACATTTTTTTTTATCTTTTGTATTTCTCTTGTATTCTGTGTATGTGTGTCAAATAAATATTTTTCTATTTCAATTTCTACTCTATTTCTTAAATATCTATAAATCTATTGAATAAATCTAAAGGATATATTGATCATCTTTGTAAAGTTATGCTATTAGTAGTAATTGGATGCCATTGATACAGCTTAGACAAATCAATTGATTGCTAACGCATCGTATAATCGCATCTTGATTCTTGGTACCTATAATAAAAGCAATGCATATCCGTACTAATAATTAACTAATCGCACTGTAATAATTTAATTTAGGGGTCCGTTTGCAAAATATTAAACTTTAAAGTGCCAATTTTTGTTGAGTAGGACGTCCCCCCGCCCCCTCTAAAAGCTATGCTATGGGCTTGAAAATTCTGGAAAAATTCATGACACCTATTTTCATGAATTTTTCTTTATTTTTTCATGAACTTTTAGGGAAAATCTTAGCGGTTAAGATAGATCAGTTATTTTAAGAGTAATAGTCGTTAAAAATTCCTTAGACGAAAAAATTAAAAGTGACTTAAATGTTGTAATTGCTGAAATATGTTGTTGTAACGACGAGCAACTACAGAACCCTATACTGCGCGTGGTACGACACGCACTTGGCCGGTTTTTAATCATCCAAATAGGTATTTTATAATTAAAAGACTCCCCAATTTGTAAAAATTCTCCTGCCTCTCCCGGTTTCTATTATGAAAGTTATTTCACAACAAATCAGCAATAGATTTGATTTGAATGGCCAAAGTTTCATTCTTGTGATGTTTCAAAACTTTAGTAGATCCATTAAAACCAATTTATTTCTGTAAATAGGCTTAAACTAAGCGCTTTTACACGTCCCAATATTTTTTTCCCCTATCACTACTTCGGGACAATTTTGGGCTAGCGCCGAGAAGAAGTAGCACAAGAAACTCGGTCACTATTGTCAGCCCCTTTTTAAATAGTATATATTTTACATTACAAGATAAATGTACCTTGTGCGAGCAGGGCAGTATTTATTTCCAAATATTTTTATCATTTATATCATAATTTACAGTATAATATCATTTTTTCATTTAAGTTGTTTTAATATGCGATTTAAATTTTAACAGGGGCAGTTCTACGATAGACGCTGGTAATTTATTAAAAAAGCGAATACATTTTCCCATTTACGAATTACCCACGTTATGCAGTCTGAAATTGGGAACGGCAAGCTTATTCTTATTCCGGGTGTTATGATTATGAATGTCACTTTTCTTAAGGAATAAGGACAGGTTTTTGCGGATGTACTTACATTATATTTTCATAAATAAATTAGGATGCTACTGTTAGTATATTATCATCACTCGGTTGGATTTCCTATATAGTGTAGTTTATTAATAGACATATTAATAATAGTTTTAGGGACATTTACTTGTATTCAAAACTTAAATATGCATATTATTTTTACCTTTTTTCTTATTGCAGTAGCATTTGCCAATGTGGCTCCAATACCTACCGATTTTGAAATGATGACACACTTTTATTGTATATATAGAACCCGTCAAAACAAAATGAACCCAAACATATAGGTTTTACTTTTAACCATTGATGGGTTCTCTAATCCACTTCCTGATTTCCTCATCAAGTCAGCCCGATGGTCTAATTGAATATGACTTTTCGAACGCAGCTAGCGTCCTGCGATCGTGAAACAATCATATACGACAAGCTTCGATGGACTCTGACGGCCTCCGTAGCCGAGAGGCGAGCACACCGGACTACCAACCTCGCACGACTAGATATCTAATATCAACACAACAACATTATTTTGTCCTTAGAGTTTAGATAATTTGACTCATTTTACTTTCATACAATACTAAATATCAATTTAATTTTACGTCTGAATGTTCTTATCTCTGTGCGCTTCACTGTTTTATTTTTTTGAAATAACCCTGTCTATAGCGTCGCCATCTCTGAGGTTCCAAGTTCGATCCCCGGTCAGGTTAAAGTAGAAAACAAACTTTTCTATATTGTCTCGGGTCTAGGTATTGTGGTACCGTCGTTGTTTCTGATTTCTATAACCCAAGTGCTTTATCTACTTACCTTAGGACCAGATTAATGTATGTGATGGTGTCCAATATATTATATATTTGATATAAGCTGCTGTTGGCAGTAAATGGAAAACAATAGCCCAGGATGGAGCTTAGTAAAGTGAAATAGTGGAAAAGCTTTGTCTAGCAGTATACTGTCATGGACTAATAATAATGACAAGATGTACGGACGACCTGGTAAAGGTTGCAGGAAGCCGCTGGATGCAAGCCGCTTTACTCTGGAAGGCCTATGTTTAAGATTATAGGTCATATGGCTGAAATGATGATGGTAATGATAATAATAACGAAGCTGACGATGTAAGATAATATTGAAAGTACTTTAATTTTTAACAGATTAAAAAAATACACACAATTATCTCGAAGGTTTTGCCGCGTGTAACATTTAAGACAGGTAATAAACAAGCTGCAGACCTTTATTATTTTAGAACTCCTGGTTTGGGTCTAGATTTATAATAATTTATTACTAAAGCTAGACCTGGGTAACTTTGCTGATAAATCAATTTAGTAGCGCGGAACTCAATCTAAGCGTCTAGACCTGGATGACCACAATTTTAATTAGTAGTTAGTTTAGTAATTAGTTTAGTAATTAGTTTAGTAGCTGAAGCAAGTGAAAGCGCAGGCTTCTTGCGTGAGCAGTATGGGTAAAGTTGAAAACCTCCGTAGCCGAGAGGGGAGCACGCCGGACTATGCCGTCGCCATCTCTGCAGGGGCTCCGGGTTCGATACCGGGCAGGTCAATGCAGAAAATGAACTTTTTTATGTTATCTCGGGTCTGGTGTTGTGGTACCGTTCGTTGTTTCTGATTTCTATAACACTAAGGTAAGGATGGTTACCTAACCCTAGTCCCAATATTTTTTTCCCTACTACTGCTTTGAGACAAGTTGTGGGCTAGTGCCGAGAAGAAGCAGCGGAAGCTACTTTCGAGGGCGGCTTGCGTCGGTACATGCTTGAGTCGCCTGGACCAACACACTTACACGGTGCATTTACTTAACCCACGCCAGAGTCTTTAAATGTACATATTACCCGCACCGTGTACAATCGCTTTAGGGAGTTAATAACTTGCGGCTAGCCCACTGCTTTGTCGCTGAATTCATGTCACATCTGAGGCCGTAGCCAAAGTATCAATTTCAAAACTTAACAACTTCGAAAATAAACAATGTATGGGATTGACACGTGATAAATTGTCTTGGTTTTTTAACTGACAAGCGATGACGAATTTTGATTATCGTATCGCTATGGAGCCATTGTCATAATTTGTCGAAGCCTCCTGCTGCGTTCTCACGTAGATCTGAATTCGCTGACGTGGAAAGGCTCATACCTATTATTATGCATTCTACGCAGCTATTCTATGACATTGAACCGCGGCTGGGCTACGACTTTATATGCTTTTCATCGACGCAATTTCGTTATTTCACAAAACAAATTCTACTACTCGTATAACTAAAAAATAATACCAATTTATATTTATACTCGGCTTTTACACGTGTTTTTGTTTAATAAAGGTAACTGAATATAATTTGTATTCTACGCACAACAATCGACGTAGCATTCACATTCATATTTGGTAAAATGATTATAATCGAAAACAAAAAACTGTCTGAAAAATCTCAATCGAACTATTTTCACAAAAAGAACTCAATTTTTCAGGATAGTTATAAAGCCATGCGTGCGCGATACTCATCCGGCTCGACATGCGTTGGTTGGGAAGACATACGATAGGTTATCAAGGTAGCCACTTTAAGTATAAGTGGATAGGAATAAGCTTTACTTACCCACTGCGATACTTTACTTACCCTATCGCACCACGTGCAAAGATATTCTAGTAGTTCGTGGTTCGGACTGTTTAATCAAGGTTGGGCTCGAATCAAATAAAGAACATAATTATGAAAGGGTATGTTGCTGACCATGGTTACATGGATCGTGGATTTCATATGATGTTACTTAATAATACGTTATTTAGAGTCAGTCGTTATTAGGCAAGTTCAGCTTTTCTTGAACACTGAAAATGAAAATTCAAAATGAACAATATTTTTTTTTACGTTTAAATATCGTTTTACCTATCTAGTAAATAGAGTATTTTGAGTATAAAAATACTAATAACATCCTATGTCCAGTAGTAGATCAATCTATTCAGCCTATTGCAGTCCACTGCTGGACGTAAGCCTCCCCAAGAGCGCCAAAGAGCACGATCTCTCGTTTTTTTCATCCAGCTACTGCCAGGTATCTTTCTAGGGTCGTCGGTCCATCGGACTGGGGGCGTCCTACACTACGTTTGCCAAGGCGTGGTCTCCACTCGAGAACCCGTTTACTCCACCTTTCATCGGTGCTGCGACAGTTGTGGCCAGCCCACTGCCACTTAAGTTTGCTTCATTTTTAGGGTTCCGTACCCAAAGGGTAAAACGGGATCCTATTACTAAGGCTCCGCTGTACGTCTGTCTGTCTGTCTGTCTGTCCGTCTGTCCGTCTGTCCGTCTGTCCGTCTGTCCGTCTGTCCGTCTGTCCGTCTGTCCGCCTGTCCGCCTGTCCGTCTGTCCGTCTGTCCGTCTGTCCGTCTGTCCGTCTGTCCGTCTGTCCGTCTGTCCGTCTGTCCGTCTGTCCGTCTGTCCGTCTGTCCGTCTGTCCGTCTGTCCGTCTGTCCGTCTGTCCGTCTGTCCGTCTGTCCGTCTGTCCGTCTGTCCGTCTGTCCGTCTGTCCGTCTGTCCGTCTGTCCGTCTGTCCGTCTGTCCGTCTGTCCGTCTGTCCGTCTGTCCGTCTGTCCGTCTGTCCGTCTGTCCGTCTGTCCGTCTGTCCGTCTGTCCGTCTGTCCGTCTGTCCTTCTGTCCGTCTGTCCGTCTGTCCGTCTGTCCGTCTGTCCGTCTGTCCGTCTGTCCGTCTGTCCGTCTGTCCGTCTGTCCGTCTGTCCGTCTGTCCGTCTGTCCGTCTGTCCGTCTGTCCGTCTGTCCGTCTGTCCGTCTGTCCGTCTGTCCGTCTGTCCGTCTGTCCGTCTGTCCGTCTGTCCGTCTGTCCGTCTGTCCGTCTGTCCGTCTGTCCGTCTGTCCGTCTGTCCGTCTGTCCGTCTGTCCGTCTGTCCGTCTGTCCGTCTGTCCGTCTGTCCGTCTGTCCGTCTGTCCGTCTGTCCGTCTGTCCGTCTGTCCGTCTGTCCGTCTGTCCGTCTGTCCGTCTGTCCGTCTGTCCGTCTGTCCGTCTGTCCGTCTGTCCGTCTGTCCGTCTGTCCGTCTGTCCGTCTGTCCGTCTGTCCGTCTGTCCGTCTGTCCGTCTGTCCGTCTGTCCGTCTGTCCGTCTGTCCGTCTGTCCGTCTGTCCGTCTGTCCGTCTGTCCGTCTGTCCGTCTGTCCGTCTGTCCGTCTGTCCGTCTGTCCGTCTGTCCGTCTGTCCGTCTGTCCGTCTGTCCGTCTGTCCGTCTGTCCGTCTGTCCGTCTGTCCGTCTGTCCGTCTGTCCGTCTGTCCGTCTGTCCGTCTGTCCGTCTGTCCGTCTGTCCGTCTGTCCGTCTGTCCGTCTGTCCGTCTGTCCGTCTGTCCGTCTGTCCGTCTGTCCGTCTGTCCGTCTGTCCGTCTGTCCGTCTGTCCGTCTGTCCGTCTGTCCGTCTGTCCGTCTGTCCGTCTGTCCGTCTGTCCGTCTGTCCGTCTGTCCGTCTGTTCGTCTGTCCGTCTGTCACTAGGCTGTATCTCATGAACCGTAATAGCTAGGGAGTTGAAATTTTCACAGATGATGTATTTCTGTTGCCGCTATAAAACAAATACTAAAAAACAGAATACAATAAATATTTAAGGGGGCTCCCATACAACGTACGTGTTTTTTTTTGCTGTTTTTATAGAAATCAGTACGGAACCCTTCGTGCGCGAGTCCAAATCGCACTTGGCCGGTTTTTTTACTATGTCTGTTACTTTAGTCTTCTGCCTGATGATCTCGTTTCGGATTTTATCCTGTAGCGAAATCCCTTCTATCAATTAGTAAGTAGTAGACTGACGTGGGTTATTATGATAATGTTAATAGTTTCGTTAAAATTTAAATTAATAAAAAGTAATATTTGGTAAATATGAACGTACAGGAGACACCTACTGACTTTACTTTTACTTTTGACGTGCAAATATAAAATCATAATAAGAAGGTTCTTCCTTTGATAAGATAAGATTAGTACCTTTTCAAAACGATTACGAATGTTTTTGAGCAAGATAATTATTTCTTTAAAGGATGATAACTAAGAGAATATTTATAGACCTGTCTTCTACTCAACATCAAAAAGACACTTTTACTGTTTTGATGTTTTTTTTACAGAACAGGTAACTTTTTCTGTATTTATTTCCATGGAAGTCGCAGGAAAGATTTGCATAATTTTGCATTTGCATCTACTTAAAAAGAAAATCAAAATCATAGTTTAAAAAATGTACAAACTTTAAACAGGTTTTACACGAGGCGTATTTAAAGTTTTACGAGTAATATCCACCGTTTGACATCTTTAGTTACAAAGTTGAAGATTACTTGAACGACAAGAGTTCATGGACTTAATAGCCTGCCTAGCTCGCACTTACACTATCTTGTAATTGTATTTCCTGTAATAAAATCAGGCTGACAAAGGTGACTGAGTTTCTTGCGCCGTTTCTTCTCATCACCAGCCGATATGTTGTCCCGAAGCGGTGGTAGGGCTAAGTTATATGTTGGGACGTGTATAAGTGCCCGGAAGAGGGCCTATATACAGAATAAAGAATTTCATTTCATTTCATTTCATTAGATCAGCACCATGGCACAAATTACGTATAGCGGCGCGGCGCGCTTGTGACCATGGTATCAAATATTGTAATGACATAAGAATGCTATATCTAAAAACTGTCAAATCGACACGAAAGTAGAGTTATGTTAAAAACGGCTCCCAAAATACCTACCTACATGATTGTAAGTAATCACAATAAAAGGTTTTTTTTTTGTAGAAAACCATAAATGTTGGTAAACAATTCTGTTACGATAATACTACCGCGTATCCCGGTTAATTCGGTGACGCAGATGCTTTTCGTCTGTTTCGGATGATATTTAATTTGCTCTACCCGTATCATCAATTTTGTTTCAGGGACGGAGTGTAAAAGACTAGGAGGCGATTGCAGTAAAGTGATAACTTTTATCTGTGGAAGGTATACCTTGTAAAATAGGTGCCGTTAAAAAACAGAAATATATTTTATATACTTTCCAGCGCCAGGTAAACGGCGAGTAAAACAAGCACAGATCTTCATTTCCCTAAGTTAGACAAATCACGTAGTTCTTATAGTGGATAAGATAGACTTAATTCTGAAATTTGTCTGTAAGGTAAATTAGACTGTAAAAAATGTACTGTATCTTTACTTATTAATTTTTAGTTTCGATAATAGTATATAGTAATCAATTTTAAGGTTTTGTTTTTGAAATAACTTTGCTAGTTAGGTGTTCTAAAAGTAAAATAAACTTGACATAAATCGACCTCTTCAGGACCTGAAAAGGTTACACCAGGGCCATAACCATGAACTCTTAAAACAATCTCGAAGTTGTCTGTAGGTATTTGTGAATACAAATAAAATGTATTGGTATGGGGGTAGGTCTTATGCTCAATAAATTAGTCGTTAACTGGATTGCGTGTTTGATTGACCTGCTGCATAAACATGGCGCAGCCGAATAGTGAATATTAAAAGTTGAGGTTTAGTTTACATCGAATTTACGTCCCAAAGTTATACAGTACTTTACTGAATTAGTAAGTAACGACGTAGTGATTTGTTGAAGATTTTATATATGAAAGATTATTTTATGCAGCCATGGAATCAGTATTACCGCCACCTCCGCCATTTGCATTTATAAATAACTTAGAAAATGTAACATCAGGAAATATTTCTAAAGAGTGGGAAAAATGGAAAAGTGCGTTTAATATCTACTTTAGTGCATGTGAGCTAAATAAGAAGGAGCCAAAAGTGCAGGTCAGTATCTTTCTACACATTATCGGTGAACAATGCCGCGAAGTGTATGACCAATTTCCAGAACAGTGTAAAGACCTTGCCAGCTTGATTAAAAAGTTTGATGAACTATTTTTACTTAAGAAAAATTTAACTGTACAAAGACATCAATTTTTCACTAGAGATCAACTGGATGGAGAATCAATCGAACAATACTCTTTTGAATTAAGAAAATTAGCATCAAAATGTGAATTTAAAGATTTGTCTGACGATTTAGTACGGGATAGATTAATTTGTGGCATTAAAGAGAACGCACTAAGAGAACGACTATTAAGAGAACCCGATTTGACGTTGCAAAAATCATTAGACATCTGTAATATAGCACAGTTATCAAAAGTTCACGCCGGTAGTATTAAAAAGGAATTTACAGAACACCGTGCATACGCCGTTGAGAACAGAGATAGTGACTTTCACGATAGCAACGAAGAGTTATGCAGAGCGGATTGGATTTCAAGACGCGGATATCCAGCGAATCGTGTTCGTGGTGCTACGTATCGCGGGCGCGCGCCCCGGCCCGGTCCGCCTCGCGCACAGTTCCCCGCGGCGCGGGCGTCGTCCGCTGCTAACAACTACCCGTCCCCTACGCAATATCGGAACAATCCAGTGCAACGTATTGAACAGTGTGGAAAATGTGGTTTTAACCATAATAAAAATAATTGTCCGGCTTATGGAAAGAGATGTTTAAAGTGCAATAATTTCAATCACTTTTCGAGAGTATGTAACTTGAGTAATGTTTATGAGGTGCAAAACGACGAGTCCCCCGATCAGGTAATCTATTATTTTAATAAAACTAATAGTGATTGGTGTGTTAAATTGGTATTAAATTGCAATGAAATTTCCTTTAAAATTGATACGGGTGCCGATGTTAACGTGTTGCCCCGTAGTTATCTAAGAGAAATAGGTTTATCTGATACTGAACTGGTTAAAACTTCAATAAAGTTGCGGGGCTATTCTGGCAGTGACATCAAAGTAATAGGTAGATGCAATTTGAAAATAAAGTTCAGAGACTGCGAGTATATTTTGCATTTTATTGTTGCGGATGTTAATTCACCACCGATATTGGGTCGGCAATCCTGTCAGGAACTAAACATAGTAAAATTAATTTTGTCAGTTACTGAAAAGACTCAAAGCTATGATTATAAAGATCGCATATTTAGTGAGTACTCAGATGTGTTTGATGGCATTGGTTGCATGCCGGGAGTTTACAGAATAGGTATAGATAAAAGTATTCGCCCAGTCGTTCACGCACCTAGAAAATTGCCAGTAGCTCTCAGAGAGGCCGTAAAAATCAAATTAGACGAAATGGTAAAAGATAAAATAATAGCAAAAGTTAGCGGGCCGACGGATTGGGTAAACAGTATGACTGTGGTAAGGAAACCTAACGGTGACCTTCGAATATGTTTAGACCCGCGAGATCTAAATAAAGCAATAAGGCGTGAACATTTTAATTTACCCACGTTAGAAGAAATTACGGTAAGACTGGCAGGTGCAAAATATTTTAGTACAGTCGACGCCAAAAATGGTTTTTGGCAGCAGAAATTGCATGATGATAGTACAGACCTTTGTACTTTTAATACCGCGTTTGGTAGATATAAATTCTTGCGTTTACCTTACGGAATCACTTCAGCTTCAGAGGTTTTTCATAAAAAAATGTATGAACACTTTGATGACATTGAGGGAGTGTGCTTGTTCATTGATGATATTTTGATATTCGGCAAAACAAAATCAGAGCATGATAATAGGCTTATAAAAGTGCTTAAGAGGTGTCGAGAAATAAATCTTAAATTAAACAAAAATAAATGTAAAATTGGTCTTACAGAAATAAAATATTTAGGGCATAAAATCACTCCGCAGGGCATCTATCCAGATAGTTCACACACAAAAGCTATATCCGCAATGCAGCCGCCAAACAATAGCAAAGATTTAGAGAGATTCCTCGGTTTAGTTAACTATGTTGGTAGATTTGTACCGAACCTGTCTGAAAAAACACACTGTCTCAGGCAACTGTTAAAAAAAGATGTGGAATGGCACTGGATGTCCTCACACCAGAAATCATTTGAATACCTTAAAAAATGTTTAGTTAATGTCCCTGTATTGCAGTATTACGTACTAGACAAGCCGATCGTTATTTCAGTAGATGCAAGCAAAAATGGGCTAGGTGCTTGTTTATTGCAAAATAATCTACCAGTTAGTTACGCCTCTAGGTCGCTTACTAGCGCTGAGCAAAACTACGCGCAAATTGAAAAAGAATTACTAGCCTGTGTGTATGCCTGTGAAAAATTCTACACATATATATATGGTAGAAATGATATTACCATTGAGACAGACCATAAACCTCTTGTAAGTATCATAAATAAGCCAATAGCTAGTGCTCCAGCTAGATTACAAAGAATGTTATTGCGTTTACAGTTGTATACATTCAAATTAGTTTACAAGCCAGGAAAATATTTATTTATCGCTGATACTCTGTCGCGGGCGGCGGAACCGGTTTCCTCCAGCGAGCTGCAGGTGCGCGAACGCGACCACTTCGATGCGCAGGCGCAGGTGTGTGCCATAACGGCATGCAACCCGCTCACTGATACACATTTCGTTAGATTGCAAAAAGAAACACAAAGTGATCAAGAATTACAGTTAATAATTAAATACATAAATGAGGGTTGGCCCGTACATAAACAGGAGGTCAGTGAGGAGGTCAGGCCATATTGGTGCTATAAAGATGATTTATCAACATCATATGGCATTGTATGGAAGGGTGATCGTGTAGTGATTCCAAAAAATATGCGCAGAGAAATGCTTTCAAATGTACACGTAGGTCACCTGGGACTAGAAAAGTGTAAGTTGCGAGTGCGAGATACCATGTTTTGGCCCAATCTAAACACACAGTTGGAGGATTTTATAAGTAAATGCCAGGCGTGTCTATCACATAAAAATCAAAATAGAAAAGAAACCCTAATTTCACACGATATTCCAAATAGAGCTTGGTCTAAGTTAGGAACTGATACTTTTCATTTCAATGGTCAGGTTTATTTGCTCGTTGTGGACTACTATAGTAAATTCATTGAAGTAATCAAGTTAAAAAATTTAACATCAAATGAAATAATCACACAGTTAAAAGTAGTATTTTCGAGACAAGGGATTCCAGACATACTTATGTCGGATAATGGCCCGGAATATAGTTCTTCCGATTTTAAAGTATTTTCACAACAATGGTGCTTTCGTCATGTGACGTCATCACCGTTTTACCCACAGTCAAATGGTCAAGCAGAAAGATCGGTTCAAACTGTTAAACAAATGTTAAAGAAAACTCTTCATGATAAAACTGATTTTAGGCTAGGTTTACTTGAATATTTAAATACACCGATCAACACAAATTTAGCTTCACCATCCGAATTACTAAATAATCGCAAACTAAGAAGCATTGTTCCTTGTTCGCCAAAATTATTAAAAGCTAAAATACCGAAACATGTTAAATTTCAACTCAATTTAAAACAAGAAAATCAACGTCTCCATTACAATAAGGGTTCAAGGGATTTATCTCAATTAAATGTAGGTCAGACCGTAAAAGTCAGAATAAATAAACAATGGGTTAGCGGTGTTATCGATTCACTGGTAGGATTGCGATCATATTTAATAAAAATTCTTAATGGTGGTACTCTAATAAGAAATCGTCGGCACCTTATCATAGATAACTCTTCACAGCCAGTGGCACCGTCAGCTGATTGCTGCGGCGGCCATACCTACCAATACGATGATGTCGCTGCACGGAACCTTTCGCATGATTCGACCGCTGTAGCGACGAACAATAATGAACCTTATGTAACTCGTTTTGGCAGGTCAGTGAGACAACCTGATCGGTGGGGCTACAACACCTCGTCGGTATGATTGTTTTAAATATACCTAACGTACCCACTATTCACATGTATACATATATGTAGTTAAATAAACGTTGTTTAAGACGCATGATAGAATTATGTACACATATTTTAATGTTTAAATCATGAATTCAATAAATTATAAGGGCAATTACGATAAAATAAAAAATACATACCAATAATTATATTCATACTCATATTAAAATGTTATTATTTATTAATGTAGATTATAAAGAATTCAAATATATTAATGATTTACATAGATATGTAGGCTACTCACTACATTTTTCGAATATATTTATCTATTTCAATAGCACATTTTACAAACACAAATAATAATTATAAATAATTTATATAAAATAAAAAAATAAATAACTATGTAAAATAAATTAAGACTAGTTTACCTAAACTTATATCTAAATTGTTAATTCTTAACTTAGACTTACTATTTACACATAAATAATATTTCATAATAACATTCAAGATGTTTGTTTATCGATAGTCGATATCGACACCGCAACATCGACCTCGCGGTAGCATTATGCGTTCAATTTTGCTTACCGCGGCGCATTCCTCCGCTACGCCTGTATCGGACGAACCACTCGGCCACAGTTGAGATTTATCTATTGAACGCGGAACGCATGTCACTTGCGCCGTCGATGTATGCCCAATTATTACGTACGATTTTTGTTTGTTACGGATTCGCTTTATTTTCGCTTCTTAACAAGTAAATAGTGTTAATTAGCCATAACGCTCTCTCCACTCCTTCTAAACTTTATCGGTGTGACTGTGAAACTTGTGTATTCAATGTGCTTTGCGGAATATACCAACTTTTCTACCACTCCGGTCTTGTGATTATTTCTCACCCCGCACATCATACACAGCGGTTGTCTTCACTACGGGCTACCACTACAACCGCCTATAACTGGTGACCCTCGTGCAACACGGAATATTCGAGATGAGCGATAGTGACACGGCGGAATCGGCAACGTCTCAAAATGGCGACAACGTAACGGAGCGTAAAAAGAAAGTTCATGTTTGTACGGAACCTGGCACATCATCTTCCAGTAAAAGTCGGCGAGTGAATCTTAAAGTGCCTCCGTTTTCACCTGATGAGCCTGAAATCTGGTTTGCTCTTTTAGAAGGTCAGTTTGAGTGTTGCAATATTACCGATGATTCTACGAAGTTCATTAACGTCATCAATAACCTGGACATCCAACACTCTAAAGCCGTTAAGGATATTTTACTGAACCCTCCAGCTCATAACCGGTATTATAAAATTAAGACCGAGCTTATTAAGCGTCTCTGCGCTTCCAAGGAGAATAAGGTTAGACAGCTGTTAGTACACGAGGAGCTTGGCGATCGTAAACCCTCACAGTTTCTTCGCCATCTCCAAGACCTAGCTGGACCTTCCGTCCCTGAGGACTTCATTAGGACAATTTGGTGCAACCGTCTACCTCAAAATATCCAAACTGTGCTGGCATCTCAACCTACCCACCTTTTAGACCAACAAGCGGATTTGGCTGATCGTATTCAGGATATTACTTCACCACACAACGTGGCTGCAATGTCATCCAGCCACGGACATGTTCATCCGTCAAGTGAGATAGCAGAGCTGAAAAAGATGGTGGAACATCTTACGCTGAAGCTTGAAGAGCATACTCGCGCTTCGAACTGTTCCAGTATCCGATCTCGACCTCAACAGCGACGCGATTCGACCTCACGTCACAGGTCGCGATCCAACTCCAGCTACAAAAAACACCCTGTATGTTGGTATCACATGAAGTTTGGTCAAAACGCACGACGCTGTATCAAACCGTGCGACTACAAGCAAGCGGGAAACACCACCGGCAGTCTCTAATGGCGACTGGTGATTGCCACTCTTCAGGTCGCCTGTTCGTCACCGACCGCGGATCGAATACCCAATTTTTGGTGGATACCGGTAGTGACCTATGTGTATACCCCCGATCTGCGCTGCGTGAACGACGATCTAAGACAGACTACCAACTTAGTGCGGCGAACGGTACAAGTATCGATACTTTTGGTTACATCGAACTTAACTTAAATTTAGGCTTAAGGCGTAATTTTACATGGCGCTTTATTGTTGCAAATGTAACTAAGGCTATAATTGGCGTTGATTTCCTTAGCTTTTATAATTTAATTGTTGACTGTCGCAACCAACGCCTTATAGATAATACAACTTCTTTGTATTCAAATGCTCGCCATGTTAGTGATGTAAACATATTTTCTGTAAAAATTTTGTCGACTAACACTAAATATGATAATATTTTGTCAAAATTTCCTGAAATTACACGCCCTTCAGGCCAACATTTAACGCCAAAACATAACACCGTTCACTTCATTCGCACTACTCCCGGCCCTCCAATTTTTAGCAATCCCCGCAGATTGGCTCCAGACAAGCTCCAGATTGCAAAGCAGGAATTCCAACTTATGCTGAACGACGGTACAGCACGTCCATCTGACAGTCCCTGGGCTTCGCCACTACACCTTGCTCCTAAGAAGGATAACGGTTGGCGACCTTGCGGTGACTACCGTTTACTTAATTCGCGGACTGTCCCCGACCGTTATCCTATTAGGCACATTCATGACTTTGCTAGTTCGATTTCTGGTTGTAAGGTCTTTTCAACAATCGATCTAGTAAAAGCTTACAATCAAATTCCGGTCCACAGTGACGATATTTTGAAAACTGCCATTACGACACCCTTTGGATTATACGAGTTCCCATTTATGAGCTTCGGTTTGCGAAATGCTGGTTCGACATTCCAAAGATTCGTCGATGAGATGACTAGGGGCCTAGATTTTTGCTACCCGTACGTCGACGATATCCTGGTAAGTAGCAAAAATGAGTCCGATCACGTGATACACCTTCAGCAGCTGTTTACCCGCATGAAGGAATACGGGATTGTCCTCAACACGGCTAAGTGCGTCTTCGGAGCGACTGAGGTAAAGTTTTTAGGATACTCAATCTCCGAAGCCGGCACCAAACCGCTGAACACCAGAGTCGAAGCCATCAACGATTTCCCCGTGCCTAAGACAGTCAAGCAACTTCGGCGATTTTTAGGAATGCTTAATTTCTACAGGCGTTTTCTACCCCATGCCGCTGAAATACAAGCACCGCTGAATGCCTTGCTCGCTGGCTCAGTAAAGGCAACCCATCCCGTTGATTTGACTGGAGATACTCTGCAGGCTTTCGAAAAGTGCAAAGCAAGTCTCGCTGATGCTGCTTTACTCGCACACCCTGATAGCCAAGCTACACTCGCTCTGGTCACAGACGCCTCGGACCTCGCAATGGGTGCAGTTTTACAGCAACTCAAGGATGGAGCTTGGCAACCTCTTGCGTTTTTCTCGCGTAAGCTGAGCCCATCCCAGCAAAAATACTCTCCATATGACCGAGAGCTCCTGGCCATATACGACAGTATTAAATACTTTCGTCATATGCTGGAGGCAAGACATTTCGTGGTATATACTGACCACAAACCGATTTGTTACGCATTCCACGAAAGGAAAAGTAACTGCTCGCCTCGTCAGTATCGCCACCTTGATTACATCTCGCAATTCACGACTGATATTCGACACATTTCTGGCAAAGACAACGTCGTTGCCGACACATTGTCACGCGTCGAGGAATTGCAGATCCCAATCGACTTGGACGTCCTTGCCTCATCACAAGCCGCAGACTCCGAGCTTGCCCAATATCTGAGTCGTGAAACTTCACTCCGACTCAAGAAGCTTCAAATATTTAACGGCAGTTCAGAAGTCTACTGTGACGTAAGTACAACGACACCTAGACCTTTTGTGACGAAACCCCTTCGTAAACAGCTCTTCGACAGCCTTCATAGTTTAAGCCACCCAGGTGCTAACGCAACTGCAAAATTAGTCGCAGAACGCTTTGTTTGGCCCGGTGTGCGCAAAGACTGTCGAGAGTGGTCACGAAAATGTCTCGCATGTCAACGCGCTAAGGTGAATCGCCATGTGTCGTCCCCTTTTGGCACCTTCGATCTACCGCGCGCTAGATTTTCATTTATTCACGTGGACATTATTGGACCTCTTCCACCATCTCAAGGCTTTCGATATTGCCTGACAGTTGTGGATCGTTTCACACGTTGGCCGGAAGTTACACCGATGGTTGACATGACAGCCGAGTCGGTCGGTAAGGCGTTAATATCGTGGATATCCAGATTTGGATGTCCAACTGATATTGTTACCGATCGCGGACGACAGTTTGAATCCACACTTTTCCAATACCTTGGAAAGATGATCGGATTCAAGCATCGTCGAACCACTGCGTACCATCCAGCTTGTAACGGCCTAGTGGAACGGTTCCACCGTCAACTTAAAGCCGCCATAATGTGCCACGCTGACTGTAACTGGGCTGACTCTTTACCCTTAGTCATGTTGGGTATACGAAGCTCGTTTAAAGACGACCTTCAAGCTTCCTCGGCTGAATTAGTCTACGGCGAGCCATTACGCCTTCCAGGCGAATTTTTTCAGGCGTCTGACCCTGGTTCCACCGACATTTCGGAATTCACCACTCGCCTTCGCCAATTCGCCACTAAGCTCCAACCGTCCCCAGCTGCACGTCATAACAAAAACAAAATCTTCATCTATAAGGACCTGGCTTCTTCTAGTCATGTATTTCTACGGGATAACACAGTGCGAGGCGCCTTACAGCCTCCCTACTCCGGCCCGTATGAAGTTGTAGAAAGAGGAGATAAAGTCTTTAAAATTAAAGTCAAAGGCAAAACTATAACTGTTTCTATAGACCGCCTTAAGCCGGCCTATTTGCTTCTTGACCCCACTTCTACTCTTACTTCGACTCCATCCCTCACTTCTGCTCCAACTCCCATCACCCTACCAAAACCAGGCCCAGCGCAAGACACTGTTAGGACCACTCGATCAGGTCGTGTAGTTCGGTTTCCTAACTTTTATCGCCCATGACGGCCTCTGGGGGGGAGTGATGTAGGCTACTCACTACATTTTTCGAATATATTTATCTATTTCAATAGCACATTTTACAAACACAAATAATAATTATAAATAATTTATATAAAATAAAAAAATAAATAACTATGTAAAATAAATTAAGACTAGTTTACCTAAACTTATATCTAAATTGTTAATTCTTAACTTAGACTTACTATTTACACATAAATAATATTTCATAATAACATTCAAGATGTTTGTTTATCGATAGTCGATATCGACACCGCAACATCGACCTCGCGGTAGCATTATGCGTTCAATTTTGCTTACCGCGGCGCATTCCTCCGCTACGCCTGTATCGGACGAACCACTCGGCCACAGTTGAGATTTATCTATTGAACGCGGAACGCATGTCACTTGCGCCGTCGATGTATGCCCAATTATTACGTACGATTTTTGTTTGTTACGGATTCGCTTTATTTTCGCTTCTTAACAAGTAAATAGTGTTAATTAGCCATAACGCTCTCTCCACTCCTTCTAAACTTTATCGGTGTGACTGTGAAACTTGTGTATTCAATGTGCTTTGCGGAATATACCAACTTTTCTACCACTCCGGTCTTGTGATTATTTCTCACCCCGCACATCATACACAGCGGTTGTCTTCACTACGGGCTACCACTACAACCGCCTATAGATATTTTTTTTTTCTATTGTCATTAGATATTTATTATTAAAAATTTACAAAACTGTCAATAATTAGAAGCTATGTATATTTATGCTGGTCATAAAATAATTTGCAAAATACAATTAAATTATAACAATATACTCGTACATAAAAATAATATAACAAATAGCACTCAGAATATGAATAATGTATAAACTTAAATCTTTAATTACCTATTCATTGTGATAGACTAATTATTTTACGAATTAAGTAGCTTGTGCATGTAATTTTGTAAACCTTTAATTTTTTTATCATTTATATTGTTTTTTTTTTTTTCTTTCTTCAAAAAAGGGGGTTGTAGGTATTTGTGAATACAAATAAAATGTATTGGTATGGGGGTAGGTCTTATGCTCAATAAATTAGTCGTTAACTGGATTGCGTGTTTGATTGACCTGCTGCATAAACATTGTCAAATCTGTCAATTTTGGTACGTCATTTCATACAAAATTTGACAGAAATGATAATTTTTGACAGATTTGAGATTGTTTTAAGAGTTCGTGGTTACCGCCCAGGTGTGGCTGGGACACAATTACAAAGTTACAAATCGATACCATTATTAAAAGTGTGTCAAACTCGACTTCTATTATTTGATTAAACAACGTGTTCTGTTTGACTTGCGGAAAATTTTACCAATTAATGATTTTAGTCGCAGAATGCACTAGTTATACCAACATTTTTAAAAATTATCAGTATGACTCTTACGATTATTTTCTGACGTGGTTAGTCAATATGAAAGGTAAAATACTTTAATATTCACATTTTCAGAAAACAACGAATGGGTAAAGTACCTAGTAAATTGATAATAAAAAAATATGTCTAAAAAAATATTAAAATAAGCGTTCATTTAGTTAGATGGTCTTACCAATGTGGGCACCCAATTTTCAGAAACTAAAAAGCATTGTAACTTTAAGTTACAACATGTGAAGTTAACAGAAATATGGTACAAACGGGATTTAAAGAAGCAACAAAATTATTCACTCCTCCTCCCAGACTAGACTGGCTCCCCCCAAACAGTTGACACTTAAGAGTTTGGTTTTACAAATTAAGCGGAAAATTGGATCGTTTGCCGATATATCGTCACGTCAGCACGTTGTTGCGATGTAAATGTTTTGGCAATGAGACTGGTGAGTGACAGATATTTCTGAAAATAATTGCGCGTAGAGATATTTCTAACGATGATAGATTTTTTTACGGGGATAGTTGTTATAAATACAAAAGTGGATATACTAAAACAATCAATTAAAACAATCAACATTATAAAACTGCCAAATGTGAATCGGGATTGTAAAATCTCAAACTAAGTGACAATAAATTCTAGGATACTAATCGTAGGTGCACAAATCCGGCTCGAACTTAGCTGGTTTGTCACAGTTACTACGAGAATAAATAATAATAATAAATAAATAAACGAACGAACTAAAAGTACGTACTTTACAGCCGCTTTCTCCTGTCTCAAGCCAGTTTAGAACCTAAAGTAGTTTAAACCAACACGGTGGTCGGACCAAGTATGTTATACTTGCGAAAACCCTGCAAAAACCGTTTTAAGAGGAATTCAGACGGGTAGGGCCGAGTTGGATCATCATCCTCAATATTGGAAAAACCAGAGCTCGATCCAAACGCAACATAGTTGTGCGGCGAATACCTCTGTACTTCCAAATCTTATCCAGGTTGGTCTTAGCACTTTTGGCCATACCGGCTCTTCGACGAATTTCACCAGTGCAGCTACAATCACAAGCTATCAGCGATCCAAGATATACGATTTCATTGATCTTCTCATACCAATCGAGTGCGTCTGTGTCAGGAAGTACTTGCACTCTGTCTACCACCATTATCTTGGTTTGAAAATCTAGTATATCCTGTGAACATTAACGACTCTTTTCAGTCTCTACGTGAACTGCAGTTCCAATTTGATCCCGGCAAAGTTGGTTCCCGACGTCTGTAATTTTGCCGTCGAGAACAACACTAATTACGAGTTAACAGTTTAACGGAATCACCGAGTGTTTTTGTCCCAGTTTTCGTTATAAATTCCCAACAAGTTTTATTGGATCCGAAAAACAATTAAATAGACACCACAGTTGAATCTGTTTAATGAGTCTTTGGAATTAAACTTTTGGATTGATTTATCAGTTTGTGTTTTGTTTTACAAGACAATTTATTTGTAAGGCTAACCCTTTAAGCTATGCTAAATACCATGGCAAAGCTATAAATTTGATACTATCATTTTGATTACAAAAACGTTTTTCATTAAAAACTTTGTTTGGTCACTTCCGTAGCCGAGAGGCGAGCACGCCGGACTTTGCATCCTCGCCATCTAGTCTCTGTCCCGGATTCGATTCCCGGTCGATTAAATATATAGAATAAACATTTCCATGTTATCTCGGATCCAGGTGTTGTGGTACGGTCGTTGTTTCCGCTATCTGTAACATAGGTGTTTAGCAACTTACCATAGGATCAGAGCAATGTATGTGATGTAGTCCAAAATAATACGTATAAAAATGCATCTGATCTCTTAATAAGTACATAACTCCTTACCTAAATGCTTCCAGTTTAATCTATATCTATACTAATATTATAAAGAGGAAAGATTTGTACCTATTTTTGTATGTTTGTAATGAATAGGCTCAAAAAGTACTGGGCCGATTTAAAAAATTCTTTCAACAATAGAATTCTACATTCTTCCAATTTGACATAGACTACATTTCATTTTGAAAAAAATTAGGGATACTTGGTAAAATTTGAACAATGTAACCGAAGGTGTAGAAAAATGAGTCTTAAAATGTCTTTCGTCTAATGCGCTGCCGAAACTATTAGCGATAATTGTCTACCCCGTGCGAAGCCGGGACGGGCTGCTAGTAGAATATAATTAACAACTCAAAATCTATTATATAACCATATACGTATCAGTAATTTGATAGTTTAATTTAATTTTGCAATGAGGCTTCTCCTTAAATTTGATTATGGGGCCATTTTCTAGCTAATAAAGGCACCATAATCTAACGTCTCGAATAGTTACGGAGATTCTGCTAAAGTCTCGAGTTTCTGGTTATCTTTGAAAATTTGACTATCAAAGTTTGACGACCTCTGTTGCCGAGAGGCGAGCACGCCGGATAAGGCGTCGCCATCTCTGAAGTCCCGGGTTCGGTTCCCGGGTCTGGGTGTTGTGGTATCGTCTTTATTACTGATTTCGGTAACACAAAGTGCTTTCGCTTCTTACCATAAGATCAGAGCAATGTATGTGATGTTGTCTAATATTTATTTAATTGTAGAGTACAAGCTATAATTATACAGGGTGTACAAAAGAATGGGACACTCCTGAAAACCACGTGATCAACTGGTCATATAAACAAGTTTTCCTATGGAAGCATCATCGAAATCGTGATTTTATTTGCAGATGCTCCATACATTCATCGAGGTATGCGAGTAGGTTTGTATGGAGAAGCTGAAAAAAAATTCTCGATTTCGATGTTGCTCCCATAGAAAAAGTTGTTGTATGCTGATTACGTGGTTTTAAGGAGTGTCCTATTCTCTTGGACACCCTGTATAGGTTACATCTATATAACCGTTCCACCCACAGAATATAAAATAATTACCGTTATCAGAAGTTAAATTGCATACGATGCGCGCTAGAAACGCACACATACACATCGCCACGTACACGGAACGCTAGAACTTGAACTTCTTCGTCAAAGTGTTCCAAGATTTCGTGTCTATTTCTGGCGATGTGTGCGTTGCGTGTTGCACACATTGTATAAAACTTTACTTCTGAAAGCCTAATATAGCTATACCTGTGTTTTGCTGTGTGTGGTTTTAAACATTAGAAGGGGATTCTATTAATAAATGCAGACAACTTTTTCTATTAGGTCAACATAATAATATAGAATTTGCAGTTACTTTACTTTTTTGGAAAATCAATTACCTTTTTATATAGATAAATTATAAAAGTTGTGTGTGAGTATGCAATTTTAAGATAATCCATAGTAGGTTTTATCGTTTGTGTCCTTAAAAGTTTTTTGTATTTTACTTCAGAGCTAAGCTTGCCGGATAAAAGTGGATTCCCTGCTGTATCACTTACTTTCTAAAACAATTTAGAGAAAATTGCGATTTTGCTACGTTTTGTGTGCACTGTGCGTCCAAATAGTAGAGGAAAATAAGGAGTTGTCCCCTAATGTTTTTTCATTCGTCAATATTTTTTAATCACGATATGTAAACAAAAAATAATTTCACCGAACTGAGGCACACGCTTCGGACACAATTACAATCTATCCTATTGTAGCTTTCAAAAGTTTTTTGCGCTCGCTTCACTCGCTGATTTTTTTGAGATGGATAGTGTATTTTTTCAAAACTTAAGGATTTACAATAAATAAAATCACTTTTATGGCTTTATTTTCTCTCCCTTGTTCTGTGAATGTGGGAATTATAATGAGCAAGCTATTATATTAAAAGTTATGAAGCAATAGCGAGTAAATTCTGGAAACCGGATACTCTATTTTGAGACAAATTCTGCCCGTTTTTGAACTTTCCGATTTTAAGGAGATATTTAAAACCTGGCGGACTTCTCTGCTCTTCATCTGGTCAAGAGTCCTATAAATACGTGTGGTTTTTTTCAAGGACGTAATTCAATTTTAAAGCTACTTTTATTGCTCCAGTAGGTCAATCGGTCATCCCCGTAGGAATGCCTTTATACACATTATCTAGTTAGAGCAACAAAACATTAACATTTCTTACTAAATAAAATAATTTTAGGAACCTCTGATTTTGAGTAAAATCATGTTTGAATGTAACTTTTTGGGCCTTTAACCTTATTTTAACAAAAATATACCACATTTCATCTAAAATTAAAAAAATATATCTCTGAACTGGAGGTGTTTATAATTAATATTTCTGCAGTTTGAGGTGTCATATTTTTGTATCTTTAGATGTTATAATTTTATCAACCTCCATAGAAAATTCGTGTCGTTATACGTTTAAAATTCATCTTAGCATCCAGAACAGGTGAATGTTCGGCGAATGACTGCTCGCACGCATTTAGAGCCTTATCAAACTAGCAATGGTTCACTAGTAAAAACTTATTTCAAGCAATTTAATACAAGTGCAACTCTTGCAATCAAGCAAAACTTGGAGCGTTAGCGCCGCACGATGTCACTCAAACTTTCAAATTGAAAATATCCAAAATGTTTGTCTGTTTTCAAAAATTTCCAACTAACATTTAAGACCTGATACGAAGTATCTACGCAATTTGATATTGCTTATGCGTAGTGCGTTTTATAAGAATAGATAATTTTGCAGATTTTGCTTTGAAAGTTTCTCTGAAGGACTTTGAACTTTCAATAGTTTTATGCAGCGCATATTATCTTTTTGCGGAATACTTGTATAATATAATACACAGCTCTACAGCAGAAGCGTCGTCGTTAAAAATTCCTTAGAGGAAAACATTAAAAGTGACTTAAATTAAGTAATTGCTGAAATATATTGTGGTAACGACGGGAAACAACGGAACCCTATATTTCGCGTGGCACGACATGCACATGGCCGGTTTTTTTCGGTCTTTTTGATTTGCGTTCGAGTAATGAAACATATACATTAAGCTGGTGGCAGAATGCGTCGCTCTTATTCGGCTTAACCAAATTGGCTTGTTTAGACTAATCATTAACCGAATGCTTAGACCACTTGAAACTAGTAAGTAAGTATTTGACTGAAAATACATAAGTTGAAATAACAGTTTAAATAGTCGGTGACTTAATACAGGCTAGGCAGGCTCATAACACGAGAGCTGAAGGCCGATGGGGCAGAAAGGTTGTAAAAAGAAGGATACGTACCGGCAATCGTACGCTGCGCTTCAGCTCTCGTCCAACTATAATTCGACCTGAAAAAGGTTGCAGGAAGCCGCTGGATGCAGGCCGCTTCCAACCGACCAATCTGAAAGTCATTGCGAGAGGCCTATGTTCAGTAGTGAACCTCCTACTGGAATGATGATGATATCAAAATACAGGCTGCAATTAAATACGGCCCAGCTCGATGGGCCCCGCCGAAAAGTTTGCGACATTTTCGTTTAACTTCAATCTCACATGATAACAAATAACTATTAAGTCTAACTTTAACTTTCTTTGTAGTTGTCCTCTGCCTAAAGGTTGTCTGGAAGAGATCGCTTTTTAGCGATAAGACCGCCTAAATTGTACATCTTTCTGTAAATATCAAATGTAACTTCTTTGTTTGGTGTGCAATAAAGAGTATCTATCTATCTAACTTGGAGTAAGCTTACTGCCTTGCGGAATCCCAACTATTTGGTAGAGAAAATCTGAAGGCGAGCTAATGCAAAGTAAAATAAACTCTTAACAGTACTCAAGCAATATTGTTTTTCGAAAAAAAAAAAAAAAACAAGATCAAAGCAATTGTTTCTTATAGGTAATGGATTAGATCCTAGTTGCGTGTTTGACATTGTTTAAAATCCGTTTTGATTGAAGTTATAAATAACGTGAAACTAATCTGAACCACGTATTATTAATAGATTCTGAATTAAAAGGCAAGTCATGTCATATTAACATGGTCCATTTGTCTCGATACATCAAAGCAATGAATTGGAAAATCACGTAACCCATGTTATTATCTGTTTGGGCAAAACGCCAACATTACCGAAATAAATATACTATGCCGTATTGGTATTACTTCAGAGTAATCTTTCTTGAAAATAAATAACACTGAAAAAAATCATCGACCTCAGGTGGGACTCGAACCCACGTCCCATCGCATACCGGGTCTTTCTTAATAATCTTTCTTATCAAAACATATTTAAAGTTTTGAACTCGAATTAGTTCGTCGGGGTCATAATATTACTACTACATAGTATAAAGTTTGTTTAGTTTCCATTTTCTACTAGGTATTGATTGAATTGGTACAGAAATCTCAAGAACCTGCTTCAAAACGTCAAATTCTCCTAATTGATATTTGACTGTATTTGTTGAACTTAGGTTAAAATTTTGCCAGTGTTTTCGACGCGATTGTCACCGTTATGAAACGCCACCGACCAGATGATAGGGGATTTTAATGATTAAGCCCTAGCTGTTTTACATAACAGCGGAGAACACCACCAAAACGGGTCCGAGAATGAATCCCCAACAATAAATTATATTAAACGCTTTCCATTTATCAATCTACCGGGTCAACGTTTTGAGGTTATGAAAAATAGTGAATTTAGATTGTAGATTTATATCGAATGTCTTGTCTCTAATGGTCTTTATTGTGGCTTTGTGTGGCTTAGCAACAATAATGGAATCCGAAACATCCAAAACAGAAAATCGTTCGACAAATGTTTTACCACTTTTGTTTTGTAGTTTGGTAGAACATATTTCATAAAATATGGTACAAGTTAAATAATGGTAAACGAAAATAAAATTTATCTACGATTGCGTTATTGGCTTCGAATCATCTGACATGAAAGGCTGCTAATCAGGTAATAACTGTCAAATCGAATCATGTTTCTGAAGAATAAAATCATTTGTATTGTTGCCACCTCGAGACTCACTTGTTTGTGCCGCAACACAAATACAAGGTGATTTTGTTGCTCTTGTATATATTATACTGATGTTTGTTTCTTTAGGAAAGTTGTTTCATTTGATAATATACATTAATAGTTAATACTGATATTGTTAAAATGGAAATATGCAAGCGGTTGGAAAGATTTGAAATGTAGATTATTCGGATTTTTTTTAGGATCCCTTGGACAAGCTTTACTTCTAACGATTGCGTCTTGCAGATGACAGGAACTCATAGGAAGCTTATTTGTAACCGCAGAATAGACATACAGAAATGCGCGCAGTATGAATGCCCAAGACTTGGAGGGTAAGCTATTTGAGCTGTTTAAAGCCCAAAAGTATTCGCGCTGCAGTGTGCAACACGGTGTGGCACTGCAAGTAATTTTGATTACGTAGCAGTTGAGTGCCACATCAATAAATTTATTTTTTGTACATGAGCCTCAGACATTCACATTTAAAATTGTCATCGTTGAACTTCCAGCTACAAGGTGGACAGACGACCTGATAAAGGTTGCAGGAAGCCGCTGGATGCAGGCCGCTTCCAACCGGCTAATCTGTAAGTCACTGGGAGAGCTCTATGTTCAGAAGTGGACGTCCTGAAATGATGATGATGAGGCCTCAATTAAGCACTTTTACACGTCTCAATATATTTATCCTACCACTGCTTCGAGACAATATTGTAAGCATCGCTTACTAAATTTCATCTCGCTGACAGACGCGGGACCCGGCAAAGAGCTCCGGCTTCGATTCTTAATAAGGATCAAATCAAAAACCATATACTGGGAACATTTTACTATCTTCTACTTGTTGATGATGTATGTATGTAAGATGTTGATTTTTTACTTCGCGACTATGACAAATAGGAGCTAGCTAACAGTCTAGCGTATAGATCTTAAAGGTAGATACTATCTATCATCTACCTTTACTACTCGTAACTAAAAATATATGTACCTGATATGTGGTCTAAACTTTTTAAATAAATTAATTAAGTTTCGGCGATTTGGCGGCAGCAATTACTTACATCGGCGACATCATTTCTTTTGAAGGTATCGATGGACATAAATGGGCTAGCTAAAAGGTTCTTCCGAGCTAGTGTTAAAAAACATTTTTATCGTCGTCGACCCGAAGAGGATTAAACACGTTTTCTGCATGAGGTGAAGTTTTTCCTTTTGTATTATATGCCAGTGTTCTAGTTTCCGTTTCGTGCAAATAAATTATATTTGATCTCAAATGACATTATTTTTGAAACCTGTTTTTTTACAAAACAACATATATATATAAAGAATGTACTCGTAAATATGCTGAATTTTCTGTTATGAAAGAATTCAGCATATTCCAGAAAGATCTGCAAATACCGAATTATTTCGTTTGGATACGCATGATAACTTTTTACATAATACTCCATGTTACAAAGCGACCATTCATGCAGTCAGTACGGGAAAATAAGCGAGCAAGGAGCCAGATTGACACGTATTTTGACACATGACGTAACAAAACGTCATGCTTACTACGAATGTTACATTACTCCTCGTAAAGCGTGTCTGTACTCACCTTTATATTAATACTAGCTGACCCTTCGAACTACGTACCGCCTCAGAATTAAATATTATGGTCATAGTTTATTTGATCAGTGAATAGTATGAACAGTTTGGCCGTTTTTTGATTTGTCGTCGCAGCAGCGGCGCGACATCAGTATGCTCGGTATACGCGGTACAGAAATCTTACCGAGCGCCTATATTTCAATGGAGCGTTCCTGATTGGCTCGGTATGCGCGGGAGCGGCGCGGCACAGATTCCATACTTTTTGTACCGCGTATACCGAGCATGCTGTTGTTGCGCCGCTGCTGTGCCGTCAAATCAGAAAACGGCCTTAGATTGAATGGAAAAAATAAAATAATACCAGCCCAAGAATAGTTTTTTTTAACCAAGACTACAAATAAAACCCCGCCCGGACGCTCCCCAGACGCCCTCCAAACTTGGACAAATGGACGGATAGCAGCCCTATTTCAAAGGTTTAACGTGAGCAATATATTGCTACAAGAGGACTGGAAGCGACGGGTAGACTCCTTGAAATGCTGCAAACAGA
The DNA here is from genome assembly GCA_950371115.1 of Anania fuscalis. Taxonomy (NCBI): domain Eukaryota; kingdom Metazoa; phylum Arthropoda; class Insecta; order Lepidoptera; family Crambidae; genus Anania; species Anania fuscalis. Next base: position 4,157,430 of record OX493337.1, read on the forward strand.
TCGAGTGCTCTCTGTCTGAAAATAAATACAATTTAATGTCTGCGTTTCGGTGGAATAAGACTTTTCAAAAGCCTTTGTGGTCATTTTGAACAGTTCAATACAGATCCGTAAAGCTAAGGTCACAATGTAGCGTGCTGGCGATTTTGAGTGACTTCGGTCGCACCGACTCGCAGCGACATGATTTCCCGCCTTGTACCGCGCGGTCATATAAACTTAGCCTAACCCTTATAATACAGTACATACACGTACTTTTCCATGTATCAGAATCTATAGAAGGATTTATAGCGCTCGCTCGGCGGTGGGAATTTCCCACTGGAAAATCATCGTGAGGAATTATTGCACCTGTGAATTCCAAATAGATGTGAAGCTATGTTCCGAAAATCCTGGTTCCCCGTCGCCCCGTATACCTACGTCTGATGACAATTGCAATAGTTATAGACAAAACAAATCTCGGATCATGGTAAAGAGTATCTCTACAAACGAGACAAAGCAATAGTAAACAAAAGAACTCCTAATACTATTGTTGTAAAATATACCTTATACTATAGGTAAATTAAAGTAAACCTATATGCGTCCTATTTCTACGACCTCAACCTATTAAAACACACTTAAAACTATACTCTATTTTGTAGCCGAGTGAGTTCTCATAACTTTTCCTCGATATGTTCGTTCAATCTCGAAGTGAGCGCGGTGTTGTTTATAGAATCGATAGGTTTTGGTGACGAAATATGTGTTTCCATTTTGATGGCTTGCGGCTATAAAATATTAGTTGCATTTGTTTTCCCGTATAATTATTTAGCTGCACGAATGCTAACAGTCGTACATTGTTGCTAGACGATTCTGTATGTATAAATTCACTAAATTGCTTCGAAAACTCATTACAATGAAAAGCTGTTTAAGGGTAATTATATACACATAAAATAGCAAAATACCAGTATTTAGTTCCTAGGCCATTTTTCTACCCTTTCTTTAATGTACTGGTATACAAACAACACGGTTATTATTTCTAAGTTTGTACCAATGTTTATTTTTTAAACTTTAATTATTATTTTTTCTTGTATTTGTGTGTATAAATAGAGATTAGTTTAGATTTAAGCAATAACAGAAAATGATTTAACCAATATCAGAAAAAAATATCGCAGTAAATCGTAACGATAACGATTTTACGGCCTTACTTATAAAAATCAACTAATCGACATCTTAGTAACTAATTTACTAATCACTGTACGAATTATTTAGTACGAAACCTTAAAAAAGGATGCGCTGTACACTTGATATTTACAGTCAATTGGTTTCTCTCTTCTCGTCCAAAATACATCAGTGCCTAAAGACGAAAGTCTACAACCAGTGTGTGTTACCAGTAATGGTAACATACGGAACAGAAATGTGGCCTTTTACTTTGGACCCTATAAGAAAGCTCAAAGTTGCACAGTACGCTACGGAAAGGGCTATGCTCGGTGTTTTTTTTTGCGAGATCAAATCAGAAATGAGTTGATCCGTGAAGGAACAAAAGTCGCTGTCATAGCCCGAAGGATTAGCAAGCTGAAGTGGCAGTGGGCGGTGTACATAGCACGTAGAACTGACGGCTGATGGGGCAGAAAGGTTCTAGAATGGAGGCCACATACTAGGGCGCGCAGAATGGGACGTCCACCAGCAAGGTGCACAGACGACCTGGTAAAGGTTGCATGAAGCCGCTGGATCCAGGCCACTTCCAACCGGCCGATATGGATGTCACTGGGAGAGGCCTATGTTCAGCAGTGGACGTCCTGTGGCTGAAATGATGATGACGATGAGGTTTCTTTCTTTATTTCTTTTATGTCATTTAGGAATGTTTTGACACATTATTGTCTTCAAAAATATACATTAAGAATTTTAAAGTGAAATAAACATAAAATATGTATGTACCGCCCGAGACGACCGCGACAGCTAGGTAGAAAACAGCTGTTGCTAGTACGCCATTTTGGTAATTACGAATTTAAACAAGGGTACGACGCTGTTTAACTTAAAAGTTAGTTATGAAGTCATTAAGACTTAGTTTAACTTTATTAAACGTTTATAAGTAACGATATTGATAATAGGCTGTTAAACTGTGTCTTTAATTTAATCAACGTTAAAGGTGAGGCCGTTAATGCGAATTGACACTATTAGAGATCTACGGCGCAAATTTTTTACCTACTGTATATGTTTAGGGGTCAGATAATGCTCTGCTTAATTACTACGAGTGCTTCCTGAAAGTACGTATTAAAAAAACAGCTATGTGAAAATTTAACTCATGCACCGAGTGTTCTATACCACCATTTTTTTTAAGTTCCTTATCGCGAGACCGACCCGAAGAAAATATTTGGATTGTACGCCATTAAGGTGGAATATATTACGCTACCCTGGATGCAGCTATACCTGATGTTGCCATCACCATGCTATGATGACGCTACGGCGAAGCCGCTATGCCGGGGTCCCGGTTTTTTTTATTTATCTTAAAAACCCAAAACTTTTTTCTATCGACAAAACTAGAAACTATTTAACAATGCACGATTATTCTTGCCCTAAAAGAACCTACTCTTAAGTAAGTGATCCTACGTGTCAAGTTAAAGAATCTCTTTGCCATATGAATGATGTGCGAAGATTACTGCCATTAACCTTTCCATGTGCCCTTTGAAATGTGAAGCTCCACAAGAACAGCCCGAACAAGAGGATAATCACGATATACTTTAGTGCATTTTTGTATAGTTGGTTTTAAAACAACAAAAACAACCAATAATATATAATTTAATAGATTATAGGTTATGATACACTAGCTACTAAACGGTTTTTAAGCGGAAAATGAGTATCTTAGTTTCCATTTTACACTCTAGTATGTAGCCACAAAGTAAATTAATCAGTAAGTACTTTATATGATGACGATTCTTAAAATGAAATAAATTAATTAAAAAAATCAAAAAACCCGACTGCGTAAAAAGTGAACTTAAAATATGAAAACAAGATTTAAAGAATCAATTTGCAGTCTGAGGCATTAAATCTATGTTACTTAATTCGACTTTTTCTACACGGATTTAAATTACTTATTTAGGTACTAACGCTATGCATACCAGGTCAATCATTATTAATCTGTTAATGGATTGGATGCCTCCGACCGCAAATTGATTCTTTAAATCTTGTTTTCATCTTTTAAGTTTACATTTTACGCAGTCGTGTTTTGTGTTTTTTTTAATAAATTTATTTTATTTTTGACTTTTTAGTTTGTAGTGTTCTACTACTACTTTTCAATCAACTATAAAGCCTTATTTGTAATATTCCTTGAACTCGAGTAAGTAGTACCTGAAATCGGTTTTTCCTGTTTAATTCATGTACCAATAGGAATTCCGGGTAATAACATAGCCTATGTCACTCCCACAACTGAGACGAATCTAATGACATATCAAAACCACATATGAAATCTATTAAACGGTTTTTCCTTCCTTTTTTTTCAGTGTATTTTTTTGCCTGTTTCCGTAGGAATTTTGGAAAATAAATTATTGAATACTATTAGCACTGAAAATATGTGACCCTTAGTTAACCTTTAATTGCCGAGGTGGTGTCACCGTGACACCACGCAAGTTGAAACAGGAATATTTCAACAACCAATAGGGCTGTATATCTGTATCTTTCAGTAGCTGCCTGATTTGACTTGATCTTTCGTTAGTCGGTCGCGAATACGCGATACGTTCACAGGTGTGCCTGCAATCGAACCTCTGGTGTCACCGTGACGTAAGGTGTTAACGTACTATTTTGTGGTTTTGTAAATTACAGGATATGTGCTTATTTTGTCTTAATGTTTTAGATGGCGCAAGCCACACCTTACATTTACATCAGGAATCAGGCTTAAGAGAAAAAGACAACTGGATTTGAATAACCCTAGTGAAAAGGGAGCCAACACTTGCCTAGGGAGCTGACACTTACAATAAAGCACATTCTAGGTAAAGATTTGACAACCCAAGAACCAGGAGACGACGAAGAAGTTGTAGATAGTCAAAAAAGGAAGTTGTGTAAGATTTGTCCATCTAAACTCAAAAGGAAGACCCCTCATCAGTGCGTCGCGTGTAAAATATACATATGTCTGCAATGCGCCCAAAAAGTGTGCCAGAATTGTGCCTCAAATTATTAGATCTCAATTTTTTTTATTGTGATTCGTTTATTAGAGTTCGTTTTTATTGATTATATAAGAAAAGTTTACTTTGTCAAAATAGTTTATGACTTACATAGTTTTTTTTCACTGACTTAAATCTATGTTCCTAAAAATGTGCCATTTTTTTTTGCTATTAAAAGTTTAATAAAAATATTTTGATTGTTTTTTGTTTTTTTTATCACAATATTTGTGAAGTAATCATTCAGAAAAAATAAAATTTTAAAAGATTTTCCACATACATTTGATTAAAAACGTCACTTCAAATAGGGTGTCACCATGACCTAACCTCGGCAATTAGGTACTGAAAGTTAGGGTCGGTAACTAAAGGTTAATAAAAGAAAGTTTTAAAATCGGTTTATCAGCATTGCAGATCCGTTTTTCCCGCGTAAGTTCTGTTCCCGCTGGAATTTCGGGAAATAACATACTCCTTGTCACTCATACAATTGAGACGAATCTATTGTTATATTAGTTATACTTTAACGAAGTACGCAGCGACGCAATACAGGAGCCTCCTGTTGTTACGTTGTACTTACAAAGTTAGTAATTAGGCCATTAAATTGTTAGTTAGTAACAAGTGAAGCTAATAAAGTGTGTTATGCAGGCAGCAATAAATGAAATAAAATGAAATGACAAAGTAAGCGACGGAATTTTCGTATTTTTTAAATAGGTTTATCAGCTGTTGTTACAGTAAAAATCTTAAAACTCAATGAAACGGGAATTAACGCGATCATAATTTAGGTACAAAATGTTACCTCTTTTGCCTGACGTTTCGATCGGGTTACACCGACCGTGGTCACAGGCTGACTGGAACAGCGATGTCTTCACTCCGTATGAGAGGCAGATTCTTCATCTACCCTCATGATATTATTTTCACGCCAAGTACCGTCACACACTACACTCACTGTGTCCCTATTCTGCACACCAACCGCCGCGTCCGTATTCAGGTGAGAACTCGATCGCGAAACAAAACGAGATTGTTTATTTTTAATCACTGGATTCCATGTCGCGGATAATTTGTTACCGTCTTCCCGATTGAAATTTTTATACTTTTTGATTTCAATAGCTTCACGCACAACTCTTGAATAAAAGTGGCGATCCGTGGAATAAAAGTAAAAATCTTATTCTTGTGGTACAAAATATATCGGATGTAAAAAAAGGCTTAACGAAGCCGAATACTACATGTTCTACGTATTATTACGATCATTTTTTTTTTACACTATACCTGGGAAATGACGGGTTACCGAGCTATTGACAGTCAAAGTTACAATTTTTTTAAAGATTTTTACAAAATTTACTTCTGTTTTATAATACTAAACTTTTTTACAAAGAAACATGATCCGCTTACACACACAGGCATAGTATGTGGCGTGCGCGCTATACATTTCGGGTTAGAAATAAGTAATTTTTTTTGATACCCAAAAATAAAAGTCATTTCCCAGCAATTATTTTTTATGCATTCTACTTGGTTTTATGTATAGAATTCGTGGTTTAGGGCTTCTTTAAGCCTTTTTTTACACCCTGTATAGTTCTCAGGGTTATTGCACGCCAGATTTACAGATAAACACCGCGTGCTCTATAATAGCACATGTACAAACAATAAATTAATTTGGCAAGTAGGTACAGAAAGTTAGGTATATTTTTGTTACACTTTTAAGTTAGCTGCACCAGAGCTAGACAATGTTGACAGAACTGTGCTAAACTATCCTTACCGACACTAACCTGCAGGGCTAACATGCACAACACGATAAAACTTTGTCGTGGCATTTTATCGCCTTTTGACGTAAATATGTCGTTTTGTCTTCGCCAATAACAAAGAAAATACCAAAATATCATGGCAATGCCGTGTTATAATGTAAAAATAAGTGGCTATGATCAACAAGAGACCCAGAAAATATAAAAAAAGGATTCGAGACGTGTGTGATCCGTTAGGTTAGGGAAAACGACAAAATTATCGTCGAAGACAAAATTTGTCTTGTCTATCGATAAAATAACCGATGCGCGCATGCTATCCCTGCTGGCCGTTGTTTTTAGGCAACGTGATGATATCAATACTGAAGGTCAGTGTGCAGGTGTCATTTGAAATGTTTATGTAGGTTCGTTAGTGTAAATCATCATTACATGTAGGTATTATTTTATCTCTCTAATGTTGTAATTAGGTATTCAACGTGTTTCAAATGACTTCAGAGCTTTAATCGCACTACTTAAAGTTAAAGTTCAAAAACAGAATCACTTGGCCTCGACTGAAAACAATTTTAAATCCTTATATTTTTATGGAATTTTCAGAAGCATCGACCAAGAGAATAAAGAAGTTAGTACGATAGTATTCAGTTACAAATAATTATTATTATACAACGATGAATTGTTTATTTGTATACAATTACTTTCTTTCTTCTCTTCAAAGCGATTTTTGTTAGATACCTAATTAATATCACAGTATATTATATCTATACTAATAATATAGCTTTTAGATAAATAAAGAAAATGAAGTTAGCAAAGCATAAAAGTTCAAGAGAAGGTTTAATGTAATTTCACATAGGTTTAACTAGATCTGGGCGGTAACCACGAACCCTTAAAACAATCTTAAATCTGTCAAACATTATCATTTATGTCAAATTTTGTATGAAATGACCTACCAGAATTGACAGATTTGATAACTTTGCGATTGTTTTTAGAGTTCATGGTTACCCCGCAGTGTTTCTCAACACCTTTGATTTTACTATATCAACACTTTAGGGTGTGCTGACCTATTTCCGAGGAACAGAAATAAATAAACCATTTGGCGTTTAGGAGACTTATAAAAATAGGTTACGGAAGGCTAGATGGTACGCTTTCTGACGCATTTTAATGGTGACATTGCAAGGTAGTGCCTAATTTTCAGGAGCTTAGTACTATAAACTACCAGAAAAAAACACATTATTTTTATCATTTAAGTTATTTAATACGAAATGTTACTAGGCTACCCCACTTCAGCCTTCTAACACTCGGACAGTAAAGGACAAGACAAGTAAAGGCTGATGATTAGAATTGATTGATATAGGGTACCTTGATTTATTATAGTGCTAACCTATCAGCTTACAGTGCAAATATATCAGAAAGTAAAAAACCGGCCAAGTGCGAGTTGGACTCGCGCACGAAGGGTTCCGTTATCTATAAAAACCGGCCAAGTTTGAGTCGGACTCACGCACGAAGGGTTCCGTACTATTATCTATAAAAACATTTAAAAAAAAACACTTATTGTATTCTGTTTTTTAGTATTTGTTGTTATAGGGGCAACAGAATTACATCACCTCTAAAAATTTCAACTGTCAACTATCACAGTTCATGAGATACAGCCTGGTGACAGACGGACAGATAGACAGACGGACAGACACAGAAATACATCATCTATAGCGGAAACAGAAATACATCATCCGTGAAAATTTCAACTGTCTGACTATCATGGTTCATGAGATAAACCCTGGTGTCAGACGTACAAACAGACGGACAGCGGAGCCTTAGTAATGGGGTCCCGTTTTACCCTTTGAGTACGGAACCCTAAAAAAGGTGAAATTGTGTAGCTATATTTTTTAAATGTGTAATTTAAGTAACGGACATAGTCCAAAAATGTAGCAAGCTTATGTGGCAGTGGGCTGGCCACATCTGTCGCAGAACCGATGAAAGGTGGAGTAAACGGGTTCTCGAGTGGAGACCACGCCTAGGCAAACGTAGTGTAGGACGACCCCCAGCTCGATGGACCGACGACCTTAGGATGGATGGCTGGCAGTGGATGGATGTAAAAAGCGGGAGATCGTGCTCTTTGGCGCTCTATGGGGGAGGCCTACGTCCAGCAGTGGACTGCAATAGGCTGAGATGATGATGATGTGTAATTTTAACATTACAAGGGTTACGGAGGTCTGATAGCAACTGCTCTAAATGTTAAATAACCAGGCTTACCAGATCAATATCAAACGTACATTAGAAATAGGAAAAGGAAAGAAGAAAACATACAAATTATCTAAAATCAATCAACGCAAATAAAAGATTAATACCGTCTTAGCAAACGAAAAGGTTAAAAAGCAATGGAATTATTCATTCCAGTATCACCAAGTGTGGTAATTCAGTTCAGAGAATAGAGTTAAGCCTCGTAGCATTTTATTTATTTTTTAAAAAGGTTCCTTTATAGAAATGAGAGTGCCGTATTTTCTGAATAAACGAGCTTTATATACCAAGGAGTCGAGCGCGGCGGCAGTTCACAATAAGGTACACTCAACTTGTATTAAATAAGTTTAACGACGAGTTCTAGAATAAAAAAAAAATGTTGTTTCTTTCCTTGGGCAACGGTAATTTGATAGTTAAAGTTTAAGTGTATTTTCAAAACAGACCATTACATTACGTTAAAGAAAAAACATACAAATATTTGTTTTCAACTTGTGGTAGGTAGTAAATACGCATTATATTAATTTAAAAAATAAAACATAATTTTATTGTTGGCCAACGCCACGAGCCATCTGTTAATGCGGTAGGGAATTTGTGAAATTAAAAACTTGGTACTGTCACCACTTCGTGAGTTCACTATGAATATTTTCAAAAATCATCATGTCCACTAAAGACTGCTGGCTCTAGAACTTTGTATGGAGTTAAGAGTCGATGATTTTTATTTATCAGAGTTGGCTAGTTGCCATTTACTTGGAAGTGACCGTGCCGAACTTATAGAACCAGCCAAGTGCAAGTCGGTCTCACGACTCGAGGTTTCCGTACAAACATGTTGGTTAGTCTTGAAGATTATTTAGGCAAGCTAATTTTTAACAACTTATAAAATTGAATCGAACTGCCCTCAAAATGGGTCTAATTGTAATATATCTTTTAGAAATGCCATTTAATATATGTACATATTTTAAAAAGAGGTTATAAAATGTTTATCAGCCCTTTTACTTCATTTACGTAAGTTTATTGCGCTTGCTCTTTCATGTAATGTTTCATAGTACTACATCAAGCCTCGTTTACGTGTAACTATTAAAACAGATCAGTCGCGATGTGTTTACCGCTTTTAATTAAACAAAGTCTCCTCTCAATGAACGAGCTCTTATCTTGGCACACTTTCATTTTACGAGGGGTGGTTTAAGCTCAGCGCTAGTTCAGGGTAACATCTTCGGACATTGTAACGACACTGCACGAAGTTGCAGTAGTTTCAAAAACAAACAGCTGTCAGTTTTCTGTCACCATATTCTACTAAAAGTTGTCCATAAAGATTAACAGAACACTCAAAATTTTTGGAAACCTTTATATTTTCCTGGTTAACAAATGACTTGCTTATCAGAGTGTGGACCATCGCCTTTTAAGAGTGCGAACAAATTAAAAAGCTCCTTCAAAACAACTATTATTTTCATATCGACAAAATCTACCGAACACCTAGGCACAAAAAGACTGGGCAGACTTGGAAGGTGCTAATTCCGTTCAGCTGTTAAACCGTTATTAATTAAGTAAGAAAAATTGAAATTATTATATATAACTAAGCAAAGCTTGTAATATGTAAATACAAACTTTCACATTTATATCATTAGTAAGATTGCTAGTAAGGGATCCTACTGTTCCACCCATCTTTGCTGTGGCCCTCGTTTGATCAGCAACTTATGTGACAATTCGTTGTTTACTTTCTTTTATTAAGTTTGTATGTCAGGCCTCCACGAATTCTAGCCAGCAGCAGCAAGCCCTAACCAAACATATTCTCTTTTTGTAACTACATTAACGTTTTGCGAACTTATTTCTTTGTTTGTGCTTTATTTTTTGTGACATCGCTTCTTGGTAAATTTCATGGTTTTAGGTTAACGAGAAGTATCCAATGGCTTTTGATTCCTTTGGGGGTATTAAAATTCCGGCAGTATTTTTTCATGCGTTTACTAAGTTTGATTTTTTGACATCACCAAGGGATTGCTAATCTAATTATTAGATATTGAAAAAAACCTGAGTATTTGATATTTAAAAATTACAGCATACAACTACTTTAAAGCGTTCTTAATGCAACTGACCTCGACAGATAAATGTACGGACCACGAAATGATCCTGTAAGGGTTCCATTTTTCTTCTGGGGTACGTATCGCTAAAAATATGAAAAATAATACGAAAATTCCAAATAATAATCATGAAGATGATTGGGTACCCCTCAGGGTAATCTATTTCTGAGATCCTAACTTAAAACTGTTTTTTGAGACTAAATTGTAATTTAAATAAAATTGTATCTTGAAATAAAATTGTGATTAGTTTTATAGATCGGTAAAAGATTAAATTTTTTAAATAAAATGTTGTAAATGATATTTCAGGATAATTACTTTTAAACTTTCGCGTTGCATAATTTAAAACTCAATGAAACGGGAATTAACGCGATCATAATTTAGGTACAAAATGTTAACTCTTTTGCCTGACGTTTCGATCAGGTTCCAGTCAGCCTGTGACCACGGTCGGTGTAACCCGATCGAAACGTCAGGCAAAAGAGGTAACATTTTGTACCTAAATTATGATCGCGTTAATTCCCGTTTCATTGAGTTTTAAGATATTTCAGGATGTTTTACCTGCCTATTTGTGCACAGTTACACAGTAAGTACGGACCTTCGGTAAAGTTTTAATAGTATAATGCAAAGAAAATTAAATTCGCCTTTGAAAACGATAAGCTAATAAAAGTTCCGCTAGAAATGAAATTGATTAGAAAGTTTTCTCGTTAACTGTCAACAACTAGTGAGGGAATAGTCGCGTTATTTTTTGCGCATACTTTTATTACCATTTTGTCGCCGTGAAACAAAGCAATTGACATGATATTTACTGGGGTTGTTACTTCTTTTTAGTTTTGCACCTAATAATCCTAATATGTATTCATAAATTCACAAATGTCTTAGAGTAAACTCCAAAAAATCCTGTATTAAAATTTTAAAAGGTGTATATATAAAGAATATGATAAACATATATATTAAAAATAGGTACATTTACGACCCATAAGGCACCAATATACTTAAATTATTTTACTAAAATGGTCAATATTTTAATTAAACCATGATTTTTTTTTACTCATGTCAGGGATGCATGTCTTTAGGTGATAGCTTAGTATTTAAATCTTTTATAAAAACATTTTGCTACCTTCTTAGCTGTTACCTGTTGTGTGTCCTTGTTAAATAAAAATAAAATAAAATAAAATTGAAAGCCTTGAGATATCCCCTGTCTTTTAAACAGCTCTATCTCTTCAGTCTTTATCATCATTTACCACCAGTTTAAAATTGAAGCCAAACGCAATGCAGTTATCAAGAATACAAAAACAAAAGAAAATAGTTTTTGTTGTTATGATATGTTTATGTCACTTTATCCGAGTCCGAGCACGCTTGGCGCCGCCATCGCTGAGGTCCCAGGCTCGGTTATCGGTTGGGCTAATGTAGAAAACGAACTTTTCTTTAATGTCTTGGCTCTTGGTGTAATGGTTCCATCGTTGTTTTGAAGTTCTGAAAACACTAGTGCTTTAGCTACTTTCTTTAGGATTAGAGAAATATATCTGATGTTGTCCAATATTCATTTTATATATACATATACATATTCACGGTTACTTATTACAAGGCCTAAAGTTGAAAGGCCTAATGTCATAATACATAGGGACGAAAGACCTAATTTTTAAAACACCGTATGCTCATAACACCTTAGTTTATAATATATAGTTGTTGAAATACCTAATGAATGGTTTACCTAAAGTCGATTAACCTAAGGACAATACACTAATAGACAAAATATCTAATTTCAAAACACCTAAGTCGTTAAACCTACGTAAAAAAGTATTTCGCTCAAAGAATACTTATGTCTATCACTTGTAGGGTAGGAAAAATTAAGTAGTAGATGAGTATTTAAAAACCTTATTTGTAAATTGTAAACCTATTTTAAATTATATAAATGTACCAAAGAACCAAAAATGTCTAAACTTGTCTCAAATCTCATCTGATTTGTGGCCACTTTGAATATGAATTAATTTGATACCCTCAAGTCCTATTCCGTCGTTAGATGATTTGAACTAAGTCTTTTTAAAAGTAGGCCTTTCGCCCGTTAGGTCATTCAAACTCAGGCATTATATCGGGTGTATCTTTTTTTACACCCTGTAGGTATACTTAGGTCTAACAACGCTTAGGTCTCATGACATTTAGGTGTTTTGAAATTAGGTTTTCATATGGATGAAAGACCTAGGTATAATGTAATAAACCTTTAGGCCTTGTAATATGTAACCGTATTCACATTTCAATCAAAAACTAGAATTCCATTTATTCAGTTTCGTTTAGGTTACTTAGCAGCTTGACACACTTAATTTTAGGCTTAGTTTCAATATTGGATATATTTCTTTGATGTCAACCTATCCAGATCAACGAGATAAGACACGAATAAGCCTGAATTCACATTATCAAAGTCTTTAAGTCACTCGGTATGGTGTTAAATTAAATAAAATTAAAAAAAAGAAAAAATTGAGTATTATGTAGATAATACATAAAAAATATATATAATTCGATTAAAATACATGGACCATTAGGTATTTTCGTTACATACGATAATATTTAATTATTCTAGTTAAGTTCTTTAATTAAAAGCAGAAGACTAAACAAGTCAGAGTCTGTGGTCTGCCTCATTTAATTCTTATAAATGTAAAGTAAAATTAAATTCAAATTCCAATCATTTATTTGTGAAACACAGGTAAATAGTAGATAGTTATAACATAAAAACGTAAGAGCGCTGTGATCAGCCTTGGCGGCATACAAATGTAGCAATAGTATTCGATAATAATTACAATTTTTAAATGATAAATAAAAATGATTATTGCAAACATTTGTCCTATCCCATAAAAACAAAAACCAAAAGCAATGCCAATAACTTTAACAATATGAATATACAAAGAAACAATTAAATTGTGTATAGTTTTAAATATTTGCTTATTTTTCATTATGTTCCATAATCTCGTCCTCGTTTTGTACTATGTAGTAGCACCTTTGTGTAACTACGCGATCTACAATGTTTAAAGTATAGCGCCTTAGAGCGCTATTTATACTGAAAAAAATAAAAAAAAACACAACCAATGGCATCCTGTCCCTGGTGTCACGTTTGACATCTGTCAATCTTAATGTCATTGTACTTTTTTGTACGCTGCGCGATCGTACGTAAATTTTTTCACACGCGTTTATTTTTAGTATTTTACTGGATTAGTAACGTGTTTAGACTATAAAATATAGGCCAGTAAGGTTGACGAAGTCTCAAGAAAGAAAGAGTGCCAATTGGAGATGTTTTATAACTATTTGTGATTCAAAACGACGTCGACACCGCCTATCTATTGCAGTCCCGCTTCTGCTTGGCACAGTTTCTTTTTCAGCCGTGTTTCTGAAGTCGTCGGTCCATGTAGTTAAGAGAAGTGCTACACTACGTTTACCAAAACATGACCTCCATAACCTGCAAGAATTTAATCAAGAAAACAAGGGAGTGCTGCTATGCTGACTTGACATCGGGGCTTTTACGAGGATTTCCTCGTAATCGACAGCCACAACCAATCGGCCGTGATGATAGTATGATCATTTTAGCTGTTCACCCCACATTCAACATAGCCCGTGAGAAATTAATCAAGAAAACAACGGATGTCAACTCAGAACCAATGATCAATGACGACCCGGAGCCTTCAAGGGAGGTTGGCCGTGGTGATCGCATGTTCATTCTAGCCGCTGCGTTGTCTCACAATGACTACAAAACAGAGCCTTGATGGTGGATTGGGCTATTCATTCTAAAGTGTCGTCACAAGATATTGACCTGAGACTTAACATGACATTTGCTCTAGTAGTCTTCATGAAGGGTTGACTATGAGACCAAAGCCTGTGAGAAATTAATCAAGAAAACAACGGAAGTCAACTCAGAACCAATGATCAATGACGACCCGGAGCCTTCACGGGAGGTTGGCCGTGGTGATCACATGTTCATTCTAGCTGCTGCGTTGTCTCAGAATGACTACAAAACAGAGCCTTGATGGTGGATTGGGCTATTCATTCTAAAGTGTCATCACAAGATATTGACCTGAGACAACATGACATCGGCCCTAGTAGTCTTGATGAAGGGTTGACCGTGAAACGAATAAATGTCTTGCACCACAAATATACTACAAAGGATTAATAATATCAGCAGGTAAGTTGTAAACATCACACATTTGTTCCAGCTTATTTGATGTCGCATAAATAATTACCAAAAGAACAGTATAATTCAATCTCGCAGCAGAATTTTACCACTTCCACTTGCTTTCACGAGGGGTCAGCTTGTGGCTTAACATTATTAATTAACATATTGTGGATCTGCAATTCATTATATAAAGCAATCATAGACTGACTTCATCAATTGAAATTGAATATATATTTGAATACAAAATGTCAAGGTGACACTGCTCCTTGAGCACCACTGAAGCCGAAGAAAAAGAGGAGGGGGTAAATATTGGTACTGAGACACCAAGACAGTGTCCACCCTCGATCTTAGCAGTTTTTTCTACCCAACATTTTGACTCAAGAGAAATCACAGAAAGAAGCTCCTTTATCAGTTGATATTAAAGGCTAAAAGACTTCTGAGTAACCAAGTCACAGACTCATACCTAGACAATTTCAATTAGATTTTAAATTTTTGACATTTCATATGTTTCTAATATATTTACTAATTTAGAATTGGGCCTTCCACATATATAAGGCTACCAAGTCTCAGGATACACTTGGCCTTTTTTGCTGCATTCACATACATACAAGACAATGAAATAGCACTTATACCAATTGTGACTTCTCGCAGTGTGGATTTCCATCTCAAGCATTTAATATTATTGATGTACATCTTGATGTTGGCCCAAGAGGAAGAACATTATAAAGCATAGCCAGTTTATAATAGTTGGCATACACATACTTAAAATCTAAACCACAGTTTTGTGTTTTTTAATAGATATATGTATATTTTTTTTTTTTCATAAAATTGTAAGTTTGAATAAATAAATAAACATAACTTGCAATCACTAAATAATATCTGTAATCAAAGGATATTCTGTTTACCAGATTGGTGTAGTGGTTTAACATTGGAAGTTGCAGGGTTTGATTCCCAATCGGGTCGGGCATATGCATAATCTTGTACCTTGTAACATGGGAATGCTAGGTCCTTGCTTGAAGACCATTACAATTGGTCTGTTAACTAGTGCATATTTGTGTTATTGTTTCCTATGTTTCATAAGTTATGTGAAATCCCTTTTTTAGACTTACATTAAATCTAATACATTAAGTCCTAAACAAAATTCTAAGTTTTCATAATAACCTATAAATGCACTTAATAATACCTATTCTAATAGTCTGGCTGAAAGTCAAGGCTAGGCTACTTGCCTTCATCAAGTGTGAACAATTCAAGAGAAAGGCACACTCATCTTATTGGTTACAAATAAAAGGTTTATTTACTTTTTGGCAATAATATAATGTAACCATTGTAAAAAGCATTTTATAAACACTAATCACTGTATTCCAAAATTTTTAGAGTCAGTCAAAAATCCATGGCAAGATTTATGAAGCTTTATTAATAGGCATTTACAAAAATGATACACTATTATATGACCCTTTACACTTGTTATATGGTTTTGTAACAAATAATTTTATTTTACAGTTAAATAGACCATGGAAGACTAAGAAACATTTTTAAATCAGTTCAGTTTTTGTAATACCATTATATGACCCTTATACACTTGTCATATGGTTTTGTAACAAATAATTTTATTTTACAGTTGAGTAGACCATGGAAGACTAAAAAACATTTTTAGATCAGTTCAGATTTTGTAAATAGAACATAAAACATCCCAAACAAGTTAAAATTGTCTTAATATAATACCTACTAATTATGTTTCATAAAAACTACAAGCTATTATTAAGCTCCAAACTTAAGAGTACCTACCTGTATGACATGTTATTTTATCAAAGTAGCAAGTATATGGAGATGATTAATATAAAATGAAAATTTCAACTGAAAATTTGAAAATAAACCGAATACAATTGGCAATCAAGGCATTGGTGACAGCTGGCAGTAGTTGACAAATATGTGCACACTCCTCGTTATTGGATTGAGGCTGTCAGGGTACCAGACTGATGTCTGGACCACAGAAAAATTCAAGTTTGAATATTTTTTCTATCTTATTAGATGAGACTTATTGGTAAGTTTTTATTTTTTATTTTATAAGTTGAACAAGCATTGATCAGTTAAGTGTTGAATCTTTCTCTTATTAGGTTTCAGAAACTGTGTTGTTTCAGTAACCTATTATTTCCCCCCTGGAGATCCACATACAGTGCAGGAGTTTCACACTGATTTTCAGTTGTATATTATTAATTTGTTTTCTATCAATGGTTTTCTAACAAGATTAATCACAAATTAATCTCATTAACTATAATAATGTTGAAACCATTGTTAACTAAAGGAAACTAATCTCAGTCTACGCGGAATCGGTGGGTTATTCCTTGCCAGTAAATATGTATGTGAATCCCTCTCCGACTGAATCAATACTTGCAATATTTCTATTAGTTTTATTTTTTAATTAATAACACATAGGTAACGAAGTATTTGCCATATTAAACACTAATATTGATTTATTTTGAACCATTGATAAGTACAGACAACAGCTCGTCGACCTACCACAAATCATCGTTTTTATCAATTGAAAATGATTTCTACAAGTCAGGCTTAAAGTTAAAAATCTGTTGAAGAACTTTTAACTTTTTGGGTGGTAACTTTAAACGTGCTGTTTACCGTACATTGAACAGATGGTTCATTAAAGTTATTTACCAAGATTTCTATTTGAATATAATAAAATAATCATTTTTATAAAATTATTACCATATACCACTTGTACTGGGGTAAAGTTACCTTTTTACATACCTACCCATTTACTAAGTATGTACATTCTTTTAGATAAATGAGACTAGGTTTAGCTTAAATCATTTTCTTGTTTTCATGATAACATTAAGCAAGCTGATGCCCGCGACTCCGTTTGTGTGAACTTTAGTTTATGCATAAATAATTTCTATTGCGAAAATCGCTATTGCGTCAGTTTCATGTCCCATTTCCATTTAGATTACTTTTTTCGAGTTTATGAGTGATTTGCTTCTTCTTCTTGGTTCACCTGTAAGTATGGTACAACGGTCGTCGGTGTCATTAGTTGACTGCATCAATATACAGAGTTGTATTATCATACGGGGCTGTACCTCCATACAGGGTGGTACCATCAAACAGGATTCTACCATCATACAGGGTTGCACCGTCATACAGGGTTGCACCGTCATACAGGGTTGTACCACTATACAGGGTTGTAACATCATACAAGGTTGTATTATCATACAGGGTTGCACCATTATACATGGTGGTTACATCATGCAAAGTTATATTATCATACAGGGTTGTATAGATCTGAAGATGTTTTGATATTCAAAGTTGATTGATTAATTCCAATGATGAATCAAACAACTACACCCGCGTTAGATAAAATTTGAATGAAGTATCTACTTACTAACAGATACTTCATAAAATAACACCTAAAAATTTTTACATCTCAAACTTCAGCAAATCATAAGGTATGTGATCATAATAAATGATTTATTGATTTTGCAACACAACTTTCCTCTTTCAATACATGTCGCAGTCGGATTGTATGAACCGCCATATTACAAACCAACTAACAGTTACAAAATGGAGGCGTTTTGCAATACGGCGGATCGACGATACGGCGGATTGTCATTACGGTGTGTTCTCCGATATGACGTCTCACGTTTTAGACAATTCGCATTTTGTAGTGATACTGGTTTTTTTCTTTACATAACGTCATATTATTACACTAATAATTGCCTAATATTCCGCCATACACCATAATCTAAGGCAAACTTAATGGTTTTAACTTTTTACACTTCAATATTGCGACGAATATAAATTATTTAGCTGCACAATCATTAATTTCACAATCATTTACAATATGTTCGTTATCTCAACCACTATTTAGTCCACTTTTACGCATTCTCGTTCGACACCATTTTTGTTGTGTTGACCGGCAGCGCCGCGAATGTTGAAAATTGGTACTATAAACTGCCAAAGCGGCGGCGCCGAAGTACAAAACGCCTAGACGTATTAAATAACGTGTAAGCTCGTATACAATGCGGCGGACTTTCATTACGACGCTATTCAATCCGCCGTATCCTTGATCTGCCCTATTGCAAAACGCCTCCGTTTTGTAAAGCAGCAGTTGGTTTGTAAAACGGCGAATTAAGCAATCCGACTGCGACATATATATCAAGTTTCGAAAAAGGCAAAGCGGGCAGGGTAAAGCGAACGCGTGCGGGAATAATATATTTAATAAGATTAACAATAAATATTGATTGACGTTTAATCTGTGTTATAATTGTTAGAAAATATAAAGATTTTATGGTTAATGGATATCTCAGTTTATATTAAAGCATAAAATCAGAGAAAATACTAAACTTTGGATATTTTGTTATTTATATGTAGGAAGCTCTACATAAGCTTAAATTTTGTTATTTAAATTGTGGTATTATTGCTATTTTTTTTAAATACAATGATCAATATTGTTTGTTCCCTCTGTTCCACTGTTCTTCTTTTTAATCTATCGATGTAAACTAACTACCTATGCCCGTTTTACCCTAAACGGGAGCCCGCTTTAGGCACTCCCCTCGTGCAAAGCGGGCATTCGTAGAAGTTTCGTAATTTGCTTATGTAGGTTTTTTATTTTTTTATTTTTGATAAATTCAGCCATACTCCACCTCCCCTAAGTACCTTACGATCAGAGCAATGTATGTGATGTTGTCCAATATTTATTTATCTGTGTAGGTAATTTGTATTCCTTTGAGCCGTCGGTTCATAAAACCGTTTCCGCGTCTCCGGAGACGGAGACTTCCATTATTTCATGGAAACTCCGAATGAGGAAAAAATTTTTTTCTAGATCGAAGGAAATGGGTTCAATCCACGACATTTTTATTATTTACAAATATATAGTCCAAAAGCAAAAATAAAATTGACGTTGACGCGCGTAATAAAATGCACATATCGACGCGCAGCGTGTGACAACGGGCCCCACGATTTTTTTGTTGATGTCCGTATTTTAATTTAATGTCCACATAAATTCATACAACCGTCACACACACATATTTATACTAATGCGGAAGGTACGAAATTTTAAACGTTTATTTATCCATTTTTAGTGGAGTTATTTTTTGCATTTACTTAAAACAAAAAGTCTGCTTACTCGTCAAGTAATGAAGTGATCGGATAATCAGCATATACGAATAGTACATCTCAAGTTTTGTCAGAAATGTCTCACACAAATCTTTCTCAGTTACAAATCGGCTTAACGATCTCGCTATTCAAGAGCCGCTTGCTTAGAGGCTTATTAACATGCTCCCTTTCTCTAGGTAATATTTAACTTTCCAACCTACAAATAATTTAAACTCTACATAACGGGAATTAACGCAATCATAATTTAGGTTAGTGTGCAGAATAGGGACACAGTGAGTGTAGTGTGTGACGGTACTTGGCGTGAAAATAATATTATGAGGGTGCATGAAAATCTGCCTTTTATACGGAGTGAAGACATCGCTGTCCCAGTCAGCCTGTAACCACGGTTGGTAACCCGATCGAAACGTCAAGCAAAAGAGGTAACATTTTGTACCTAAATTATGATCGCGTTAATTCCCGTTTTATTGAGTTTAAAGTATGCAACGCGAAAGTTTAAAAGTAATTACTACAAATAATTGTAACCAAAACCTACAAGCCTAGTAAGTTATAAATATTTCAATATTCGAATGTAATAGTTAACTACCACCCCGGGCTTTGTTCTTTGGTAAGTGGTTTATCATGGGCCCATAGGGCTATGAAATGTGTTAATTCTAATGTGGAATATGGACCATTTTTTTACGTTAGAAAAAAGCGTCACTTGCGCGTCAATAATAACTTCAAAAGCTTCTGGAAGTGCACTAAGAGACTAAACCCTTATTTTTCGTGAGGAAAAGCTTTGACGCACTAGCCTCCAGTCGCGTGGCACGACTGGAGGGGTGTGTGAGACTCCGGCCTACCCACTAAAACCTCACGGTGCCCGCCGGTGCTTTGAATGAAATGGAGCTAAGGGTTTCGCCATTGGCCGCAGCCGCAGGCATGCTCCTTGTCTCCACTTCGGCCGCAGCCCGCCTTTATGGCAGGCTGCCCGGTCTCTGGGGGGGAGAGGGAGCTGCCCCCCCACTCTACTGCGAACGGCGCGACGCGCGGGGTCACGCGCTGTGCCGTCACCGGTCCCGGAGACACCCCCGTGTCTGTAGCCCGGGACCCGTCCGGAAGGGGCAGGTGGAAGAGGTATGCCCTCCTCTGACGCCCAACGCGCCTGCGGTGGATCATCAGGGCGGAGGCTGACGCCTCTGGCTTCCTCTCCGCCGCTTCCTTCTGCGAGATGACGGCCTCAGAAAGTAAGCATCGCCTGCCACGCTTCCTCGCTCGAGGCCATCCTCGCGACGATTGCCGACAGAGACAGGTTACCCCCCACCACTGAAATTAGGACACTGCGCTCCTCCGCCCATGCAGAGCACGAGGCGAGGGTATGCTGCGCAGTGTCTTTAAGAGACTAAACCCTAGACCAAATGTTCCTCTTTGTGTGAATGGAATGACTAAGCCCAAGGATATCGCGAACTTGTTTAAAGACCACTTTCAAGTAGAACCACCACCTTAAGCCCGTGTGCTGCGGATACCGGACTCCAAATCGGTCTGTTCCCCCCAGTCGCCAGTTATGTTCACAGTCAAGGAAGTAGCTTTGGTTATAAAACGGATGAACAAGAGAAGGTCTCCTGGACACGACGAGTATTGAGCATTTGCAGCATGCGGGTGCTCACCTGCTTAGGGTTTTGTCTTTTTTTTTGCGTTCTGTGCACGTCATTTTGCACGCTGTACTGAACCTGTTAAGGTGATACTTTTCAAAGCTTTTTGCTAGTCTTTCTACACGTGTAGCCTGTGGATTAGCTGTACGCTGAAGACAATTAACGCCCTGCGAGTGCAGTATAAAAACGCGTTCAGGGTATTGTTGGGGCTGCCGCGATACTGCAGCGCGTCAGGCATGTTTGCGGACGCTCATACCGATGGCTTTCATGCCATTCTACGCAAAAGAACCGCTTCGATGCTAAGCCGTGTCCGTGGGAGCTCCAGCAGTATCCTGCGTGTTGTAGCAGGGCGAGTGGACTGCTCGTTTATGCAGCATTGGGTTTGACTGCACATAAGAAACCCTTAAATGCCTCAAATGTTACCTATTTATTTTTATCTTTTTGTAATTTATATATTTGTGTAGTGTTATGGTGTTACTGACTCAACTGTATTGTTTGTGGTATGGACTTGGTCTGAAATAAATCTTTTGAATTGAATTTGAATAAAATAATCAATAATACCTAGGTGACGTCGTCTCGTAGACACTTAGGGAAATATAATAACTTTCAGAATTTTTATTTATTAGTAATTTTGGTCGAATGGCCCATTTAAAAATTACATAAACAAAATAAAACTGCACTTAGGTACATTATTATTGTATATAAGACTATAATAGCCGTCTAGATAATTTCAAGTGTTACAAATAGTGTAGTAATTAACACAAAGTACTCAAACAGTCAATATCTATCAAGTATTTGTATCCACCGCTGGTTTTGTAATACAATCAAAGTGTATTAAATCAGTTTTAATTACTCAACTAAAGGTCAACTTAGAAATTTAAACGATAAACCAACAAATAAAGTTGAAATTTTAACTTAATTTGACCTGTGACTTTGACCAAAAATAACTTGCCCTTCTTGAGCGCATTAGCGCCACAAATAAACGAAAATCTATAGAAACAATTACCTATGTATATTAATTTACCCGTTGCGGGTATCTGAGTAATGATGGTTCATTTGAGATATCTGTCCTGGCACGGGCATCGTACTACAGACCGGGGACTGTGAACGAGGAGCGGCGAACGACAACCGATGCTCGGCCGAACATTTAGTTCTTAATCTTTAATGTGTGCGGTCACTGTATTTTGCCCTTTGTCTTGAAATATACCTTTATAATTAATATACCTTTATACAGTCGCTTTTTACTTAACATCTAAATTAACTACACCATCGAAGGAACCTAACAATATCACATACTATAATTTGCAAAACCTGATCTATTTTTAATTTTCTAATTTGGTTCAGAAAAGTGACCTATATTTAAAATAAAATATCAGCGCTAAATGTCACAGAGATATGCAAATTTGAACTTAATCAGCCGAAGATTTTTTTTTGACAGCCGGCAAATTAGCTGTGGCAGACGGAAGTACCCACGTGTACAGTGATCCTATAAGGGTTTCGGTGTTTTATTCTAAAGTACGGAACCATAATAACAGTGGTTCATATTTATTAGTCTCCATTTTTAACGTTTATTGACTGCTATAAATTAGATAAACATGGATCGTTTTTGCGTCATTGCTATTGATTTTTTTTTTTAATCTGCTTAAAAATAAGGAAAAGCGATATAGTTTAGCTTTTGATGTTACATCAACAATATGATACTTACCCGATTTTATTCCTGACACTTATTGAGGTCGGATTGGCCCAATATTCTAACTCAATACAAAATATTTCAATAAATTTTTACATACCGATAGTCTAAATATTAATGTTTAGTAGACTCAATTGATACATAAATAAAACTAAAATATCGGCAAGATTATACTAGATTTGTGAGCTGTGGACTCGTATGATTAATAACTCACTTTGGATTTGTTGGATATTTTTGTCAGAAACATTGACGATATTGATTTTTTATAAAGGATGCTACAAAAATAAGTCGATAGGAGGTTAAAGGGTCCCGTGTGACAGCCTATTGGCAATTTTTCAAACCTTATTTACCAAAAGAACCGGAGAACTACAAGTTGAACTTACCGTTCAAGGGTTCCGTAAAAGTATGTTGTCCTTTCGAACGATACCCCACATGACTCGGAAATCTAAATTTTGACCGCTGCAGGGTCTTTATGCAGGGAACAGCGCGCTGTTGCCATAAAGACCTTGTTTTTTTAATGATTTCATTAAAATGTATAGTTTTCAGATTTTTCCCTATACTTGTGGTATAAGACGGTATTATTTGAAAATATAGTGAAAATACCCTATAAATTTTGATTTCCTTGAGAGTGTTAAAATATACGTTTTATACGGCATAAGTGATCGTACCTTTTTTACGTTAACTTAGAAGTTTGATTTTTTCACAGCTTCAAGAGACCGTAGACCTGAGTAACTATACCGTTTAAATTTCAACTCGATACCTTCATGCGTTGCCGAGCTAAAGGCTTTTGACAGACAGACGGACGGACAATCAACAAAGTGATTTTATAGGGGTTCCGTTTATTTCTTTTGAGGTACGGAACCCTAAAAAATATGGTGGCAATTACTAGTCATCTCAATAAATTTTCATTAAAATATTACATTTCACATTTTTAAGGCTATTTGGTGTTTTCTTTTTTGATTTCGTTTTAATTCGACATAATTAATAACTTGAGCATGCACTCCATCTCGGAGTATTAAGAAATGATATTATATTGTGTAGGCCGTGAAGATGTTTGTTGTCATTTACCTCTCTAAATAACTTTCTGGGTAGTCTACTCTTTAGCAATTTTTTCCAGTGTTGTGTTTCAACGATGATTATATTATGTTTTATTCGAGTTCTTAATTTTTTTAGGGTTCCGTTCCTCAAAAGGAAAAACGAACCCCTTAAAAGATAACTTTGTTGACTGACCGTCCGTACGTCTGTCTGTCAAGACCCTTTATCTCGGGAGCGCGTAGAGGTATCGAGTTTAAATTAAAACAATATATTCAGATCTACAGTCTCTTGAAGCTGTGAAAAAATGAAACTATAAAATTAACGTAAAAAAAGGTACGGCCGTTTATGCCGCACAAAATGTATATTTCGACACTCTCAACTTATTCTCAAGGCAATCAAAATATATAGAGTATTTTCCGTTGACCTAGAACTATGACTATGAACTATGAGATAATAAACTAGACAAAAAAACATTTGTTATTTTCTGTTAAAAAAATAATCTATGACAATTCAGTTTCATTTACGTAACAGGTTATTAGGGCTTGTTATTTTTTCGGTATAAATATTTTCTTTTTCATGTGGAATTATAAAACACGTTGTAGACTCTTACTTACCGCAACAAAAAACGTGACGTCTTATTCTGCAAAATAGCAGAATCATTAGATACTCATTTGCTAAATTAGACAGTAAAAGTTTCTCGTATTTTGGAAGTTGGTCACTCCAGGACAAACATTAAACTAAAAGTTAGTAGCGTTTGGTTTACCAAATTAATCTTTGACTTAAAACTTTAGTAACATAGTCGCAAGTTTGTTTTTCCAACTCATACAACGCACACAAACGGTAAACTTGTTTTTGTAATTATCGTTTAGCCGATCGAACACGAAATATTAAATCAAAACTCAAAAAACTTATGTGCTATTGTGCTATAATTAGCTATTATTGTGGTCTTAGTTTATTAATTTTTTTAACAGGAATATTTAACCCGGATAAAAAGTTATTATATGATAACCAGATCATATTCTAGGGATTCAGTGAAGAAAAGTCGAACGATGAGGATGGTCGATCCGTTTTAGTGGTTTTTATTTATAATTTAAATAACTTAAGAGTGCAAGTTTGGTGTTGTTTGTATTCTAGTGTTTGATGCAGTCTTATAAATGTGGAACCATTGAAATTGTCACGTCTACCTACTCCTAGTGAGTAAAAGTAGACTCGGACAATTAAATTTATGAAATTAAATTAAGAGTTTACAATCTACGTATAAAATACAGTAACCATAAAAATCGAATTTCAGTCTGTGGTCAACCACAGGCTATCTATGAATGACTAGAGGAATGGATACAGTCCATTCCTCTAGTCATTCATAGATAATTCGCGATTTTGATGATTCGCGATCATATTTTGTTTAAATAGCTAGGTATCTATAAAAGTAAAACAGACGAAATACCCAATGGCAGGCCAGTGACACGTGATACGTAACAGGGTGAAGTAATTAGGTAAATAGATGAAGGCGGTACGTACAAGCAGTATCCTCAGGATGGTTACAGGTTACGTCAATCCAGGGGTAGTACTTGAGTGTCTAAGTGAAGACCCAGGCGGATCAAGCCAGCCCAAGTCGAACTTAAGCGCACGCACATACACAACACATCTAGCTGACACCAATTTTATACAACTAATAGTTTTACATATTATCGTCACAAATAAAGCTTCGCAACAATGTAAAAGACAATTCCCATGACAGATTATTTTCTAGCACAAAAATTCAGGCTTCTAAATGTCCGTTATTGACACTGGTTTGCATGCGATCGCTATGAAGGCGCGACCGACAGGAAAAAGGAAGGGGGTATAGACTAGGATGTACCCACGTGTTTACTAGCGGAAATTAATTACTAAGGTAAACACAAAATACTATCGAATGAGACGCGAAATTTATGATTTATTATATAATATGGCGTAACCAATAGATAAGTAACTTTTGTAGATTTTTTTTTACTAAATTACAACTCGTCTCCTTAAAGCATTGTCGATTAGCGGCCACACTATCAAATATGAAGAATTGAGACAATCAAATATGTACATCTAAATAAATATATTATCTTATGAAGAATCACATGGGATTTTCGTTGCCAGCTCTCTGTCTATAGACAATATTATTCAGCAAAGTAAAATATTTTGTTTTTACACGTAAAATTTGAGAAATTTTATTTTTATCTGTCCTCCAGGATATTAAAAATGACACTTATTTAATTAGATGTTGTGGAAAATACACTTTTTCTTTTGTATTTTTATTTAATTCACACGTTTACCTACAGTAAGTAATTTAAAAATAAGGAGGATGATACTGTTTCTTAATTAGAATGACAAAGTTATTTTTGGAATACTTCTGTCGGTTATTCGGTATGTATGGGACTTCATCCAAAAAACAAGGATTTGTCGTTGTTGTTGTGTTATGTATGTTTTTGTTTTTGCTTTATCGTACAAATTAAACAATAATAGGTAATAAAAAGCGTACTTTTTTGGTATTATATTTATCAATGTATTATCAATCACTAAAATAAAACAATTAAAACAAGCAAAGTGTGAGTAGATCTTGGTAAGTACGGAAACTTTGTTATTTTTACTGTTATTTGTGATAATAACACATTGGTTTACAATATAATTTCACACAAGATGAATGTTTTGAGTATAAGTATCGTATCATTTAATTTTGTTTATATAAATATATACAATGTACAAAATAATGTGATTGATTGAAAGATAACATCGTAAATTTTTGTCATTAGTTACAAATATAGTTCTACGCAAGCATATCAGTAATGAGAAATAGAGGGATGGTTTTAATACACATGAAAACAGTATGTCATATTTCCTTTCAATGTTGATGAGATACTTTTCAGCTTTGCCTAGTCTTATAATTTCAACGACAAGTGGAAATCGAGAAAAGGAATTCTTTTTTTTTTTCAAAATATTTCGAAGTGACAATTCACGCTTGCCTTACTTACAAATACTAAAGGTAAAATATACAATTTTGCAACTCAAGTTTCGTGATATCTAAAATATTTTCTGCAAGAGGAAATTCCAATTGCATCTACTGACATCAATTTTAGATTTTCTGCAAGTGTAGGTTGTCAGATATCTTTATATCAAAGCAAATAAAGTAGAATACAATTTTGTTGCCATGCAGAGTGAAAGAAATATAGAAAACTATCGTTTGTCCGTTTTTGTATTCGTCGCAATAATTTCACGGAATAGCTTAAATGAGATAAAATCTTAAGTACCTATGTATATTAAATTTGTCCTTCATATCAGCTTATTACTTCTGTCGTTAAACGTAATTGAGCTACAAATACTTAAAACTTAAAATATTAATTAATCAATTCAATTTGTTTTCACAATCACACAATTTACTTGTTTAGCCCCAAACAAAGCAAAATTAATCTTAGCTTGACTAGAAAACGGATAAAAATACTTAAATACTTTTTATAATCATACAACATGTGCCCTTGCAGGATTCGAACCCGCAATCGCTAACCGTGTTATACCTACTAGACTGTCGTCAAGAAAAAACTTATACAAAATAGAAAGCTTACATTCACACAATTTTACAGTCAAGGTGCAGAAACATAAAAAGATAGATACTAAGACTAGGAAATTATATTTGTTAATTAAACTTCAAGCGACTTAATTTTTATCATATAAGATGTATGTATGTTCAAAAATCTCTGCCGCCGCTGCGCTGCAGTGGATGAAACTTATATAGATTACGTTAGTAAAGAAATTTAATGCCATGGACGCCAATTTTTAAATTAAAAAAAAACTAATATTATGCTATATTTTACTTAAAACCATCCACACCTATCCAACCAGCGTGAACTAGGGTTACAATAGACTAATTGGACAGGTGTGGTTGATGGTTTTAATCTAAATAAAGCTTAATTTTAGTTCATTTTTATTTTTAAAATAAAACAAATTACGTCCGATCATGAAATGTCTTCACTTTCGTAATCATTCCAATTTACTCACTTCGTGAGCGTTGTTTTAAAGAAACGAGATCGTTAAAATGAGAAATTGCGTAACCCTGTATTACCTATATAATTGCTTTTTGCAAGAAGAAGTTCCTCCGTGAACGGTTATGTAATAATTACTTGGAATACTAAAGATAAATAAACAGCAATGATAAATTAAGGATCATAAGGTTAAAAAAATGTCAACTTAAAATTATAACAAAAAAAACTATTGCTTCAGGCAAAAATAGAATACCTTAGATAATAAATCAAACCTCATTTCGCTATTCAGGTTGGTGCTATTCTAACTAAGCAACTAAGGTTTGTAGGTAGGTACTTGACGGAATTCGTGAAATGTTCTCACGCTCATTTTTGATTAAACTGGCGAATAATTGAAATGAACGTTTTTTGTAAACAAAACAGATTCAGCTATACAGGGTTACATTGCAAGGTAGTGCCAATTTTTCAGGGACTACTCAGAATCAGTAACTAAATCGATCTACATAAATAACCCTCGTTTGGCAGTCGGGTAAAAACAAAATCATTTTTTTAAATTATAATTACTATCCGCTGTTAAAAGATGGTATGCGTGGATAATCTTATCTCATTCATAATAAATACGCACGCACTTTCTCTGTGCAACCTAAAACTGCAAAGTTCAATGCAATAATGATCACAAAGGCGCGCAAAAACAAACCTTAGCCTTTTCGATATAAGGTAGGTACATTTCTAACAGCAGGAGCGCCCGCGCAAACTAGAAGTTCAAATTGCCAACAAATACCTTATACAGTGCACCTCTAGATCTTATTTTTAAAATTTGGCACTACCTTGCAATGTAACCCTGTATAAGCAAGAAATTTAGGTCTGTTTGAAACTGACGTACCTATCTGATACTTCAGGTTTATGACTAATTTGACAACTACTAATGTCTGGTTTGCAAACTTAAGCATTTCTTCTCGGAAAAAAGGTCAGTAGGTAGCAGACAGCAGACGATTTTTTATATTATTATCTGAAAGGCTTGGAGTATCAGTGGTGTAAATAATACTCAACAAGTTATTAAAAATTCGGATTTTAATTGGTCGAAAAATATTTTTACATCTTTCGTTTTAATATAGTATAATAATTTCACATCAATTTTTCAATATTTACAATAATTTTATACAACTATAACATACATTAAGTTTTATCATCAACAAAATATTATATGCAGTAGGTATGTATGTATATTAAATACAGTCATATTAATAATATTCGTAGTGATAAAATGCGGGATATAATGCTAGAGACTAAAATTGATCAATCAAATAGTATTAAATGAAACTCAATCTACCGCGATACCAATAATCCCGAAATAAACATGCTTTAGTTCAAATTCTTGGGCTCCTAAAACAACTTTTACCCACTGGGTTTGGGTATTCGAATACGTAATCACTACTGCCCCCTAACCATGAACTCTTAAAACAATCTCAAAGTTGTCAAATCTGACAATTTTGGTACGTCATTTCATACAAAATTTGACAGAAATGATAATGTTTGACAGATTTGTGATTGTTTTAACCATAGACTTAGGATTCGCTACGCTCTTAAAGACTGACAAAGCGTGGAAAAGAGACATCATATCCTTGCGGGCACCCTACAAGATAGAAAAAGACAGATGTCAATGTACCTATGTGACACAAAAAAAATAACTGACTATAAATGATTTCAATTTCAAACGTCAAAATTAATTTTATTAAAATATACAAAATTACAAACGGAAAACTTATTTAAATATTTCTGTAGACATGGGGTGCTGTTCAATTATAAATTGTGATGTGACAAGAACATATAACCCAAATAAATACACATTTCACAGGTAATTACATTTTTTGATGAAAATATTTCGTTACGTTCCAGTGTGGGTAGAGTCGGCTGCATTTCGTGACCTCCTGACCTCCGCTGAGGCAGTGATATATAAGGCATCATAGTAATTATAGTGCAGTACCATCATGCCCGCGCGCGCCCTGTGGGTGAGATGAGGTTAGCTTCATATAGTTGTTCTATGTGTTACTTGTTTATATATTTTTTTCTATTTTGTTTTTTAGCTTACCTTTGGGGTTTGCCTGTCGGGCGATTGATATGGTGATCCGCACCCATTCTCCCTTGCGAGAGACCACTGTAGTTATACATTATGTTAATCTACGCACTGTATTATCTGGCTGGTTTACTACACTGAATGTCTCCGTTATACTCATAGATAGCGAATCCTAAGTCTATGGTTATACTCAACAGAACCTTCTTGAGATTGATTGCTTGAAGCATAGTTTTCTCCATTCACACTGATTAAAATCACACGGTCAAGCACATGCCGGAACTTGTTGGCATTTTTATTGTTTTAATTACCCACTTTACCAACAAATTGTGTGTAGGTTAGGTATAAACTATATACAAATGTACTCTGTGGACGAGTCGGACGAAGTATCAACAATCAATCGGGGCTGAGCGTGCACAGATTAGACAGTACGGTGACATGTGTCATTCGGGGCACGTTCCGAACTGGACCGAAATCGTTTTTGGTTCAACAGGGCTGATACTTCGTTCGACTAGCAAGGAAAGGAGAATAAAATTGTATTTGTGTCATCTAATTATATATGTATATTGTGTCTTTTTTCTGTCTGTTACTATTATTATTATTCTTCTTCTACTGTCAATATTATTAATTGCTTGTTAAGCTGTTAGTTCTAGTTTTTTTTTTTTTCCTGTCTCTAGTGCCGTGCTATTGTACCCCTAACGTCAGGGTCCCTGCTGAAAATCAGCGTCGTGATATGTCCCTGGCTGTCACGACAAATGCTGAGCGGGGGCCTTTTTGACACATTTTTTTTTTCTAATCTTAATTCTTTTGTATTCTATGTATGATGTGTGTGTCAAATAAATATTTTTCTATTCTATTCTATTCTATTCTATTTTGAAACAAATTTGTGTCTAATTCGTAATTATAATCGACAAAGAACTTGGATTTTACAGAAGAATATGAACTTTGTTTGGCGTGTGTTTGTGTATTTCGTAGTTAAAGACATAATTACAATAAATATTAGGTAAAATAGTAAATTGTATGTCTACACTAGGGATTGAACTAGCGGTGACGTCATAAGTATCGATAAAATATCGACAGCCATTACCCACAAATGGCTATAGAAGATTAGTAGCAATTACTAAAAAAATATTAATCATGTTTGTTTACAAAAAAAAACACTCCAATACTGTTTTTTTGTGATTACATTATGAGATTTTAGTTTTATTTTTGGGCATCTAAAATATAACTTGTTTATAAACGACTAAAAGAATTCTGATAGTTTAGTCAAATATCTTCAATACCTTCCCTTATATCAATACCTTCTAAACCTGAAATTCGCGAAAAGTGGATAAGAGTTATAAACAGGCCAGATTGGACTCTGCGAAAACAGTCAACAGTTTGCAGTAAACATTTTGAGGACAGATGTATCGTTAAAAGAAATTTTCGACGTATATTATTATTATTATTTTATTATTATTTTCGAGTTAGGAATGAAACACAGGTGTCAGTTAAATAAAATAAAAGCATTTCAAGAATTGTGACATCAAGTATGTTTTAATTTATTTAGAGGATATTAAATAATTTTGACATCATATTATGGTTAGAAAATAAGGAACAAAATTAAAAAAAACAGACAAATAACAATATTTTCTCGTCAAAAACAAAATTAATCAAGATATATTTAAAAAAAATATTACAAATAAACAAAAACAAAATTAATCAATTAACCAGAATACCTACTTAAAAAAAAATACATACTTTATGTCACGATTATTGTAGTGCATTTATTTCATTCGATTGACACCTGTGTTTGATGCCCAACTCTATGAACACAGAACCACCTACTGTAAGTGGTATAATATTAACTCTGTGATTATAAGGAATATGTTGAAATGAAATTATGATATGAAATTGTTTTAAATAGGTTACATATTTAATATTTGAGCAGACAACCTGGTAAAGGTTGCAGGACGACGCTGGATGCAGGTTGCTTCCAACCGGCCGATCTGGGAGTCACTGGGGGAGGCCTATGTTCAGCAGTGGACGTCCTGTGGCTGAAATGATGATGATGATGATGACATATTTAAAACGACCGTTTTCTTATTTACCATTATATAAACTTATTCACAATATTCAATTACTCATTTTTCGATTTAATGCGAGTAAACTTGTTTTCAGATTTCTCAGTTTCCAGACTGTGAAGTTTGCATAACAAAAATATGACCCTTTTTCGACCATATCTTAACTTTACACATACAAGCCCAGAAAGCCCCGTATCCTTTCCGTGATACTGATTTTCACCTCTTTTTTGTTTAAAGATTAAGTTTAACTTTAGGTGCTTCAAGGTCCGCGGCGATTGTGACTTGTGCCAAATCAATTTGATGCCGGTTGCAATTTATCGATAAAAAAATTGTGGCTTGAGCAACACTACTACACACACACATACGTGTCACATTTTTTGTATCATTTGCAATGAGCCTTTGTCTATCTTGTACATTCTATATCTATGGTTTTAACAGTTCATGGTTAGGGCCCTGGTTTTGTACCCAACGAAATCAATGTTGTATCAATTTAAGTAAAAAATTTCAAAGTCGTCTTTTATTTTGCAGCTATTTTTGTATCTCACAGTACATATTATTATATTAAACATACTTTATCTATACTATTAAACGTTATATTTTTATTTTAAAAAGTTCCGAACATTGAACATTCACCACTGAGCAATAAATTATTAGCTATATTTTTTAGCTGAAACATTTACATATTTTATTTACAATTCTTATTACGTAATTGAGATCATATTAAATACGACTTATATAAATTTTATATCTATTTGATAAAAGTCGATGACATTTAATATTTTAAGTCTTTTAAGTTTCAAAGAATAAGTTAAGTACATATATTTTATAAAGCTTATTATTTAGTTAATAATAATAATGTAGTATTATTATTCTTTAATTATAAAACTATAGAAAATCTTTATTCAGATTTACATACAAATATTTTTTTATACATTTTAGCAAACATAATTTTCTTTATCCATTTACAAAAGAGTTTTGCAAAAATGTGTACAAATATTATTCCCACTGTAACACACAAGGATAAGTTATAAAACAAACTTTACCTTTTTTACAAGAGACTTAAATTCTACATTAAACATGGTATACTTTATGGTATTAAAAACTATATGGCACATGCTTAAAATTATACCTACATCATGTGAACTGACTGCTATAAGTATTCTCTGTCACTCAATTATAACTCAAGCAGAAAACGAGTAATGGGTGCAATAGGTCCAATATAGATTTTATTAGTTAAGTTACATTATTTAAGTAACACAAATTGTTTATTCATTCAACGTTGTCATAAATTATTGAGATTAGCATTTAACAGTTTTTCTGGGTCAGGTAATATGACAAACATTTAGTAGGTAATTGGTCATCCATTACCTAGTCTATAACCAAGGGCTTTTGTTGCTATGCACAGTCTGGCAGTCTGTCACAGTTGAGTTATTCTGACTGATTGAGTGATCTCCTAGTCAGTATTTCGTGATGAGATATTATGCTAAGATCTGCGATATGGTAATTTGGGCTAATGGCAAGGCCTTTGTGAAACAGTGAGGCATCACCTGACACGTACTTGATTGCTTGGTGTGTAACGTGCATTATAATTGAGCAATTGTATATGTTCGAGTACAAGGGACTTAATATAGAATGTTCCATAACCGCGCGGACAGGGCGCTGTATGTCCAAAATAATTAGCGAGCTATGATAATTATCAAGTTTAAAAACTATAAACCGACTAAAACAGGACCGCGCGAACTGTACGAGCTCATTATAAAGATACATTTTTAATTAAACAATATTTATATTTGTAATGTGCTTGCCAAGACCTTTCTTTTGATACCAAACACGTGGTGATTATCTCAGTTTTATTTTTATCGAGGTTAGAATCTGAGGTTTAAATTCGGTCATATAAAATTTTGATAAAATTAATATAGCCTATTTTACCCGGGCCATTATTGCGAATCTATTGACACCTCGTTCATTAAAATTGGTTCAGTAGTTTAGGCGATACGTTGGAACATACAAACATACATATATAGACTGCCAAAATCATTACCCTTCCTTTTGGCTTCGCCGTAGTCGGGTAAAAGCATGGCGGGCGCTTGTTAATTTTCAGTCCATAGAGCGCCATACATTTCGTATATAGCCCCAACGCACGCTCTGGCCACTTGCTTTATGAAGTTCCAAAGAACACTGATTTAGAAACCGCTTGTGTACCATTGCCTTTCCCTTCGTGGATAAATATTACTACTACTACTATAAAAGTCAGTCCACGTAACTAACATGCATTCTAACATTTCAGTAAGTCGGATTTATACATTATACAAAGGATATTATTAACAATTTCAAATGTATTCAAGCTCTATTCAATGGGTTCAGTGTGTATTAATTTAGACTATAAATATCTTTTCAAAAGGCAATTAGTTAAAGGAAGACTCGCCTAAAATGTGACTATTTACTATTCTGTACTATTAAGTATTCTGTGCTATTAATAAGACATTATATTCTATTATAAAGGTAACCCTTTGAAATTAATATAGACCTATTTGTAGTTCATGTTTTGACATCCTTATGTTTGAGTCAACTTATTCGGAAGTTTGTTTCGTTAGTTAATAATTAAATTAACCTATGATATAGGTACCTACCTACATACATGGTACATATCTGTTACTACCTCCGATCAGAGTTAAAGTCATTTATTCAGTTTAATAGCCGTTTTTCAGGAACTTACACAGTTGGGGACCAAACCCACGTAATTTTTGTGTCACCCGACCGCTCTTCGACGACTAAATAAGTAATGACTTTTTTTAGTCAGTTTATGACGTCAGTCATCCAGTATTTCATTAGTTTTTTTCTAATATTACCAATAATTATCATTTAATGTTTAAGACTTTCGAAATGAGCTAGTGTATCTGCGGCATACAATCTGACTTCAGAGTCAAAAAAGAGTTAACCCCTTAGAATAATGTCTCAAGCACATAAATGAACCAAACCAAAACCAGATAAGATGAAATTACATTAATATTTAAAAAATAACTTGTCTTTACAGTTTTACATTATGTTTTTATATGTAATAACCATTAAAATACAAACTTTTTTTACTTACTACTACTACTTTAATATAAATAATACCGATTACTGATGATATGTTTAGTACTGATTCACATATTTTATCTCGCACGTCAAATTTATTTATGCGAAATTGTATTTCAATGAAATTCTCTTGAGTCTCATCAAAATTTTAAATATTTATTTTTCTTTGCGTTCTCAATTGCATTCCAACAATCGTGATCGAGATACACTGATATTTTTTAAGTTTTGCTCGTTAAATTGGAAAGTGCCGCCGCACGGATTCATATTATATCGATATCTAAGTGATATTTGATCTGAGGCACCAGTAGTGCCTCGATGTTTTATTTTAGCTGTTATCAAAAAGTTTTTTTTAAATCCTAAGCTGTTTTAGGCTTGTATTTTTAATGTTAGTCCAAGCGCTAATGTTTTAAAAAAATATGGTATTTTCAACAAAAATTTTCACGATGAGATAAACTGAATGTTTAAGTGATAATTATTTAATGAATATATTATTATAACAGCCATGAATTATACTTTGGTTAGTATGTAGGTACGTACTATGTAAATCAGAGCAGCTGTTTGTAAAAAAACGTAAGAATGACTCCCCTTATATGACCTAAAGCAACGTTTTCATAAAGGTCTGTCAAGTTTTATCGAAAAGTTTAACCGTAATCCAACGATATTTGACTTAAGAGACCTTTAGAGAGACCTCAAATATAACACCTCTTATGGGACCCACATAAAAATATCAAAATCCAAGCTTTTTCCGTACTAAACTTCTTCAAAATATTATATTGTAAGATTCCGTTGTTTGTGACAGACAGACAGAGTTACATATAGGCATTAATAACATTAGTATCGCAAGTATTACATTCATAAAATTAGAATGGATGCAACGTACCGTTGAGCAATTTTACTGTAAAATACCCACAGAGCAGCCATTATAAATAATATCACAGAACTTTCCAAAAATAATATTTAAGTAGGCTAAAGCTGCTATAGAACACAGGAATTGAGCTCTAAAATATTAATAAGAGAAAAAAATAACAAATTTCTCCTCAGCTTACATATTTCCTGACCCGTATTCTTAAATATTTTAATCATTTGAATCCAACGAGTTTTACCAGAGGAGCTATTCAAGATTAATCCTTACACAACACGGCATGAATAATGCAGAGAAAGTTATTTATAAAGCCAGCGGTAACAAAGTTTAGGAACACAAATCATGTTTCCTGTGTGAAATATAGGACGAAAATAAAATCCTTATCCGAGATGACTTTTACTCTTGAATTTGAACAAGTTCAAGGTCAACAATAAATAGTAAATAGGAAAGAAATTCAAGCACTAAATATTAAAGTACATACATACAAACTTCTACTTTATTAATAAGACTCGTTTTAGTAGAGCGGTAATTCACGTTGCACGCCAAGTTCGATTTCCTGATTTGGGAAAATTTAGAAAACAAATCTTTTATGAATTGACTCAAGTAAGGGTGTGCTAGGGGATGCCCCTGGAAAAATACATTGCCTGTTGCCTCGTAACACAAGGATGTTAATTCCGTCGAGACCATGAACGTCGGTGTGTAGTCTGGCGAATATATATTTATTAATAGTAATACTAGCAAACAAAGCATTATTTTGTTAATAACTTACCACGGACCCAAAAAAATACACAATTGATATTGAACTCTATACTGGAACATTTAAGTTCAAAATCGAACAACGAAATTTGTAATTTTGGTTGATTATGGAGGCATCTAGTTATGGCCAATGCATAGTTGTAGGTAGATAAGTGAATATTATCCTGATCTCCGGATTACATAGGATAAATGTACTCAGATCAATCTTCAAAGATACGGTAGTTTAATTATATTTTTAATAACATTGCAAAATATTTGAAAGTAGAGAAGCCAGACACATTTTTGACCCCTACATTAAAAATACATAAATATAATATAATACGATAAAAGCGATTAATTGAAATAATAATACGACTAAAGTAATCCACCGCGTCGTTGCAGACTGATTAAGTATTTCTCTATCACCTAAAAATTACAAACTTTTTACTATAAAATACCTGAAATTCATTAACATTTTTTATGAACAACAAACACTTTTCATTGTTTTTAAAACCTCACATTGGTGCTTCTATTTACACTTTTCTCCCGTGAATGTAAGCTGTAACAAAAGGGTGTTCTTTGTAAATTGTCTGTTAGTAAGGGTTACTTCACAGAATAATTTATTCAAATCTGCATATTTTACTTTATAATCTATGACAGGCAATTGGCCCCTTTCATCTTCAACTATAAACTCTATACAGAGTGTATGGATCAAATCTAACATGAGCATAGCGGGGGTTATTCCCGAACTTTTTGGCTATACGAATGGAAGTTTTATTTTTGACGAATAAAAAGTCAATAAGAAAAAAAAAAGATTTTCATTTTTGTCACACATATTTGCTAGTTGAACTTCTTAAGGAATGGTAATCCCTCAAACAACATTCTAAACCAAAAAATAAACAGTTATCTTTGATAGTTTGTTTTTTTTGAGCTTGTTTAAGCTATCTGCGAATGTTGCGAAACAATAAAAAAACGGTCATATGCGAGTCGGTCTCGCGCACGAAGGGTTCCGCACCATTATCTTTAAAAACGAGCAAAAAATCACGTTTGTTGTATGGGAGCCCACTATGCGCATGTTAGATTTGATCCATACTTTCAGGTACACCGTAGATAGATAGATAGATAGATACTCTTTATTGCACACCAAACAAAGAAGTTACAGTTGATATTTACAGAAAGATGTACAATTTAAGCGGTCTTATCGCTTAAAAGCGATCTCTTTCAGACAACCTTACTATGTATATATCTAGTG
Source organism: Anania fuscalis (assembly GCA_950371115.1). Taxonomy (NCBI): domain Eukaryota; kingdom Metazoa; phylum Arthropoda; class Insecta; order Lepidoptera; family Crambidae; genus Anania; species Anania fuscalis. The sequence goes on from OX493337.1 coordinate 4,195,268, forward strand.
AATGTCCGTTATATTAATTTTATCTTATCAAATTCGATACTATAAATTTAACTTGGCAAGCACTGCGTAAAGATCCTGGAAGTGGATTGAAAAGAAAAGCCTGTGGTGTGTCACACCACTGGCTTTTCTTTACAAGCTATAAGCCAGATTTTCCATAAGCGGAGGCTCGGGGTTAGTAGCGTGCATTAGGAGAGGCAACAAGAGTGAGTGAACTGACGAATGCTGTGGCTGCTCTACGCTCACTTTCGATAACACATTTTTTTTGACCGACCTATCACTTGGTTTTTGAAGTAGGCATTTTGGTCTCTAGGCATTTGGAGCAGGCGTTAAATGTGCCCTACTAGCGGTTTTCACGAACCAAATGGCAGCCTCAGGCCACATGCCCATGGGGGCATCTGGCCCCATCCTATCGGACGTTCAGGCCAGTGTCGAGTGCATTTATTAAGGCACTCTACCAGGTGGCAAACTCGCTAGTGGAGTCCAATTAATACCCTGCCGTAGCACACTAAAAATACATATACGGAGGGTACACGCACCAAATCCACTGGTTTTAAATACTGCACTGCGTAGAATTGAGTTAGATAAAATAATGCGCCGATGTATTTTAGTTGTAACTATTACAAAAGAGATGTCCCGTTTTCGGCCCACACAATGCATGCAAGCATCTCAAAAAATAGAGAAAAATGTACTGATTTTGAGAAAAATACAATCAACTTAATTGAATGCATAATTTAGTGGTTCAAACGTTTATCTTTATCTTTTAAAATTTAACTCTTAAGTAGGCATACAAGACAGTGTCAACATGGGCGTCTCACGATAAAAAAAGAAATATAAACTAGGTGCCTAGTACGAGTTGCACAAAACAACCAAGTGTGCAACCAGGTCACTTTAATGGATCGCAAAGTAATACAAATTAACATTGACGTTTCGAAAGAAGACGCGACAATATTGTTTTGTTGCATTCGCACTAGGCCCTCTGTCAATGTCATCCGCTGTGAGATTTTACCAAACGTCATCAAAAAGTTATCATCTTCTGTTATGATGGTTGAGTATTGCTATTCTATTGTTTTTTAAATTGTTTCTTCCGAGAAACGAAGCAATTCTAGAGAAATTGGATAGAAGGAGATGTAACCTATCCGTACAAATTCTGGGCCGAGAGTCCATATAATTTGGGACAACTCCTTTAAAATAAATAGTGGGAAGCGTTCTTTGCAGTCAGTACATTTTTTTTGCATAATAAAAATATTTGATTTTAATTTAATCGAACAACTTACCATCGTAGTACATGCCGTGTGGGCATTTCGGGCAGCTAGCAAGCGAAGGCTGTCTCAGCGACCGGTGGTCGAGCAGCGTCCGACACGACGAGAGCGGCCATTCGGGTACTACATTTGCATTTCCTTTTGAGTCTTTGAGTGCCTCTATACCTGTAGAAACGAATACTTCAAGGGGATTATTATAATAGTACATTTTAAGTGCACATGGAATTATCGGGATTTTAATGTCAAGAACAGCAAGGGCTTATTCAGGGTGAGCGATGAAGTTTTCATTTATTTAGGCGTCCATTTGTAATAAGTGCTCCTGTTTATAATATAGACTAGGTTTAGAATTGGGTGGTAATTTTTAAGCCACATTATTATTAAAAAATTACGTCGTCAGGAAACGTCTGTACTCAAACTTGCTCATCTCACAGAAACATCACTCTATACTATAAGTATTAATTTGTATGAAATTGGTCACTAAACTAGTTTAACCAAGAACATTCGATGGAGCGCAGGTCCACTTTATTAGTCAAATTTCGTGCAAAGGATTGGTAATTGATTATTTAAGAAGTGACAATAAATAAATAAATACTTGCTTCATTTTGCATAACGCACTGTGCCGTCCACATTTGACAATGCGCAAGAGCAAGACGTGGTACGAGCGGGCTAATTAGGCAGTCCGTGTGGACGGTTTTAGAGAAAATGAAGCGTTCTTTAGTTTAATATTATTTCTAAATAAAATAATTGATGTCATACGGGTCATAAAATTTCTTTACTATTGTAATATAAACATGCAATACTTTTAACCATTACAACCGTGGCAGATATTTTTAAAACACCCTAAAGTAACCACAGTATAAAATTATTTACAATATACCTCTAGGCTGTATTGTTTGCTGTGGCTAGATAGATAGACGTAAATATTTTTTAATTTATTTACCATCACACGGTGCCAAGTTTTTTTTAAATAAATTACTTATTTTTTCTATTTATTACTACCAATGAGTAATGGTACGGGGTACCTAATTATATAACATTTAAACTGAAAAATTATTTAGGCCATTTAAGTGCATTTCATTAGATACCCTAAGCAGCATTCAATGTGTTAAAACGAAAGAGGTATGCTATAAATAATCGAATCTGACACACGATATAATTTTATGTTATCAAGGGATATTCCTCTAACGAGATCGCAAATTTATATCCCTGATCGTGTAACAAAAAATTGTACTCTTGGCAAATATATTTATGCAGAAAAATCTAAAAGTGAGATGAGGTGTTTTTATTTCAGCTTACAAAAAAGTATAGTAAGTATAAAAATATATTTGAATATGCCCTCGGCTACACCAATTATCGTGGACAAAGATCTTTATTTATTATCGTTAGATTTACTTAATTTAGTTCATACGGGTCCGAGCCAATTCAAAAGAAAGGTTTGTTAAACTCGCTACATAAAGTATGTTCAACCTCCTTTAGAAAGCTAACCTTTTTATTTTTAATTTTATTTGTCATTTCTCTTCTTTTGTTTTTTCACTCGCGTCAAGAAGGATTCTGTCAATGCAACTCCAAGACACGAAGAATGTTGAATCTTATAAAACTATATTATTAACATTGTAATTGTACATAATAAACTCTCTAACTAAATATTTATCTCAATTTTAACCTAAGAGCCCACACGGCTCAAACAAGTAACTAAAAATGTAGTAAAAATGGAGCCACATATTTTAAGTGATGACGAATGACAGCGGATCAATCATACCCCGAAAACTAAATAAAATATCGTGTGCATTACGTCGATGAACAATTACATTCTGTGCTTACTCATAGGCAAAAACACACATAAAGATCACACCTGAATCTATTCCCCCGATTGGTATAAATAAAAGAGACTGGGAGAAAATAAAAATAAAGGAGTCGTTTACGAGATTTATGCATGTGACTGGCTACAACTACAGCCCAAGCTTTGTGATTCTACTTTTGAGATTACATGGGTGAAAATATTTCACGGACAACAAGCTTAAAAGTTGGAGCTTATAAATGGAATTAGAAATTTTTATTCCTTGTTTACATAACAATTTTTTTGAAAAATTTCAATAAATTTCTTGTTGATAAACTAAGCAATTTGGTACATTTTCATTTAGCTTTATTATTTTTAGTTTTTCGGTGGAGCTGTGTCCAAGTGTAACTAGACTAACTGATGTGAGTTTGGACTTTTTAATATTCTAAAACTTAATTATAAATTCGTTAAAACTTGTTTTTAATGCGTTACATGATATGAATGATAATATTTTACACTAAAATAAGTGTGTTAAAAAAACATAAACAACACACAAACAAAATTTAAAAAATCGTAATTAATTCGTTCGTTCGTTCAAAATCAGAAACTTTTTTAGCGTGGCATTATACAGTGTATTGTGGTGTACGTTGCGTCGGTAGTATTTATTGCATCAATTTATAAAGGAAAACGTTTGCATCCCTGCAATTGTTTACCGTAAAAACGCTAACCTCGGCAATCATGATCAATTCAGTCCCATTCACTCTTCCGTTTTTTTCTTCTGTTAGCTGCTGTTATTCATTGGCAAGAAGTGCGGTTGGAGGTACGGATTGCTTTTACCTACTGTGACCTACTTCAAATAAAGAGGACGTTTTCAGTTCGATTTTTTTTCATGTTTGTATGCTACGCGAATCTTTGATAGTTTCTTTTTAAGATTTAAATGGAATTTACAAGAAAAAAATATACTGTAATCACTTAAAAATTTGGGATGAAATTGGTTTTGGTAAATTCCTTGTTCTGGCTTAAATGTTTTGTCTCAATAAATAATTATTTCTCAAAATACTTCAAAGGCATAAAAAGATATAAATATGTATTTGATACCAATAAATAATCGTTGCCAGCCAAGGAGAGGTTGAATGTTTTTTTTTCACACAAACTCCAAAAATTACTGTATGTTATAGAAAACCGTTTAAAGTTTTTTTTTTTAATAAAGACTTTTTTTTTCTTTTTATCAAGTGCTTAGGAGAATATCTATTAGTGATTTAATATAAATGTGCTAGCATTATTGCTATTTCTTATGATCAATTCTGCACTATCGTTCGTTCATCGTTCAAACCTTAGTTACTGTATACTAGTGGTAAACCTGAGTTATAGTCTATTTGTTATTCGTGCAAGCGAATGCAATGGTAGGTTTTCTTTTCATTCGGTCCATTCAAAAATAGTGAAAGGGCGTAGGCTTGATGCATTCGCGTGTTGGCCAACGTTCTCGTGATGCTCTTTTGTTATTGGGCCGCTCTGGTTTGTAGGTTTTGTTATCTTACACTACCTTTTTAATTTACTAACTTGAAAAATGTTGGCTAGTAAAATTAAATAAAATGATATCATTTCAAAATGTTAATTACTAATTTAAGTATATGTTTGCCGCATAATTCTAAGTAAATATTAAACTGAATTTTAAGCAAAATATTTTTTATGTGAATAGTAGTCAAAGTAATATACTTCGTTTGATTTTATTATAATAAGGTGGATTATGAAATGTATTTTAAAGAATAAAAGTAAACGTTACCGAACGCAATAATAAAATCCGAGAAAGTTTGACATTGACATTACATTGTAATTCGTGATACAGATGTCTCCAAAATTATATTTAAGCTGAGCTCGTCAAGATTTTCATTTCACAAACTTGACACCATAATGCAAAAATATGTTACTCTGCCACGGGATTTCTTTATGTTTAAGCCACCATAAATGGATTTATGAAATACCACTTCATTTATGACATGCAAAGATTCACCTGAGGTCGATGATTTTTTCAAGTGTTATTTATCTTCAATTAAACCTTGCATGGAATTGCTAAAAACAAAAATTTACGATGTTTAAGCATTTCTGATCTTAACCAATAGTCAAATATTTGTAAAAATATTTCTATAGGGTGTTGACGGTAGTATACTACTCAGCTATACATATAGCTACAACATTGATCAGAATACGCTGGCTTTGACAGCGAGAAAAAACACTTGAGGAATTTCATCTTGTCACGTGACGTCCTCGGTAGCTTAGTGGTCAAAGCACTCGCCCGGTATGCGATGGGACGTGGGTTCGAGTCCCACCTGAGGTCGATGATTTTTTCAAGTGTTATTTATCTTCAATTAAACCTTGCATGGAATTGCTAAAAACAAAAATTGATAAAAAAAAATTTACGATGCAAAGATTGATAAAAAAAAAACATTAAAATAATTATGATACATGCTCACTACGGTATTTATTTTCTGTCGATTTGAAATTGAGCTAGGCATGTTCATTAGGCTAATGTTGGACTAAATGGAATTAATTAGTAGCGTAGGCTGTAAATAGTTAGGAAAGTAGGTATGAACAAATGAACATCAACTGTTTAAATGATAAAAACTATTTTTAGTATTAATAAAAAGTTCTAGGTAATTCCAAATCATATAACATTTAAGCTACTCCTGACTATCGATGAAAGCTTTTATACGCTTAGATTTATTAGAACCAAAACATGTTCAAACCCTTCCAGCGATCGGTCACAAACATGATACAGTTTTTGCTTTAGTATTGTATTGTTTTCGGAAAACTACAACTAAGCAATCATGTTAGTCTATGCTGGCTTTTGTACCCGATTCTATTCATTGGAAATCGACAACACAGATAAACGAGAACAAATAATTCGTAATAGAGGCACCAAGGACAGCAAGTAAAAATATTATGTTGTTGTTAACCTTTGGAATTGAAGACTGATGAATTAAAAAGATTAAAGTATGTTCCTAACTTTGTTATTTATGTGTAAATCTGTTCAGATAAAGTTTAAATATGAATAAAAGGCATGACAGACGACTAGGTAAAGGTTGCAGGTTGCAAAATACAACTACAATGGACCATTTAGAAGATTTATTAGTTTGACTATCGCTACATTTCGATGTTTATGTTATTGTATTGGGTTCAGTGGAAAATGTAGTTATCCTTGTAATTGGTAGATTTACTACGCAACAAAAGTCAGGCCCTAGCAATAAATTGTATTTAAAATACACGTTAGCTTACGGCCTAATACATACGAAAGTTAAATAAATAAATAAATAAAATAAATATTGGACAACATCATATACATTGCTCTGATCCTAAGGTAAGTAGCTAAAGCACTTGTGTTATAGAAATCAGAAGCAACGACGGTACCACAACACCCAGACCCGAGAAATATAGAAAAGTTAGTTTTCCACATTGACCCGACCGGGGATCGAACCCGGAACCTCAGAGATGGCGGCGCCATATACAGTCCGGCGTGCTCGCCTCTCGGCTACGGAGGTCGTCTATAGATGTTTTGTTATAGATACTAACGTAGCTCTCGAATGCTTTACCAACAAGGTAGGCTGATGCCTAGGACTCCTTGCATAACTTAAATTTAGGTTTACCTTAAATCTGGATATGAAAAAAATAATTTGTATCAGTATCAAACGAACTGACTGACATAATACCTACCAATAGGCGCAACAGTCACGTTCTAAATACTGATTCTAAATCGCTGAAATTGCGGACATTTTTGAATCATTTTCAACGAATTTATAGTTTTTGACTTCAATATTTTCCCCATGAATTTGTAGGTTTTCATAGTTGTACTAAAACATATGCCTAAATGTGTTTTTACTAGTTTTATTGTGAGCAGGTTACTTTATTGCATTATATAATTGTTATTTGAGATGGGTAGAGTCGTACTTCAACAAACTTAAGATACTTTTAAGGTTTTGGACAAACTTCAAAAACTTAAAAAACAAACCAATAAATTATAAATGCTTGTAAGGTTTTTTGGTAATCTGCCTTCAAATGTCGTAACTAGGTACCTATGTGAATTTATAATTTACAGAAATAACTTCAATCTTGATTAAAGAAGATCATGCAGAGTTAATGATAAAGTATGTAAAATAAAATAATATTTATTAATGTTTCTATTTATGTAGATAAATAATTACGGACGAAAAAATTTTATGCTATTAATCTTTCCTAATGAATCTTAATAGTAATATTAATCATGCCATATTATGCAGGTTTCATGGATTGCGCTCTTACTATTCATTATTTCTTTGGTTATGTATTATACCAATACTTTTATTTATGTAACTCGTTTGTGTAGTGTGCAGTAAAGAGTATAAATCAATCTTTTTCATAATATTTACCAGAGGTCGTCATTTAGTTAAGGCTCGCACATATGATAGGTAGGAAAATCTTTAAGCGAGTTATCGACCGGTAGCTAAGTTCGTTTAGCTCGCTCACGTCGTCGATTTAGTTTTTTTATTTACTGGGCCCTAACCATGAACTGTTAAAACAATCACAAATCTGTCAAACATTATCTTTTCTGTCAAATTTGTATGAAATGACGTACCAAAATTGTCAGATTTGACAACTTTGAGATTGTTTTAAGAGTTCATGGTTATGGCCCTGGATTAAGTTTGACTCATTATATAACTGTAAGTGATAAACTGACTCAGGACAACTTTAAGCATCGACAATTGACGAATTATCGCATTACATGACTATTAAAACGTGGGAATTTAATAAAAATAAGATTATCCGAAAAACTGAAAAGCATAAAATAATAAACTCTTTTTTTCATTTAACCCATTAGGGTAGCTCTTTTTGGAGTCGGTGTGAATGAACACATTAACTCTCAATGGCTGGCACCGACTTCAAAAATAGCTGTTTAGGTATACTTACATTGGTTAAAGAATTTACTTATTAAATGAAAAAGAGTTTATTATTTTTTGCTTTTCAGTTTGTCGGCGGTTGAATTTTTTGTTAAAAAGTTTTTATTTTGCGATTTTTTGTGGATATAAATCAGCATTAAAATCTGAGAGTGAACAATAAATCACCCCTATTTTCCCACCCTTAGGGTAAGATTTTTTTTCCAAATTTATATGAGACCAAGTTCTACCGGGATCTACCCTATGAAAAAATAATCATCAAAATCGGACTACTCTGTAAAAGTTATGCGTGACCATACATAAAATATATATATATAAAGCCGAATACCACATATTCTACGTATTATTACGATCATTTTTTTCTTTTACACTATGCCTGGGAAATGACGGGTTACAGAGTTATTGACAGTCAAAGTTACAATTTTTTTTCAAAGATTTTACAAAATTGACTTCTGTTTGATAATACTAAACTTTTTTAAAAAGAAGCATGATAAAAATTTTTAGTGCTTCTTTCATAAAAGGCCTTTAAAGGGCACAGCCGGCAATGAATCGTGCGCAGTGCTCTCGCGCCACCCGCTCGCCCGCCGACCGCTTACACACACAGGCATAGTCTGTGGCGTGCGCGCTATACATTGCGGGTTAGAAATAAAAAGTCATTTCCCAGCATTTTTTTTTTTTTGCATTCTACTTGGTTTTATGTATAGAATTCGTGGTTTAAGGCTTCGTTATATATATACACGATACGATATATATATATATATATATTATATACGCGTCGACTTTAGAACCTCCTCCGTTTTTTCGTCGGATAAAATGAAAGTCCGCGTATCGATGTGGTGTTTAACGGGCACCAGCTTATCGTGCTTAACTATGCTGACCTATACTGCTGAAAACTGCAGTTGCTAGTTTTCAGTTGGAGTGGGTTATCGGTGGCGTGAGATATATTACCCCCGATCACTAAAACCCGAAAGTTATTTTGTAGCATGTTAGTTAATTAAGGAGTTGAGAGCCTTGTTTTATATCTACTTATAGCGCTACCCCTCCCTTTTATGCCTGTTGATCCAGGATTTTATAGGCAAACATGCATGTAAATATTAGAAACCCCTTTTGTATCCCGAATTACTTATCTGAAAACAAGGACCCTTAATATTCGTGTCAGCAAATTTTACTACAAGGTAGGTCGCTGTTGACAACTGTCTTATGTAGATTACCTCAAAGGGAGTCAATAGGGTCAATAGGGAGTTGTATCCACTAAATGTCACAATATCTTTTTAAAAAATGCTGGCTGGCTGTAATTATGTTGTAAGGGCGATAATCAAGATTAAGCCTTAGAAAATTTGTCCTTTTAATCGTCTCAATTTCAGAGCCAAAAATAAGTAAAATAAAACTGTGCCTTTTGTCAGCCTAAAGAGTAAAACGGGACCCTACAACGAACGTGATTATTTGCCGTTTTTATATATAATGGTACGGAACCCTTCGTGTGTGAGTCCGACTCGCACTTGGCCGGCCTTTTTTTATTAATCATGTTTACAAAATATATGAACCAGTTCGAATTGAATAGTATCCCATGCAATTTTGTTGGAATATAGTTTTTTTTTAATTAAAATCATCATAGCACGTGTGTAAGCTCCACAATAGATTGTGAATTTTCCCAGAAACGAAAATCTTCATGCAATTTCAAATTTGGAATATATAATGTATACATGAAACTCTCCGGCTTATCGTACATTAATACGTTGAAGCCAAATAGCAGCGCTATTTTGTCATCAATTAATACACTTGGTTTAGTTCGCTCAAATATCAAATTCACCAATAATTTACCTAAATGGTAAATAAAAGTAAAGTTTTGATGACTATAGTTCTGGTCTAACGACAGGGCCCTAACCATGAGCTGTTAAAACAATCACAAATCTGTCAAACATTATCATTTCTGTCAAATTTTGTATGAAATGACGTACCAAAATTGACAGATTTGACAACTTTGTGATTGTTTTTAGAGTTCATGGTTAGGGGGCAGGTAGAAACAATAATTATGACGAAATTGTGCGAGAATACAAGGCACTTTATAATTTTCAAATTTAATTTAAAATTAGGCTTTAGCATTACTGACCCTGAGCCTTTAACGCTAACATTAAAAATATTAAAAAAATATTTCACCCAAACATCCAGCCCCAGCTAAATATTATGAAAATTGATAGCTTTCTGAGAAACTCTTCGTAAAGAAGATAAGACAGTTGGCACTCTAGAATTATTTATATCGGGTTTATTTGACAAATTGTTTTTAAGAACATTTAAATTTAGTTGATAATTAGGCTTAAAATAGACTGAGCGGATCGGAACATTCACAGCACAGCTGGCACATTGAAGCGCTTTTCATATTGCATTAAAGAAAAACATAGTTTCTTATTAGGTAACATAACTTAACTTGTCTATTGAATTATTTTTTTATATTATTCCAGAAATTACTTTTTGTTCAGTTTTGTTCGCGAGATAAAATTACTTCCGGGCACAGTTTTTTCTAGCGCGGGAGTCCGAGAATCAATGACTTTAAGCAGGGGCGTGCGATGCATATAGGCAATTAGGCAGTGCCTTCTTGATAAATGAAATTTGGTAGGCAGTAGGTACTTACAAATGTGTGTTATTAGTGAAAACCACTGATTTTCATCAAAAAAACACATTAGTAAGTATCTACTGCCTACTTCAAAATAAAACCAATGCCCGCCACTGACTTTAAGCAATAGGTTTTGTTACATATAATCAGGTCAAAACAGGTAGCTACTTTGTGTAAAAATCGGCAACTACGACCACTTTAAGGATGCGTCTTTCAAACATCCAGAAGTGCCCGGAGGAGAACCTACGAGTATACAGGGTGTAAAAAAAAGCTTAACGAAGCCTTAAACCACGAATTCTATACATAAAACCAAGTAGAATGCAAAAAAAATAATTGCTGGGAAATGACTTTTATTTTTGGGTATCAAAAAAAATAACTTATTTCTAACCCGCAATGTATAGCGCGCACGCCACAGAAAAAAGAAGTACTGAAAATGTTTATCATGTTTCTTTGTAAAAAAGTTTAGTATTATCAAACAGAAGTCAATTTTGTAAAAAACTTTGAAAAAAAATTGTAACTTTGGCAGTCAATAACTCGGTAACCCGTCATTTCCCAGGTATAGTGTAAAAGAAAAAAATGATCGTAATAATACGTAGAATATGTGGTATTCGAATTCGTTAAGCCTTTTTTTACACCCGATATACTGAATAAATTACTTTGACTTTCTGTTACTAGCCAAAGTCAGTAATTCCAGTTTAGGAGCAATAAAAAATAAAACTAAAAATCTACATTTTTGTTTTACTTCGTTGCATTAAGTAACCGCGTCGATGCGCCACGCTGCACTTCGATCCCCTTTGTCCAATTTGAGCTTTACAACAACATGATGCGTGCACTGATAACGATACCAAAGATATCACTTCAATAATTACGTTAACGAGTAAAAACCTGATCGGGATCGGCTCCCGGACTGCGATACGCAATCCGGCGGGGACCCCGGCAGCGGCCGCTTCCGGCGCCGGAACGCTTCGCACCACCGGCACAGAATTGCCGTGCGGAAGTATGCACGGAACCTGGGAACAATAAATAGTATATGAGCATAGAACACCATTATAGTAATTGCTTGCTTGGCTGGGCAGCGTTTGGGGAGCAGCATCATATCTACAGTGCTTGAAGAGCAAGGTATTCGATCAGAGCGTCCTACTGAGGACCTACGGAGCCGAAACGTGGAACATGACAGTAAAGCTAACCCACCGACTTCACGTCACGAGCTATGGAAAGGTCGATACTTGGGATTCCGTTAAGAGATAAAATCTAAAACGAGATCATACGGCAGAAGACTAAATTAATAGACATAGTCCAAAAATGTAGCAAGAGGACTGCCTCTTGCTACATTTTTGCAAGAGGGCTGGCTACATCTGTCGCAGAAACAATGAAAGGTGGAGTAAACGGGGTCTCAAGCGGAGACCACGCCTTGGCAAACGTAGTAGGCTATTTTTAAAATATTAGACAGCGTCACCCACATTTTTTTGATTCTAAAGCTAAACCACGTGTGTTACAGAAATCCATCCATCCAAAATACATTGAAACCGGGAATCAAATCCGGAACCTCAGAGATGGCGACGCCAAGTCTGGTGTGCATCCTCTCGGCTACGGAGGTCGTCAAACTTCCTTCTAGGTGGTGATTCTTCTGCTCAAATTCATTGAGGTGTACATTATATCAATCAATGCTCAAATTTTAACTTTTTTATAGGGCTAACATTGAAATCGGCAAGAAAAATATATTTCTCCATTTTTTCACGATTTTGTTGGTCCAATAGAAAATTTTGTTGTACTTGAGTACTCAGTAGAATTACCCCTAGAACGTTAGTAACTTGTAAATTTGGACCTTTTAGAGTAAATAATTATGATATTTATTTTGTTTGACAACAATTCCGCCATAATTGATTAGTTTCGTACTGTGAAAAATCATGGATCTTTTCGGATGTATAATTATGGACCGTTTCACTGCTCTATAAGGTATGTGCCTAATGTATAGGGTAACTTTGTGATGACTACACAATTTTTATCATAATGTTTCCTCATAAATATGAACAACTTTTAATACAGAACCAACAGCAAAATCAATAAAAAAATAGCTATTCTATATATTTTGGTCTGGTAGCACGGCCACTTTGTGTGGAAGAGCTGATTTATTTTCTTCGATTTTACAGCGCACCGCGTCGTTATACGTAATTTGTGATTTTACTATTGTTTCCGTAGGAAAAGTTATTTTTTTATGAATACAACACTATATTAAAATTTGTGTACTTATTAAAAAGTCAGCTTGTATAACATAGAAAAAAATATAACGCAATGTAGCATATAGGCAATTAGGCAGTGCCTACCTAATAAATGAAATGAGATAGGCAAATTTATAAGTAACTACTACTTATAAATGTGTGCCAATAATGAAAACCACTGATTTTCAGCAATAAAACACATTCGTAAGTGTTTTATTGATACCTCGAAATAAAACCATAGACTTAGGATTCGCTAAAAACCAATGCCCGCCACTGACACTAATTCTAGCTTAAACAAATACTCTAAGCACGTCACAAAGATTAATATTCAGTATAATTTCGATTCGATTCGATTATTATTAGCTTAAAATCTCTTAGCAAAAACCACGCTCCATCAATATTACCGAGGTAGGCACTTAAGCTCACACAGATCGGAAGATTAACATGTCATGTATATTGATCAGTGGAATTTCAATAAATTGTTCATCCACTTTTTATGACGTATTTGGTCGAATAAAGGGATACATTTTTTCAAGAGCCTAAAGCTGGAAACATACTATCGGACGCAGCTTACGGACGCGGCTTACAGCCGCGACTGATCAGTGTGCACGGTCATCGGACGTTGCTTGCGGACGCCATAAGTGTGACCACTTTAGTGTGACGATGATTTATTAGTAATTTCAGTAGAAAATCTGTATCGTTTAGTAGATTTTGGAAGAAAATTCTGAAAAATAGTAGCTAATCCAAAATACAATTATCCAGGCCAAAAAAATCGACCAAGTGCGAGTCGAACTCGCGCACGAAGGGTTCCGCACCATTATCTGTAAAAACCGGCGAAGTGCGAGTCGGACTCGCGCACTAAGGGTTCCGTACCATTTTCTATAAAAACAGCAAAAAAAACACGTTTGTTGAATGGAAGCCCCTTAAATATTTATTTCAACTTTCTAGCTATCACGGTGCATGAGATACAGCTTGGTGATAGACGGTCAGACAGACAGACGGCCTTAGTAACGAGCAAAATAAATCACTGGTTGTATGGGAGCCCCCATAAATATTTATTTTATTCCGGTTTTTAGTATTTGTTGTTATAGCGGCAACAAAAATACACCATCTGTGAAAATTTCAGTCTAGCTATCACGGTTCATGAGATAGACAGACAGACGGACAGACAGACAGACAGACAGACGGACAGCGAGCCTTAGTAATAGGGCCCCGTTTTTCGCTTTGGGTACGGAACCCTAAATAAATCTTGTCCAGGTCCCGGGGATTTCCTGTAACATAATACTGAATACGGTGATAAGCGGGTTTCTTTTTCGCATAAGTTATCAAATCGCTAGCTATCTTATAATAAAAATGTTCATGCAAGCACGTGCGAGCTCTCGCGCAGTCGGCGTCCTTCTGACGCTCGGACGCGTCCGCGCCCCGTGCATACCGTCCGCGGACGTTTTCGGCTTACAGAAACATCCAGCGCGCCAGATTGCTGTCGGACGTCCGAGCGCTCAAGGTCAGCCCAAGGTTACGTCCGCGACTGACGTCCGATGGTTTGCACACCGTAGTGTACATTCAATACCTAGATTCCTTTAAGTCGCGGCTGTAAGCCGCGTCCGTAAGCCGCGTCCGATAGTATGTTTCCAGCTTTATGTCGTTGCCGCTCCATACTTATACGAAAATACATTGTGAAAATAATCCTGCCAAAAATTGACAATTTACTACAGAATATCTGTTCACGTGTGCGCTGTTATTTGTTATGTAACCGAGGAAATTGCAATCTGGGCGGTAACCACGAACTCTTAAAACAATCTTAAATCTGTCAAACATTATCATTTCTGTCAAATTTTGTATGAAATGACGTACCTAAATTGACAGATTTGACAACTTTGAGATTGTTTTAAGAGTTCATGGTTATGGCCCTGAATATTGAAATGTTAGTCTGACACTTTGACAATGTATTTTACTCGTAGCATCGGGGACCAATTAATTTTGAGCTTTGTGTAGCTGGTGTTAGTTTTTTGAGGCTTATAGATAGGCGCTGTCATGTACGCAAAGACTGCCAAGCACGTATGCGAATTTATGTCACACACATCCACTGGAGTATTTTAAGAGCGTTCAGACCTTAGTCTCAAATTTATTTTAGTAAAATTGAATACGCAGAATACATGAAAAAACTAAAGACTTAGTTAAAACATTCTTACATTCTTAAGATAGATACGTATAAATAAAAACGACTCTAAGTTTTCCGTTAGTAGTACCTAACATTACCTACAAAAATCATTTTTAAATTCGACAAAAAAAAATGCACTCTGCTTATTCTGTATATATTATGTCGTGATTCTATAAGAATAAATCCATCATTATCGATCTCGGTGACTTGAACGGTTAGTATAGACATGTTTTATATAACTGACCACGCTTCGACACTATACGAAATCCTGAAAATATTGATAATATATTTTCTTTTTACAACTATCACATCAATAACAAAAAACTAAATAGAGCGCTATAGTGCCGAGAAAAGGAATATTCATACTTGTTAGATGCTAACCATTGGTAGACCTAATTAATAACATTTAAATAAATAAGCTGTTTTTAACAAATCTTATGTTGTGTCTCGTTTAAGTGGGCTAAGGATTTAAACACTTTAATTAACATCCATAACTGAGGTAAGACGGCTAGTTCTAGTCACACAAACATTTTACTACTCCGAGATTCGAATCCGAGACTGTGGGTTGCCTATTTTATACGTGCCTCAAAATAATTATGTTTCCGATGTAAGATAAAGTAAATTCATTCATTTTCCCAAAAGAACTACATAATTCTTCAATATTTTCTTTCCAACCCCTTTTTCTGATGCTAGTCAAGCTTGACCATTCAAGATGTCAAATTGCCTACTTATGATAATCTCTAAGATCAATGTTCGGATTTCATGTTTGATCAATGAAATAGGTTTCTCAATAAAAATAAAATATTTGTCAAGTATTGTTAAACTGTATTATTGAAAAAGAAATTAAAAGCAAAAAACTTTTAAAAAAAGCTTTTATCTAAACGCTCTTAAAAGAAGAAAATAAAATTTTCCTTTTAAATTTTAACTATGAACTTACAACCTCTTTATACACAACTTATATGGTCATAAAAGCTTGTCGCGATGATCATTATTTAATTAATTGAAATTTTATTAATTTCAACTTAGCAGATTTTACTTAAATCAATAAGTAGGTACTAGTTTATTTACAAGAAAATCGCGCGACAAGCTTTTATGATCATATAAGAAGAAAATCATAAACGTGTATACAATATTTCAGCTCAATCGGTTGAAGATATCTACTTCAAAATTAAGTTCAAAGATTCCACCCGAACAAGGATTACATCATCAACAAATTACATATATACATTGCAAGTTAAATAAAAGCTTTTAAAAATTGCTCAAGTTACGAATGCTTTATAGAAAAGAACCCTGAAATAAATCTCTTATTTTTAAATAATACCTATTGACCGCCTGAATTCAATTTAAATGTCAATATCCTGCTCCAATTATAAGTAATTGAATTTTCAATAATTCTCTTTTTATTGCGAGACAAATCTTATTACCGTTCTTAGAGCTGTAAAAAAAAGGTGTTTAGCGCGGAAAGGAAACCCTGCCTATGATACAGTTTAATTCTATTGTTTAAACAAAAAAGGTATAAAACTTATTCAGGTACAATACAGGGTGTTAGGTAAATGTTAAAACCAACCGAAACTAGCATAAGTTAACATATGTATAGCATAGATAGCATATAAATAGTATGGTGAAGTCAGAAAAGTTATATCATCATTTTTAAAAACAGAAAATCATACGATACGGATTCAAAATATTTTATTTTGTATGAAACTTAAAAAAAAAATATGATATCGAATTTTTAAATTAACCATATTATTTTTATGCATTTAAGTTAACTTATGCTTGTTTCGGCTTGATATACCACAAAATATGCTTAGAAAATGTTTACCAATCTTAGCATTTCTCAGGTTTTGCACAGTCGTATAACAGTACGTGTATTATGTACAAACCGACATTTATACTCGTAATAGTGTTTTAGTGTGTGAAGCCGTTTTTTATTAAAATATCATCCCATTTGAAACTCTTGTGGTTTGCACCCTGGATTACAAAGCCAGGCGATTGCAGAATTGAATCCCCTAAGAGGAAAAATTATGTGTGATGAGTGAGACTGATGAGCAAGAGTATTTTGTACTTGAGTTATAGGTGTTTATAAATGTATTTATTTCTTTTTTTCTGTTGTTTAGTCTCTTTAGTTAAAGCTTCCTTTTTTTGTTGAGACTAGTAAATTTGACAACCTTTGGTTTTTATACCGGTTTGATTTTATTAAAATTTATTTTTTAAATTACACTAAGAAAATGTTAAAATGGTCAGATTTATTCGGCAATATGTTTAAAGTAAAAGATAAAGATGACACTTTATCCAGTAGATAGCTAGAAACAAAACAACGAAAGATACTTACTAACAGTTAATCCAACAGCTACTTTAAAAGAAAACAACGAAATTTCAGGCTAGAAAAACTTACTTGGCATTCATCCAGTAGTAAATGATGGGATTGACCATGGCGTTGGCCATCGCCAGCCAATAAAACCCAAGGTAGACATGCTGCACATACTTCATGTACAGAATCGAGGGGTTGAAGTGGGTGTAGATGAAGTAGCTGTGGTACGGCAACCAGCAGATCCCGAAAATCACTATCACTAGGATGAACATTTTCACCACCTGTTGGCAAATGAATTAAAGTATGTAAGCCGTAATATAGCCGAAACTAGCCTATGTGAACATCCTACATAAAAATTCTACCTATGGTGAAGTCAGAAATTTGATATTGTCATTTTTTTTTTAATTTTCATACAAATCATACTTTTTAGAATCTGTTTGTACGATTTTTTGGTGATTCTATTTATCTTTATGTAAAATTCATATTTTTGTCTCAAACAATAACGTATTATTTTTACGTAGTATTATTCTTTCTCTATGGTATTATTTTATTCGACAGAACTTCTTAGCCTTGACTCTTCTACGCATTTTACAATATTTCAATTGTATATCATGACTTTTTTCTTAGAAAGCTAATATTGGACCCATTGACCAGTATACTCGTATTAGCTTTGAGATATTTTTCTGCATAATTTTTGCAAGATTAGTTTTCGCAGAACTTTCAATATTTAATAATAACATTCGCATATTTTATGCTGTTTTTAGGGTTCCTTACCCAAAGGGTAAAACGGGACCTACGGGTTACCTACTAAGACTCCGCTGTCCGTCTGTCTGTCACCCCAGGCTGTATCTTATGAACCGTGGTAGTAAGACAGTTAAAATTTCCACAGATGATGTATTTCTGTTGCCGCTATAACAATAATATTACTAAAAACCAGAATAAAATAAACATTTAAGAGGGATACCATAATACAACAAACGTGATTTTTTTTTGCTCATTTTTATAGATAATGGTGCGGAACCTTTCGTGCGAGAGTAAGACTTGCACTTGGCCGATTTTTACTATCATTGTAAAAATAATCGGCTTAAATTAAAATCAAACCCAAATATCTAGACATATTGCAATATGGTTGATGTATAGTATAAGAGAAGGAGCTAATTTGGTCCAAGAACCTCCACTGATGAGACTTGGTAGAAATGAAAGTGCAAACTTGTCGTATGATTTTTCAAGTTCTATTAGATTCTATCCCGGGGTTATTGTGCTATGGTCATGTTTGTCCTAACTATAAAAATAATATGATTTTACGAGTATAGGTATTTATAGAACTGTTTGTTTCGACTGGGTCACTTTATCTCTGCATTCCATTTGGAATACTTTGCCCCTTCTACTTCTCTTATGTCTCCTTCCCACCCGCCTCCCCTGCTCTCCGTCGCGTCGAACAACTGGAGACGACAACGACATCCCGG
This sequence comes from Anania fuscalis, assembly GCA_950371115.1. Lineage (NCBI taxonomy): Eukaryota > Metazoa > Arthropoda > Insecta > Lepidoptera > Crambidae > Anania > Anania fuscalis. Next base: position 4,213,997 of record OX493337.1, read on the forward strand.
AATCGAACGCTGAGTGGCCAAGTGGAGGCTTTTGGACCACGTTCCTCATATTTTTGCCCCTTGTCTTTTAACAAGGATTTAAAAATATGGATCTTTTTTCACCATAATCTTGAGTTTTACATTAAAAAATAACAGTCTGCTTGACACGACAAATTCCTGATTTAGATTAAATCTCTTACGTAACATAATATAAGTAAAACAGATTCGTGGAATGACATTCCCTTAAAAGGGAATTTGACCCAAAAATAACGACGCTCCTTTTTCTTGGTGAAATATTTTCTCGTTTACTAAAATATTTCCTACCTGAAAAACAAACGCGGTGGTTTCAATTTATCAGATAGGTAAGTTCTTTTAGAGAAAAGCGAAAGTAAGTTTCGTTGTTATTGTAACATTATGACTGCTTTTACATGCAATTTGTAATGGTGCATTTAAAAAGTAACTTTTTGAATAAAAAGTTGTCGAATTTTATTATTATCAAAATAATGATTTCGTTTCGTTAAAAATGGTTTAAAAGGTTTTTGAACTTGCTTATATTAATGAAAATGTAAATGCTATTCTACGAGTAACTATAATAAGGTAAATAGTATGTAGTATGTAGTAGTACGTATCCATATATTCTTTGGTTTTTAAGAGGGCAATAATTATTTTGAAATCGGGACACAAATGACTTTTTATGTCATATCCTTTGGGGCTGGCATAATTACATATAGCTAGTGTCTATTTAAATTACTTCCGTGTCCTGTTTGAATTTTACAAAAAAAAACTGGCCAGTGACACTGAATGCTCTAAGTCTTCGTTCCGTATTTCATTTTTAATTAACTCGTAGCGTGGTAAATACCACAGCATGTTCACGGTTAAAAAAAAACAATCGCCCAATTGCGTGTCGGACTCGTGCACGAAGGGTACCGTACCATTATCTATAAAAAAAAAACACGTTTGTTGTATGGGAGCACCCTTAAATATTTATTGTATTCTGTTTTTTAAGTATTTGTTGTTATAGCGGCAACAGAAATACATCTGTGAAAATTTCAACTCTCTAACTATCACGGTTCATGAGATAAAGCCTGGTGACAGGCGGACAGACAGACAAATAGACGGAGTAGTTTTACCCTTTGGGTACGGAACCCTAAAAATACGTTTAAAATGAAATTGTTAAAAAATAAAATAAAAATTGAACATCTATTAAGAAAAGCATTACAATAATGTATTAAAACAGACGCAAAATGTAATACATAATGTAACCCAATAAATTCTGAGATTTTTTCTCATAAATGGGATGAAGGATGAAAAATAAATTGTATCAGACGGTCGCAAAAAACTTTTTACTTTATGTGACGGTAACTGAATCCTTCGCTCTGTTCGGTATTCATAATTGCGCCCTTGGCTTTATGAAATGTTCTTGCCCCATTGTAATATAATACTAGTATTTTAATTTGTTCATCTTTCAAATTAATTGTTTCGCAATTCGCTTTATCTCTTTTCCGGACAATTATTTCGTAATGCTTTCTTCGACTTAAACATTCGGAGTGGCAAATATTTTTCAAAATTTTAAATTGTGAACACAACTCTTGATAATTGTCTCGTTAATTATAGCATTCTGCCTTGACGACTTATAATAGCTCTGATGCAAAATACACGGCAAATATTGATTAGCAAAATGACCTGTAATCAGAGGCGTGCGGCGCATATAGGCAAATTAGGCAGTGCCTACCTGATAGTTGAAATGAGATAGGCGGCGGGTACTTACAAATTTGGATTATAGGTGAAAACCATTGATTTTCATCAATAAAAAACTTTATAAGTATCTACTGCCTACCTCGAAATAAAACCAATGCCCGCCACTGTCTGTAATGGATGTTTAATACCCATCCTACGGAAACCGGTCACTAAACTGAATTTGAAGGTGAAAGTAAAATTCTAGTTGCAAGTTTGAAATTAAAAATAACTTACTAATTATACCAATTAAAGAAAACTGATAATAAACCCTTCCATCGCACGATAATAATTTTGTCAGCTTCTTATATTTTAGGTTGCCATGCCAAAGTTTAGCTTTCTAGCAACAGCTCGGTCATACGACAAACGGACAGATAAAAAGATGAACTGGGTGAAATGTTTCCATTTAACTTTACATCCCTAAAACATGGTCGATCTTACTTATAAACGTTGATTAAATTTAAGACACTGCTAAGCAGCTTATAAAAAATATGTTTTCTTATAAGCTGTAATTAACTTTCAAGTTAAACAGCATCGTACCCTTGTTTAAAGTCTTAATTACCGAAATGGCGTCGCAGCAACAGCTGTATGGTTCTGAACCATCACTATTCCGTTCGTGGAAAAATACAAGCACTTATTGCTCTTTGGTCTCAAGATTGATTGTCAGTATCGCTTTGACATTCTTTTTTTTAATTTTTGCTTCAATGACAGACAGTATTTTGGGTCTTTTATAATGACTCTTAGAGTCCGGTGTTGGCAGAGTGAAATAAAAAATGTATTGAATATCCGTTAATTAACTAACTAACGCTTAAATAGCGATTATGAGTGAAAAATAGTTAAGCACTAATTAAGCAGTTAAGCAGTGAATAGTTAATTAGTTACTAAGATGTTGATTAGTCGATTTTTATAAGTAAATCCAGGTAGGTTTTGAACAAAATTAACATCTCCCAAAGCTGGCACGTGTACGGGTGCACATTTTCTAACAACACCGCTCCAATATTAGTCAACTGCCGCGATGAACCTAAATCAATATCCGCTGTTGACCTAATATCCGATCGGTAGTCACTATCACGACCTCCGTAGCAGATGGCGTCACCATCTCTGAGGTTCCGGGTTCGATCCCCGGTCGGGTCAATGTAGAAAACAAACTTTTCTATATTGTCTCAGGTCTGGGTGTTGTGGTACCGTCGTTGTTTCTGATTTCTATAACACAAGTGCTTTAGCTCCTTCACATACGATCAGAGCAAATGTTGACAAATATTTATTTGTTATTTAATAATAAGTAGTTTGCCATTGAATTAATTACTCGCAGCTATTTCTACATATTTAAATAAAACATAAGTATTTTTGACTCAAGTATTCTAACAAATTAAAATAAAACTAATAGGTACTCATTTTCAGTACATTTACCGCTTCAAATTCTTCCTTTACATAATTACCAGGCTTTATGGCATGACAAATGTACGAGATAATATTATTACACAAAATTGCGGGTAATAAAAACGCGTTTTATTTGAGAACCTAACTCGAATTCGGTTTTAAATACATCGTATTCATTTCGTTTATGAATTACATAATAACATCATGTTTCTAGATGATACCTTGTAATATAGAATAATATAAATAGCACTGACCTTTCGTTTTGATCGTATTGAATCCACCTGTCGTTGTGTTAGCTCGCCTATCGACCTGGACCCCCATAGCACTTTGCCCATTGCCGAATAGAAGAACGTCATTCCCAGCATTGGAACAGCGTACGTCACCACGAAGAATAGCACTTGGTACCTGCGTAATAAGAAATATTATTGAATGAACATATACTCCATAAAACAACATCAATGATGGCTATCGCGTGTGAATTCGCTGCTTGAAGGCTTAGCGCGAGATCTCCCAATGAAACGTCAGTATGTGGCTACGTACGCGGGTTAATTGTCAATTTTGCGTTATTTTGTTACGGGTCACTGAATGTCAGTGCTTTACAGGCGGAGCTAAGAAAAAGAGATGCAAAAAGGTTTTTAGTAGTTACATTAGACTGCCGGCTGCAATCAGGTCACCATATAATTGCCTTGACAGAAGCTAAATTTATTGGACGTGCGTAAGTGCCTGGAAGAGGGCCTGTTTACTGAATAAATGAATATTATTGAGTATTATTCAGGACCTCAATCGATAGTGGCGCCAACTGGCGCCAACTGGTGAGTACAAAAATGGAAGCCCCCATTGTAATGCTCTAGAAGTAAGGTAGTAACATCCTTGTGTTACGAGAAACCAGACAAAAAACTTTTCCTAGGGCACCTCCTTACACTAATCTTATCCAGGACGACTAAAATACCATGATGATTTGGTGTGTTGGAGCATTTGATTTAGCCAAATTTCAGCTAGTTTGTACATCCATTTAGGCGTGATTGACTTACAAACATTCACATTTATAATATTGGTAAGTTATATTAAATAATGGACATCTGATTTATAAAACTGTCTAAGAAGTTGAACTTTAGGGATGTGATACGGTTCCACGTAAAGATAGATTGATTCACAAGGAATGTTTGTGTTATCAGCTTCGGACCGGTCGCACAAAGTTGATACGGTATCAATTATACATGAGGTTAGGAGAGAAATACTTTCATGTTGTTCTTCTCCTGTCTTATTCAGATTGCATTTGCTAGTCCGGGACTAAGGTTAAACCACTGTTCTGTTCATACCCACCCACGGTACGTTAGTACAGTGGGTTAAGCTAAGCCCCAGACTAGCAAATGCACTCTGAATAAGACAGCTCATTTTTGACTAAAGGACCAATTGAAAACAAGATGAAAAATTTGTCTTAATCGTTCAAATCGAAATTGGGTGTGACCGACGGACAGACAGACACACGTACGAGTCATGTAATAAGAATTCCTTTAAAAAAAAAACCGTTGTTTGCATTTTATTAGATCAGTACTTGGACTTTTGTATGGAACAGCCGACTAATTAATTTATTTTACAATCAGTTCCATATTAATGGTTTCCACATACCTTAGAAAGTTAAGGGATATGGAAATAACTGCATTAGCATAATAATTTAGGATCGCACATGTGGTCAACGATTAAATTAATTTGAATAAAATTCCACACTTAACTCGCTAGTACATACTTTGTAAAGAAATATATTTTAGTTTACTGTTCAGAGACTTTTCAAATAACATAAACCAAAGGCTAAATGCTAAAGAGATATTGTATTGTTTGCAATATTCTGAATTTCAGGTTTCTGTAGGCAAACATAGAAAAACTGGCCAAGAGCAAAATGCACTCGTCTACTGAGGGTTCCCAACAAACTTGTTGTATGTAGATAGTTAGTTCATCAAGAGAATTAAGTCTCAACGATTTGTTTGTAGATTTGAAGTCCATTTGTCTACGAATAAGATTGTAGTCCCATTTTTTCTGTTTTAGTTTTTTATCCTTCAATTATGTAAAAAATTCAAACGTTTATTGCATCAAAGTTTGATTCCCTTCCAGTATTAAACCATGTAGTCTATGGGGCCAGCTTTGAGGAATTGCAGGCCTGAGTATTTGGTTTTAATTTCAACTTGATACCTCACTTCTATGGAAACGGTCTTGACAGACAGACAGACCGACAACGGAGTGGTCCAATTTTACCTTTTGAGGTTCTGAACCCTAATAAAAGGGCTCCTATTTATATATATAAGCGTCTCTTTTTCACTCGATAAAAATATACGGTCCTCTAAAAGTTAAGTTCTTTGTTAGATATTCCGAGCCATTAGCCTTAACACAACACGCACACCACATAATAAGGGCTGGTGTGTTTATAAGCTGAAGTAAATAAACTGTTTACTGAATATGTACACGGAAAGCAGATTAAATTAGATTATGTACTTACAACCTTAATACAAAGCTCAAGGTATCTTTTGCTTGACCTAAGTTAAACTGTATTTTAAGCGAGGGAGAACATAAGACTGAAGTTCTTTACATTACTGCGGGACTAAGCTCTTCCAACCGAACAAGCTCTATAAAGTCAGTCTGCTAGTATACTTTGTACATACTAGACTCTGCAAATAGTGGTTTGGCTAATCGCCAACTCGCTACTTCAATCCTCAATCTGCAGCATGGACTTTGCAGTACACTTATACTAATGATGGACAGTTTACTTTATCTTTAGGTATTTTCGGAAAAAAATACTAAAGTTTATTTAATTATTACTTATTAATTATTTTCCTCAATATGTCAGTTAGAAAATCAGGATTTAATTTGTAAGAAATCAGATTATTAAGGCAGCCTTATAACACATATTTATAACCTATACTTAGCTAATTAATCCTACTACTATTATAAAGGCGAAAGTTTGTAAGTATGGATGTATGGATGTATGGATGTATGGATGTTTGTTACTCTTTCACGTAAAAACTACTGAATGGATTTGAATGAAACTTTACCACAATATAGCTTATACATCAGAATAACATATAGGCTACAATTTTTGAGGTTTCTAATGTGAGGTCGTAAAAAAACACATTTTTTGCGCTTACATTGCAAACGCTGACTGAATCCTACAAGATAGATCAAAACAATGTACTACAGTATTGTACAACTTAAAAAGGTCTCCAAAAAAGTCCGTGATGGTATATGTTTATCTCTTAGGAATAACCCACAATAACCATTTTTTATCCTTTACTTTGTACGAGAAATAATGGCTTATTTACGAAGCGATTTTAAGCAATACAGTATTAATCCTTATCCAATTAAGTATCTTAAATACATTGTGCATTTAATTAAGATCAATATGGCTTTTTACAGCATGTAAATTCAATAAATATTTTCGAAGATATCACAGATTTAAAATGCAGTCATAGCAATTTCGGCGATAAATACCGTTTCGGTGATAAATACCGGCAGCGGTGCCAGGCGAACGGGGCGTGGGGGGAGCGGGGTAGGTGCGGTGGGGAAGAAGTGGCTCATCACTGAGTGCGCGACCCGAACGCGGGCAGACGCGTGAGGGCAGACGTCGTTGACGGTTGTGTCCGTTTTGCGAATTTTCAAGGCACTAGCGATTTGATAAAAACGTATGGTCGCCCACTTTAAGTAATATAGGCCTAAGGTTAGTTATTGCCAGGTTTCTTTTTGGTTAGGAGTTACACGTACAAAAAGATACTTCATTTTTACGAATTACTTCATTGATAATTCAATTACTATATAGATAGGTTACTTACAGTTAATTATAACAAATTATATAAATAGGTTAATTATAACGAATTACTTCATTGATAATTCAATTACTATATAGATAGGTTAATTAAATAGGCCAGGATTGCATTAAAGTACAATCATAACAATAACTACCGTACTGTATTTTTTGGAAGTATAGAAACAACACGTACTTAAGAATTATGCCGCGAAAGCGTAAGTCTAATCTTTCCCAAAGCTCTAATAAAGCTCGAACTATGAAAGTAGCTAGACTAAACGAGACGTTTCCACAAGCCGAACTGCGAAGGCTTAAACAAGCAGAGCGTGAGGCAGCTCAAAGAGCTGTGCTTAGTTACCGTATTTCTTACTTATTACTAGACTAGACGGGACGAACCTGAAGTCCACGCGAACGAAGTCGCGGGCAAAAGCTAGTAGTTGTAATAATAAAGAGTAAGTAAAGAATCTTTAATTTAAACCATCAATCTAAATATTGTACAAATCTTAATCTTTGACTGTCAATGACACAGAAACACAATTTTTCAATATATCCGTAACACTCTCTTGTTATTTTCCCATTTAAAATAATTTTGCAACTTTCGCCATAAAAAATAAACAGGTAATCTTAAGTTTTATCACGTCAAGCTTTGCAAGGGCAAATGGAACTGGCAAGTTTTTACGACTCTCCCCAAAATAAGCGTTGTAATTTACCAGCATGAATAGGCTCTAGCAATATTATTATTGCATTATCCAACCTTTTAAATTTGTTTGTGCCATCCAAAAGATAGGATCTATGCGCCCGCACGCAACAGACAAACGGTAATGGCAGCCTCGTTTTGTTTAAAAACAAAATAGCGAAATAAATTGCTGTCCCTGATTTGGCAATATAGCGTGGTTTTGCATAGTTAAAGAGAATATCATGAATTGATAAACTCATTAAACCTTTTCGAGGTTCCATCAAAAGATTATTGAAGAATAGTCACCAATTAGGAAAAGCGTTCATTCGAGAAATCGTATTCTAGAATAGCCTCGTTCTGTGACATAAAGTCCGGGTGTTGCATTGCTATTTTGTTCGCCGTAGTACGCTCAAAGTCGAAAATAGCGTTTCACACGGCAGGCTTTACAAAGATTTGTCACCGGTTCGTTTTGCAAACATGGCATATTGGCTGCTTTTATACCCAGTTAGGTGATTTCTGGCGCCTTTGACAGAAAAGCGAGTGACGTAATTCTGGTTAAAAGACCCTTTGACCTATGTATGTATGTATTCTATGTTTACATTGGCATTATGGGCGAGAAATGTTTCAGCGTAAGTTGATTAGGATTAATTTTACATGAATTACATAACTTGGATCAATAACAACTAACCTTTAGCTCTTGTAACATTTTTACGACTTCCAAATTCCAGAGAAATGAAGAACCTATGACATTTTTAAAAATCTTCAAAACAAATCTTCAACTATTAAATAATGATGGCGGTCTAACATAATGCGGATTATCGCTTGGTACGTCAACGTGCTCACTTTTACCAGTTTCACAAAGACCAGAAAATAGATCGCTAGAATTATTATATATACTACTGTACTTTAGGTTTACCATCCTAAATACCTAATTAACTACTGATCTTGTTCAGCTTCAAAAGTTTTGGTCAATTAATAAAAATAAGAAAATGGCACTTACACAAAATCCATGTACGAGACATCAGGCAAGCCATCAGGCCACGACAAAAGGCACGCCGTCTTCAACGTTCCTTTCGATCTAGAACAAAGAATAATTAATTAATTAATTTAATTAAAAATTATGCGGATTCCGTCATTGGAAAACCACAACTCCGAGAGGTAAGAGGCAGATATTAAATGTAGAGGAGGGAACTTTGCTGAAGACTTTTCCCAATAGTTGGAAATCTTAAATATTTCAATACTCAGGTATTTGTTAATAGGTTTAATTAGTTTTCGGGTAAATAATTAGGCCTCGTGGCCTAGTCTAGTACTTATCAAGGCATAATCATCCTTAATATAATGCTCTTCTTTAAGTACTGTTAATGGATGGAATAATTTAAGATCCACGGTTTTAGAAGATAGTGCCAAATTAGTGGAAACGAGTTGCGGGAATAATTATAGTGAATAAAATATATAACGTTTATAAGCTTGTTATTTATGATTTTAATTTTAATAACATTCAAAAAAATATTATTTAATAGATTTATCGACTTGATAATTTAACTTTACTTACTTCTCACGATTTTGCGCTAGGATGTTTGTCTAGAATTCTTTAATTTACTTTCATGGACTTTTTCCGAGCCCTAATTATAATCAATCATGTTTTTTTGTCTAATTTGTTTTAATAATGTGAAACTTTTTTTAGAAAAGCCGCTGGACCTAAAATTTTATTGTCATTACGACGTTTCAAAATCGATCCTATTTAACGTGTTTCTTATTTACATTTTTTTTTCTACTACTGTCTTTTTTTTTATACTTTCGTTTATTTATTTATTATTCGATTTATTTATTATTATCTTTTTCGTTCATATTTTTTCATCCCGGTGCTAAAATATTAAAAACAAGTTTAATAAAAAACTAAAAACCGACTTCAAAATGAAACTAAAAAGCGAAAAATAATATTGACTAAAACATACCTAATCAGTTCTTTTTGGAGTCGGTGCCAGCCATCGAGAGTTAAAATGTGTTCATTCGCACCGACTCCAAAAAGAACTGATTAGGTATGTTTTAGTCAATATTATTTTTCGCTTTTTAGTTTCATTTTGAAGTCGGTTTTTAGTTTTTTATTAAACTTTTTTTATTTTACAATTTTAAGTGTTAAGTCCTCTATTTTTTCCCTCCTAACTTCGCCAAAAATTACTTTACAGCAAAGTAACCTTAACTAATATTGGTCCTCTATAGACCCCCCATCCAATGGTATAATAAAATTTTTAAGTCTTAAGAAAAGGGTTTACCTACACTCCAACCAGAACGGCAGCTATTTTGGTGTCGTAACCATAGGATAAGGTCTCGCGTTAAATAACAGGTTAAATTAAGAAAGGAACTTTCAAATTTTTTTTCGTTACTGGGTGTGCGGGCACGACCCCAGTAAATAAAAATTGGCGGTCTGGTACCTCATAAGCTCCACGTCTGCTCAACACACTGCGAAATACGTTCTGTCGACAAATTGCAGTATTATCTTCTAACTCCTATCCGTTAAGGAGTTCTGTGGCTTCCATCATCAGGTCAGCAACATGACATGATGATTACCAGACCCAAAAATCAGCATCGAGTCAGAAAATGTATGCAAAACATTATGGGTGCCTATAAAAATTGAGGGTTGCCCTCGATTTCCCAGGGATCCCATCATCAGAATCTGACTTGGTGGAAATGGGACCACCTCGGGAGTATACCCTTTCAAACTAAAAAATAAATTTTGAAATCGGTCCATAATTGACGGCATAATCGCGTAACATATATACAAAAAAAAAAAAAAAAAAAAACAACATTCAGTCGAATTGAGAACCTCCTCCTTTTTTTTGAAGTCGGTTAAAAATAGGATTCAGTTACAAATATTTCATTTCTATTGAAAATTCAGATTGAAATACACTACTCAGGATTATAGAAAGTAGCTAAGAATATCCTCATAAATGTATCAGTCTTTGCTTTTTCAATAGATATTCAATATCCATTTAAAAAGCAATTCCTGATTCAATTATTCTTAAAAAAACATGACGTTTTTATCCGATAACTGGAGCTTCTTTTCACATTGAAATCAAAGACTCAGCTTTCATAAAAGCAAGATTCTCTAGGATTTTATTCAGATGATAGACAGCATAAAAACTATTACGGAGAATAGAGTAACTTTTAATATGGATGTTGGAGTAATGCTAGAGATTTTCTAGACTTTTGACACAATCTCTGAATCAGATAAATGCGGTTAATCGAATAGATAATGGATTGTTATATAGGCGGTAACGAGTTCTAAACAACAGGGAAACAACGTTTTAATTTAATAAGAATAATAAAGTAAGAGTATCAGAATCTTAAAAACCAATAAAACTGTTTAATATAGATGAAATAGCAAAGGATCTATAATAAAGGTTTTCGTTTGAAGCTATAACGTTGCCCAATCTGGAATTGATTTTCATCTTTTACAAACGTTAATAAGCACCTATTAATAACGCATTAAGTTAGTAAGGTGGACACTTAGGACTTCTTGCTATTATTATAATTGTAGACACAGATTAGATCTATAAAAACACATCAACAAATTGTTTGTTTTGGACAGCTAACCCTTAAATGCCAGGATTTAGGTAATTTTATTTTGATTGTCTTTACATCAAGTAAACAGTTATCTAGTGTAGATATTCTATTCTTGTTAATATTAGAAAGGATGTTAGTTGTTGGAATTCATGAAAATTATTCAACTAATACACGTTTACTCGTTCCGAAGACCATTGTTCTAAAATTGAGGTTAAAGAAAATGCTAGGCCTAGGTACATGTTGATTAATATTTGTGGAACACATTCATGTTCCAAAAATATTTTACAAGCAAGTGAATGTGCATAGCATGTTAAGTATGTAGCAAACACGAACGAATGCAAATCCAATTTTGTTTTTACTACTTTGATGTTGACCCTAGTAAAAGTTTTTTATATTCATTCATTTATGAATACATTCGCTACCTTAAATTTGGCTATTCTTCAATATCATAACCTTTTTAAAAATATTCGATAAAATGTTGTTTAGTTTACTCACAGAAGTATAAAAAAGCTTTCGTATTTAGAGACAGTTTTAGCGTAGTGTTTTTTTAAAACTTGAGACTTTTATTATTTTTTAAAGTACCTACTAGTATACCTATCAAAGTAAATAAACGATGTCTCTTACCTGTATTCCTTAGTCGTCGAGTATAGTAGGCAAGGTATGGCGAGTAACATCCCGCTGACCCAGATTAAAGCGATCATGATGAGTGAGCAAGTTTTGGACATTCGTGGTCGCATCGGCCGGACTATAGCTTGGTACCTGTATAGACAAATGAAATCAACCAACACCCGTTCAAAAAGTTCTTGCATTTTACATGATCGTCAGGTATATTAAAGGCAACACATGAAAATAAAACTACCTCCTTCCATAAGTGGGAATCGAAATGAAGTGCTTTTTGCAATCCGAGCGCACGCCGAATATATTCGAACTAATGTTTCGCGGTTGAAACCAGCAGCGTCGTATGCATATACCTACTATGATAATACAATAGTACATGATTACATATCCTCTGTAATTAGTGACAAGGTAGCGCAAACATTTGGTTACTCTGCAACATAATTAGAAGCAGCTTGTTTCTAATGAAAAGTGTGCTGGCATTTGCGTTCTTACGTTAATGAATGATCCACCTAAAATGATTTTCAAACCTCGTGGCATGACTCCGCTAGTATATCACAGGCAGTTTTAGGTATAGAAGCTCGAATTTGCAGTTGACATTTTTAAAATATACACCAAAACGTTTCTTGTAAATAATTTAATCTTAATAATTAATTTTCGTCAGGTCATTCACTGGCTTATTCAGAGTGCAATTACAAGTCCAGACTAAGGTTAAACCACTGATTTTTGTACGGTAAAACAGTGGTTTAACCTTAGTCCCGGAATATGCAAATGCACTCTGAATAAGACAGCTAATGTCCTCGGTAGCTTTGTTGAAAAAGCTCTCGCCCGGTATGCGAGGAGTCGTGAGTTCGGATCCTTGGTACCTGAGGCTTCATTTTTTTAAAGTGTTATATCATCTTGAATAAACTTTCCATTTAAATGGCTTAAAACAAAATTAAAATCTTAATGTTGTTTTAAATGTCAAAATTTGTATTCCTATCTGATTATTTGTACTTAACTGAATCATGGTTTAACGGAATTAACTGAAATTTTGCACATTTAAGTGGATATTATTGTAGTATAGCAAATAAGATAACTGTGCTTCCGTGGCATGATTATTTATTTTCCTTTTGATAGATTCTGAAGTCTACGCCAACGAAGCCATGGGAAGAAGCTAGTCGGATAAAGGGTTTAGGATTTCATAATGGCGTTTAATAAAATCGAAGTAGCTCACCCGTGTCTATCAATCATTTTGTACAGGCATTCTGCTCTTAACAAAACGTTGAGAATACCTACATTATTTACTAACAGTCACGGTGCCCTATAAACAAGAGAATATCTCTCAAAATCCTTTTTCTTGTTGTGTATATTACAAAAAAAATCCAAGCGTTTCTGCAATACAGACGAATGTTTTACGAATGCGCGTTACAGCATTTGTTTATGCATTTTTATATCGTAAATCACGCAAGCTTATCATTAGGAGCGTGAAGTTATACATGCGATCAATTTTACTGCTTGGTATACACATACAAAGCTCATAATACACAAAACGAATATTTGATTCGTGGTGATTTGCAAGAAAATCTTATATCATTTGTTTGTTAGCGGTTTTTTTTACGATCACCATAGCCGAGAGGCATGCACGCCGGACTTGGCTTCACCATCTTTGAGGTCCGGGCTCAATTCCCGGTCGGGTCAATGTAGAGAGCGAACTTACTATAACGAACTATATTGTCTCTGGTCTAGGTGTTACGGTAACGGCGTTTATTTCTGATTTGTATAACACAAGTGCTTTAGCTACTTACTTTAGAATCAGAGCAATGTATGTATTCGTTTTCGCAACCTTTGTCCTCATTTTTATGATTTAAGGTAAACTATTTATGGTTTAGAAAAAACATGCTTTAGTAAGATACCTAAAATGATTACCTCAATTTATAATTATCTAATTTAATGCTTCATTGGATCCAATTCCTCAATATTGTGGCTACAAGAAGTTTCGTTATCTGATATTACTCAGCAGTTTCGTAATAGAAGCTTTATGTATTTAGTAATATGTTGGTAACATGACTGGCTGTATTATAAAAACATCCTCGGAAATCAATTTTCCTACGTACAACAGAATAAGTTTTGTTCAAGTTTGTACTTATTAAGCTTTCGATTATTCAAACTTTGATCGTTAATGACCAGAAAGTAAATCACAATGGTATCTAGCTTAACACATATTATAATTTTGATACTATTTATAGGTTTTTATGTGATGAACATTATTTTCATTTTTTTATTAGTTTGCGGACGAAGTCAAGCGCAGATACAAGTGCAAAATAGCGATTATTTACTAGTGATGACTTTCATCGAAAGTTTGCATAATCGTTGTCTTTAGAATTATATACCTATAGGTACGATATATCGACTATGGTCCATGTATTGCAACGCAACGCTAGAAAACCGTGCTGCTGCCCGCTTTAAGGTTTTGAATTTTCGGCCTATACTTACCAGTACTTTGGTTTTTAATTATAAAATGTCGCAAAACTAACGCAAACTAAATGAATACATACATACCTACTAGGTAATACAGTAGGTACATACATAGAAATGTATTGTTTACAAAAAACTCTATATAGTGGTATTTACCTATGACCTTCTCTGCCTAATTAGAAGAAAAATGTGTTTGTGGAAAATTGATTTGAATTAATTTTCAACATGAGAACTCTTATTTTTTGTCTAGACTAAGCCATAAGTCAAGTAGAAGTTTTTTAATAATACAACTAATAGTTATACCGTTGTTTTTCTAAAACTTTTTAAATTCGAATTCTTTATTATCGAGAAATGAAAAGATATTACCTAATAAATTATAAATTTTAATAATATAAGACGAGTTTAAAACGAACAACAAGTTACAAGTACCACTTTAAAAGAGGTATGTAGTTAACAGTCCCTCTAATAATCAAAGGAAACGAGGTGAAAGTAAAACGCACTGCGCTTAACGTAAACGGGATTAATTTTAATTTAGCTAAACGCATTTTTATAACTAATCACTTGTTTTATTAGGTCAGGTGTGTTTACAACTGTTTTTTAATAAGCATTGGCAAAATTTTAATGATTAACGAGGAGAAATACATTTCTTTAGTAATACCTACAGCAACCTACATTGTATGATTTATCAAGCTGATATTATACGTATATTGTATACATATATATATATATATATATATATATATATAGTAATTCAGTACATCCGCAACTGCCTATAGAAATATGAACCACTCTTGACTTATATTTGATTATGATTTGAATAGTATATAAAATGTTATACAAAAACCGTTCTAGTTAAGTCACCTAAACCTAATATAATAATATTTTGTCCCAAATATCTTTTATGAGTAGACAATGCGACACTTGTTTCGCCATAACGGACTGTTTACAACTTTCTTGAAAGAACTTTGCGTGCTCCATAAAACGGACTTGACTTCTTTGTAATGTCAGTAATGTTCTACGTGCTTAAGGGAATAATAGGGAATATGCATGGTTTTATTTTTTTATATTTTTAATCGTTTCTACTAGTTATTACATTACCAAAAATTAATATAACACATCCAAAAGCTAGAATAATATATATTAAAATCACCTTCATTTTCGGCAGGCTTAAACTTGTAACGCCTTTTGGCGCGCTTATTCTGTGACGTCAGCTGACACGACATTGATGTCAACAACGAAGTTAAAAGTGAGTGATAAAATTAACTTACTACAATGGAAAAGGACAAAAAAGCTTATTATAAATATTGTGTCGTTCGTATTTGCCAAAATAACATAAAATTGCACCTTGCAAGGAAATTTAAAAAAAACCACTTTTTGACGATTTTATTTCACAATTAAATTATTATAAATTTTAAAAATAATTGATATTGGTATTTTTGGAAAGCAATAAAGATTTCAAAAATATATAATTTGTCCATTTTGGAGTCACGCGCATATTCCCTATTGTAAATAACGAGAACTGTGTTAATCGAATAACACATTATATAGTCATAGTCGACTACTGTCTTGGTCATGCTTTACTTACGTACTACAATCATGTTTTTTGACTTTGTTATAGTCCCGAAGCGGTGGTAGGGCAAAATTATATTTCTAGGACGTGTGTAAGTGCCCGGAAGAGGGCCTTTATACTGAATAAAAAGACTTTGACTGTACAACCTTGAACTCTAAACTAAATACGAAATATCCTTTTATGAATGATACAGCAAAAACATTTTTTTTTTATCTGGATCAAGATTGAAAATGAATGAATTTTGATCTTGTTCCACAATGTTGCCAAGGATAACAATTTCTCATTATAAGTTGACAGCTTGTGCGCTAAGAGAGTACAGCTTTTAATAGAAATATATTTGGCCGTAATAAAACACCTCAAAAGTCTATTAATTTTAAAATATAAATGAGCTAGCACAATTAAAGATTTGTTAAATAAAATTCGTGCAATGAAAATGAGACGTGCCTTATTAATTTCCTACCAGCTCCAGGCCGGCCCACGACATTAATCTGCGTCGAATTCAGAACTTTAAAAAAAAGCTAGATCAAAGTACAAGTAATATATGTAAGACAAATTTCAGACAATCCCGTTTAGCTGTAAGATTTCTATCTGCTATCTTAATATACAAACTTTCAAAATTTAGTAATTATTGATCCACTTTTAAACAACTGCCCAAATGGCGTTGAGAAACTTTTAAAATTACGAGACAAAAAGTTACAACCTTTGAATTTGAGGTAGCTAGATTTTACTAGAAATACATAGTGTATTTTTACTTTTCAACATTCCAAATGTTAACTTAAAAATCCCGTAAAGGCAGCTAGCTACCTCAAATTCCCTAACTCCGCAAATTTTCTTAGCCTATAATCTCTTTTTGCTCTCTTTCAAATAAAAAGTTATAATAGATTAGTTCAACGAAGCGTGGAAGAAAGCCAAGGACTTTTATAACATCCTTTTCGCACAAGGATCTCTCCAACCAGCGTACACTCGGCCTCACAAGGTTGTCAAAAGCTTTATTTGCCAATTATTGTGGTTTCATTGAACCGTCACCATTTTGTGTCATCTTAGTAAGGCTGACTTTGTCATGTTTACATATAATTCGTTTTGTGAATTTATATTAGGATAGTTTAGTTAAGTTTAGCTGGGCAGTTCCCGCACTTAGCCTGTTGATTGGGCAATTGTGCGTGCTGCATCTTTTTTCTTACTCCAACCAGCCCAGGTCATCCCAGATGGTCAGCAGCCTTTTTAGACTCTTATAGGCTTCCGGGAGTTATTGGTGATTGGAGAATCCGTGCCTGTTGTTTTGTCACTTACTCCATAAGCACGTGCTGTGGCGTTTCTTCTGCCTCCATGCATCCTCTGCATATGGGGCTGTCTGTTACTCCTATGTTAAACAGGTGTTTGTTTAGATTACAATGGCTGGATATAACACCTATAACCTTGCGGAGTTTGTCCCTCTTTAGTTTGATGAGGTGATTGATTAAGAAGCTAGATTGAGATAATCATCCCACGTTAGACCACTGCTGGACATAAAGCCTCTCCTATCGCATGCTACTGAGTCCAACCTTCGAATATTCTTTTCCATCCACTGCCAGCATCAAAGTGTATATCATCGCATAATTATCGCATTTTTTACGCCATTATTGATGACTAACACCTGTGACCATGGTCACATTTCAGAACAAACAAATGATTACTTTTCGGCAAAATAGCACCAAAATTAATATCCATTTCGGAAAATAAAAATGCTGGTACGTTCCTCGCACAACGGCTTAGTTTAGCCATTCAGCGAGGAAACGCTGCCAGTATCCTTGCTTCCTTGCCTCACGAACACGGTTTTATTTTTGAGTAGGTATTTATTTACTATTTAGGTTTAGGATAAGTTAGTTTAATTTAAAGTATTATTTAATTTCGTTTGTGTTATTGTATTCCTTTAATTAATAAAACTATGTAGAAAACAAATGATTATTATATTATATTCGCGGGCCACCGTGTCAGAGGGTGGCCTATACGCTGCGTTTGACAAGTTGTGGTCTCCACTCAAGAACAAAAAGTAGGTTGGTAGTTAATTGTTTGTAGGTGTAACTCTACTCTTTCTGGCCTTCAGTTGCATTCGCATTTCGTATATATTTTCAGCTGTACTATTCTCAATAGAGCAATGGCTAACATAGCATTCCCAGTTAGTTTTACTCAAGCAAGGAACGTTAATTGGTTAGCTCCGGTACTACAGACAGTGTGACAGTAAATTGGAAACCTAGTGGGAATGTGGTCTGCAATGCAGGGTTTCCAACCGATGTAGAAAATTAAGTTTTTATTGCTTGTTTTTAGTTTATTATTTCATTAAATATATGACAACGCGTTTGGTTACTTTTCTGGTTCAAAAAGTAGGCGAGTGTGTTTAAAAATATAATAAGCAACTGTTAGTAGTAGTCAATATTATAATAATTGTAAATACAAATGCGGTTTCATACATTTTCATCGAAGTAGAGACAAAAAAATGCGTGATTTCAATGTTGACGCCTCAAAGGCAACTGTTTAAAAAGAAACCCAAAAGAAATCAAAGGTCCATTAAAATGTCATCTAGTTTAAATCGTTAAATTGATTTCTTAAGAAACCTTGACGACATCAACCACACTTAAAGTCGTAATTTTTTTGCAAATAAAAAACGACTACCTAACTGAAAATTATGAAACACGTAAACCGATTTAGAATGTCAATCCCTAAAGATTCATTATCGCACATGATGAATTAATAATTATTATTGACCGCTTCTTAGTTGAAGCCGTTTTCTTTTGTATAAGGTTGTTCATTTGTTTATTTAACCATGGTTCTCCCTGCGTTTCTTTTATCAAAATTAATTTCTTAGTTGGTGAATAATTCATTCAAACTTTGTAAAGTGGAAGAACGTGTAAGTTTTCCAGCTAATTTGTGTCACTTTGTAAGTGACATCTTTGGAAGTTCTCAAAATTTATGAGCGCAAGAAACTGCCAGATTCAAAAGTTAAAGTAATTATTGTCTAGGCATAGATAACAAAAGAAGATAGTTCTATTCGTACAATCACCGGCGGCAAGTATTTTTTATTCAATATTTATAAATACAAGGTCGCTTTTTATTAAATCTTTTTTTTTTTGAAGAAAATTTGAAACGCTAGTTTTCGAGAAAAACGCCACAAACTATTTTGATTTCAACGTAAAAAAAACCACCCCGTGCTGCTTGCTGAATGAAATTAGAGAAGAGTGGGGCACGATTGAAATAAGAGAGACAGAGGCGATGACGTAGAGATATCTCAGACTAGACAGGATGTTCTTAAATTTTTTCGTTTTTTTTTTGTTAGGAAAAGTAGAAATGAAAACTAGCCCATTTTTAAGAACGAAGATGATATGGACCGGTTTCTCTTAAATAATTAGAAGTTCTGTTAAAGTTTCACTAGTTTATAAAAAGCGACCTTATATATTAATCAACTATAAATTTCAGATTGGATACCATTGAATGCCATTTTCATTTAAGAAAAGGTATATAATTTTCTTTGCCAGACAGCAAACCATGATAAATTATTCTGACGCTGTCTACAGTACCGTACTTAACGGATTTTTTTCCAACAGCTTTCTTTTTTTATTAGGCTATAAATAGCTGTCATTAAAATTTCTCAATTAATTTGGTGAGAGTTATCCTGCGGCACCTAACTTCGAACAAAATCAATGAATACTGCTAGGTTCTCGATGTTAATAATTTTACACAGGGTAAAATCGTATTCTTCCTTGTAAGTTTTTGCGCAAGTTGGTTGGCCTATTTATTGTAGGTGGTATTGCTTGTTATATATTTTAAGGAATCGCATGAATTATCATTTTAATTGTGTTGAACCATTCCCAGATAGACACAAGAGAGCACTTAAAAATGTGTGGCAGGCTGTCTGTTTTCACTTAAGGCAGGTACGTAGATGTTTTCTAGAGCTGGCGTTTTGTGACAATTATAAGATTGAGAACCTCAGAAAAGAGATCAGCGTAGCGAGTCTTACTTGTCCTGTGTATTCAACTTTAAACTTATAGATGTCAGCAGATAGTTCGTTAAAAAACACGGAAACAGCCAAATTACTACTAAAACTACCAAAAAAAAAAATTAGGAAATTCTTTGTAATAACCATTTAAGTTGAATTTATGAAATACAATCACTGATTAAGGCTTATGTTGTTCATTAGCTAATTATTGCTAAAGTAGATTTTCAGGTATTTAAGAGTCTTTAGTTCAAAGCGCGCTTATGAAAACTTAAACTCCAAAAATTGCACTGGATCAAGTTGTCTAACGTTTACTGTTGAATAAAGTAATATTACCTGTCAAAAGAGATCCCAGTTAGAGTGAAAACGCTTGCAGCGACTGTCACGTTGGCGATGAAGTTGCTAAGCTGACAGTACCGCACTCCGAACACCCAGTCACTAGAACAAAATGTATAGGTTAAATGTGATACGTCACTATAAGGCTATTGCCACATTATGTCTTTTTTTAATTTTAAATAAATTAAATAATCCGCGGATGCATTTTATTGGATGAAATTTATCGTCGCCGGTCAAAGTACATACGGAGTACTTAACTATTGCATTTTTAACACTTTCAGAGAGGCAATGGTAGACACAATAGAAGTTTTATTGTTATCACATGTTTGGTGTATGTAATTTTAATTAGCGCTACGTTACGAAACAACGACGGAATTTCCGCGTAATCTAGAGAAATTCCAACATTTTCTTTCGTGATTTGAAAGAAATTTTATAATATTACATAATCTTATCAGTACATGGTGTGACCATAATGTCGTTTCAAATTGAATGTAGCAATTTATTTTATGGTAAGTGTTTAACATTACATGTTAAACATTAATTTATAGTAAATTTTTGTTTTTAGCAATTCTATGCAAGGTTTAATTGAAGATAAATAACACTTGAAAAAAATCAAAGCACTCGCCCGGTATGCGATGGGACGTGGGTTCGAGTCCCACCTGAGGTCGATGATTTTTTTCAAGTGTTATTTATCTTCAATTAAACCTTGCATAGAATTGCTAAAAACAAAAATGTACAATGTTTAAGCATTTCTGATCTTAACCAATAGTCAAATATTTGTAAAAATAATTCTATAGGGTGTTGACGGTAGTATACTACTCAGCTATACATATAGCTACAACATTGATCAGAATACGCTGGCTTTGACAGCGAGAAAAAACACTTGAGGAATTTCATCTTGTCACGTGACGTCCTCGGTAGCTTAGTGGTCAAAGCACTCGCCCGGTATGCGATGGGACGTGGGTTCGAGTCCCACCTGAGGTCGATGATTTTTTTCAAGTGTTATTTATCTTCAATTAATTTATAGCTTCACCTTAATAATTTTTCAACCCGTCTGTGCTATGCTTACAATATCAGTGGTTTTACTGTGGATTATATATTGACGGCTTATGTACTTAACATAAGCCGTGAATAAAATTTAACAATTTAAAACTAATGTTTTCCTAATAAAGAAATACCTACAAGTACCTAAAGCTGATAAAAGCGTGTTATACAAGAAGTATGCTTATGCAAGATCCGACTTTAGAGAATGGACCCTTTTTAGGGTCCCGTACCCAAAGGGTGAAACGGAACCCTATTACTAAGGCTCCGCTGTCCGTCTGTCTGCCTGTCTATCTGTCTGTCCGTCTGTCTGCCTGTCTGTCTGTCTGTCTCTGTCTATCTGTCTCTGTCTGTCTGTCTCTGTCTGTCTGTCTGCCTGTCTGCCTGTCTGCCTGTCTGCCTGTCTGTCTGTCTGTCTGTCTGTCTTTGTTTGTCTGTCTGCCTGGGTGGTGGCTGGTAAAAAACATAATACAATAAATATTTAAGTGAGCCCCCATACAACAAACGTGCTTTTTTGCCGTTTTTAAAGATAATGGTACTGAACCCTTCGTGCGCGAGTCCGACTCACACTTTGCCGGTTTTTTAATTATTCAGCCTACCAACTTTAAAAAATTACGCCTACAACTATGAATTTTATAGGACCAATTAACCTTTGCTTGTAAAATGCTCACTTTCAAACAAATCCGTCGTTTGTGAAACAGATATCCTGCTCTTGAACTAAATCTAAATTAAGATGGCATAGAAAGCGGATACCTAATATTTTATTTATTACAAGCTGACCCGACGAACTTCGTACCGTTTACTCACCCTGTTTAAGGCGTACGAACAGTTCGTATGGGAAAAAAAGTTGTCGTTTTTAGTATTTGTGACGACCGTCTGGTGTAGTGGTTCGCACTCCGGACTACAATGCCTGGCGGTTGCGGGTTCGAATCCCACGAGGGGCAAATGTCAGTGTGATGAGCACAAGCATTTGCACCTAAATTATGAATGATGTTTATAAACGTATTGAAGTATGTTTATCCGTTATCCAGTCGCCATAGCACAAGCTTTGCTTAGTTTGGGGCTAGATAATTGGTGTGATAGTGGAAACAATTTATAATTTATTTTATTTATGATATTCGGTAGTAGTATAAGTTTTTAACCGACTTCAAAAAAAGGAGAAGGTTCTCAATTCGTCTGAATGTGTTTTTTTTTTGTATGTTTGTTACGCGATTATGCCGTCAATTATAGACCGATTTGGTCTCATTTACACCAAGTCAAATTCTGATGATGGGATCCTTTTGAAATCGAGGGCAACCCTAAATTTTTATAGGCACCCATAATGTTTTGCATATATTTTCTGACTCAATGCTGATTTTTGGGTCTGGTAATCATCATGTCATGTTGCTGACCTGATGATGGAAGCCACAGAACTCCTTAACGGATAGGAGTTAGAAGATAATACTGCAATTTGGCGACAGAACGTATTTCGCAGTGTGTTGAGCAGACGTGGAGCTTATGAGGTACCAGATCGCTAATTTTGATTTACTGGGGGAGTACTCGCACACCCAGTAACGAAAAAATTTTTAAAAGTTCTTTTCTTAAATTGACTTGTTATTGAGCACAAGACCTTATCCTATGATTACGACACACAAATAGCCTCCGTTCTGGTTGGTGTACCGCCTAGTAATGTAACACAATTGTTTTTTCACTAAATATTCTTGCCAACTAAAGATAGTAATAATCTTAATAGTAATCAGCGCCATCTACTATGAAATCAGCGCCATCTATAATGAATTATCTCGTATACCCCAGGAATCGTGCATTTTTCGGCATTTTAAAGTAGCCCATATTACTCCAAATTAATGTAGCTTTTTAATGGTGAAAGAATTTTTGAAATTGGCCTTGTAGTTTTTTAGTTTATCCATTTTAAACATCCAAAAATACAAATCTTTCCTCTTTATATTATTAGTATAGATAATGTTCTTTATTTAAACGTTTATTATTATACTATATATATTAGAATACCTAATATTATTTGCTACCCCATTAGTAGGGATATTACAATGAAATCTGCTCATTTAGAAAACAATTAACACGGAACGTGTAGCAATGATCTAGATTATCTAACTCACCAGCAAACACGTCAGTCAGCCAATACGCCAATCGTAAAGATCTCGAAGTAACATGCTTCTGTTACGAGTTACTAGATTGTTAATTTTGCCAGGGCCACACTCAGACTCGAGAAGTTTGAAAAACCTTTTCTCTATATTGACCGGCTGGTGTGATTCGACCCCTGAACCCAGTGTCTATTCTGTTTATAATAAATTACTGCGACACTACGACAACTGGGTCAGCAACAAGATCTATTTAGAGAGCTAATGTCTCACGCCAGACAGACAATCTTAAATATCTCTTTCTTTACCTACACTCGTCACAATTAAGGAGCCAATTATTGAGAATTGAATTCCTTGATGGCCCCTGCGGCAGGCGTGTGAGTCCGGCGCCAAAGGTATACCTTTGGCGCGTTGCAGACGGCAGGGCGGGGCGGGCCGGTCGAGAAGAAATAAAGACCGCGTCTGCCCGTCAATGCCCGCGGCTGCCCTCACCGCGAACACAAGGAACACCGCGCGCCGCAAGTGCCCGCCGGGCACCTGTAGTGCGGCCTTTTGGCCCTCCGTCTGCGTTGGTAGTATAGGATGCTCTTTGCGTTATCCTTCGCGGTGTAATTGACCGGCCCGGCCCGCCCCGCCGTCTGCAAAATGCCGGGTGCGAACGGATTCGAGGCACATTTGTCAGATAAAACAAAAATAGTCCATAAATATTTAGACAAAAATATCTTGGTTGATTTATACTAAATCGGTCAGCTGGCAAGACAACTTATATGGGACCAACAAAATTATATTTCAAATAGGTATGTATCCACATAATAATTATAATGTCACTTGAAATATTGCGGAACCTTTTTTATATAAACACGTTGTGTATAATCAAAGAGTTATACCACTATTAATTATTAAGTGTACCTAAATCTATTTTCCAACGAAGTTAACAAATGCGGTTCATTTAATATGGATTAACATAAGAGGGATAAAGTTCATTAATTACAAGGACAATTTTATCTAAAACATTTCTATGTATTCCATATCTTCGCAAAGCCGACATCACAGTCAGAATCTGCCATAATTAACACGTCAATTATTATATGTATACGTGTGTTTCATTAGTTAAACCTACTTAATTTAGGAAGCTTTTAGGTGAGTTACCTAATCATTCGAAATGAGCTACATTGTTAAAATAAAAATGACAAATAAGTGGGTGCGATAGGAAATGTTATGCAATGTTTGACGACCTCCGTAGCCGAGAGGCGAGCATGCCGGACTTTAAGGCGCCGCCATCTCAGAGGTTCCGGGTTTGATCCCCGGTCGGGTCAATATGGAAAACGAACTTTTCTATATTGGCTCGGGTCTGGGTGTTGTGGTACCGTCATTGTTTCTGATTTCTATAACACAAGTGCTTTAGCTACTTACCTTAGGATCAGAGCAATGTATGTGATGTTGCCTAATATTTATTTATTTATCAAATTACATTGTTATCAAATCTTGGAACTCGATTTTTTACTAATTAGTTGTCGTATCGAATTCAAACTTTGTAAATTGGTGGGTTTGTGACATGCGGATGGCAACACATGGCTCAGCTGATCCAAGCTAAGCTGAGCTTGATCTGACATTGAATCCACTAGTTGATGGTGGAATTTGACACTCATGTTCTTCTCTAAATCAAGTTTTTTAATCAATGCAATCATAAGATATTTCGGCGCTAGCAAAGGAATCAAAACCTGTGTAGGGTAAGTAAGTACATATTACTTGTTAAAAAACCGGCCAAGTGCGTGCCGTACCACGCACAGTGTAGGGTTCCGTAGTTGCCCGTCTTTACCACAATATATTTAGTTTTAAGTGGACCAATTGTTGTCTGGGGTTATAAATCCTACTAATATTATAAATGCGAAAGTTAGTGAGGATGTTTTGACTTAATCATGCACGAGATGTGATGTTACTTATAAATTTTATCGATATTTTCAACCGTCTTCCAAATAGGTTGCATGATCTCATCATCTCAGCCTATTGCAGTCCACTGCTGGACGTAGGCCTCCCCCAAGGAGCGCCAAAGAGCATGATTTCCCGCTTTTTTCATAGGTTTTGAGGACGAGGTTTTTATAATGCAACGTTTATATTTAAAAAACCGCTTTATTTACTTTCAATATAACAAATATACAAACTATAGCTGACGTATAAGTTTAATGACTCTTTTTGGTTGATTGTGCATTTGCCCTATATTCATTTTTAAGGATTCATTTAAATTTTTACCTACATCTGCCTACAATTTTGATTTCTATGTTGATCTCAGAATGAATACCACGTTCACACAAGTCAAACAAATAAATAGTAAAAAAACTGCAGTAATTAAAAAAAAACTGTAAACAGTTTATATTGCTTCTTTCCATTATGATCCTCGTTGAAAAACAACGTGCCATAAAAACGTGATACGTTTGTAGCCTAAAAAATAAGCCCTTAAAATATCCACTAATGGTTTTGTTTTAGTTTTCTGCTATCCTTGACTTCTCCTAGTAATAAAATTCATTTAAAGTCATTAAAATTCCTTAACCACAATTATTTTGCCAGATTATAAGGGAGTCGTGACAACGTTTTACTGTAGTAGAATCCTCGCTTTTCCATCTCAGTGATTTAGTTAGTGATGTCACATAGCCTTTATCGATAAAGATATAATATTGTCATTTTGCTATTTGTGTTGAACAGCTCCTTTTTACTTATTATTTTAGTTTTAAATTTTTTTATGGAATCTATGAAAATAGTAAAAATATTCAGTCACACACTTTAACAAGTTATTGTTATTTGCTAATGTGCACCGCAAAACATTTTATCATTGATTTCAAAACCACTCAGATTAAATCACGGTTTAAAAAACAATAAAACAATGTAAAAACCTACAAAAATTAAAATGGTATCCACTCTGTAAAAAAAATTGTCTCAAAATAGACCAATGCAAGAAATATTAATAAATACGTTAGAAGAGCATGCAAGATTATCGACTATCGATATTTTGAACAATAGATAATTTTACATGGTTTAGTTAAGTAAGTATCAGCACTAGTTCCATTATTCGGTCGAAGCTAAAGAAAACTTTTAAAACGAGACGCATTCCCCATAATGGTCTTAACAGACAATTAACTGGGAATATTTCGTGGAATAAAGCGAAAAAAGCGAAGTAATCCCAAAATCTGACCTTATGAGGTAAGGTCAGATTTTGGGATTACTTCGCTTTGGCGGTACCTACTGGCTTAATAATATACTCTCTCTCTCTCTCTCTCTTGTTTATTTTAATTATCAAATGATATAAGATTGATTAGCTAAAGAGAATTGTGCATTAAAGTTATACTAATTAAAAGTTTGTGTAAATTGTAGTTTCTGATATCTATAACACAAGTGCGTGATGTTGTCCAATATTGTAAAAATCGAGCATTAAAATTTTCTTGTAACGGAAGCCTATATTTTAGTTAATATTTATCTTTTATTGTAATAGCAACTATAGTATAATTTATTATTATATACTCTGTAAACAATTTAAGTGTCCACCACCTATTTTGGTCAAAAAAATATGGCCCCCTAACCATTTCATAAAATGGTCGTTTTTCATGATTGCATAGTTGATGCAGCGTTTGACGATATGACTAACTACTTCATGAAATGGCCAAAGTCTGGTGGTCAATCGTAAAATAGTTATATTATCCACCATCCAGTATAGTAAATGTGTAAATTGAAGATTAAAGTGTACTGAATTATCGTAAAGACATAGAGCTAGGCTATTGTTTATAAAAGTCACTCGAAAAAAGGGCGCAATATCAAATAATCATCGAGTTCGACACGTAATTTTGGAGGTTAGTTCGGTTATTTAACTATCGTTTTATCTATAAGTTTCATTTCAAAATTACAATTTTCTATAATGTTTTATTTATATTACTTAAAATTAATATAAAACGAATTCCAGTGACTTGTAAACGTTTTTATACCTATTTTAATGATATGACCAACCGTTAATTGACTTATCATTAAACGTTGACGTTTTAACGATATAGCCAGTTTTAGTTTGCCGTTTCATGAAATACGGAAATTTAATGAAATGGCCGGCCACATCATGAAGTGATTAATTTTAAGATCGGGCCAAGACATATACATTCTGTCAAAAAAGTTTCGGGAATTGATGATTTGTTTATGGTTCCAAATTCAAAATTATATTTTTTTTGTTGTTGTTAGATTGGCACAACTGTTTTCTATTTTGGCGCGGAGTTTGAGTTACATTAGATAATTAGATTAAATACAGTATTGTTTTTAGTTATACCATAACTAGTGTGTATTGCGAATTTCATAGTGGACAAAAACATCGAACAAAGAGTTTGTCTTAAATTTTGCATCGCCAATGGGATTTCGTGTTCGGAGTCTCTGAAAATGTTACAGAAGGCTTACGGTGAATCGACTTTATCAAAAACACGTGTTTATGAGTGGAATAAAGCGTTCAAAACGAGCGAGCATACTTTGAAGGTGATAAAATAAATTTGGATAAATAACTAACATTTCGTGTATTATCAATCTTTTCCCGGTACTTTCTTGACAGAGTAGTATATACCCAACTCAGGAGGTCCACGTTTTTTAGTTTACGACTTATGTTTTTTTCTTCATGTTTTTCGGACTTGTCAAAATTTGCAGATTAACAGAATTGTTTTTTTTTTAATGAGTGATTTCCCGTCTTGTTTTGTTTGTTATTAATCGAAAAAACAAATTAAATACTTTATGTGTGGTTGTATAATGTCTACTAATATACTCTTCAGTCGTTGTTACAAGAAATGAAGTATATTAATGTTTCTTTAGAAACGTTCGTCATTTGTTTTGATGAAGGTAGACGTTTCAGAAATTACCTGTTCGAAACGGGTAAGAGAAAAACTTCGCAAATAATCGATGCGAAATAATATTGGTATAAATTGATATTATATTATTAAAACCTTGAGGTTCTCTGCAATTTTTAGGGTTCCGTACCCAAAGGGTAAAACGGGACCCTATTACTAAGGCTCCGCTCTCCGTCCGTCTGTCTGTCTGTCTGTCCGTCTGTAACCAGGCTGTATCTCATGAACCGTCATAGTTAGACTGTTGAAATTTTCACAGATGATGTATTTCTGTTGCCGCTATAACAACAAATACTAAAAAACAGAATACAATAAATATTTAAGGTGGCTCCTTGCTTTTTATAGATAATGGTACGGAACGAAAATGGTCCGACTAGCACTTGGCCGGTTTTTATTTAACCGCTCAAGCGATGTCGGCAACCATAGTTGCCTGGGCCCAGGTACCCTTCAGGGATGCGGGCAACCACGGTTGCCCCGTTGGCTCGATGTGTCAGTGTTGGAATTATGTCATTTTTTACCGTTACTGTGATATACTAGGCAAAATACCTAGTATAAACTGATATTATGGTAACAACACTATCCAAAAATATATTTTTTTGTCTATGAATATGTTTAGTTGTCTGTAGGATTGTTTACAAAATTCAGTCAGTGATTGTGAATTTCGTAAGAGTGTTATTTGGTGATTTTTTAAAAAATAATAGTGTATCAAACGTGTTACAGTTATTACTTCATATAAAAGATTATTCTAAAGGTTTTACGTGACAGTAATTTCGCAAACGTAAACCGATTTTAAGTGACAATAATATCATATTTACCCAACTTCTATAAAATGTGATCTTGTGCATTTTGAATTCAACATTTGTGTGTTTATTGGTAAGTGATTTGAATATTTCTTTTTATATTATAATAAAGCAGTTAATAAATACCGTATCGAAGTTTTAAGTAAATAAATCTATCTATTAACAATAATATTAGCAACGAAGTAAAACCATGCGGCCGCCATTTTGCGGTTGGTAAACCCGCAGCCCTCAAGGGTCGTGTGACCTTGAAGGGTCATCGCTTGAGCGGTTAAACACGCAACATTAGTTCATAAGGAATGACACAGTTAATTTTTCGCCTCCAGAACACACAGACCAGAGGAGTGGCAGCCACTGGTGGCTGTGGATGTGGTCGCCACGAGTAGTCGGTGGTGGCCACTGAACTAAAAAACACACTTAACCTGATAATCTGAACTAGACTTAGTAATTAAAAGTTAGGTTAAATCGAGGTTATTTAAATTATGAGTTGACACTGATTTATGTAATCATTTTTAGCACGAAAAATTTTCGTCGTGTTAATGTGGTGGGTAATAAAAATAAGTGTTTTAAATAAGCGCTTTTTATAAATAAAAACGTAAGCCAGGCTTATATCAATGCGTTATTTTAAGCATACTTACCTATTTTTCAAATAAAGGTTTAAGAAAATTAAACGATGCGCAATGCAACGCGCGACGTTGAAATTATATTATTAAAACCTTAAGGTTCTCTGCAATTTTTTAGGGTTCCGTACCCAAAGGGTAAAACGGGACCCTATTACTAAGGCTCCGCTCTCCGTCTGTCTGTCTGTCTGTCTGTCCGTCTGTAACCAAGCTGTATCTCATGAACCGTCATAGTTAGACAGTTGAAATTTTCACAGATGATGTATTTCTGTTGCCGCTATAACAACAAATACTAAAAAACAGAATACAATAAATATTTAAGGTGGCTCCTGGCTTTTTATAGATAATGGTACGGAACGAAATTGTTCCGACTCGCACTTGGCCGGTTTTTATTTAAACACGCAACATTAGTTCATAAGGAATGACGCAGTTAATTTTTCGCCTCCAGAACACCCAGACCAGTGGCAGCCACTGGTGGCTGTGGATGTGGCCGCCACGAGTGGTCGGTGGTGGCCACTGAACTAAAAACACACTTAACCTGATAATCTGAACTAGACTTAGTAATTAGAACTTAGGTTAATTCGAGGTTATTTAAATTATGAGTTCACTGATTTATGTAATCTTTTTTAAACACGAAAAATTTTCGTCGTGTTAATGTGGTGGTTAATAAAAATAAGTGTTTTAAATAAGCGCTTTTTATAAATAAAAACGTAAGCCAGGCTTATATTAATGCGTTATTTTAAGCATACTTACCTATTTTTCAAATAAAGGTTTAAGAAAATTAAACGATGCGCAATGCAACGCGCGACGTTGAAATTCAAACACTTTTTACAAGCTTTTTTGTTACTGACAAAACGTGACATTTTGATTATATTGGACATTCTGACTCGAAATTGAATTTCTATCACTAAATTGGTATTTGAATTCGATAAAAAACTGTCAAAATCTTACATTCACTCGAAATACGAATTAGTAATACTCTGGGGTTTTGAACTTGAACACAAAGTAAATTATAAGATAGGTATATAAAGTTTTTTTTAAAAGTCAAGACACATACTATACTTAAGATAGGTAGCTTCAAAAAATCTAGTTTATTTTTAAATCTAAGCAAACTAACTTCATCTTCGATGGTAACTTGTATGTATGATATCAAGACCTACTCGATCTGTAACTTTAACAAACATTTAAATAATATACTAAGGCTGGGTTGCACCATCTTAACTTTAACCATAACTGTAACTATAACCGGTGTTTCTGTATGGATTTTGACAGACTTTTGACGTTTGTTAAAGTTAAAGTAAGATGGTGCAACCCAGGCTTAGTAGTTTTAGGGTCGTTTGCATACTGCGACTTTAAGCATCCACGATCGCCGATTTTGCGACCGCATTGGTGCTGCTTCGCATTTGGTGATCCTGCGATTGATCGCTAGCATCTGCAATCGGCGGAAAAATCATTTGGCTTGAAAATTTAATAATTAACTATTTTCTAGGGGGTGTTTCTACTGCTGAACTAAAACAACTTTTTCTATAGGACCAACTTTGAGATCGTAAAAAAAAACTTCAGCTCTCCACACAAAGTGATGTCAGCTGGTCTGCGGTTTTGTTTGGGCAGTGTTTTATTTTGCCGATATTGAAGTAGGCCCCATAGAAAAAGTTGTTGTACTTAGGCAGTAAGCACTAGAAAATAATTGCCTGATAAGTTTACACCTTATATAGTTTTCTAAACTTTATGCAAGCTTTTATAAGGCATTTTACTTTAGAAAATGTTCCACGTAATAACATTATGTTGTGATTTTTGTACCACTTTTATTGGGCGGTGCGACAAAACAATAAAAAAA
The DNA here is from genome assembly GCA_950371115.1 of Anania fuscalis. Lineage (NCBI taxonomy): Eukaryota > Metazoa > Arthropoda > Insecta > Lepidoptera > Crambidae > Anania > Anania fuscalis. Next base: position 4,245,315 of record OX493337.1, read on the forward strand.
GATTTTTATTTGTGAGTTCACTAAAGTTTAAATAAATATTAGCCTAGAAATACCCATCACAATTTACTTCGATTGTGCCAAATGCATTCATTCCCCCTTTAACTATGCTTTCGTGTTCGCTCACAAGCTAAAAAGAAGAAGTATCTTACCTGTGCAACATGTAGATAAAGTTGAAAAGGCAGTTGAGAGATGCCATCATGAGGTCAGCAAATGACAGGTTCACTAGGAAGTAGTTGGTCACTGTCCGCATCCTTCTGTGTGCTGAGAAAGAATAATAAAATTATAATTTCTGTCAAAAATATAGCCCTACTATAAAAAGTGTACCTAAGCCTAATGCAAAAGTAATAAGGGTAAATTCGTTATTCGTCATTCCGATAGGTTTTGTCAATTAAATTTATATAATATATATATTTATACTCATGACTATACGTCCCACAGCAGAGGACATGCTTCACCTCAACTATGAGGTGGTTTGTGACATATTTCACTACGCGATCCCAGTCGGATTGGTGAAGGAAAGGTTTTTAATGCCAGTAACCAAACCTTACTGCCAGATGTATAAAGACTACCGCACACCGGTTGCATCTGCAGCACGATGCGTTGCATTTGCGACACGCTGCGTCTTGAAGCAATTCACACCGGCATCACGGCGTCGCACTCGCAACGCAGCGCGTTGCGATGCATCTGCGACACCGTGTGTTCGTTTCGGATCAATTAGTTATTTGAGCGGTTTTTATAATTTTTCTCCAGTGGATCATATACACATTTGTACTAGCGTACTATATTGATAAACTTTTCGCGTATTTCAAAATCCATGATCCTTAGTAACTTTAAATTTGTAAATATTTACAACTGAAGTGCCGCAGCCGGTGTCGCAGCTGCACGCAAACGTATGCGTCACCGCGGTGTGGCCTCAACTAAGACATCATATGGAGTACAAAGAAAGCATGCCGGAGCGCGTGTGCGACGTTGCCACTCCGCTCACTTTCGGTTTGTACCTCGCGGACTGCTGTCCGACTGACGCACGCAAACGCATCGCAATGCATCTGCGACACCGTCGGTGTGAACCTACGCGTGCAAATTCATATATTACAAATCCTGACGCACGCAGACGCAATGCAGCACGTCTCCGACACTTTTTGGTGTGCGTCAGCCATAAATCTTACGTAAATGTACTACGGATAACACAAGTAAACAGTACACAAATATAACAGGTGGTCATCAGGAGCTATTTAAACGTCCTTCTGAAGAACTGATATGCTTTTGATATATGAATAAACAGTTTCCCTCCATTATAATCTAAGTACTATAAAAGTATTTGTAATGACTGTTTGTGCCAAAATAAATGAAAAAAAAAATTCTTTTACGTCGGCTTACTAAATGTTGCAGTCGGTCAGCGGTTTATTGCCTTGTAAGAAGTGATTTATTTTTTCCTTTTCGGTGTTGTTTTCTCAGGAAAAGTTGTTGTATTTTTGCACTAGTATTAATTAGCTTCTCAGAGGTTCTGCGTTATTCAACAACCTTGTAAAACAAGAGGGCCGTGTCATTAATCTAGAACTACTGTTAGTATACAGGCACTTTACCGTTTAAGCCATTCATCATCATCATCGCTTCAGCCTTTGGAGGCCCACTGAACATAGGCCTCCCTCAGTGACTTCCCAGATTGCGACATGCCGGCAAGTGACGTACATAGCGTAGGTCATCCACCCGCATGGTGGACAGTGGCTGTGTATAGTGTAAAAGTGCCTTTAATGGCATATTTGCAAATTTATCCGCTCAAGCGATGACCCTTCAAGGTCACACGACCCTTGAGGGCTGCGGTTTTACCAACCGCAAAATGGCGGCCGCATGGTTTTACTTCGTTGCTAATATTTTTGTTAATAGATAGATTTATTTACTTAAAACTTCGATACGGTATTTATTAACTAATGCTTTATTATAATATAAAAAGAAATATTCAAATCACTTACCAATAAACACACAAATGTTGAATTCAAAATGCACAAGATCACATTTTATAGAAGTTGGGTAAATATGATATTATTGTCACTTAAAATCGGTTTACGTTTGCGAAATTACTGTCACGTAAAACCTATATAATAATCTTTTATATTGAGTAATAACTGTAACACGTTTGTTACACTATTATTTTTTTATAAATCACCAAATAACACTCTTACGAAATTCACAATCACTGAGTGAACTTTGTAAACAATCCTACAGACAACTAAACATATTCATAGACAAAAAAATATATTTTTGGATAGTGTTGTTACCATAATATTAGTTTATACTAGGTATTTTGCCTAGTATATCACAGTAACGGTAAAAAATGACATAATTCCAACACTGACACATCGAGCCAACGGGGCAACCGTGGTTGCCCGCATCCCTGAAGGGTACCTGGGCCCAGGCAACCATGGTTGCCCACGTCGCTTGAGCGGATAAATGATAAGATTTTTTGATTTTGGCAAAATTTGCAAGGAGCCGCTGAATGCAGACCGCTTCCAACCGGCCAGCCAGGAAGTCACTGGGGGACTCCTATTTAAACATTATTCTGCAAATATAAAATACACGCCAAGCTCTCATCTAAGACAGCACCATATGATTACTGATATAAACCAATAGGAATACGGAAGTAAAAATGCTCGTAGCATTTGCTAGTGGACAATTAAAAAAGGTGATTTCGAATAGCCGTGCCTACCTCCAACTTAGCTCGTACCTTAAATAGCTTTTGCACTATGCAGTTCTGTATTCGACTCTTGGCAAGTTAGTGTTAAACACACACGTTATACATTATAAAGAATTTTGCCTGTGGCCTCTCATAACACACCCAGGACCTAAGCCATTTTGATAAAGTTAGTTTTTTTCTGAGTTGGCCCATATGATACCGGAAATCGAGTCATCGCACCATATGCCACAATATGTGTAAATGTAACTTTTGATCTATGTAACTCATCATTATTTTATTTTACTGTCATTCTCCTAATTTTTTTTAGTACGTAGAATTTTAACTCTTTAATATTTTATTCGGAAAATTGATCCCTTGAAGTTTCACACTTGTATCACTTGTTCCGCGACACGTGTTACATTCAAATGCAATCGGCTTCGCAAACACCATTCCACAACGCACGCGAATACACGAGTGAATAAAAATATTGTGTGAATTCATTTGTTTGACATATGGATCAGTGAGCTCAATTAACTTATCAAACCAGTCATCTGGCTCGTGGCACACTTTTGCGATATTTGCAATCAGTCGCGGTCACTAGGGGATAACTATCCCCCATTTCAGGTTTGTTTTGTTTACACGACTGTATAAAAAGGATTGTAACGTTTCAGGGTTCATGTATGTTGTATAAGTTTTTTTTATTCTACCATAACGACTTAATGCTTTAACCAATTTTAATTAATGTGTTATCGTTAGAATTATAGCAATTTTTATGAAAATCTATCTATCTAGTCAGCCTATTGCAGTTAAATGCTGGACGTAAGCCGGGGAGGCTTAGAGGCAAACAGCGCCAAAGAGCACGATCTCCACTTTTTTCATCCAGCCACTGCCAGCCATCTTCCTAGGGAAAAAGAAGTTTTTTTTTTTCAAAAATTCGAAAAACAACTTTCTGACTGCACCATAGTATTTATATAAATAAATAAATATTGGACAACATCACATACATTGCTCTGATCCTATTGTAAGTAGCGAAAGCACTTGTGTTATAGAAATCAGAAACAACGACGGTACCACAACACCCAGAACCAAGCCAATATTGGCTATATAGCAATATAGCTTTTTCTATATAGAAAAGTTCGTTTTCTAAATTGACCCGACCGGGGATCGAAGCGGGAACCTCAGAGATGGCGGCACCATTTAAAGTCCGGCATGCTCGCCTCTCGGCTACGGAGGTCGAGATATATGCATATGTTAGCATAGGCTATTTGTGGCTTGATGTTAACATAGGCTAGTTTCAGCTTGATATCCGGGAGCATGCCTCGGGACCTTGACTCCATGGTCCTCGCTAATGTTTACCAGTGGCGCGGAGACCCAAGGTCCCAAGGGCAAAGGCCCGCGCTGAGGGAAATCGAGGCAAGTTTAGTTAGAGGAGACAGCGCTCGAAAGCTGGCAGAGGCGTGTGGCCCCCCTAAGCCCTTACGTTTGAGAGAGCCAGAGCCGAGATGGGACTGCGGAGCATGTCTATGGCCTGAGGCCTAGGGCAAAACCCGTCAATCCCGATTCATAAGGCACCGGAGGAACACCGTCTGGTTTTTAGTGGATATCCGGTTCTCACTCGGAGAAACCTCGGGGAAGATGACAGGTTATGTGAGCAACAGCATTATCCAGACGCTAAAAACAAGTTTCGACTTGATATACCATTTACCAAAAACCCTGTATTGGACTCGGAAACGAATCAAATAAGCCCAAACACGAAGGTTTTACTAGTGGTCAACAAAGGAACCAAAGAATGTCATATACGAAAAACAATACGACTGAGTCAGCTTAGTAAATACAGTTCCAAATGCGTCGTGCTGGGTGCAATTACAGCTCCATTTACGGCGACAGATGCATACCGAGTAATGGCTTCTATCCCCTAAATAATGCTAATACAATAACAGCAGTAGGTGCTGTACTTAGGTAATAAGCGATATTTTTATAAAATTAGCGCTCTTTGTCTTACGTTACGTAGCAGTGGACTACAATAGGCCGGCATGGAGATGATGATGATTAAGTGACAATCTATTGACTCAAATGCTTTCATTTAGGTAATTTCCTGGGAAACAGACATAAAAAGGAAAAAAGTTAACGTTTCTGTTGAAAGATCTAGTTTTTTCTAAGAGTTCTGTAGTTGTGTCAATAGCGTCACTAGATTCTTGGATAACTAAACATGGCAAATTCTAAGTCATTTTGTGTCGGTTTTTAAGCGAATCCCTTAGTTAGAGCATAGGCGAATCCTAATTTAAAAAAGATTGTTTTCTGAATTGACTCAAGTTTAAACGTTTAAGTCGAATTACCACCTCCATACCAATCGGGTTTTAAATGAAAAGTAAGCCTTCTGTATTAAACTTTGTTGCAGCTGTACTAACTCAAACCTCAGCCCAGTTGCGCAAACAGTCGCTCAACCGTCTCCATCCGCCGAATACACAATTACGACGCATAGCCTCAACAAACAGCTGGCCATGTCGCGAATTAATTGCGATACAATTTTAAGGCCCAGGGTCCAGTACTGGAGCATGTGTTAGTAGACGCAAATGTAGTGCTAAGACTCGCGATTGTACTGAAGCAAGAGTGAATACTAGCAAATATAGTGCTAACAGTTATCTATCCTTTATTTAACGTCGGGAAAAAGTTGTTACGCATACCTCACTGGCCGCGAGGGTGACTAGGGACCATTTGGGACTCTGAACCTCAGTGTGGGGTTCGAATACCATATAAAAACCTGACGGTGTCCTCCAGTGCCACTGAGTGAGTAGAAACAGCGGGTTGTCGCCCCAGGAAATCCCCAGAGATTCGTCCACAGTTCCACCTCTTGCTGTGAGCATTTGATGCGCAATCATAACTGAAGTTAGCCCAGTGAAGCACACTCTTTTTGTGGTAAAATAAATACATATAGGGCCAAAGACTCATGCATATATTTGTCTACCCAATATTCAATTTATCACGTCTCATGTTTTTGCTAATCCGAACAATAAATATTCTTAGCGCTATTCGTGGACATTGATTGATTTTGATTAATTGTAAGCTTTATCTTTTTTACCACATTTGGTCAATTATCAAGACTGTTAACCATTTTCGGATAATTTCAAACATAATAATATCAATATGGTTGCCATTATTTTTGGTTTGGTCAAATCCCGTACAACATGGTATAAAACGAACGAAGTTATTAAGGAAATACAGAATTTTCAGTAGAATATCTCGTTTGCGTCAGGATTTATTTCACTAATCGATTTTGATCGAACCTGAGATTAAAATCTAGTAACAACAAAAATACATACTTATTTGGCTCTATCTCTATAAATACTCGTATAGGTAAATAAATAATAATCAATGAAAAAGTTATATTGGTAGCTCGTCAAGTTTGAGCTGACAAAAAGTAAGTAAGTCTATTATCACATATTATAATGTAAAAGTGTTGATGCGAAAACAGACATAAAATAATAATGAGTCCAGTGAATTTTACTCATTTTACGCTGTGCAATTGTTCAGGGTCAACGCTCACACTTTCAGTCAGTTGAAAATATTACAGTTCGTTACCCAACAAAATCAAGCATTAAATATATGTGATGTGAGTTAATAGCTTGCCAATATCGCAGTCAAAATATTCGATTTTTTTTCTTCTAAGTAGGTAATTTTCCGTAAGCGCAGCTTAGGTTTTCAGACAAGGGGAACAGACGACCTGGTTGCAGGAAGACACTGGATACAGCCTGCTTTCAACCGGCAAATCCTTGAGTCATCGGAATTCATAGGCATAGGCGGAATTCTACGTTCAGCAGTGCAGGTCCTACGGCTGAAATGATGTATGAATATGTTTAAATAATATGCAAAATACGTAAAATACTTCTAAAGTATATGATAAAGTGGAGATTTTTTACTGACATTTATTGCATTATAAATCGTATAATAAGAATATCGTTAGATAGGTCGCTTAAAAATGTTGTACTTATGGGTGTGTGGAAACCGTTTTTCGATTCAGAAATCCGTTTGCGTACTGTTAAACTCTTAAGTGCTATTTTTTGTCTAAGTTAAGTGCCACCCCGTCGGACGCCGTCCCCCTCCTTTACTAGCTTAAAGGTTTTAAGAAACGTGAAAATAATCATAAGAGTAATACAAAGTTAAACAGAAAACTACAATACTACAGTAAAGTAGTCTGAGAAAGGAACCGAAACCGAAAAAAAAATAACAAATGTGTTTTGAAAAGAACTACAGAACTCTATATGGTACGTGGCCCGATATGCCCTTGGTTTTAAATACGTAATTCTTACTTGGATTCGTGAACATGTTTTCTCACATTATGAAAAATTGAGATGTTTTTTGCACGTGGTTTTGTTTCAAAGTAATAAAGTTAAGCCACATCAGGTACAACCAACTCCAAAAATGCGTTTTGACTTGTAATTGGCTTACTATTTAAATATTGGGGTCTAAAAAACTGAAAATTAAATTTAATATTTTTAAGTAGACTGTAAAATTTTGAGTTTCGAGATAATTCATATAATTTTAAGTTAGTCTTATCACGCGCAACACCGAGTGGTAGCGCAAGGCCGCGTAATAATACAATGTCTGTTAAGTCTTGTTTTTTTGGGCTAATGGTTCATTAAATTTTCACAGTTGCCCTAAATATTCTACTGTCGTCATTAGCAGGTTACTATAAACGTCTCCGATACATGCAGATATCGATTTTTCAAATATACCGTCACAGAATAACCTTCATATTTAATTTACGCCCACTTTATCGATCTCAAGCCTATTAGACGTTTAACTTAAAGCCATATTCATAAACGTTACTTAACTTTAAGAAAGCGTATAAATAAGGCTTTTTTTTCGCGGATCGCGCGGCGACGGTATAGACATATTTTTTGCTGTTCGTCAATGTTTCTCGTAAAATTAATAGTATTTTCAAGTTATTCAGGACTAAAATTGGTGTTAATCTCTTGCTAGTGAAGTGACCCCTAAAATATTGAAAACCTTATTCTGGAAACTGGCTCTGTTCAAAAGTTACGAACGAAAATATCACAAATACTAAAGTGAATCGTTTTGCGTTACTGACCTACGACACAAAAGCGGTCTTGGTGCGTGAATCTGTCATCTGTGCGGAGTGAACTACGAGCGCGCACGGACTCGCCCGAATCCAAACGACAACAGGCGGCTACGAGAACTTGTTGCCACGAGCGAGACTACGACGCGACGTGCTACGACACGCACTACGAGCTGCGCATATATCAAACTGCTACGGGATTGGCTTTCTGTCTCCTTTCCTCCTTCATAAGCTTGCAATGGCGTCTGCGTCAACAAATAAATGTGCCGGATGTCAAAAGGCGTTTACAAACAGAAACAGCTTAAGATGTTTTTTATGCAAATTAACGTATGACATCGAATGCGCTGGCTTGACTGCCAAAAAATTTTTGTCTATGGAACTTCGGCACAAAGCCACTTGGAAATGCCCTGCTTGCCACTGCGGCCAGCCAAAGGTTGGCAACGTGAATAGTCCTGTCCGTCCCAATGCATCAGATGAACCTGAGTCGAGCGAAGAAGACGACTTCTCAAAGGTAACACTACGTGCTAAGCAGAGCAGTTCATCCCACGTAGACAGTCAGACAACTTTAACAGAGGAAAGGTTTCGCGAGATTATCAAGGATGAAATGTCAAAGGCAAACGTTGGAACAGTGTCCGAGCTGAGGAGTCTGGGTGAAATGATGTCTGGGTTTCACGAGTCACTTAGCTTTCTCAACAATAAATTTGAGGAATTGAGGGTCTGCTTAGATGAGAAGACAGCTACTATTGCAGCTCTAAAAAAGGATAATGATTTGCTAAAAACCACAGTAAACGAATTGTCCAGTAGGCTGAACTCAGTCGAGTTGCATATGCGTGAGACCAACATCGAGGTCAACGGTATACCTGAAAACGGATCTGAAAATTTGACCAGTACAATAGTCCAGCTAGCGAAGATAATAGATAACCCAATAACAACTGAAGATATCGTACATGTAACTAGGGTTGCCAAAATGTCGAAGGACAGTGCTCGACCCCGTGCTGTTGTGGTGAAGCTACGTAACCCCCGTATTCGTGATTCGGTCTTAGCCGCTGTCACTAAATTTAACAAGAAGAATACCCAGGACAAGCTTAGCTCTCAGCACCTTGGAATTGGAGGAACGCGTTCACCTGTTTTTGTTTCTGAGCATCTTACGCCAGGAAATAAGCATCTACATGCGGCAGCCCGCTTAAAGGCCAAAGAGTTGTCCTACAAATTTGTATGGGTTAGAAATGGGCGAATTTATATCCGTAAGAGTGAGACCCATCAAGCAGTTCTCATTAAAACTATTGAAACCCTTAAGCATTTCACCTAGACTTTAGCCTAATAAAAAAAAATGATCCGTCGAGTAATAGTTCGCTCTGTTTAATATTTATTACCAAAATGTCCAAGGTTTGAGAACTAAAACTAATTATCTACTACGCAATATATTAACCTCAAATTACGAGATCATCGCATTAACCGAAACATGGCTAAACACCAATATCAATGATAACGAACTTGTTGATAACAGGTACGTGGTATACCGCAGGGACCGTATATGTTCTTCTGTAACAAAAAAAGATGGCGGAGGAGTTATGTTGGCTGTCTCACGGGGCATACCTTCAACGCGTGAAGCTAACTGGGAATCTGCTGCAGAAGATCTCTGGGTCACTGTAAAAGTAAAAGTCAATAAAGTGATAAAAAAGATTTCCATTTGCGTCGTATATCTTCCCCCGCCAGTAAAGTTGGAAGCCCTGTCACGATTTCTTGAAAACGTTGAAAGTAGAATTAACCAATGCGATGAGCTTGTGATACTTGGTGACTTTAACCTTGGACATATTCAATGGGAATCAAAAGAACATTACTCTCAAATGTTTCCATCCAATTATAATACTGCCTTGGGTTTCGCTTTAGTCGATTTTATTTCAGTAAACAGCCTTTATCAATTTAATTGTATAAGTAACGATGATAACAAATTTCTCGATCTCATTATATCCAGTTCTGTAAATGCTTCGGTAACACGACCCTTAACGAATTTGTGTAAGTGTAACCGATATCATCCCAGCTTATTGTTGGGCATACTTAACGAGAACGTCGAGTATATGCGTCCAAAGATTAATGCTAGGTATAATTATCACAAGGCCAACTACGGAGCAATTGTAGATAGGCTCAATTCTTTCGACTGGGTCAGAGAATTATCCTGTGGTATGGATATTGACGCGATGGTGGCCAAGTTTTATGTAATTCTGCATGAAGTTATTGAGAAGTGTGTACCTAAAAAAAAACCCTCTAAATTAGGCTTCCCTTGCTGGTTTAATTCCTCTCTTGTAAAACTTTTATCAGAGAAAAATAATGTTCGTAAAAGATACCTCAAGTTCAAGAACCCACGCGACAAGTTAGAATTCGAGCTGCTACGCGAACGATGCCAGAAACTCCATGACTCGTGCCTTCGAGACTACAAAAATTCAATAGAATCACAAATACCTAGAAATCCTAAAGCCTTTTGGAGTTACATTAAGAATGGGAGAGGTGTACTTTCGACCATTCCTTCAAAGATGCAATTGAATGGTGCATTGGCACAAACTGGTCCGGAAGTTGCTAACCTATTTGCTCATCATTTTCGTTCTGTGTACTCAACACCCGTACAAAAACCAACTATTGATACCCATAGTTTCGTTCATCAAAGTAACAATAACCATGTCGCCACACTAAAATTTACAGAAAAGCAAATACTTAACAAAATTAAAAGCATAGATGCACTTAAAGGGGCGGGACCAGATTCGATACCTCCCTTATTCGTCAAACGCTGTGCCTCTGCATTGACCTTACCACTCACAACTATTTTTAATTATTCTCTTCATACAGGCACGTTTCCTGAAATCTGGAAGAAGGCACGAGTTGTCCCGGTTTTTAAAAAGGGTCGGCAGGATGATATAAGTAACTATCGACCCATTTCGATTCTTTCTTGCTTTCCTAAGATATTCGAGTCTGTTTTGTGTCCGATTATTTCAGCTTTTGTAGACAATGTGATGTCAGACCATCAACATGGTTTTAGGGCTGGCCGTTCTACGCTGACTAACCTCGTGCCTTTCATATCAGATCTGTCCGAGGAAGTGGATAGGGGTTCCCAAGTTGATGCAGTATACACTGACTTTAGTAGCGCATTTGATAAGGTCGACCACGGAATCCTCTTGAAAAAGCTAAATGAGCTTGGCGTGGGTGGGCCTTTGCTAAGGTGGTTCGAGTCGTACTTGACGGATAGAAGGCAGAGTGTCGTGGTTAGTGGCTATGAATCAGACACGTATTATTCTATATCCGGTGTCCCCCAGGGCTCACACCTGGGTCCGGTCCTTTTTCTTATATTTATAAATGACATAACAACTCGAATCAAGCACTGTAGGATGTCTTTGTTTGCTGATGACCTTAAAGTCTATAGACCTGTCAGGTTTTTTGCAGACTCACACCTTATGCAGGAGGACCTGCACAACATAAAGGACTGGTGTGATAAAAACAATATGACCCTCAATCCAGCTAAATGTTTTCATATTAAGTATGCCAGAAAGAGAAAGGCGCTTGCCACCACATACAGGATCGATAATAGGGTGCTAGAAGAAGTTGACGAAATTCGTGATCTAGGTGTAACCATTGACAGCCGGTTAACTTTTATCTCACATGTAGATAAAGCAGTTACAAAGGCAGGTCAAATGCTTGGGTTTCTTAAGCGCAACAGTAAAGGATTCAAGCCCCGTACTAAAGTCTCCCTCTACAATGCCCTGGTGCGCACCAACCTAGAGTATGCCTCCGCATCATGGAGTCCTTACTACGCTATTCACTCACAGCGGGTTGAAAGCATTCAGCGAGCTTTTACGAGACATCTTGCCTTCTGTACAAGTGCCATTTCTCATAGAGCTCCCTACACACAGCGTCTCGACAATTTCCAAATTATTTCTCTTGCCAACCGAAGACTCTTGCTCAGCATGTGCTTTCTTCATAAGCTTCTGAGCGGGTGGGTGCGGTGTGGCAGCCTTCTCCAGCGTATTAGTCTCTCCGTACCATATAATTATCCTAGACAGAGGATTGATAAAATCTTTAGAACTCCGGCCTCAAAAACCAACCTAGGTCGTCAATCTCCGATAAGCAAAACTCTGAATGATTATAATGTACTCCAGAGCAAGATGCCAGACCTGGATATATTCAATGACAGTCACACTAAATTTAAAAAAAAATACTTAAGTACCTGTGTCCTAGGTAACAATTACTTAACCCTCTTACTTGTTTCCGTTTTGAATTGTAATTGTTATATTTATTTGTAATTATAAGACCGAAGCCTTGTTGTAATAAGAATGTTGTGGTCACCTGTAAGTGACATATATATCAGAAATGTCTCTAAGCATGTGTTGTGAACTAAGTGTGTAATATATTATGTTGTTGGTGTGCCCTATTAAATAAATAAAAAAAATAAATAAAATATATTTACTTAAATGATATTTATAGCTCATCTCATCAACAGATTAGTATAAAATAAACAGCCACTGCACCAGTCATAAAAGTCAATCATACGCAAGACTGCTAAAAGTGTATGGAAAATAAATCACGAGGATCGGAATATTGCGTATTATACAATGCCTATGTCCTGCACTCGACTGAAGTAGAATGATTACAACTCCGATAGGCTAGTAGACACCACCAATAAATTGAAATACTTTTATGTGCTGTCAAATCGCACCTCTCTCTTATAATTTTTATGGCGATAGCAAGCTATGACGTCATTGTTTACCAGCCTCAACTGTAACTGTAAAATAAGGTGTCCGATTTAATAAATTATGTCTTAGAATTATTCATGATTGGTAGACGCATCCCAATTCATTCACTCATTCATTATACTTAAGATCAGTTTAATTATCTACTGTTTTATTACGAGTGAGAATAAATATCAGGTACGCAGTAGTGTTCATATACACTGCAAACACGTAAGACGCATCAAGTATAATTTGAACCTTGACTCGACGCTACGCTAGGGTCTACCTGTGTCTACGAGCTCTTAAAATGTTACCTCAACCTTATTTTGTTTTACCTGTGTATAAATACCTATACATAATAGTTTGACGCAAAAACTTCTTAGATACAGTTTAGAATTAATGATAAAGCCCCTATTCCACGTCACCTGTCTTTAGGTGTGCTGAGAGAGGCCCCTGACAAGAAAAATACCTACACAAGGAGATGCAAAGAGCGGTAATTCTTAAACAACAATGGGCAGAGATGTATGGACTCTGGCCCCACCTTGTAACATCATAAAAGTAGCATGGATTGAATGGGGATCTTATACACAATATGACTGCAAAAGAATCAATGGCGAAATGTATGGGGTTACCAAGTAATCGCGATTTGTATTGGATACTGTTTCTCCTGAATAAAACATTAAAGTATCGAAAAAGACTATTAAAAAATGTTAAAGGTCTACATTTTATGTTCGTTTACTGTGAAAATACGTGTTTTCATACAAATATGGAGGATATGGAGGAACAATATATGACAAAAAATTTTTTTTTTTGAAACGAAAATAATGAAATAATAGATTATTTTCGAATATCATGTATGAAAGTAGGCATACTTTGATATCACGTAGGATTTTTCTACCATTGTTTAGAAGTACCTTACCGGAGAAAAAAATGTAGCATTTTTGTAGGCCTTTTATATTATAAAGGTCGCAAGATGCTACAATCTGGGGCCAAAATGCCCATTGTTCTTCAAGACCATGACCAGCGGGGTAACCATGAACTCTTAAAACAATCTTAAAGCTGGCAATTCTGTCAATTTTGATACGTCATTACATACGAAATTTGACAGATTTGATAATGTTTGACAGATTTGAGATTGTTTTAAGAGTTCGTGGTTACCGCCCTGGAGGATAACCATGAATTCTTAAAACAATCCCAAATCAAAAATCTGTCAAATTTCATTTCATTTAAGAAGGCTCCCATACAACAAACGTGATTTTTGCCGTTCTTATAGACAATGGTACGGAACCCTTCGTGCGCGAGTCCGACTCGCACTTAGCCAGTTTTATGTATTGACATATTTTCAAATGAAACATCATCAGAGTGTACAAACCTGTGACAATCCAAATGACGATTGCGTTCCCGCCAATAGCAACAGCGAGCATCGCAGCGAACAGGCAGACCCATGAGTTGTGCGCCCAGAGGGGCATCGTCATCGGCGCGGGCGCAGGCGTGGGGTTCTTCGGCACGAGCAGGGTTGCCGCGCTGAGCAGGCTGCGGTTGAAATCCATCTTCCATGTGTATACCACCTGGAAGGATGAGAAGAGTTAGTTGACTTAGGTTATCGACATCTTCATGAAGACATCTGAACTGAATAGGAGAACTGTATATAGGCCTTCCCTAAAGTCGTTGTTTCTAATTTCTATAACACAAGTGCTTTAGCTACTTACCTTAGGATCAGAGCAATGTATGTGATGTTGTCCAATATTTAATATTATTTTATTTCAAAGACTTCCAAATTAGCCAGTTGGATGCGGCCTGCGACTTTAGTAGAATGTCTGTCAATATTGTAGGTGGACGTCCTAAGCTGCGGTGCTAGTGTCGAACAGCGTTAAAAAGTAAATAAGAGAATACCAATTGTGCGTTGATCGCAGTTCCAGCGGCTATAACCGAGGCTGTTGTGACATTTGCGCTTAGAGAATCGCACTGCTGCGCTACCAGTACGGGACCTCCATTCTAGAACCTTTCCACCTAATTGATTGTCTTTCCACTTAGCTAGCTAGGGCAGCGACTTATGTACGTTTGATGCCTGAGGCTTTACTCACGTTAGTCATCCTATTTTGCTCCTCTAAATCACAAATTACGTATAGCGGCTGCTAAATGGTAAATTAAAAACGAGTAGCCTATGTCTTGTCACAAGGTTTCAAATTAAACTATATACCGAATCATACCGAATAATTATCATTATTATCAGTGCTGTGATTTTGTTTAATTTTCATTTACGACAGACACAGTTAATTTCACACTTAAATCAGTATGGATAAAGAATCACACCACCTTACTCCTTACTCGTTAAGCCCTACACATGACTTTTGTTATGTATTATAAGAAATCTATAAATTAGTCTCTTTATACAAAATGTCACAACGCCTGCTACGACAGAATAAGCGCTCGTAGCATCCTCGTAGCAAAAGCTACGGGCAGCTATTGAGTATGAAAGATTTCAACGAGATATGCGAAGACAAGTCTAATAACTCATGAAAAAACGTGAGCTTCTTGCAGTTTCTTGGCGGTATGGTATGCACATGCATACGTAAACGCTATGTTGCGTCCATCGAATATAATTAAATAAATTGTTTCCACAATCACACCAAAATTATCTAGCCCAAAACTAAGCAAAGCTTGTGCTATGGCGACTAAATAACGGATAAACATGCTTAAATACGTTTATAAACATACATGACTGAGGTGCAAATGCTCGTGCTCACCACACTAACATTTGCCCCTTGCGGAAATCGAACCCGCAACCGCCAGGCATTGTAGTCCGGAGCGTGAACCACCAGACGGTCGTCAATCTTCAATTTCGTAAAACAATTGCGCCAATAATATAATATCTAGCCCCAACCAAAGCAAAGCTTGAACAATGGCGACTCATGAACGAATTGTGACGATCAACTATGAAATTGTATAATAAATGACTTTGCTAACATAGCTCATAAATCACCTATTTTAACAAAGAATATCCTTGAATCTTTTAAAATATGTATGGAAACTGTCTGAAATAAGTTGTTTTTTTTATGCATTGAAACATTATAGGTACCTCAATGTTTTTATGACATAAACATTTGCTCATTTTTATTCCAGCCTTTTTCTTGAAAAAGCTTATTCTACTAATATTTTAAATGCGAACATTTGTAAGTATGGATGTTTGTTACTCTTTCACGCAAAAACTACTGAACGGATTTTGGATGAAATTATTCAGATATATAGAATATGATCTGGGCGGTAACCACGAACTCTTAAAACAATCTCAAATCTGTCAAACATTATCAAATCTGTCAAATTTTTTATGTAATGACGTACCAAAATTGACAGCTTTGAGATTGTTTTAAGAGTTCATGGTTACCCCGCTGGATTAACATATAGGATACTTTTTATCCCGGTTAAATGTTCAAGAGATTTATTGAATAAACTAAAGACCACGCGAGCGAAGTAATTGCGGGCAACAGCTAGTACGAGCATAAAAACCTCGCATCTTACGTAAAGAGGGCCACCGTTTCTGTGCTCACCAGTTGGCGCCACTTTCGAGTGTGGTCCTGAATAATACTCAATAATAGGTACTCAATTATTCAGTATTCAGGCTCTTCCGGGCACTTATACATGACCCAAATTATAGCTTCCAACAAGGCCCTTATATCGGGACCCCATTATGGCGGACGGGAAGTCAATTATTTCCCAAACATTTTTGCACCTCTTTTTTTTAGCTCCGCTTTTAAAAGACTGAATTTCATTGACCCATAACTCATATTTTCCCTAAAACTCAAATCTCGCAAAATATTCACAATAATTCTTATAAACCCACAATTTGACGTTTCGTTCGGAGACCTCACGCGACACGCCCTCTAGCATAAAATCACATAAGATTGCCCTCATTATGATCACATACGCATTATTATATACATGAAACAATTTACGTTAACGATAATGAGTTGAACAGTCTTAAGCAGCTGTAATTTATGTTAAGGCAATTATGGATGGCTAGGCTTGATATAACTAAGTTCTAAATGGCTTAGGGCTGTTTATTGCTGCCTTTATACGGTAATCAAGTTAGTTATAAATAGACCTTGTCACCGACAGAATTAATTATACTAGGTCGCAAAATGGTCTATAGTCTAAATGACAGTGTAGAAGTAAATTCAGTTACCCCCACATTTAGGTATTTATTTCATAAGAAACATTCATGACAGATATACAACCGAACCCATTGTGTTTAATGATTATAGATATTATTTTATTTTATTATTAATAACGAGTTTAAATTTTTTTATTTTTTTATTAAACCAATATAAATAACCCCTAAAGCTAATAATATTTATTTATATTCAATTAAAATGTATCGGGGACCTCGTAAAGTTCAATGATATAGTGCCCCCCGACGTAATGTCATACTTTCTATATGACACCCTAAACCATTAAAACCAATTTATTTCTATAAATAGGCTTAAACTAAGCGCTTTTACACGTCCCAATTATTATTTTTGCCTACCACTGCTTCGGGATTATATTGGGCTATATAGTAAAAGCATAACCAGATATTAGAAACTACTGCACCCACGTATATTGGCCTATATCAACATTACGACGGATTTAATGTCGAAAATTCAATGAAGACGTAATAAAACCCTAACGGCTGTTCGTTCCCATTATTAAACTACTATAAATAGAAATCTAAAATCAGTCAGATTCGTGGAACATGAAGCTTTATCTCTAAACTCTTGTTGAATTTTTGCTAAGTTAAGAATATTAACATTCTTAAAATAATTTAATTAGATCAATAATTGAATAAAGATTTTAGGATTTGGCAATATAAACGAAAGCTAATTAAAAACGTATTTTGAAATCGCAGTTGATTAATATGTTAGCAAACTTAATTTGGTCTATATTCAATATTAATTAAACAGCAGATACTTTTAAAAACTAATCGTTAAAACAAAATTACTTATGAACTCTGTACTCCGACGACCCGTATGAACTTGAGAGCTAAATTCGGGTCGCAATTATATTTTTAAACTGGTTACTGGAACTGGAACTTAATTGGCTAAACAGATTTGAATTAAATGTTCCACGCATGAAAAATATGATCTGGATTAACATAATAGAATACTTTTATTCACCATTAAATGTTCCTGTGTCCAGTTTTTTATATACTGTTATTTATTTGAACGTTTTGCATCTTACCAAACATCCTGTAGTCCACGCAAACGAAGTTGCAGGCACAGCTGGTTAACTATACATAATTGCATTCCACCATATACGTCGAGAACATAACAATTAGTATGTTATTTTGAGCTTTATACAGGGTGTCTTATAATTTTTCATTTCATGCAGGAGAGCTCCTCTAGGGATAGGATGTTAATACAAGAAAATCATACTTTCGTATTTTAGTCGGCATGGGCATGCGAGATATTGGTCCCAGGTACACATGCTTGTTTTTTCTAAGTAGTGGTAAATTCGGTATAAAGCCAAAAATTTATAAAAAAGAAAGACGCCAAAATACAGGGTTACATTACAAAGGGGTGCCAAATTATCACAGACCAATCAGAATCAGTAACTAAATCGATCTACGATATAAACGACCTAAAGAACAAACTTATTTTTTTACATTTTTTATTACTATCTGCTGTTCAAAGATATTACGAGTGGATAATCTTGACTCATTCATAAAAAATACGCACGCATATCTCTGTGCAACATAGAATTGCAAAGTTCAATGCAATAATGGTCACAATATGGCGCGCGAAAACAAACCTTAGCATTTTCGATGTAAGGTACATTTCTAACAGCAGGAGCGTCCGCACATATCAGGGTCAAAACCATAAACTGTTAAAACAATCCCAAATCTGTCAAACATTATCATTTCTGTCAAATTTTGTATGAAATGACGTACCAAAATTGACAGATTTGACAACTTTGTGATTGTTTTAACAGTTCATGGTTAGGGCCCAGAGGTTCAAATTGACAACAAATACTATAATAATAAAATACTATAAGCAGTGCACCTCTAGATCTTATTTTTAAATTTTGGCACCCCTTTGCAATGTAACCCTGTATAAAAAACCTTTTTAATTCCACTTGAAAATATTTTTTTAAGACACCTGTTTCTTTATCTTGAGTTAGCGCTTGTGAATATACACACGATGATGGATATGATGATTGATGATAGTTCAAAATAGTCATAAAAATAGTTCGTGCTTACAATAATTAGATTTTTGGAATGGCATTGACCGACTTTTTCACTTTTACCGTGTACTTACATACTTTTCCATATGTATGCGAGTACACTATGTAGGCTTTGTCAAAAGGAGACCACTCCGATTGAATTAACGACACTGCATTAATCGCACTCAACCACACTTACTAGTGTTTAATTAACTTGAGCGATTGCCTTTGATCTATGGCACAAATAGCTTCTGAATACGAGCTGTAATTTGCAGACAATACAAGTATACCACACATCTCCTAGCTTGTATACTAAGTAAGGGTCCTTTCACACTGAAGTTTATAATATTTTGCAAAAGGTTAACCTGTATGCTCAGAAAATAAGACAACAATTGATATAACAATGACCCGCGCACACATGTGTGCGCGACGCGAGCTCAAAGGTAAAACCTGTTTTGTATTTTTGAAATTTAATTATTGTTTATCGACACTCAACCTAATATACAAAAAATACAATTTAATATACAGCATACTAAAACTCAAAATAAATGAATTAAGAAATGTTTGTAGTTAACGTCACTCATTCCCACAGAAAAGAAACGAGTCGTTGAAATTGCTAAAAACCGAGTAGCGTCCATCAATTCCAACAGCTAAGTGATTCAGGTCACGACTGCTAAACTCAATGATAGTAACTAAAGGGTCATTAAACTTCCGTAACAAACCATAAGGGTTGTTGAATGGAAAGCTGTAGAGTGCTGTGAATGAAAGGGCTCAAATGGAGTTCTGAATCTTTAGTTTCGACAAGCTAATGTATATTCGACAACATCACATACATTGCTCTGATCCTAAGGTAAGTATTGTACATTTTTGTTTTTAGCAATTCCATGCAAGGTTTAAATAAAGATAAATAACACTTGAAAAACGTCATCGACTGTGTTGACGGGTGTAGTATACTACTCAGCTATACATATAGCTACAACATTGATCAGAGAGACACTTGAGAAATTTCGTCGAGTCACGTGACATCCTCGGTAGCTTAGTTGGTAAAGCACTCGCCCGGCATGCGACGGGACGTGGGTTCGAGTCCCACCTGAGGTCGATGTTTTTTTTTTCAAGTGTTATTTATCTTTAACTAAGGTAAGTAGTTAAAGCACTTGTGTTATAGAAATCAGAAACCACCACCCAGACCCGAACCAATATAGAAAAGTTCGTTTTCTATATTGACCCGACCGGGGATCGAACCCGGAACCTCAGAGATGGAGCTGCCATTTAAAGTCGCGCGTGCTCGCCTCTCGGCTCGGGGATGTGTGTATCAATCTTGTTAGAAAAGTGGAAAATTATGCTCCTACTTTCGTGGTAACTGTCGTGATAAATATAGACACATCACTCAGACGACATGGGCTGCCAAGTATGCTAATCTAATAAAACCCGAAATATTTACCGGTAGGCGTTAAATATATTAAGGTACTTTTATATTTAACCCGCACACATATTCATATGTATCAGAGAGAACAATGACCGCAAAATTTATAAGGCAAATGTGGAAACTTACTTACTTACCTGATTCCCCCGGTATTATCAAATGAAATTATTTCAATGGTTTTCTTGTAATTATAGATAACGTTTATTAATTATAAGGTATCTTGTTGATGATTGTAATAGTATAATTCAAGAATTCCTGATTGTGTTCATGATATTTGTGTATTATCAAGGCAAAATAATTGGATTTAGCGCGCGTACTGATCTAGCGATCTTTGCCGCAAATGCGTGCCAAGCGCACCGCAACATAACTTAACATTGGAATATATTGAATTATAATCACTTGTGCTAAATAGGAAATAGTAAGATACTCGTTACAAACTTTTACAAATGTGGCACTTCAATTACTCGTAATTTTCATTTACACATATTTTTAGATGATATATCAATAGATTCCCTAGTAATGCAAATTTTATAAAATTTTCGACTTTTATTTTAAATTTAATTTATAATTTTTTTTTACTTTTAATGATATTTGCCTGACCTCTAGGTTAAACATGAGCAACAATTATTCTAAAAATTAAGATATTTATTGAATAAACAACTATGTTACTCAAACTTTTGTTAAATGGCGTCTCTGAGTTACATGATGTCGAGTCTTTTGTTATTAAAGTATTTCTAAAATTCTAAAACATAAAAACATTATTATTACTTATAGATAAGCCCTAAAGATTATGTCGTAAAGCAGGCCCTGGCCATAACAAATAACAGGAAAGGTAAAGGACGCCCACTAGCCACATGGTGGTCCACGGTGGCCAAGGACCTAGAGCTTGCCCAAACCAATATTTCGATAACCCAGGACAGACAGTCCTGGCGCCGCAGAACAAGGAGAGCCGACCCCAAATAATGGGAAGTGGCTAGGATAAAGAAGAAGAAATAAAATATAAATAATTACAGATAATTAAATAAAAATGGAAATATTTAATAATTAATTGAGTATAAAAACGAAACAAATATTCCTCCTTTCCAATATTGTTGTGCCCTTCAGGCCCAAAGTGAGTGACACTATAGAACTATTTAACACCTTCTGTACTGTAACGTAAGGTAAGTTATTGAATATTGAGTGCGGCAAATATGTAGACAGGTAAAGGTTAATTAAAGTCACTTGTTACAAACGAATACGTACTCGTACCTGAGTTTAAAAAAAAAACGATTATTATAGCTCACCCGTCAACAAAAGTATTGCCATTTTGTGCGAAATCTATCATGAGACCCAACCACCCGAAACAAACAGGGTCATGATACGACGAAATCAAAATAATTTATTTCTGCAAATAGGCCATTAAAGGCACTTTTACACACACAACTCGACATTTGGGAACAGCTAAGCAAGACCGAACAGCCAGTAAATAAATGATCATCAACACTGGGCCCGCGTGGTGGAGTATGGCCCAAACCACCTCATAGTTGAGGTGAGGCCTGTGCCCTGCAGTGGGACGTATAGGCATACTTTACTTTACTGACCATAATTCACTTATTCATAAGGTCATGGTCCCAACAACGAATACTCTGGATACCTAGTACTCATAAATAAAACATTCGCGACAAATTGTAGTATCCAACTAGTTTCTATCAGATAGGAAGGTATCATTGACAATAAAGATTTCTTTTTTCCTTTGTCCTTTAAACCTTTTTGCGCGTTGAACGTTTGTTCTCAGTGTATTTTCGACAAAATGTTATTATGTTTCTTATTTTAAAACTATAAAAGAAATCAAGTCTCGAGTCGAATCAAATAATAAATTCTTTTAACAATTACCTACACTAATTTAGCCCCTAAATACGCAAATATTGTACTATAGCAACGAGATAATGGATAAGCATAGGAACTAAAGTACGTTCCAATGACTAAGGTACAAATGATCGTGCTCATCACACAAATAGTTGCCCCTTGCAGGATTCGAACCCACCACTACCTTTGTAGTCCGGGGCTCAAACTACTACTACAACACCAGTAAGTACACAACATACACCGTGAATTTTTAATTACCCGAGAAAATTAACTGACATACTCAGATATCGATATACATCGAATTTGGCGAATAAAAAAAATATTATGAGAAATTTATTTAAAAGATCCCTAACATTCCTTAAAAAATATGCACCATAAAAGTCCTGCTAATTCAAATAGTAATGATTATCATTCCAACATTAACGGAACCAAAATCCACCTAATTTGATCGCGTAATATTGGCGTACGGAAGGAATAACTACCTATGAATGAATTTTTTTTCATTCATAGTTAGTCCTTCCGTATGCCAACGTTCCGTTTTTTTTTATTTGCCTTATTCGATGTATATCGATATCAGAGTATGTTAGATAATTTTCTCGGGTAATTAAAAATTCACGGTGTATATTAATCCAAATATGATTGCAGATTGGCAGAAGCTGCAATTATATATTTTAGTGAAAATAGCCACTTTAGTAAATTAATGTATTAGTAATGTCAAAAATATCATGCTTTCGTAAATTATTGTCGCTATTTAAGAAAAAAGTCATACATTTTGAATTCCTGGGTGACACGTAAATATTAAGATTCTTTAAGTCAGACCCCAAGTGCGTGCGTCTATAAGTATAATTTATTATACAAAAAAGTAAACTTGAAAGTTGAAACCGATTTTTACCATTTTTAACTACCTACTACACTAACAACATTGCAAAAGCTTATATAAAGCTTTAAAAAATATCAATACCTCTCAAAAACTAATTTATATGTAAAAGGAAATACTTGAAATAAACATTTATACATTTGTAACACTGCTGTGCCCAGAGATTTCAAAATTCATGCTCAATTTCAGGTTTAAATTTCTGAATAGGTGACACATGGAGCAGCACAGTCGGACAAAGCAAACGATATACCGAAAAATTTTATAGGATTAAATATAGAGTGTCCGTTTTTTGCCATTGATCCTAAAATCCCAATGAAAGTTCTTGAAAACTGTATATGTGTGTGTGTGTGTGTGGAAATTTAATAACGTCTACAGACCGAATACCACGTGACTCGGGCCGCAGTCAAACACAAGTAATAATGGGCGGTGAAGCAGTATGCTTCTTATTTAAATTATTTACTTTGTTATTCAACAATTCTCTCGTTCTGAATTCAGTTCGAAATTGAAGAGAGTCCAAATTACGATCACAATACAAATACTTACCTAGTAGGCTTACTATAATACTTCACCCGAAGTAACTTTTTTTCGTCCGAGAACGTCGTAGGAGGCAGACACGTACCGCAGTCTCCATAAACTCATTAATCCGGAGACTTTGAATAACGGAATCTAAGTGTAGTGCATTTAATTATGTATAATAATATTTAGTTAACCGAGCATGTTATTCTCACAGTAGCCAACATTATAACTGTTTTGTACTGCAATTGTTCAAGTGGGTAGGTAATCGACATTTCTATTAGGTACCACCGGCCAACCAGAAGTCTCGTTATTTGATTGCTTATTGAGTAAATTAACTACATAAACCTAAGTATTCCATTATTTAGAACTTTTTTAGAAAGTTTATTTTAAATTTAACTTTTTAATCTGCTGCTCTAACGATGTTACCTTACGCAAAAGTGGTGGAACTCTTTAATTGGCTAGTGCTATATTTTTAGATTTAATGTAATGTCTACTTATATGTAAAGCTGTTGAGTTTCCTAATAATAAAAAATAAAAAAACATAAAATATTTTACTTACTTTTAACTTACGTAAGTGGACGTCCCTTGTAAGGTTCATAGTCTTTTACCTCGTAACAAGGAAATTCATAGATCTATCAACAGTGACACCGATCACTTATCCCTAAATTAAGCAGGACTTGTACTACGGTGACTAAATATCAGACAGACAAACATTCAAGAGTCTGTTACAAATGCTTGCTCATTACACAAACTTTGCCCTTAGCGGGATTCGTCATTCGAGTCCATATTTTCCATTAAATATTTGCTGGTATTAGGTACTGGTATTAACCAGGAGCGTGCGGTGCATATAGGCAAATAGACAGTGCCTACCTGGTAAGTAAAATGAGGTGGGCAGTAGGTACTTACAAATGTGTGTTTTTGGTGAAACCCACAGATTTTTATCAATAAAACACATTAGTAAGTATCTACAGCACTGGTATTTACCAAGCGAGTATATGATTTCACACAAAGATTGTAAATTTTGCACGTTCAGTGTGTCAGTGTTACTTGTGCGCAAGTGAGCGTTAACCTTAATTATTGCACACGAATTTGTTTTTTTTTACTATTGCTGTCTTTATACTAGATAAAAGACCTCGTGCACAAGACTACCGCAACTACGGCCAGCAGTCGCAGCAACCAGATTAACTAAAGAAATCATATGAACGTCGCGCATACTAGCCAGTATATTGCGATTGCAACCAAGTGTGCGACGTTATTTATTTATATAGTTAGTCGCTGCAACCATGGTCTGTGGTTGTTATGGCCTGCAACTGAGGTCGACTAGTGCACGAAGTCCCTAAAAAGTTATACTTACCTATTTCTGGGCGGTAACCACGAACTCTTAAAATAATCTCAAATCTGTCAAACATTATCAAATCTGTCAAATTTTGTATGTAATGACGTACCAAAATTGACAGATTTGACAGCTTTGGGATTGTTTTGAGAGTTCATGGCTACCCCGCTGACGTGTTTCGTAGTGACATTGACCATTTTGAGTGCACGCGGTTAAAAGAATGAGCCTACTGCAACCATCTGTTATGTATTACGGTTGACTGCAGATATTTTACGTAACTCAGAAACAAACAGGGAAAATTGGTAACCTGTTCATCTCGGTATGCTGATTTGAAAAATCTCCAGACAGACATAATAATGTTACATTAAATCAACGACCGTCTTTAGTGGTTCGCGCTCCGGGCTACAAAACTAGGCGGTTGCTGGTTCAAATCATGCAAAGGGCCAACGTCTGTATGAAGAACACGTGCATTTGTAGGTACTCTAATTTATAAAAATATTTAAGTTTGTCTGTCCGTTATCTTATCCGTTATTTTTTGCTCTGCTAATAAATAAAACTAGTTTTCAAATGGTTGTCACAAGTATAAAAAAATATTACATAACGATAACTCTATTATTGGCGCAGATTTTGATCTGGATTTTGATACATTTTAAGACATCGATGACTTGTATACAAATTCTGTACTAAGCTAATCTAAGCTTGCTACTACTTGCTATTCCACCACAGTTTAAAGAAAGAGTGACTTTTTAGTGACTATACAAATTTTAATACAGTATTCTTCTCATGAATATGAATAACTTTTACTATGGACCACATCATTCCGGAACCGATTGCAGTGCAAGGCAGTGATCTCGAGGTTGTTAAGGAATATGTCTACCTCGGGCAAATTTTGCAGCTGGGCAGAAACAACTTCGAGAGAGAGGCCAGTAGAAGAATACAGCTAGGCTGGGCAGCATATGGGAAATTACATCGAGTATTTACGTCGCCCATTCCACAAAGTCTTAAAACGAAAGTTTTCAATCATTGCATCCTACCCGTCATGACATACGGAGCCGAAACGTGGACACTCACGATAGGCTGATCCACAGATTTAAAGTCGCTCAGCGAGCTATGGAGAGGGCTATGCTCGGAGTTTCTCTGAGGGATTGGATCCGAAATGAGGTGTAATCCGACAGAAAACTAAAGTCATCAACATAGCCCATCGAATTAGCAAGGTGACGTGGCAGTGGGAAGGCCATATTTGTCGCAGAACCGATAACCGCTGGGGTAAACGAGTTCTTGAGTGAAGACCGCGTGTCGGCAAGCGTGGTGTGGGACGCCCTCAGACTAGATGGAGCGACGATTTTCGCAAGGTTGCTGGCAGGAGCTGGATGAGAGTAGCCGTGGATCGTGCAGAGTGGCGTGCAATTGGAGAGGCCTATGTCCAGCAGTGGACTAGTGTGGGCTGATGATGATGATGATGGAACCAATAGTAAAATCAAGGAAAAAATAACAGCTATTCTATATATTTTGATCCCAACCAATATATATATATTAATATTTTGCTACCCATAGCACTGCCAGTTTTGTATGGAACAGCAATTTTGTTTCTTCGATTTTGCTATTTTTCCCACACTAAAAGTTGTTTATTTTCATTAGTAGAACATTATTATAAAAAAATTTTACTCATAAAAAAGCCACCCTTTTAATAATATAACCCCTAACCTCCTCTAACTTCTCAAAGACCGTCGTTGACGACGTCGAAATGTCGTCGACGACCTCTAACTATAATATAAACTCTGCCTTGGCCTCTAAAGTATCAGTTTTCGTTATTTAATTTCAACTTTTTTTCAGATGAATCAAACTAAAAGAAATCATTAATCATTTGAATAGTGTCGTATAATTACGAAAACTTATGATAGAATTTCCGTTGTCTGCAAAGTTGGAATGCCTAAGAACAGTCAACAGCAGGTCAACCTACCCACAAAGTTAAAGGTGATCCAACTGATTTTCAACCTTAAGTCTGATCCTTAGAAGTCATTTTCAATTGAGAAAACCTAACGTTTTGTGATAGGTTGACGAACTGTTGTCTGTTCATACATATGCAATTAATATAGCTCTCAATACGGAATTTTCCCACATCCCGTATGTAATTATGCCTTGCCATGGGCGAATCAATTATGTTCGGCAAACAATAAACTTAGCTTGATTAAACAAACGTAAACTAGTTCATCTAAAATAGACCAAACGAACTAATAATTAAAACTAGAAATGTTTAGTTCACTTAGATAAATTACTGGTAAATACAAGTTATAATTATTATTTGGCAATCTTAAATTCGTGTGGTGCCGGCACGTTAACAGAATTGCACCACCCCTTCTCTTCCTATGGGTGTCGTAAGAGGCGACTACAGGAGAACCGCCATAAGAAGACGGGCAGCAGCGTCTCCTCTCCACCATTGGCCAAACTGCGATCGCCAATCCGCCTGCCAAGCGTGGCGATCATGGCAAAATCCTCCTTTTGGAGAGGCCTGTGTCCAGCAGTGGACTGCTATAGGCTAGTGATGATGTGATGATGATGATGAATCTTAAATTAGCTCTAACTAAAATGAGAACACAATTATTTTGCCTAATCGGCAGCCCTAATCACATCATCATCATCATCATTTCAGGCAATTTTGTCCGCTGCTGAATAAAGGCCTCCCCGAGTGATTTCCTGGCTGGTTGGAAGCGGCTTGCATCCAGCGGCATCCTGCAACCTTTACCAGGTCGCCTGTCCACCTTGTACCCTGGACGTACCACGCTTACACTCTATAAACTGCAAATGCAAAGTTCAATGGCCGACTTCCGACTCCGACGGAACACTACATTGCACCCTTATCGGGTTTTCTGTTCAACTGTACTCACCTCCACGTCATTAGAATTCGACGGGTTCTTAAAGTCGTGAGTGGCGTAAAACTTTTGTCGCTCCAAAGTGATGTTATTCATTATATCCATTTTGCTCGCGGCTGTCCGCTTCCATAGTGACACGATCGAACTCAATTCCCGAAATCAGTTCTAAACCTCATTTCCGTGCTTCTTGTTTTCACCGGTAACTTTTCCAACCTGGGTCTGTCACTTCAGAGTTTGTTATTGTCATTCAGTATTAATGAGATGCGATGTCACGAGTTATTCCGAATCTGAAACAAAGAAGAAAACGTTTTGGTCCACTTTACTTAGGTACGGGTGTTATTAAACGTTGTGGTACAACGTCCTTAGGAATTCTTTTAACATAATATTCAAATTTTTCCCGCTATTGAATCTTATTTTGTTCATGTTAATGGTTCTGTTACTTTACTGTCTGTGTTTATAAAGATTTCTAGCTCGGGTACTAATTCAAAGCCCTTAAATTACTATCACATTTCACAAGTATGAAAGAGCCAAAAAACATCTTCACAATAATAGCTTCTAGTGTCATCTACCTAGCAACCAAATTAAAAAGTTACCTAGCAACCAAATGTTTTGGAAGGAACCGTGTACCATAAAAGTTTGACTTAATGGTGAGACGCAAAAGTCTAGGCTAAGTCTTGTTCTTTCTAAAGTCTTGCAAAAATGCAAGACCAAGACCATTTTTGGCCAACACTAGTCCGGAGCGCAAACATCTGAGGGTCGTCAACAAAACATAGAAATGAACATTGAGGTATAATGTACTTATACCTCAGTGGAAATGAAAGTCTAGGCGAATAACTTCAACAACGTTGTAAACACTTTGTGTAGCGTCGCGCTGCCATTTCTGACTAAGAAAATAGAGGACAAATTTCATTACAAGCTAAATGTTGACTGCTGCCTTAACAATTTCGAGACGAAGCGACATAATAAGCACCTGAATTTTGCAATGAAGCATTGTGACGAAGGTTATATTCCTTCAAGATTTAAAACAAAATCTCACTTAACAAAATTATTAACTTGGAGCGATTTCTAACTTAAAGTCTTTAGTGCTAAAGTTTTTTTTATCAAAAAATTTATGTTTGTGCATGTTTTTATAAGATAATTGTAATTTCACTGTTTTTATTATCCATAAATAAAGTATAAAGTATTTTTGTAATCTGAATTTTAGGTTTAAAAACTGTTTAAGGGGTCATATACCTTGTATTTTTAGAACTTCGTATTAGTAGTAAAATAAAGACTGTTTGATAGCTCGTATGTATTTAATTTTACAAGCGTCGAAAAATAGTATTAAAATATTTAAGATGCCATAAATGAAAAGAAAAATAATAATGATATCGTAAAGTTCTCATAGCGTAACATGGGTTACTTTTATGGGTTACAAAATAAGCTACTTTTGAAAGATCCGTTTTTAAAAGGCTTTACCAAGTTCACATTATTAGATTAAACATAATGAAATATTTTGGTAAGTAGAAAGACGTGCTAGTATTTTTTGTTTTGATTTTGAAACCTGTCATCACGGACGTAAAAAAATATACGTCCGTGCCTGTCATGAAATCAGCAGTACCTAACTTTAAGTAAAACAATTAATTATTATTTAAGGTTTTAAGGGTAAGTAATATAATTTGGTTGTTAAATTGGTTTTTAGTAAGCGGTGACCGTGAATTCGTCATTCTGTATATCAAAGCAACTAGCGACACGGATGTTGAGCGCTCGGTGAAAGATGCGCAGAAGATCATTACGATTAAGTGATTGTTTAGTTGTGCGACGCGCCTGCACTGCCGGCCGGGATCGGTTGTTAGCTCTGCGCACACGTGTCTCTGATACGATGATCTCTAGTAAGATGCGCAAAGAGATCCCTACATTTTTCCCCAGCACTCAACATGTGCATGGTGCATGGTGCATTGTAAAACTGACAGTCTGCGAGTAGACTGGCTATGACAGTCGGTCGGGCACAGTGAAACTTTATCGGCCTTACTACAAAAATAAAGACTAGGTTTAAACACTTGTCTAAAGATTAGTCAACCAATTAAAAATGTTTGTAAATAATATGTCTCGAATATCTGATGTGTCAACATTTTAAATTGGTTGACTAATTTTAAGAGAGTGTTAAAGCATAGTCTATATTTTTTTTAGTACGGCCTTATGAGTCCCGAATTATTTCCGTATAATCTGAAAAATAAACGAAGACATTGGTAAGGACCAATGTCTTCGTTTATTTTTCAGATACCGAAAACGCAATACACCAAACAGAGAATAGCCTCTGTTTGGTGTTTTGCGTTTTCGGTATCTGAAAA
The DNA here is from genome assembly GCA_950371115.1 of Anania fuscalis. Taxonomy (NCBI): domain Eukaryota; kingdom Metazoa; phylum Arthropoda; class Insecta; order Lepidoptera; family Crambidae; genus Anania; species Anania fuscalis. Next base: position 4,275,170 of record OX493337.1, read on the forward strand.
ATAAGCCTTATCAGTAATTTTAATAATAGGGTTTAATATTTTAATAAAAAGTTAATAATAGGGTTTATAAATAACACTTGAAAAAAATCATCGACCTCAGGTGGGACTCGAACCCACGTCCCATCGCATGCCGGGCGAGTGCTTTTACCAACTAAGCTACCGAGGACGTTGCGTGACAAGATGAAATTCCTCAAGTGTTTTTTCTCGCTGTCAAAGCCAGCGTATTCTGATCAATGTTGTAGCTATATGTATAGCTGAGTAGTATACTACCGTCAACACCCTATAGAAATATTTTTACAAATATTTGACTATTGGTTAAGATCAGGAATGCTTAAACATTGTAATTTTTTGTTTTTAGCAATTCCATGCAAGGTTTAATTGAAGATATATAACACTTGAAAAAAAATCATCGACCTCAGGTGGGACTCGAACCCACGTCCCATCGCATGCCGGGCGAGTGCTTTTTTTTTTCAAGTGTTATTTATCTTCAATTAAACCTTGCTTGGAATTGCTAAAAACAAAAATTTATAATAGGGTTTGTTAATGAGCGTTTAGTTTAAATCTATCCCTATTATCAGGGGAACAATTGATAAAATGTTTTCTAAACACAGAAAAAAGTGGCAAACTCAAGTTAACCCCCCAAGGCGCGCGTTTCCCCAAATCTTTGCTAACAACATTACCCTATCCCAAGTACTAACGTAACGATATTCGTAATCCGATCTCATTAACTAGGCACTTACTCAATTTGTGGACTGGCAACTCGTAACTCGAGTTAGGTGAGGTACGCAATATAATACGTGAGTACTTCTGTAATAAGTGTACTATTTTGTTACTCAATATTTATTAAGTAACAGAATATGTACTTAAATAGATTTTATAGGGTCATTATCAGATTTTTAGTAGTTCATTATCGAGTTACAGATCAGTTTAGACTCCGCTGGGCTTTTAATGATTAGGTTATTGCAGTTTACTTCAACCTTGTTTTGTATTCAATTTTTAACCGACGAAAAAACGGAGGAGGTTCTCAAGTCGACGCGTATAGTTTTTTTTTTCTTCAAACAGATTGACTTAGGCTTCCGAGGTGGGTATTTCATATTTGGTTTTCACGGTTAGGCTTCAGAATTAACAAAAAAAAAAGAAATTAAAGATTATGAATAAAACAAGCGACAAAAAAGTATAACCTGCACTCTTATCATGGTACTAATCAACAATACGCCAAATAATTTCGCCGTTCTATTCAAAAGGAACGTCAAAAAATCTCTTTCGTTACTAACCGATTTATCCAACCCGTGTCGTTACGTTATACCCTTATAATCCATTAACAGGCAGATAATTCAACGTAACCCACATAAGTCAAACTCGACTAGCAAAAATTCTTTCATGTCTGATGCTTGACATTTCGAAGGATACTCGCCATATAAATAGCTGGACCGCTTTCAACCTCTTTTACTGCTTATAGATACTCAGAAAAGGGTTCGACTTATGTTAAAACTTGCTCTTTTATATTTATATGACTAGCATTAGCCGGGCCAATGTTTTGATGCATATAATTCAACAAGAAACTCACCTCCCTTATGTAGATAAGGGAGGTTGTAGAAGTACCTACTGTAAGTTGCGAAGAGAAATTACTACGAAATCGAACAGAAGCCATGGCTTGACGACAATTCAGAAGTCAACAGTTAAAATCTTGAATTTTACAGTAGATTGTGCGTACAACAGGATTAAAACAAAAACGTTCCGGGAAGTTCCGTAAAGGGTTCTGTACCATTATCTATATATATCCATCATTAGACACTATTTAGTTTTCGGCGTCTACCGGTTACCGGTATTAATCCTTTAACCCCAAAGCGGCAGCAGACTGCTGCACGTCTATTATATCGAGCAAATAACGGCAAAAAAATCACGTTTGTTATATGGGAGAACTTATTTGTGTTTTTAGTATTTGTTGTTAAAGCGGCAACAAAGGTACATCTGTGAAAATTTCAACTGTATAACTAGCACGGTTATGAGGTACAGCCTAGAGACAGACATACGGACAATGAAGTCTTAGTAATATGGGCCCGTGTTGGGTAAACATGGCCAGCCATCGAGAGTTAAAATGTGTTCATTCGCACCGACTTCAAAAAGAACTGATTACGTATGTTTTAGTCAATATTATTTTTCGCTTTTTAGTTTAATTTTGAAATCGGATTTTAGTTTTTTATTAAACTTATTTTATTTCACAATTATTAGTGTTAAGTCCTCTATTTTTCCCCTCCTAACTCCGCCAAAAATGAGATTACAGCAAAGTGACCTAGACAAATGTTGTTTTTCTGTAGACCACCCACCCAATGGTATAATAAACATATGATCAATTTTTCGACGAAATTTATTACAAGTCCCAGACGCCTTTAAAATAAGCTTCAGTTTTCACCTTCCAACTCCGCCAAAAATGACTTAACAGCAAAGTAACCTTAACTAATGTCGGTTCTCTATGGACCCCTAATCCAATGGTATGATAAAAAATAAGGTGTTATATTGGGTCAATATTTCGACGAAAATTTGTAAATCTTAAGGAAAGGGTTTTTCTACACTCCAACCAGAACGGCGGCTATTTTGGTGTCGTAACCATAGGATAAGGTCTTGCATTAAATACCAAGTCAATTTAAGAAAGGGACTTTTAATTTTTTTTTCGTTACTGAGTGTGCACACGCCCCCCGTAAATAAAAATTGGCGGTCTGGTACCTCATAAGCTCCACGTCTGCTCAACACACTGCGAAATACGTTCTGTCGACAAAAAGCAGTATTATCTTCTAACTCCTATCCGTTAAGGAGTTCTGTGGCTTCCATCATCAGGTAAGCAAAATGACATGATGATTACCAGACCCAAAAATCAGCATTGGGTCAGAAAATATATGCAAAACATTATGGGTGCCTATAAAAATTGAGGGTTGCCCTTGATTTCCCAAGGATCCCATCATCAGAATCTGACGTGGTGTAAATGGGACCACCTCGGAAGTATACCCTTTCAAACTAAAAAATAAATTTTGAAATCGGTTCATAATTGACGGCGTAATCGCGTAACAAACATACAAAAAAAAACAACATTCAGACGAATTGAGTTTTTTTTTAAGTCGGTTAAAAACTAGCTTTATAAGTACTATATTTTGTGTAATCACATCACATCACATCACCAGCCTATAACAGTCCACTGCTGGACACAGGCCTCTCCAAAAGGAGGATTTTGCCATAATCGCCACGCTTGGCAGGCGGGTTGGCGATCGCAGTTTGGCCAATGGTGGAGAGGAGACGCTGCTGCCCGTCTTCTTGTGTCGGTTCTCCTGTAGTCGCCTCTTACGACACCCATAGGAAGAGAAGGGTTATTTTGTGTAATGTAATACATTATAAGATTATTTACAATTAAAAAACCAAAATTACTATTTTAGATGCCATACTTATTCAGGAGCTGCTACAATAAGTTGAATACCCAGACACACTGTATATTTTTTTCAACACAGTTGCTCGTAAATTCACTCTTATAACACCGTTTTTAGTTTCATAATTCATCATATTACGCACTTGTGCTGTAAAAAGATTATCGCACTAGTGCGGTAATGTAAACTTTTTTTTAAAAAAATCCAGCAAATGTTTGTGTCTAAGAACATTGAATATTTTACCAATATTAAATTATTTAAGGGTTAAGATGACAAATAAATATTTCATTTTATCAAATTGTATATTAATAAACACAAATTAACTTAACTATCATTTTTAGAAACAATAATTTATAGTTTATTTTATTTGTTAAATTGCTGCTACTCGGCTGAACAGCCAGTTTTTCCTGTGCCATTATTGAACCTGCGCGCGCATCGAAATTGCGGCGCGCGAAAAAAACAAAACTTACGTGCTTTTTTCCATTATTATTTGGTAAAGTTGTTGCTGTGTGGTTAATTACTATCAAAAATGTCTACTTTAAATAGTAAGACGAGTAAAATGTTATTCAACCCCGTCGGAAATACTTATCGAGGCACGAAACGCGAGTGATAACCTGTTGCCGCCAAAATGCATAGAAAAACAGCAAAAACGCCAAGTCATATTCGGAGAAGGTATTTTAGATTTTAGTTTGTTTTTTCCTCGCAATTGTGTTGAAAAACGTCGTATGCAACTCGTGTGCATTGATCATTATCACACTCGGCTTCCTTACCGCGCTCGCCTGCGGCTCGCGCTTATAATAATGCCTCGTGTATAATGACCAACGTAGCACACTTGTATCATAATGTACTATTTAACAACACCTAAGCATGTGCAGTTAATAAATAAATATTAAATGGTGTGAGTGTAGTAATAATCTGATAGTTGCAAGATATTCAAATTTTCAAATGAGTTTAATAACAGATTTTAATGATCATTTAGGTAGAAAATATTTTTATTTTACTAAACCAAACTTTTGCAGTGGCATAATTATTCTTAGATTTCACAAAATGTAATATATTTTTTGCATGTAAAATATAAATCCGTAAGTATTTATATTTTAATTTTTTTACTTACGAATACGAAAGTTATATTTACGTATCATCCATCTAATGGACAGATTTGGCATAATACCAATATTCTAATTTCATAAATATCCTTAAAAGTTTTTCATAACCTTTTAGGACTTATCAAATTCTAGACAAGAAACGGATAAACTATCCGAAACTCGATATTAACATAACCCGAATATCTTTAAGTCAGTTCGCAATTTTCTGAAGGGTTTTTACCCTAAGTTACGTCTGATGCGCACAATCGGATCAAGATTTATTTTGAGCAACATTTTATTTAAATGATCCCTTTATCTTTAAACTAGTATTTAATAGATCAACGTCACGTAGCCGATAGGTTTTAGGGTTGTGTACAATATTAAGGAGTCACTTGAAGATCTATATCAGGAGCCGTATTTATGAATCATTCGAACTCCTCGAAAGAAATTCATTTGGCAAAAATTAAAAATATTACAATTCAAGTTTTACATACGGTCATATACCAAATAGGTTCAGTATATGCCGAGGCACAGAGTGCCTGGTTTTCAGTGGACGCTTTAAAAGAGAGTGGGCGTCTAGCCCTGAACAAACAGATATTATTAAAATTTTAGCAAACTCGTATTATCGAAATCTAAATTCTAATTCTGAATTGAAATAATTGCAAGAATAGAAAACTAATTAACGACTGAACTGATGACTGACAGATAATAATTTGGTAAATACTTAACTGCAAACTAAATGTATTATGTAGCCCGTACAAGGCTGGTTTCTATAAAACTTTTAAATAAAACTACTTACAAATTTTAAAATGGAAACTTACCGAACAGAATTGAATAATATCATAACGAGTTTTGAAAGAGTTTTAAAGATGTTAGAAAAATTCATGAAAATATTTTTTTTCAGTTAACTCCAAAAAATCTCTGTAATTAGTTTTACTAAATGTACTTAATATTTATATTTTATAAAATATTTATGTACGTAAGAGGCTTTATACTAAGAATGTTTGCTACTACGTTACTTATTTATGGTTTAGTTTAATTATGACTTTACTGCACAAATATGACACACTTGATTTAGGTTCCTGACTAGGTAAGTTTCCCAGCTCAAATGATTAACCTGATCATTCCGAGCTTAATATGAAGTTCGATATGCTGATTAAACAGGATTAACGTGTTCATGAGATAATAATAACCAAGGAAGCGAAAGCCCATCAAGTAATGCAACTAATAAGCAGGTATAAGCAGCCAAATAGAGTTACATCAACACTTAAAACCCTGAAATTATAGACAAGATTTAAGCCGTTATTAAGTTTTATCCAACCAGTTTAAATTTACATGTCCGATTTAATGACATAAAAAATAATTTTTTAAATGAATTATTTATTTAAATAGATTAATCTTGTTACGAAAACGAATTTATAAATAAGGCTTCTAGGAATTTATCTCGAACCATCAAAAATGACGCTGCGTAGTTTTCCATAATCGAATTCAAACTACTCCGTTTTTATGGTTCCGTACCCAAAGGGTAAAACGGGACCCTAGATTATTAAGGCTCCGCTATCAGTCTGTCTATTTGTCTGTCCGTCTGTCACCAGGCTGTATCTCATGAACCGCAACAGTTAGAAAGTTGAAAATTTCCCAGATGATGTATTTCTGTTGCCGCTATAACAACAAAATATTATAAAATAGAATACAATAAATATTTAAGGGGGTCTCATGCAAAAAACGTGATTTTATAGATTTTTTTTTTTTTCAGGACTAGTGCTCACAAACCACCTGTGTGTAAAACTTCCAATGTGCTTCGTTTCCATAGCGTGAGAGGTATCTTAACAAGTAATAAGAATAATCCTAGTATTTTGACACATGAGTAAAAAAAAGGCTGACCTGAGGACAATTTTTAAAGGCCAAAATCACAGTCATCTGAAATACAAAAACCTAAACCTACATTTTTTCGGACGATGTCTATTTTCAAACAAAATTAAATTCTACAAATAAGCTGCGGGCATGTTCCATGTTGCTTACGTTTGCCCAATCAAAAGTTGCAGTTTGGAGGTCGGATAGCTGAGATTTAGTTAAGCGAAAAACAGAATTGTTGTTTAGAAGTTTAGAGTTTGGTGGTATCTGTCTGACAGACATATTTGATGAGTAAGAGTGGCATAAAGATTATTGCTGACGACGTAGGGCATTTTAAAACAATCAAACAAATCGATGTAACAAAGTGAATCAAGAAAATATCTAAACTGACATTCTAGGTTAACGGGAAGTACCCTTCAGGTTTTGAATCCCTTGCAAGTATCAAAAACTTGGCTTATAAGTCATACAGCAGTCCTTTTTTATTTAGAAACCTAAAATACAACGATTTTTTTTTTAAAGCCGCGGAACATACCATTTAAAATTACTGGTTACTCGAGTACCCTTAAGGGTGTTCTGTGTCTTAACTTTTGGTTGACACATTTTTTTGAGATTAAAGAGAGAAAAAATCGCAAATGAAAGCGCCTATATATTCTTATGTCATTAATAGTTATCAATGTTGGAACGTAGCGTGTTAAACTAGCTTTTTTTTCGATAGTGAAATATGGCGAGTATGGCAAAAACCCCCCGATGCCAGAAGTCACTGGGGGAGGTCTATGTTCAGCAGTGGACGTCCTGTGGCTGAAATGATGATGATGATGAAAATACTAAAAGATTGTCAGATTTGAGATTGTTTTAAGTCTTCATGGTTACCCCGCAGACGTCGTTGGCGTCGCCATCTCTGAGGTCCCGGGTTTGATTTCCAATGGGTCAATGAGGAAAACAAACTTTTCTATATTGTCTTGGGTCTAGGTGTTCTAGGTCTAGGTCTAGGTAGGTCTAGGTGTGACAGATTTGAGATTGTTTTAAGAGTTCATGGTTACCCTTACCCCCCTGGTGTGCTTGCCTCTCGGCTACTGAGGTTGTTGAAATAATTATCACCAAAATTACACGTGCCAAACTAATTATTTTCCTGTACTTTTGATTGTTATAAAAATACATTATAACATGTAACGACCATACCCTTTCAACTCAAATAATGATTTAAGTAATTAATAAAATAAATATTAAATTTTCTCATCAAATTATTTCTAACTAAAAAGGACATCTTTTAAACACCATGCTTCCTACGTAATTTAAAAACCAAACAAAAACCCTAATAAAATAAACTGTGACAGCGAACCAGCGTAACACTTGGGCCATAGGGCACAATAACGCGTGCCAAAGCGCTAAGGAATCTTTTAAAACATAGTAATAAATAAAATGTGCAAATATAAAAAAATAAACTGGATATGAAACAAACGGACACTCGCTAGGATTATCATAAACACCGCAGGCAAACCCATGTGTATGCCATACGCTTCAGAACGGGCACTTAAAGCTTTGTTTCTACTATGCTTAAAGTCAGATGTTTTCAACTTTTAAAATAAATGATCCTAAAATAAAAATTTATTAAGATTTGCTTTGTCCACAATAATGTACACTATGAGCGTATAAGTCTTAGACGTAGGAGCTAATTTATATTTATTTAGTAATTTACATTATGTCAAATATTTTGATATACCTAGGTAACCATTAACCATATAATAACTAATGAAGGAAAAGTGTGTAAATATATATTCACAGACAGTCATGTTTGTTTTAGTAAAATATAGTAAAATAATAGGACTTTAGGAAAGTTAGAGTATGTGTTAGAATATTTGCCGTGTTATGCTGAAATGGGGCTCGTGGATCATAGAAGGTTGAGTACCCCTGCAAATTGAAAGATTTCGAACGTCAGCTCTTAAGACATGGGGCGTGAGACGCAGGGAAGAAATGTGATGTTTAGAGAGTTTAGCAGTTTAGGCTTGAGGACAGTTGGTGTTTCGCATTGATTGCACCTGGATGGGTGTGGAGTTCGCGAGTGTTCAACGGCTGAGAACGTGAGTTATAGATTTAAAGAAGTCTGTGTATTTTAATTCAAAAATTTAATGCCAAAATCCTTTTCAAGCCAGTAATTAACAGTACTTCTAGACTTGATTTATGATAATTTAAATGTTCTTTTATCCCACATCATTCCTTTTCATCAGGATTTTAACAGTTTTGTTCGCTACTAATTTACCTAATTTCGATTATTAGGTAACATTATGTGTGCATTAATTTATAATCTTAGTATGAACACATTTTCAATTTCATGATTCCGTGTGCATGTTAATTTTATTTGACTTTTTGTTGTGTTTTATTTTGAGTGTTTATTTGCGGTACCTAAATTAATGCGGATTATTTAAGTTAATTTGAGCTTATCTTACGTGTTAAAACTCTTTGAAAATATTTAACAGATTTGAATACGAATTACGTATCAAAACGTAACGGTTTGCGCTCATTTGAGCTATTAAACTTTGACATATTTCTACGGTAAATCAATTTGATTGGTTTAAATCAAGGTCATTTGATCTTGTTTTACTTAAAAAAACCCCAGTGATTTTACTTAACAAATATGACTGTCGTTTATCTTTTAAATACTTATTTGTTCGATTGATTGAGCCAATTTACAACAAAACAACTTATGAAATCTTCATTTTACCTATTACGTACCTATCTTTATTTTTCTTCTAAGATTACGCATAATAATATGTGACTTATAAACCTTTTACCTTTACCAAATTAACTTACTTGACCTATTTTAACTAACGTTTGGGGAGATATTGTGTACCTACTGATATTATAATTTATTGTAGATACTTAACTACAATTAGGCAGGCAGGTATACGTTCTGACGTTGTGACATCTGACTTTCTAAATTATACGTTAAATCAAAATCAAATAAACTTAATTATTATATATTATACGTAAATAGGTGCAGTTAGGAAGTTCGTTTGAAGGTTACTAGGTTCTTAAGTATGTAAGTCAGGTAGAGGTACCGTTAGGCAGGGAAAACCCTTTTTCCTTAAAATCATATCCTTCCTAATACATGTCTAATCCAATCCTCTAAAAATAGCTTCATTTATTTAGGTTAACGGACGTAGAAATGAGCTATTTTTAGGTATCAATCCTTATTAAATCCTTTTCATAACTCCTTTATCCACAATACTGAGTAAAGAATTTAATATTAATTTGTGATTAAATTAAAATATAAGTATTTTATAAAATACAATTTTACTGCTTACTTACGACTATCATGAATAGGCGACCAAAGGTCAACTATACATAAAAGAGTTTAAATGCAAAATAATGCTGGTTGATGTGGGAGTATCGATGACATCACAAAGGACACAATGCAGATTTCAGGACCCCGACCTCTACAAGTTGTCATAGATATTGTTGGGTCATCTTGGTATTATATTGGACTAAAGGATTCAGATTACTTATTTAGGTTAGGTAATTTAATGACCACAAACCCTTGGTTGACTTTACATGAAGTCGAGTAGGTAGGTTTTAGTTTAAGAAGTTAGTCTGTTATTTTATATTAAATATCTTAGGCTCAGTCGTTCCCTCAGTTGCGCATATTTACGCTAAATGCGTGTTCCAGACTAGGCCCTATTCCCGGAGGTGGCAGATTGTTTGTTTGGCGGTATTTGTTTATCACATGGCCACCACTCCTGATAGGCGTTTGGTGTTGGGGCTCATCAGGCGCCCTTCGGGGCGTTCTTTTTCCTCTTCCTTGAATGCGCACAAACCCAGGAAACTTTAGAGAAAACTTAGTTATAACATTCACGTACCTCTAAAAGAATTTGGTTCACTACTATTAACACAACGTTCGGTCCTTCCATAAAACTAGACGATCACACAGCCAAATCAAATTATCACAGGCCAACTTTATTTACGTAGTCCATTTCGATCTTAATTAATATACTTATTGCAAATATTAATATATAATATTAATTAATATATTTAATTTAAAGACCGCAGACATGCAGGCGGGTGGTTACAAACACCAACCGTTAAATTACCTTTTCTACAAATCTGGTGAGAAATTGCTTTTCGGATTCGTAATAGAGAAATTTTCAATATTACATTTTTCGAAGCGAACCCCGCCCAACCGCGGAAAATGGCCGCGGGCGTATAACTTTATTTATTTGGTTTGACTCGGCTAAGAGAAGCACAGCAAAATACATTTACTAACTTTTTACTGAAAAATGCCAGTGGTAAAGCATAGTTAATAGTGTACTTTATAAGACATTTTGCTGCTCACTTTAATATTTTAAAGTAAGTATTTTATGGTATTTATTTTTTCTTATTTTGTAGTTATTTAAGTTTAGGTTAATTGTTTATATTATTTTGTTAATATTTCATGTATATTGTTATATGAATAAAGTTATAGTAACTTTAGATTTGAGACCAACATAGAAATCGCAAAAAATATCACTTGCTATATTCTAATATTTACACAAATATATTAATAATAAATTAAGGAACTAAAACTATGTAATATAAAGTGAATAATATTTACAAAAATGTATATAAAAGTTTAAAAAAAATGTATATAAAAGTTTACAAAAACTCAAAATCACCCATACCCACAGAAGAGTTACAGGTTCCCAAAAGGCTGGCAGCATTACCTCGCTGAATAGCAATGCTTATTCGCTGGCCAAGGTAGCTGCCAGCCCTCAGGTCGCCAGAAACATTAACCAAGCGGGTGGATAGCTCGGAAAATAGTTTTTTGGCCTCAGGGCCCCAGGGACCCAGCGTCTCCATTCCAAAAGGTACAAAACGGTAGCAGCTGTCTAATGCGGAGTATTTTCTATTTTTTAAACACTCCGCAGAGGCAGCTGCAGCACCTGCAGCTTTTGAAGTGGCAAGAACGTGGGAGGGAGCCAAAGTATCCACGCAGGTCGCATCCCAAACCAACGCACGGCCATTACTCCACGGAATGATAGTCATTCCATCGGGCCTTTTGCCATCGTCCCGGCAAATACCAGCAGGTTCTAGTATTGCCGGTATTCTGGCTGAAGTGAAGGCCCTGTGAAGGATGGCGTTTAGGCTAGCGTGGCGTGGGATGCGGCCTGCGCTTTGAGTGCAGGACAAACCATGAAGTCCGAGACTATCCACAGTAACTCCGCAGCGACAGACGTGGGCATGAGTGATTTTGGTACTGAGACGTAAGCATATAATTAATGAAAGTGAGGTGTTGTCAATGAGAGTCCCGACGTTGGCAGCAGGCAGACTATGCAACCAAAGTCCGGACTCCCATTGGGCAACAGCAATGAGACGTGCACGATCTGTATCGTTATTACTGGAACCAAGAAGGCTATCATAACAAAGTTTACAGAGCAGCTCGTCCCAAAGCCTTTGGGAAGAAAGTAAAGTGGGTGGGTTTTTCACTACATAAGCTGGACTAGGCATTCCTTGCATCCGCCAAGCAGGAGACCTCAGCATCGCCAAGCGACGGGTTCAAAATAGATAGGAAGAGGTCATGCGTGCTATAGACGGACGAAAGAAAGGCAGGTAGAGCTACACTAGAAATTTTGCGCGTACCTGCTGGAAGAGAAGCCTGGGCCCAGGAACGGTCATTTAAAGGACAATTTAGAATTTCACAGAGTAATTTTTTTAGGGAGTTGTCTAAAAGAGTTAAAAGATTACTAAATTTCCAAAATACTAAAAACTGATACTACGTAATAATTTATTATTTTATGCTTATACTGATGCAGTAGATCAGGTAAGGCACAGTATTATAGATATGTTTATATATACTGTAGTTTAAGTTTGCAAACAGGTAGTAGTTACGTAGTTTCAGTATTGTATAGGTTTTTTTATGATCGCAATCTTTGTGTCTATGTAAAAGTAGTTAAAATAGTTAACGTACAAGAACTAGAATAGTCGAATCATTCGTTTAAAGAGTCCAAGTTAAACAGGAACATAAGAAACGAAATTGAAATAATTTTATATTATGGCAGACCATACATTTCTTTGCCCGGCCTGGTACTTTTCATTATCCATAACGCCCGGGTATTTTAGATAATGCCCTCATTAATCGCTTGATGCATAACACATACCTTTCATTGTTTCATTATCTTATATATGTAATCTAGATAGTAGATATCGATGGCAATATTATTTTTTCTCCTTTCATATACGGCATCACATACCAAATAAATATTTGGTATGTGATGCCGTATATGAAAGGCATTTATGACTTCGTGACTTCGTGATTAATTTATTTAAATTAATCACGAAGTCATGAATTATCGTGCAAATAAAAAAGTTCGTTTCATAAATTTACCCAACCTGGGAAATCGAGCCTTAACTGGGCCAAACTATTACCACTGTGCTGTGGTTTTAAAACCAAATTATGAGATCCCATTCAATTTGTATTACATCAACTTTAAGGTCAGAAGCGTTTGGCATTACTTTTTATCGTTCGTTTGATAACAGCCTTTTATTTATAGCACAAAGGTAATAGGACTTTGGACCCAATTAGTTTATAGGGTTCTGTACCTCATTTGCAATATTTGACCCGAATACACAAAGATTGCAAGAAATAAATGTTTGCTAAAAAAAGAACCCTAACAGGATCACTTCGTGTCTGCCTTTCTTTCAAGGCCGTTTTCGTAAAGAACACGAGGCGGTATCAAGTTGAAATAAGTATCAAACCCTTAGATCTTAAATCCCTTGGAGCTATGAAAAATCAAACTTCTTAGTCAATGCAATCAAAAGATATGCAGTTATGCCGCATACTTTGCCACCCACAAAATAATCAAAACCTATTGGGTACTTGACAACGGCAAGTATCCAAGAATCACGAAGTTTTAGGCAGCCTGAAAACCGTAGTTTTGAAAAAACATCACTTGTTTTTTAACAAACTTGGGAAAGCAGTTACATACCTTTGAGACTCGATTTTCCTTTTTAAGAAACAAATTTCATACATCAAAGTTTGTACGGAACCCTTAGTGCGAGAGTCAGACATGTACTTGGATGATTTCATAGATAAAGCCACCACTTAGCACCGTTACAAACCTTCCCAAAATAATTTAAGAGACATCCTTCATTAAAATATCGTAAGAATGTCGGAAATTTGAAGATAATTGTAATGAATAATGAAGAGGCCAATTTGTGCAGTCACTTGACCTCAACACCAAGTTTTTTAATTACGTTTCCCGCTTTTTTTCGGCCATCCTCTTTAATTGCCTGCCTTGTTTTTAACAACCAAATTTTTATACTTATTAAATGGCCTTCATTCTAAAATTTTAGGCATAATTTGGTGACAAAAGTCCTTTACCTACATAAGATAAATTAACAGTTTTATTAAATTTTAAGCTTTTCACATAATATATTTATGCCTATAAAATAGCCGTTGTTCTATAATGTAAGGCATAATTTAGTGTCGTCATCCTTTACCTACAAAATAATTTGAAGTTTTATGTAGGAAGCTATTCCCTGAAAGACCAATTGTTTAACTTTATGCTTACCACATGGAAACCCTGTAGGTAATAGTTGTGGTAATAACTAAATCAAAGTAAGTACCTACTTGCTTGCATAGCTCGGTATCATAATTATTGATGTAACGTAAAAGTAGGTATGTAAACCTACCTAATAATAACTAACGAAAAATTTATTACATATACCTAAATATAAAACTAGCGTTTTTATTTAATAGTTGTTTAAATACCTATGCTTTTAGTTACTAAAGTAAATCTTGCTCTAAACTCAATACGAATAAAGCTCAAAATTGTATTTTTTATTTAAAAATTTAAATCCACTCTTTGATGCTATTGACGTCTCAGAATGCGGTAGTTGGAGCTTTAAGCTATAAATATTTCAGTAATAATAATTGGGTTTAAACATTTAAACAAAGGCTAGGCGCATTAAAAGAGCTTGCCACCATACTGAAATATCAAGTATCAAAATGATAACTTAGAGAAAAAACTGTTCTTTACTAACTTCGTAAAAGACTGAACTGCAAATGGGACTGTACAAATAATTTCAAAACAAGATCATATAGAAAGAAAACAGTGTATACTGTTGTCTTTTATTTACGCGAACACGAAACATTTAAATGAAACTACTTTTACGGATTATTTCGCGATTTATTAACATTTTATTTAACCTGACGTTTCGAACACTTTACTTTATTAACCAATTTTTATCACCTGTCAAGTGCAACATACCTCTTCAAGATGCGGGGGTGTACAGACTGGAATGTGACTGTGGGCTCTCCTATATCGGTCAAACAAAACGAAGTATAGGCGTGCGGGTAAAAGAACATATAGCCGACATCAAACATAGACGGAATACTAAGTCTGCAGTGTGTGAACATGCCTTAGATACACCCAACCATTTCATACGATTTGACCAGCCTTAAGTCCTTGCAAGAGAACGACGATTTGTTCCTCGCATGTTACGGGAGGCAATTGAAATAAGAAGACACCCGAATTTCAACAGAGAAGATGGTTGGAAAATACCACCAGCATGGGATTGCACACTGCAAGACCTCTAGATACAGTTAGCACTTTTTGCGTAGATAGGAACACAAATTAATATTAACTGAGTGACGGTAGTTTATATTTTTTCAAAATATTGTAAAAACGAATAACACCTTAGTCTACCTGTGACCACGAACGCTGTAAAGTGTTCGAAACGTCAGGTTAAATAAAATGTTAATAAATCGCGAAAAAATCCGTAAAAGTAGTTTCATTTAAAGAAAACAGTGTAGTTTTTTAAAAAGATAATTAGAGCATAAGTGTTGCGTAATTCCGTGTTTTGTTTTACTGTTTTGTTTTTTTTCATAAGCTAAAACCTCTCGCTTTGTTTGCTAGCCGGGATCTGGAGATGTATTTTTGAAGCCCTCGAATTCCGATTCGCATACGAATGCACAAGAATCACGTAAGAACTCTTAGGAAATTGTATACGATTTTAGGATTTCGCATGCGAATTGGAATTCGAACGTTTCAAAAATACGCCTCCAGGGCAAAAGCGAGAGAAATCGGTGGAAAATGCGTGCGTGTATTATTAGTTTTTTCTTATACACTCGCGAGCAATGAAAAAGTTCCACCCACAAAATGCCGACAAACACCTTAATATCTACTAAGACATAGAACCTAGTTTCATAAATTACAGTTTAGTTTAGTTGGTAATATTCTGATGCGCTGTTAAATGTACTTCAATATTGCAGACGGCGTCATTAAGCTAGCCTTTTCCGTTTAGGAGTAATTTGGTGATATATATGTCACTGAAACTTTTTCATTGCTCGCGACTGTATTAAACATTTTTTTTAAAAAATAGTGATAGAATTAACAGTTACAAATACAATAGTGACTCAGAATCTCGATTTTGATCTGATAGGGGTTCCTAGAGGTTCTATCTCTTCAACTCGACTCATTCAAGGCTCCATTTTTTTATCATTTTTGTTCGCGTTGTAAAGCATAAATTACCTAACTGAATTCCTCCATAACATCTGCAACGAACTGGAATTAACAAAACTAATAACATTATTATGGTTCCGGTTAAACTAAACCACGTTTAGTTTGAACTAAACATTTAACCCCAACACAATTACGAAAGCCAGAGGAGAATGACTTACGCAGGATCGTGTACGGTACAACTTTTGGGAATCCATGCCATTTAGTTTAATGCTCGGGCTTTACCTGGGTTACGCCTAACGTTCAATTAACGGCATGATTAGCGTTAATGTATTTATGGTCACACTTATTTGTCGTTTGATTCTTGCGTCTAGCGGCTTAGTTAGCGTGCCATCTGTGGACGCTAGTCTTTTAAATTAAATAAAAACGCTTCCAAGAACTCAATACTTTTCTCATTTAGTCCACTCCATCCTAACTCAATAACCAATGCACTATAACATTAATTTCACGAAGAGTTTTTGTATGTGACCGTGTTGTGACTTGTGAGCCACAACAACGCACTTAGACGCTAAATTCCTTTGATGTGTCGAAAGTTACCGCCGTCCGAGCTATCGCCTAACCTCAATGTCATTAAATTAGCGCGCTAAGACCGGCCACACAGGCGTACTATATCAAATAGCGCACTAATTAATGGCATTAGACGCAGGTGAAGCCCGAACATAAAGGATTTCGATGTGGTAAAATACCAAGGGTATTTTACCACATCGAAATCCTTTATGCATTAATTAACCTTTGAAGAGTTTATTTTTGGGGTCAAAAGCGAATTAAATAAATATACGTGTACATGGTATAGCTTAGTGGATGGAATCTTTGTGCCACGCGTTGCTAGGTTAATGTGATTTCAGATAATGTAATTAACCCGGAGTCTGGACCAGTCTTTGCATTATTGAATTATTTTTAAAACGAATTAATTAATTTGGTTGATTTTATTCAGATTGAAATAATCATGATTGCAATAAATATGATTGAAGTTGACTTAAATTTATGATTCCAGGGCCCTAACCATGAACTGTTAAAACAATCACAAATCTGTCAAACATTATCATTTCTGTCAAATTTTGTATGAAATGACGTACCAAAATTGACAGATTTGACAACTTTGTGATTGTTTTAACAGTTCATGGTTAGGGCCCTGGTCTGGACTATGTTTATTATAAACTTGTTATGTTACCGAGTTAAAAACAATCTCTCTGAGCTCTGAGCGATTAAGTCGCCTAAAGTGTATCTTTCTGTAAACATCATCTGTATCATTGTTTAGTCTAGTGTGCAATAAAGAGTATTTATCTATCTTGACGACCGTCTGCCACCCTAGCATGACTTACAAAACACGATATGATATGATATAACGATTTATCGACACCCAAACCCAACTGTCAAAATATGATAATTGCCTCCATCTTGAACTTTTATGGAAACAGGAAGCATGTCCATGCCGGTGACGTCACGGTCATGCTCGCAGTTTTGATAAAGTTAATATTTTGACAGTTGGATGTCGATAAATTGCTATATCTTATGATATCATATCTTGTTTTGTCGGTCATGCTAGGAGGGCTGGTGTAGTGGTTCGCGCTTATACCACCGTTTTTAGTTTCATAATTCATCATATTACGCACTTGTGCTGAAATAACATTATCGCACTAGTACGGTAATGTAAACTTGTTTTTTTTTTAATTTTAGCAAAAGTTATGTCTAGAAACATTGAATATTTTACGAATATTAAATTATTTAAGGGTTAAGATGACAAATAGATATTTAATTTTATCAAATTGTATATTAATAAACACAAATTAACTTAACTATCATTTTTAGAAACAATAAATTATAGTTGAACTGAACAGCCGGTTCTTCCTATGCCTTTATTGAACCTCGAAAAAATCAAAACTTACGTGTCCGGTTCCATAATTATTTGGTAAAGTTGTTGCTGTGTGGATAATTACTATCAAAAATGTCTACCTCAAATAGTGAAGAAGAGTAAAATATTAATTTAACGCGCCGGAAATACATATCGAGGCACGAAACGCAAGTGATAGCCTCTGCTGTTGCCGCCAAAATCCAGAGAAAAATACCTAGCTGCTAACGAAATACTCAATCAGTGGAAAAACAGCAAAAAAGCAGTCATATTCGGAGAAGGTATATTTAGTTTTTGATTTGTTTTTTATACTCGCAATTGTGTTGAAAAACGTCGTATGCAACTCGTGTGCATTGATAATTACACACTCGGCTACCTTACCGCGCTCGCCTGCGGCTCGCGTTTACAATAATGCCTCGTGTGTAATAATCAACTTCGCACACTCGTATCAATGTTTTTCATTAAGAATATTCCAACCTTTACTTATAGGAAAAATATTTAAATCTATGTATGTAGGTACATTATCATCATCTTTATGGCTGGTAGTGGATGGAGGAAAAAGCAGGAGAACGTGCTCTTTGGCGCTCTTTGAAATGAAATTATTTGTTCTGTATATAGGCCCTCTTCTGGGCACTTATACACGTCCCAAAATATAACTTAGCCCTACCACCGCTTCGGGACTACATATCGGCTGGCGATGAGAAGAAGCAGCGCAACAAACTCAGTCACCTTATGACCACCACACGCAGTGGACTGCAATAGGCTGAGATGATGATGATGATAACATTATCATATCGATGTCCGTATTTAATCAAAAGACATCCTCCTCGCTTTTTATACTTTGGATGTTGGCTGGAGGTTAGACTTCTAGAATTTGTACCTATGTCATTTTTAACGTTTTTTTTAAAAAATTGGTGCTAGATAATTAGTTTGATTGTAAACATTTTTTTGGTTTATTAACAATTCATAAAAAGAAAAATAATTTTGTTGTATTGTCTTTTTAGGAATACAGAAATAAAAGATAAACATTATTAAAACTTGGTACGCAGTCTTTTGACCTAAATAAAAGAATAAGTATTACGATCCATAACTTACATAAACCAAGTGAACTTGACAGTGCATAGTGTACTCGGAAAACTCCCGCAACATAGGTACGAGTAAAACTTTCTCACTTAATCACGTACACTTGTCTCTAACTGTCCACAGAACCACAGAATAAATAATAGCTAAGGGTATAGAAGTAAAGCTTGATACATGCACGCTAGAGCAACGCAAACTAATACATGACACTTGAACACAAAACCTCAGAATTCTAACCCTATCATTTTTATCATCTTGTGTTTGAATACGGATTGTCATCCTCTGTTTACCTTCCATATGTTAATATAAAACAGTTGTCTATGCCCGTCCCTTGATTTCAATGATCATGCTATCCCATAAGACGCATTCTTCTGGGATAAAAAGTAAAAAGTAGCAAGGGGTATAAAATAAATTTCCTTAAACCGATTGAACCCTTGGTCAGTTGAAGCTATCAAATAAATCACTTGCTTTCTTGGTGTTAAAGTTGATTATTAAGATTTTAATGTTTATTTTGTAATTTAATTATTCATGGACCTTAATACCTTAAAGTCAACAAAATAAACCCACAGCACAGTTTTCGGAAACAACAAAGAATTTACATAAATTTAGAAAAATAAAGAAATAATTTAAAACAACAACAAAAAGGGAAAAGCAATGAATAAGAGAAAGTTCCTTTTAAGAAACACAACATTGCGGGAACTCCGTCATCTAACTTGCTGTCCAACTTGTCCAACTTTATGCAACTTAGCAGTTCCTCAAAAGGGTCGCATTTTCATATTATTCTTTTAGTCGAATGATTCTTAATTCCTCGCCCGCATAATTTACACTCAACCGTACCAACCACATCCAAATCTCAGTAGAGATAAACCGAGGGCGGCGTGATAAAAAGGTTTTTCATCTTGATACGTTGTCGGTTCGAAAAATATGAAAAGGGATGAAGATAATTTATGATCCTGATAAATATACGGGAGATAAAAAAGAAATCGCGTAATCTTTAGCATTATTTAGTTACATATCTTCAAGTTTTTGTCCGATTTATAATTAATTTTCTCATTAAATAAACTTTTTGACTAGTTGCTGACTTAGTTGTTTTTTTCTTTAAAAAATTGCTGTTTATAATTTTTTTTTTTAATTTATTTATTAGAATCATACATACATCTATTAAAACTATTAAAATCTATTAAAACTTTATTGCACAGAATACAAAAAGTGGACTTGTAGCATGTCAATTAATGACTCATACATACTTATATTATTATTAGAAGCAAAATGAAGATTTCATAATAATAAACTTGTAATATTTTTATCTATGTATAAAACATTTTAAGAAAAGGAACAGAATTAAATTAAATAATAAGTCTAGTTCATATTGTCCTGTTATTAACTATGTTAATCGGTGTAATAATTGTAAACTGCAAAATTTTTCAGTTTGATTTCCATATTTTTATTTAAAAAATGCAATAAGATATGGTGCAGGGAAATGACTTCTGTAATTAATATTTAAGATTTTGTTGAATAAACGCAAAAGAACGAATTTAATAACACAACAATGATTTGAAAAGGCTAAAATATTGCGACAATCTCAAAATAAAAGTTTCAAAACTTTTCAACGATTGAGTACTTACAAGTTCAATCGTCCGAAAACTTTTTAAAAAAACTTCGTCCCGCAAAACACAATCACTAACTTAATGCAACGTTTCACTAAAATTCAATTATCACTGTCCACTAATATAGTTTTTTTTATTTATTTAAACCGTAATAGTTTAACTAAATACGCGATAGAGCCGACTGAACTTCAATGGTGTTAAGCCACGTCCGTTCGGCGCAAAACTGTGAAACGAACTGTGTTAGTCCCTGCGAAGATTCGGAGACTTTGGTAAAGAGTTACACGCCTCTTCCCATTTCATTCATTGTACTATTTCTCCCTGAATTTGGAGAGGTTCGTGGGGCTTTATGCGTTGTTTTGAATTGTTTATTATTTTTAAGTGAATGCTGAAGTTTCTCAAAATGGGTACTTATAGGTTTCAGTATTATGAAATTATATTTCTTCGCGTGTTGATAACAACCTATAAGGCATATTAGTATCTGCTTCTCCACGTAATTTTGGGAAGAGTTCGAAATCAAGACGTGATTGAGATTTAAAGTTTTTATTCCTCTGTTTATCGCTAATTATTTAATGGAAATCGCACGCGTAAATATAACTCTGTTGCACAAACAGATAGTTTTGGGAGATACGTTTAACTTTTAACGGACTGCGTTTTCATTTATTTTAAAATCAATTGATTTGTTTTTATAATTATATTTTACAGAAATAATTGAAAGACCGCAGTTTTTAAAGTGGAAATCAAATCCTCTATCTGAAAAATGTAACTGGTTTTTCAGCCATTATTTTTTACGTTTAACCTAAGAAATAAACTTTGACATCAATCACGAAAAAGATAAATAATTAACAAGGTAAAATTTGGAACATGATTCTTATAACCCCATTAAGAAATCATGAAATAGGTTATTAGCCTGGTTAGTAGTTAGTTATTTGTGTGGCCTATGTTCTCGTAGTAATTTCATTTATTTTATTAAATCATTGTTAGCAGCATCGGTGGCACAATAATGAACACCGGCCAAGTGCGTGTCGTGCCACGCGCAATGTAGGGTTCCGTAGTTGTCCATCGTTACTACAATATATTTCAGCAATTACTTCATTTAAATAACTTTTTATGTTTTCTTCTATGGATTTTCTATTATGTAAAAATTTTTCTTATACATGAGTTAAACGACTATTACTCTTAAACTAACTAATCTATCTTAACCGTTATGATTTTTCTTAAAAGGTCATGAAAAGCACTATTATCATATTTTTTCCAAATTTTACAAGCCAATAGTTTAGCTTCTAAAAGGGGAGGGGACGCCCTACGCGATTAAAAATTAGCACTTTCGTGTTTAATCTTTTGCACACGGATCCCTAAATCGAAAAATAGTCTTAGCAACCCCAAGTCATTTTAAAGGATTTATTCAACGATACCTAACACGATGGGTGTTCGGTATCGTTGGGATAGACGATGAAAAAAAAACATCCTCACGTTACATGTATAGGAGCTATGCTAAAAAAAATATTTTAAAAATTTTTTTCTACCACTGTAAATTTTTGTTTTTAGCAATTCCATGCAAGGTTTTATTAAAGATAAATAACACTTGAAAAAAATCATTGACCTCAGGTGGGACTCGAACCCACGTCCCATCGCATGCCGGGCAAGTGCTTTTACCAACCAAACTACCGAGGACGTCACGTGACACGATGAAATTTCTCAAGTGTTTCTTCTCGCTGTCGAAGCCAGCGTATCTCTGATCAATGTTGTAGCTATATGTATAGCTGAGTAGTTTACTACCCGTCAACACCCGATAGAAATATTTTTACAAATATTTGACTATTGGTTAAGATCAGAAATGCTTAAACATTGTAAATTTTTGTTTTTAGCAATTCCATGTAAGGTTTTATTTATCTTTTATTCTACCACTTTGTCGGCGTGATTGATACACATCCCTCCACAAAATAACAGCTCTCTAGTATCAACAGTCTCCAAGCAAAACCTCGGACGGACAGACAGGCAGACAGACAGACGAACATTACGACACTATAGAGGTTCCTTGTCAGGACTACGGATACCTAAAAATAGATGGATTGTAAATATGATCAACAGATTAACATTATTAAAAAAACAAATTTGCAATTATGTTGATTAAAATTATTGATTGATTTTATGATTAATGTCAAACGTTTTGTTTATTTGATGAAATGCAAGACGTTCATAAACGAGCGGCGAATGAATTCAATTAATTTTGATAAGGTACTTTTATTAAAATTTTGATTAGCGTATATAACTTCCAAACGACAAACGACACATCAATTAAGCTAATTCCTTTTTGTTGTATTTGTAACTAAGACAAGTTTTGAGATGACGATGCCTCTAGATTCAAACTCAAACTCAAGCGTTTATTTGCCAAGAACACAATAAATAAAGATAACATTATTTTAAAAGTAAGTATCGCATGTGTTCAGCCTGCTCGCTGACGTGCAAAAATTCAGTTATAAAATTACACATAATATTGATGTCAATTAAATTAGAATAGAATAATTTATGTTAGGTACTTTAAATTAGATTAGATATTAGAATGTTGTCGCCAATTAAAATATTCATTAAAATTATAAAAACATTTGTCCAAAAGCCAATTAGTCATTTTCTTCTTAAATATTGGTTCAATTCTAAATCACCTCAAAAAAAATGTCTGTCTGTCTTACACACCTTGCATACAAGTTCTTAAGGACAAGTGATTCCAAAAGACAAGGTTAACCCGAATTTCCATACGAATGGGTAAGTAATGCTGATATGGTATAAATTTCTATGTAGGCACTTACTATTTAGCAATCACACTAACTAGACACATTGAAAGCAATTTGAATGGAAACTTGATAGCAGTTACAAATTGGAGCGTGGATTTAATTCAGATAAGGAAATTAGCTTAATTCTTGTAACATTCCATCTCAGAGCTCTTAAGGTACCGACATAAGTAAGGTCTGTGCCTAAACTTATATTAAAGTACCAACTTATTGTTCACAAGTATGTCTCTTTTGCGTACTCCAATATTTAGTCGGAGTTGAGACTGACTAATTAGTGCTTTGAATCGATTGCCGCTACCACCTGTGCAAAACAAAAATGGTAAGAAACATATAGGTCAAACTGAGAACCTCCTTTTTTTAAGTCGGTTAAATATAGGTTATTAGTTGACAGAATGGAGTCAATTCGAACCAAGTGCCATATTAGGTACAAATTCTAATTTATTTCGAGCAAACGAAGATATGACATTCAAAATCAAATAGTAACACAGTTGGTTTCTCTATTTTTCATAACAATAAACTATAGTATTTACTACTATTTATTACTACTATAGTATTTATTACTACTCATTTAGCCGTTGAAAAAAAATGCTTAATTGGTATGCCTTTTAATTTCCAGTCACAGCGACAAACAAATCTATATTACAAAATATTATACAGATTCAGGCGTTTATCGTACCAAAACTATTATAAGAATTCCAATGAAGCATTCTATAAACAGACTCCGTCAAACAATATCAATATCACAGAATATATATTTTGTCTATTGTGTCAATATCATGAGCAACGTGTGAGCGATCAAACAGTATTGTGTATGAGAGACATATTTATAAAGCATTTCAAATTAATCTAGAGTTCAAGCATGAAAATCAGATCGTGTGTGAATTTGATTTCTAAATTCAGCACCAAATTTTTGTGAAAATTTGAATCATGGAAATTGTTAAAGTTCGTTGGGTTAGGCCTATATTTAGCAGTGGACGTCCTATGGCCGACATGATGATGATGTTGTTACTGCGAAAATGATACGTTCGTTTGGTCATAATATGTTCAAAGTGAATCACTGGGCCACTACACCAGATAGGGGATGAAACAAGGGCAAACAGATTCGAAAGAATTTTGCAGCGATTGGAGGCTACTAGGGAGCGACTGGCTTTTTTAAAACTAATAAACCTATATAAAAGCGAGGGAACCCAATTGTTATTTATCATCGTTATCATCATCGTCATCATTTCAGCCACCGGACGTCCACTGCTGAACATAGGCCTCCCCCAGTGACTTCCAGATTGACCGGCTGGAAGCGGCCTCTAATCAGCGAATCAGCGGCTTCCTGTAACCTTTACCAGGTCGCCTGTCCAACTTATGGGTGGACGTCCCACGCTGCGCTTGCCGCTTGTTATTTATAAACTTGTGAAAATAGCAGGCAATTCATCATCACAGGCCTCTCCAAAAGGAGGATTTTGCCATAATCGCCACGCTTGGCAGGCGGGTTGGCGATCGCAGTTTGGCCAATGGTGGAGAGAAGACGCTGCTGCCCGTCTTCTTGTTGCGGTTCTCCTGTAGTCGCCTCTTACGACACACATAGGAAGAGAAGGGGTGGTGCTATTCTTTTAACGTGCCGGCACCACACGACATGCAAGCAAGCAGGCCATTATAAACTCTGATGATCATACTCTTATCAATTATTATAAAATTAAAAATAAAAGCATTGCAATCATTTTAGAATTTTAATTATAATTATTTATCAGAATTTATATAGGGCGCTTTATATTTTTTCATACAAAATGGATAAGTTTATTATTTAAAACTTACGTCATAGTAAAATGGTAGAATAACCTAAATAAAATATTAAACCGGATTAAATATTATATTTGTGAATACTGGATCAAATCGTTAAAATAGATACTCCATACATTATCAATGTATAATCGAGGTAGATCGTTACTCTGTATGAATCATCTAATTTATTTCATTGTTTCAATGTTAATCCCACAGTGCAAACTTTCAGTTAAACATTTCACCTTGTTTAATATTGAGACTCACTAAATCTACACACACTGTTTTTCTTGAGGATGTCACAAAAATATAAATACATTGCCAAATAGAAGATTTTTCCTTATCCTAAACTGAGTATAATAAAGCCTATATTATCATATTATGAATAAAGATCGTTCTAATATTTATCAAAACTATTTCCGGGACGTCGAGAAAGCCAGTCGAGTCAGTTAGCGTTGCAAATCGGTCAACCGAAAATAGCTATAGTATCGAAGCAGAAATTATATGTTTTTATCGCTATTTTAACATCCTGAATACAAAAATATCGCTATTAATGAGAAACAGAAACTTATTATAAAAAGGCTTCGAATTATCGATTTCTTTTTATGTATGATTGAAAAAGTAATACTGACTCATAAAAAATATAACCTTCAGAAAAGTAATATGACCAGCCTCCGTCCGTGATTACCTGTGTAGGAGAGATACAATAACATTTTGTTTTTCCCAACACAAATCAATCATTGGAAAATATTAATTAGATTTAAAGCAAACATATTAATAAGCAATTGAGACAACATACATACGACGACGACAAGCAAAATAATAAATTACTTTCTTGTATAAGTCTATAGCACTACTTTTGTGACCCTTCTGACAATTTTAAAACAGCTAAATTCATGTTTATTCCGGTAATCACCTATCTGATCCTTATTTAAAGTATGAATTCTAGCCAAAGGGTGATATATCGTCACTTTCGTGGAAAAGTCGAAAAAAAAATTGCCGGCTGATGCAACCAAATGGCTCCGAGTACGAAGTCATAAATTTTTATTAACGAAGATTACCTATAATAAATCATTTTTTTATATTTTTATGTTTATCTGTAAGTATTTATGCTAATAATGTTTAGGCACTAAAATTAAATTATTTGACAGTTCACAGTTTGAAACAATGCTACATGCTTCAAGCGGCTACAAAAGCGAAATAAGCTTCTAGGTCAGTACATTGAGCTAGCGCTATTGTAATGATACGCTCAAAATGTTGCGATGTTAACATTTTACACGAGAATTCTGCTGGTGAGTTCTCGCATTTAGGTATGCACTGCTACACCACGTTATCGTTGGTCAACGTTTTCACTCCATTACTCCAAAATTCATATTTATCATGTCATGTTGCAGGCAATATATCATTAATGTGCAAATCATTTTGTACACAATTTAGATTTCTTGCAACAAATTAACCTTGTAAAAGGTTTAGATTCTATATTTTTTACAAATTAATTAAAATTGGAGTATTACGCGTAACTTGAGACAAACCTACGAAATATTATTGTTATAAATCAATAAATATTAGACAACATCACAATTTAATGCTCTAATCATAGGGTAAGTAACTAATGCACTTGTGTTATAGAAATCATAAACAACGACGGTCGACAATACCAGACCCAAGCCAATATATATAAGAAAAGTTCGTATGCTACATTGACTCGCCTGGGAATCAAAGCCTGAACCTCAGAGATGGTGACGCCAAGTCCGGCGTGCTCGTCTATCGGCTACGGAGGTTATGGTGACCAAGGTTTTTTTAACACCAACAAGTGCCCAAGTTTGGAGGAATTTAACATAAATCTGGTTTCCAAAAATTTTTGTTTGTTCTTTGACTCTTTGTTAGTTTTAAATTGCAGACAGAATAGTATTTTTATTCATCGAATACATTGCTTCGCACCTTTCTTGGCGCACTTAATGTTTATATATGAATTACACTTTGAAGCTTCACAAAAATATAAAAAATAATAAAATAAAAATTTCAAGTCATTTTAATTACATCAAAATTAAATTTAAATGACTTGAAATGATTTGATTACTTTATTATAAGACTAGAATATAATCTTCGATTTCATTCTGAAATAAAACAATTAAGTTCCATTATGCCATCAAAAACAAAACTTGTAAAAAAAACCAAGTCTCGCAACTCAGTTCTTCTACCGTGAAAAGCTATGAGATCTATGTAATACCAAGTCGGTTAATTTAAGCAGTCTCTACATAAGGGACCTTCTGTCTTAAGTTATTACGTAAGTAGCTAACCTAAGAACATCTTAAAGTGACCATATCAATATTAAAAATATTTTATGTTTTAAATAAATAAATCGACTTGGCAATCGCATGATAACACAGTGTATCTCACAACGAATACTTAATATATGAAATTAGATTATTTTCGATTGCCAAGTCAATCTATTTATTTAAAACATAAAATATTTTTAATATTGATATGGTCACTTTAAGATGTTCTTAGGTTAGCTACTTACGTAATAACTTAAGACAGAAGGTCCCTTATGTAGAGACTGCTTAAATTAACCGACTTGGTATTACATAGATCTCATAGCTTTTCACGGTAGAAGAACTGAGTTGCGAGACTTGGTTTTTTTTACAAGTTTTGTTTTTGATGGCATCTCATTTCTTTTTGTATACGTAAGTTATATAAAACGTGGTTTGTGTGTATACCTGCGATATCGCAGTAAGACCCAAAGGTTGCCTTTCTGTGACGAACGGGAAGCGTGATAGCCGCGGCGCGGGAAAGCCACCGCCGCCGGCCGCGGTTATGATTATTAGTGTCCTTTCTTTCATGACAATTTCGGACAATTTAGTTTATCTAATAAGTACTTTGCGTGATTTTGGTATAACTTCATAAGACATGCCCCAATCCTTTTTTTTTTTGCATTCCGTTGATTGACCATTTTTACTAGCTTTTATTTATTACAAGCTTTTAGTTAGTTTTACCTGTCCCGTTGTCTGTAATCAAATCTTGCAAGTTAAATTTGATTCCCTTCCCTTTACCGATTGACCTGAACTTTTGCAGATATGTGTGAACCGCGTGACTATGCAATATTATGATGAATGTTACTGATCTGATGATGGAGCTGGAAGGTGGACATAGGAACTCTGTAGTGAAATGACGCAACCCCATCGAGTTTCTTTGCTTTAAGATGGTTACTAGGGTCTGATCTGATGATGGAGCTAAAAGGTGGTCATAGGAACTCAGAAAAGAAACGACGCAACCCCATGGAGTCTCAGCTTGTTTGATTCATCTTGACAAGAACTTTGGTGCTAGTTAGTAACCACAGGGTCCGATGATGGAGCTGGAAGATAGCCATAGGAACTCAGTAATTAAACGAGATAACCCGATCTAGTTCGGGATCGCTTGAATCGTATTGGCGAGTTAGTGCTTTGGTGCTAGATGGTCACTAGGTTCTGATGATGGAGCTGAAAGGTAGCCATAGGAAATCAGTAATTAAACGACATAACCCGATAGAGTTTGGGCTCGTTTGATTCGTCTTGACGAGTATTTTGGTGCAAGATGGTAACCAGGGTCTGATGATGGAGCTGGAAGGTGGCCATACGAACTCAGTAACTAAGCGACACAACTGCGTCGACTTTGATTCGTTTTGATGGGTGGACTGTATTTGATGGGGAGTGAGTGTGGTGACAGGCGATGGTTTGGTGGACGAGAATGTGCGACCCCATTATCTTTGGGAAAATAAGTTCGTTCGTTCGTTCGTTCCGTTTGTTATGAATGTGGATTCTGACTATGATAACATGTTTGCTACGTACTTTAAAATATGCTAAATGTTCTTTAATGTTTCATCAAAACACAAATTTTATTTAAGTTTGTTTGCGCTACGAACTACGCCGTAGTCGCCGATGGCGTATTTTTGATGCGAGATTTTCGCGTAAAAAATTCTAAAAAGTTAATCCTTTCGTTTCATTCCGTTACTTGGGGAGCACCATTTCATCAAAGTACGACATTGATGCCGCAATTAACAGCATAATCGGTGCTGCTGCAGCAGCCTTTGGCAAATTAAACACCAAGGTCTTCCGCTCGCATGACTTGAAGTTAGCCACTAAAGTTGCTGTTACATGGCTATCGTGCTGCCTAATATTTTGTACTCCGCCGAAACATGGACACCGTATCGACGCCACTTTCGCCAACTAGACTGTTTCTATATAAAATGTCCGATCGTGTGCGTAATACTGAAGTCTTGAGACGAGCCAATGTAGGTGGCATTGAGTCATATCTTATGAGACGACAACCTCGCTGGTGTGGCCATGCTTCGCGTATGTCTGAGGAGAGAGCGGCGAAGCGCATTTTTTACTCTAAGCTTCAGGAGGACAAGCGTAAGCATGGCGGACAACTTTTGATGTACAAAGATGTGCTGAAGCGCCATATGAAGGGATGTGACATAGATCCTTCTCTCTGGGAGGATTTAGCATCCAACCGTGGAGAGTGGAGAACGCGCGTGAATGTCAAAGTCGCTGACTCCCGGCGGCTTTCTCATCTTGACGCCCAGCGCGATGAATTGAAAGCCCGACCACCTGCGGCTATCAGTTATAATTTAAATAACGGTGTGCTAACATGTCCTCAATGTACGCGTCCCTTTGTCAATAAAGTTGGGTACGTAGGCCATGTTATGGGCATGGGCACACGAACGACGACAGCAAAATGGGGAGTAGAAGTGGTCGCTGTAACCGAACTCGGTTAGGAGGATTATTAACGAGTAATAAAGGCATGTTTAAAAAAAACCTTTTTAATTTTATTACAAGTTACCATTGAACATAATCCATAACCGCAAATGTAACTTTGTAATCCTATATATTTATATGGGATTACAAAGTTATTTATGCAGTTTGTGTATCTAGAAAACTGGACTAAAATTGTAAAATATTTTAATTTTTCCTTGATTGATACACTAAACACTAATTGAATTCAAAATTTGAAGCTTCTATGTCTACTAGAAGTGCCTTAGAGTTTTGATGATCGGTCAGTCAGTGAGTGACAAAATTAAGAACTTTGACTTGTTATAATTCTTACCCTACTGGTTCAAATTGAATGAAATTTGAAATATACCGCGTTTATACAATGCTTGCCTGGTTACTAGAAATACACGCTTCTAGTTAAATCCACAACGAAGTTATAGGGGGTCGAAAATGGGCCGAACTGCTTCGAGAAAAGTATAGTACGGCTGTGCCGCTTTTTTTTGCTCGAAGTCGAGCCAAGTGGCGGGGGCACTGCCGTGCCCCCAGATAACACAATTGTATTCTCATTTAACATTGTTTGCCAACTAAAGGGCTCATCTTATTAAAGCCGTCTATAATGGAATTTCTCGTATCTCTAATGAAAGGCGCGTTTTTCGGGATTTTAAAGTAGCTCATGGTCTACACAAATAATGTAGGATTCTAATGGTGAAATATTGTTTTCAAATCGGTCCTGTGCTTTCGGAGCCTATTCAATCCAAACAATCAAATCTTCTTCTTCATAATATTCATCAAAAAACTAAGCGTCTTATTCCGCCAAGATAGGGACGAATCTATTTCATATATTCGTCGTATCAACCATAACGAGGCAAAACCCCTGAAAGGGGACACTCTCAGAGCGTAATAAGAAAATATTACGGGCAGAGAAAAAGTGTTATATTAGTAGAGCTATTTACCAACGCAATATTTGAATTGCCAATGTTATAGATATATTTCGCAACTCTATTAAAGTGCATAGTTACATAAACAATTTGTAAACTGCTTACGAGCTTGTAGGTAATTGAAATCCGTTCATGGATTGTTTAGCGGTGACCGCCAACACCCTCAAGAAACCACTTTATTCAGATAATAACACTAAATAATTCAGCCATGATTCAAACTTGGTATCCTTGTCTTGTCTGGGTACGGAGATCTGATGGCAATTGCCATCGTTAATAGCTCTAAATGTAACGTGCTCTTTTTGCATCTAAAAAGGATCGTGGTCAAATGATCCCCAGGAAAGGGAGAAAGCGCAAGGAAAATCTCCAATCCCAACTACTACGGATGGTATCTTAAAATATTTTTTATCCTTTGCTGGCAAAAATGAAATATATACCTGCCCATGCAAAGTTACGGCTTTCTAGTACCAAGAGTCTCGCATGGCAAAACTATAAGTTCAGTCTTGATTTAGTCAACCTATTTTTATTTAAAAACATAACCGGCCTTATTACAATAAAGATGGACTAGGTTTTACCACCAATTCTAAATATGGGTCATTATTACCGAGATATGTCTGATGTGTCAACATTTTAAATTGGTTGGTTATTTTTTAGACATGGTTTAAACCTAGTCTATCTTTTTTGTAATAAGGCCAAACAGGTTTAGGTAGGCACTAATGCAATTTTAAAGAAAATAACAGACCCTTAACTTTAAGTTTTTAAAAATAGCCACAATGCCACAAGTGGCATCATCCCTATTCTTTTTAATAATCAATCGCATTTCGATAGCTAATAAAGATATGTTAAAATAATTTCTTGCAATTAATATCGAAATGCGATTATTGAAGGCGGAAGGAAGGAATTACGAAGGCTAATTATAGGCAAGACTGGATGTGTAGCTTCACATCAATCTGGTTCCTTCATCATCATCATCATTTCAGCCACAAGGCATCCACTGATAAACATAAACCTACCCAGTGACTTTCAGATTGGCCGGCTACACGTACGTGGCAGGTTTTCTTGTTAAAAAAGAATTAACTTAAAAAAAGAGCGCACCTCTCTTTGTATTTAAAAATAATTTTGACAATTCAAATGTCATAAACATGACCACATAAGTAATTGCGTATGAATTTATTTGGTCCAAAAAAATTTAGAAATCCAACAAAAATTGCCTAAATTCCTGTAAAATGCCAAATACGAGGCGTCGGAGATTTTCAGTACAAAATGACATCGCTGGTCGTGACTCATCTAAAATGCAAAATGGTCTGCAAGCCAGGTAAACGAACGAACGCCTGATTCCAGCTATGAATACTAATTTGTGTTTTTATAAATTTATCTAATAAAATTTCACTTGTCTCGGAAATTTAGCTCCTGTTCACTGGACTTCGTTTTCTTTTGTAGTGTAAGTAATTTGATTTTAGTGCCTGCTAGTATTTAGCAGGAAGAGCGTTTATGACAGGACGATGGAGTGAAATTTTATTGCATTAATGGGATATCCTTTTTTCTTATTTAGCTTATGAAGATATTGTGTCTCTTATTTCATTCGTTACTTTTATCTTTTTCTAGTCGTCAAGAATTAGACGATTCAAAAAGTATTGTTTCTATGAAGTCATCCAAAAATAAAATGTTTCCCAATAGCTCTAAAAACACCAGTAACCTTCATATAGTTGCTGAATGTCAAAGTTGTGTATCAACTGTCAAAAATAAAGCCACAATGGACAAAGACGTCACTGCTAGTTCTAGTAACATTGATTTCTTCGATGTACTGTATGTTGATGATTTACCTACAGACCAATCCATTGAAATAGTAAGTCAAAGAGAATCTCAAGTAAAAGAGAGAGACCCGAGACCAGTGAACAGGGATAAAACTCCACTAAGACGGGACAAATATCCACGGCAGCATCGAATTAAGGTTCGGAGTCCAAGACGACGGATGCCTACTATGGAACAGAAAGCGACTGAGAATATCCACAGATCTGTTGGTACTGGAACTATAGACTGGGAACAAGAAGTGGAAGTGTGTGTGGAGACCTTGACTAATTTATCAGAGCCCGTGACTAATTTATCAGAACCTGTGACTAATTTGTCAGAGCCCGCACCAGAGCATCAGAGAGTGAGCAATCATTCGCTGGACGATATGTGCCGTATTTGTCACGGGGGAGAGTCGTTGTCGAGTGAGTTGGGGCAGTTGATCTCTGCGTGTGCCTGTCGAGGCACAGTGGGAAGGGTTCACGTGAAATGTTTGGAGCGGTGGTTGACAGAGTCTGGAAAGTCAAGATGTGAGCTGTGTGGTACAAGATATGCAACGCGAAGGGTGCACCGGTACGGAGTGCCTAGGGCACTGCTGATGTGGGTGCTGAGTCAGAATGCTAAGCAGGTACGTGAGCCTCTTATGTTTAATTTACTGTTTCCCGCGCTACTTAAACTGCAAGTAGTGCACGTTATTTTATACCTTTAAAAATGCGCTTTTAGAGATAGATTTTTTGTCTACTCTATGTCATTTTAGTATACTTCAAATATATTTTGGCTAGCTATCATTTTCGTAGCGTATTTTTTGCATGTCACTGCAAAAGATTAATATTTGTAGATGATTTGCTAAATTAACATATTGCGTGCTCATGGTAAATCAAAAAGAGCATTATTATTTATTCGAGGAGACGGTGATCCGAAACGAAACACCTAAACTATGAATATAATTATTAATTCAATACAAAGTAATACTCATTTTCAGGCATTCGTCGTATTTTATCAATTAAATTTGTTACCTAGAAAACAGAAATTCAATAATGATTCCTCAGTATAATTATTTATTATCAGAAGATGGTTAACATAAATCCACAGCATAATAATATATTTTACAAACTCAAAACAATCCAGACGGCCTTATGAAAGTTCATCGACATTGTCTACCTAACTCCTTTGTAAATAATATTATGTTCGTTTTCTATGTAAATTGCCAAAGTTGACAACCCTATTTAGTATCAGAAGTCCAATAACAATCCGAAAAACTGGCCAAGTGCGAGTCGGACTCGCGCACGAAGAGTTCCGTACCATTATCTATAAAAACGTCCAGAAAAAAACACGTTTGTTGTATGAGAGCCCCCTTAAATATTTGTTTTATTCTGGTTTTTAGTATTTGTTGTTATAGCGGTAACAGAAATACATCATCGGTGAAAATTTCAACTGTCTATCACGGTTCATGAGATACAGCCTGGTGACAGACGGACGACTGACAGACGGACAGCGGAGCCTTAGTAATAGGGTCCCGTTTTACCCTTTGGGTACGGAACCCTAAAAAGACAAAAGTAAACTATAAAACCAGCAGGGCTAGCATGCGCGCAATTGTTATTTTATCGATAGACAAGACAAAATTTGTCTTCGACGATAATTTTGTCGTTTTTCCTAACCTAACGGATCACAGACGTCTCGAATCCTTTTTCTTAATATTTTCAGGGTCTCCCGTTATTCGTAGCCACTTACTTATATTTACGTTATAACACGGCATTGCCATGATATTTTGTTTTTTTCTATGTTATCGTTGCAGACAAAACGACATATTTACGTCAGAATTCGATAAAATGCCACGACAAAATTTTATCGTGTTGCGCATGCTAGCCCTGCTGGTACTTGCTAGCGCACAGTCAGAAAAAATCGATTAGCCTTGCAAAAAACTAGAAAAAACTAGTGAAAAAACGTAGAAATTGATATTTTTATGACATTGCATCTATTTCTTTAGGAATAGAATTACGGTACGCCACATGTACGGATGACAAGCACAATCAGTATATTTATTAGAGCTTCATAATATTTTTTAATACCATTCGAATAGAGATTATTACTTAGTATAATTTTTTATTTATGTTAATTCTTACTACATTTCCTTAAAACGAATCTTGTTAGTAAATATTTTTATCTTTTACGATTTTACTTACAATCCCACTAATATTATAAATTCGAAAGTTTGTACGACATAAGACTAAGGTGACTGATATTGTCCAAAAATGTAGCAAGCTGTAGTGGCAGTGGGCTGGCCATGTCTGTCGCAGAACCGACGAGAGGTGGAGCAGGAAGGTTCTCGAATGGAGACCACGCTTAGGCAAACGTAGTGTAGGACGCCCCCCGGCTAGATGGACCGATGACCCGAAAAAGGAAACTGGCAGCGTCTGGATGCAAAGGGCGGGATATCGTGCGCTGTGGCGCTCTTTGGGAGAGGCCTATATCCAGCAGTGGACTGCAACAGGCTGATATGATGATGATGATGATGAAAGTTTGTAAGGATGTTTGGATGTTTGTGACTCAATCACGCGTAAATGGCTGAACGGATTTGGATGAAATTTTGCACACATAAAATATGATCAGGATTTCATATGGAATACCTTTTGTGCCGGTTGAATGCTCTAGTAAGATATTTTTCAAAAAATTGTTCCTTAGTTAAACGTTTTCCGATATGTATCATACAAAACATCCAGTAATCCACGCAAACGAAGTTGCGAGGACAGCTAAAATCGCATAAAGTTAATAAACTAGCAGTTGACACAAATTGTTATAAATTCAATAAGTATAAGCTGTTTGATTTAAATATAAAATAAAATATAACAAATCCAGCTGTATTCGGTAATGGCATTATTATTTCGGTAGCAGCACCTATGATATTATTTCAAAGCTGTTTTTGATCTGATACCGAATCATGAATAGCATTTCCTAAGATAGTCCTAGATTCCGCAAAACTCATTACTGCTCAATACCAAACTTCAGCGTCGAATACGATGACTGAGCAAAACTTTATGCTGGAAGATTCCTCGGGATTTTTCCAGCAAACTTCGAAGTATTTGCTTTAGGAAAAAAGAAGAATGTTGCAGTGGAGACGGCACGAAATAAAATGGCAAAGTTTATCAACTAAACGCCTGCGACAATGGTTCTGATCTCTGCACTAAAAGTTTCGCAACCATTTTAAAATTGTCGCAATTTTATGTTTTTTCTCTCTTAATGAGGCACTGGTTTTTTTATATTTAGAATTAGATAAAAACGTAAGAAGGAGCTCATATTTACATGCTACAGAATTAATAATGTTCACTTGTAATTATTTTAATGAAAATGTCTACAGATTAAAATTATATGTACTATTATTAAAATTATATTACATACATTTAAAAAATGTACATTAGGACCTAATGCCAAAAGCATTCTCTACCAGCCAACCTTTAGGTCATGCAGAAAGTAAGTGATGCGGTAAAGGTCAAATTGAAAAGAATGTGGTTTTTTTCTAAATTTCACAGCTGATGGTAGACAGTCTAGGAATTATGCTGATGTCGCCTCTGGCAGTCCTGGCGGCTTGGCTCTCTGGACGTACTCTGGCTGGTCTGATGACGCAGGACAGCCACGCAACGCCGTGGCCGCTCGCCTCCACCTTCGTACTGGCCTGTATGACCCTTGTGAGTACAACATATTCTTTGAAGAGTATACTTTACTTTACAAATAGGTCAAATAAGAAGAATAGCTACTACCACAGTAGAATAGCACCAACAAAATATGATATGATTTGATATAGCGATTTATCAACACCCAACTTTCACAATATGATAATACATAACCGTCGTCTTGAACTTTTATCGAAACATCGAGCATGTCCGTGCCGCTGAAATCACGGTCACGGTCGCTGTTTAGATAAAGTTCATATTTTGACAGTTGGGTATCGATAAATCGCTACATCA
Organism: Anania fuscalis; assembly: GCA_950371115.1. Lineage (NCBI taxonomy): Eukaryota > Metazoa > Arthropoda > Insecta > Lepidoptera > Crambidae > Anania > Anania fuscalis. The sequence continues at coordinate 4,311,541 of OX493337.1, forward strand.
TATTATAATATCATATCGGTTTTGTTGGTCATGCTAGCATAGATTCCAATAGCTGTTACCTGAGTTGCATAGAGCAAAATACACTCGAAACAATCTTCAGCAATGCATAAGTCCAAGTCGCTGAATGTGATATCTTATGTAGTACTTTTTGCACAAAAATCCCACACAGAAAAAATGTAAAAAGGAATCTTACTGAAGAAAGATTGGTATTTCGCTTGAATTTCTTCGCTTCCCGGAATTTCAACGAATCAGAATTTGTGAATAAAAATTATCTAAATTCCGGATTTCAAAAGAGGAACACAAATTGGAGTGTTAATAAAATGGCTTTTAAATTAGATTTTAATCATAATAAACGATTTCTTGAATCTCATTGGTTAGTGATCAGTTCCATTCAAAATGAATTTGGCAATCTTATCCAAATTAATACTGACAATATTAAGCTTTTTAGCAAAACAAAAGTTTTCAGAGGATGTAATCATTTGTTTTATTTGAAAAACAACACAGCCAGCTATTTCCGTTTTTCACGAAACACGTACTTTCTACCGCAGCATGTTTAAACATGGAAAAAGTGAGGGCCCATTTCGTGTTTCACTCGATAGCCTGCAATTTTTGGAGCGTAAACTTGATTCTTTATCGCATTCAAAGTGACACTGCGCTAGTGTCACGTTAACGTTTTTTTATTTTTTTTGTTGTGTTTACAGTAATCAAAAGTTAAATGGAAAAGCACTATTCTTAGGTAATAAAAATATAAAATACTTGTTCGATTTTCTATAGTGCATGGACTATTCAAAATTACCTATAGTTAGATTTGGTAGATAAATTATGGTCATGGTGCCCTACAGTGGAACCTTTATAGGTCAACTTTAAGCATTGTGATAAAGTCAGACCTAAAGTCAGTTTAATCAGGTTTAAATTAACGTCTCAAATGGTAAATAACTCCCATTTCCAGGTGTGCTACTATTGTTGGATAGTGTCTGCGGCAACAAGGCACGCCCTAGGCTGGTGGATATGGTACCGGTCGCAGTACGAGGTCAGGCTGCAGTTCCAAGAGACTGAAGAGTAACCAACATCTTTACGGCAAAGGAGTTTACTGCCTTTTGTGTAGGACTGGACTCTTCCTTCATCCCTAGTTGGAAATTGGAAATATCTTGGAAAAAAATAAATTATCTGGGTCAGCAAGCTACTTTTGTGATTCCCGTAGGCGCTGCGCAAAAGTAGACACTTTTTGTTACTAACTCGGCACACCATTACAGAAAACTGAGTTGCTGTGTCCGGTAGCTGTGTAGCTCAGTACAATTTTAAGGAAATTTGTCAATGATGCTTGTGTCTTCAACTGGCGACCTTTCATTTACTACACCGCACACTTTTTGATCAGTGACGAATGTGTGTCAGGTGGAAGCAACTGGACACAAAAAGTGACTACGCATGTGCAGGGAGGGCTGATTTCATATTCACTGGTAGTTTGTATCCCACACAAGACACAAAAGTGTCTACGTTAGCGCAGCGCCTTAAGCAACAGTCCCCTTAGATTTAATCCTATTTTATTAGTAAACTTGCTTTTATTGAATAATTCTAGCGTTGAAGTACAACAAATTTAACTATGGGACTATGTGATATAGAAATCTCAAAAAAATTATATGTGAAAGTATGAGTGATTTTTGTTGCAAATACGTTGTTGGTCTCATAATCAAAGTTGTTATATTTGGGCAGGCAAATTACTTCTAAAAGAAATAAACCAATAAACTTGTAATTTTTATTATTAACGGGTTAGATAAGGTAGAATGTAAGTAGAGACCAGTCATTCGTTGATCCTGATTGTCATATTTTTTTAAATTGATATACCGTTAAAATTGTGCTAAAATCTCCACAATTATACGCCTCGTTATAAAATAAAATTTTGGTTTTATTTTATTGTGAAAATGAAAATTAACGTCATACATAGCTAAGGAGCTACTTATTATTACTAAGCTAGATTGTTTATTTTTACTCAAAATGCCAATTTATTTAGTAAGGTTCTTTGCAGTAGCCCTACTGCAAAGCACCCTTTAAGTACTATATATTGTCTAGTGATGAGACAAAACGGCGCAAGAAACTCGAACAGTAAAAAAACCGGCCAAGTGCGAGTCGGACTCGCACGAAGGGTTCCGCACCATTATCTATAAAAACGAGCAAAAAAAAATCACGTTTGTTGTATGGGAGCCCCCTTAAATATTTAATTTATTCTGGTTTTTAGTAGTTGTTGTTGTAGCGGCAACAGAAATATAACATCTGTAAAAATATCAACTGTCTAACTATCACGGTTCATGAGATACAGCCTGGTGACAGACGGACAGCGGAGTCTTAGTAATAGAGTTTCGTTTTACCCTTTGGGTACGGAAACAAAAAAAGTATTTCAACCGAATCTTGAAGTGTCAAAAACGGCTTATTTAATTATATAATTTTATTAGTAATTGTGCAGCCTCCGTGACGTGATTTCCCAGGAGAGAAAATACAAATAGGAAATTGGTAATAATAATAATAAATCTTAATTTCTCTTTGTTTTGACAGGGCGTAGGAAGCTGTGTTTTGGCAAATTAACGAGGGTTCCCGAAATACCAGATTATTCTGATTCTGGCGACACAAATCTAGTGTGTGTTTTTGTGAAAATGCGAATTTAACTAATTTCAGCGTAGTTAGCAACACACCTTATGACTACGTTACATACGTACATACGTAGAGGTACATAAAAATGAATCCTTATTTTCCTTGGTCACGGCATCACGCGTGAACGGCTGGATCGATATCGCTAATTCTTTTTTGTTGTGTTTGTTATTGTCAGGAAAATTGCGCGGAAAATTAGAAGATTTAAGAAAACTAAAGACCACGGGAACGAAGTCGCGGGCAACAGCTAGTAAAATATATTTTTTTCAGAATAGAATATGTTATTTCTAACCCGAACAGCTGGTACTGGTTGACTGGTAGGTACATGTACTCGTAAAAATATATCTCTATTCGATTCAGAAAAACACACTCTTGGCAAAACAAAGGATAAGAGAGTTAACGTAGGTATTAATTATGCCATTCCATTATCCAGACTCGTTGCGTAAATGCAAAATTCAATCGCGATTTGGCGAAATTTCAAATTCAATTTCGAAAATACTAGACTTCTGACTTATGTTTTAGGAATAAGGTCGCGTAGAGCCACCTTAACACGATAATCTTGTTTTCCGTGAAACCCCTCGGTTTTTGCCGAAAACACGGTTTACGCTATAATACGCCAAAATAATTAAGTTAGTAATGTAGAAGAACATTGTCCAATAAAAAGTCTAACTAAAAACATAACCCTCGTTTGGCAGTCGAGTAATAACATCATCTATCAGCAAAATAACTGTTGTACAAATATGTTCATGGTGCATAACATTTACTTTGCCAGTAACTTTCACGATACTTAAAGCAATTTTGATACTATTTTTAAGATACCTAATCTTATTTATAAAAGCAGTTAGTATCTTCTAGGACGTAAGTTTTAAAATAAAGTTCAGTTTAGGAGTTCACACAGGAGACTGAGGACAGTGAACTTCGGAAAGTCAATTTGCTAAATTAACCCTCCCAGTAGCTGATTGTCGTTAACTATAAGTACCTTAATGCTCGTTGTCAAACTTACAAACAAACAAAAATTAGTTGGAACTTTGATCTTGCTACGCCAATCATGATATTAATACGAAAGACGATAAACGAATATAAAACTCTACCCGTCTCGCTGACTCATGTCAGCGTCACAAGGTAAGAGATAGACAAATAAATAATAAATAAATAAATATTGGACAACATCACATACATTGCTCTGATCCTAAGGGTAGCTAAAGCACTTGTGTTATAGAAATCAGAAACAACGACGATACAACAACACCCAGACCCGAGCCAATATAGAAAAGTTCGTTTTCTACATTGACCCGACCGGGGAACCTCGGAGATGGCGGCGCCATTTAAAGTCCGGCATGCTTGCCTCTCGGCCACGGAGGTCGTCAAGAGCAGAAAATATTAAAATAGTTTTACGCAGTAGGCTCCAGCGCAAAAGCTTTAAACTTTCCAATATTTATTTCTAAATCGCGGAAAAGTAAACATAAGGCCCAGACCGTCTGGTCATGGTCATATGATCATATCATCTTTCCGCAGGCGGGCTCTAGGGTTGGGTCAGGCTCAGTCCCTCGTAAAAATACGCTTCACACTAACATTCGATCAAAGAACGTATCACACGTATGAGAGACGAACGCACTGCTAATCGTAATCGTAAATAAATCCAAAATCCAAATCTAGCAGTTCTTATCAAAAAAATTCTAGACAATTTACGTAAAAACTAGATTTTATTCACGTACATGTACTATCAACGTTTTACAAACATGATTTAGTATTAAAACAGTCATAATCAAAACTTTAAATATGATGCCAAAACACAAAGAAGTTAAATTCCGTATACTTATTTCTTGATAGAGCTGACATCATCTACCCACTCAGGCCAACTCCTGATCTCGCTGTACAGGTTCCTGCCAGGACTCAGGGTGGCGATCAGCTGCTTGTGACCCACCACGCGGTAGTCTGAAGTCAGGTGACCTTTTTCCACTCCACACTTTAGTAAAGCCTTTACGGCGTCCAGCTGTTGCGTTGTAGGCACGTCATCTGAAATTCAACGAAGAAATTGTATAGCTAGACAACTTTGGATTCCTGGATTCTTGATTCATAGATTTTAGGTTAGGTTAGGTCAACGATTCCTAAAGAAGGCCCTGCGGCGGTCTTGCGTGTGTTCTGCGCATCGTTTGTTGGAGAACCAGGGGGGAAAACAACGTTCCCCCCTGAAGTCGGGTGGCGCTCGCTGTCCAGCGAGCCACAGCTAGAGGCAGAACTGCAGACGAATGCCCAGGGCTGTCCTGGGGCGATAACTCGCAGTTCTAGCTCACTCAATGGCACCGGAGGACACCGTCGGTTTTTTAGTGGGTAGACGGGCCTCACTCTAAGATATAGAGCACAAAATCCACCGCTATACGTAATTTGTGTTCAGAGTCCCACATAATCCCCGGCTAACCCTCTGTCTGGCGTGGTATGCGTAATGGCATTTCCCTGACGTAAAAAAAATGATCAACGATTTCAAAGATTACACGAAAATTCACCCGACTAAGCTAAGTATCCATTTCCCGTCTCGGCGACCTGTTTTTTTATGATGCATGGGGTTTCTCACTTTAAGAGAAGTAGTTAGTGCAAAATGTTTCAAATAATGACTGGCAATAATATATCTACTCGTACCCTAATTTAAGGCGATTCCTCGTGTTGAATCGCTTGTCTTTAGGCAAGAATTAGTATTTTCCTTTATCATCTGTTTTCATCATTTAGAAGATTACCTTTCTCCACCATCACTAATAGATAAATACCCACTTCTATGCAAGAAATGAAATACCAATATCTAGTCAAAATGTAATCAGTTACGTTCTGATGTTGAAGACTGCTTAAATTCTCTGGTAATTATTTTTAAACCAAAAACCTGCACCAAAAATATCGACTGTAGTTAAGTAAGTATGTTTATAATGTATAATCATATTCGTCCGACGGCATTTTTAGTTATGTAAGTACCTTTGTATATAACATACTTTCATAGTTCCCAATGAAGGAGATGCCGATGGAGCGGCTGTTGTAGCCAATGGTGTGCGCCCCCACATGCAGCCAGCCGGAGCCTTCGTAAATCTTGCTGTTGCCGCCGACGTAGAAGCTGCATAAAATAAATATTGTACTGAATATACAGGGTGTACAAGAGAATAGGACACTCCTTAAAACCACGTGATCATCTGGTCATATACAACAACTTTTGCTATGGAAGCAACATTAAAATCGATATTTTTATTTTCAGCTTCGCCATACAAACTTACTCGTATACCTCGATGATAATGTATGGAGTGATCTGAATATAAAATCACGATTTCGATGTTGTTCCCATAGGAAAAGTTGTTGTATATGACCTGCTGATACGTGGTTTTAAGCAGTGTCTAATTCTTTTGTACAACCTGTATATATCATAGTTTACAAAAACAATAAAACACACTTTTACATTTTTGGGACTTGTCTAAGCGGATCAAATAAGCCCAAACACGAATGTTTTACCAGTTTGTACCACCGGGAACTACAATCCGCTGCAGATTTTGTAGATCCTTCTATAAAACTTTTAAGTGATTACTTGTCACTGAAGAGTTCTGCTTACACTATCCACTAACTGGCTCCATCATCAGATTAGCACGATGGTACACATACAATTATTAATTCGTTTTATAAAAGGTTCTACAAAATGCGTACGAGAATTATAGTTCTTGGAGTTACAAATTATCAATTTTGGAAATATCAAACTAATAACAGTAGTTTGCCGCGACTTCTCGCGATATTATAATCGAGATAGGTGTACCTGCCTTATAACGTAGGTAGCGTGTAAAGCCAAGCAGGCTAAATTTTGAGCGCAACCAATTTTTATTTAAAAATTGCACTTTAATTGACTTAAAATGTATTTCGGTAATTATTATTTTAAAAGTATATTGTTTATTTAATATTGTTGATTTTTTACATTCGCTTTTTTGTTGTTATAGGGCCCCAAATTGTAAACCCAAGGGCCCATGGCCTAAAACAGCCATGCCGAAACGCTTTAGAATCCGGAAAAAAGCAAAACCACTCACGAAGAGCCTATGTCCCACCACCCCAGTGTGTCCATGTGGTAATCCTGTGTATTCCGCATCCTGTCCTTACAGCTGTTGTCTGTGGTGCACATGGGAGTCGCTGTGTGTTGTATGATGACCAGATCCACCGGTCTCGGAAGATATTTCACGTGGGTGGGCTGCAATCCGCCCCATTGCTTTTTGGTGACCACGCTACAGTCTGAAAAGGGTTATTCAGGGTGTACAAGAGAATAGGACACTCCTTAAAACCACGTGATCAGCTGATCATATACAATAACTTTTTTTTTTAAGTAACTTCGAAATCGAGATTTGTATTCAGCTACTCCATACAAACTTACTTGCATAACTGGAAGATAATGTATGGAGCATCTAAAAAAAAACATTTCGATTTTGCTCCCATAGGTAAAGTGGTTGTATATCACCAGCTGATCACGTGGTTTTAAGGAGTGTCCTATTTTTTAATACACTCTGTATATCTTTATCTTAGTAACTCAGCCAAGCTGAAACAAGTATGATGAGGAGTGGGATATAAGTGGGTAAAAAGGGTAATTTGCGGTGGAGTGGTCTGTCTATTTGTGATTAGGATGTTTAGTAGGTGTGTGTAGAATGTTCCTCATATTTAGCAACGGTAGGAAGATTCTTCAGACATACACAGACAGATTAGATAGTACCTGAGGAAGATCCGCGTTCACATTTGATGCATACAAGACAAGATTTGCTGACGAGGCAGTGAGTCCAGGGGCGAGCGGTGCATATAGGCAGTGCCTACCCGATAAATGAAATGAGGTAGGCAGTAGGTACTTGCAAATGTGTGTCATTGATGAAAAACACAACATAGTATCTACTGCCTACCTCAAAATAATACCAATGCCCGCCACTGAGTGATTCGCAACGAGTCTCTAAAAGTAAGATAAAATTTCCAACACATTTAAGGAATATGATCTAGTTAGTTTGAAGATACAATTATCTGCAATTGGAATAACTCAAAACCGCTATCAGGTCTATCTGTTCAAATACAATGTACTTATGAATTGAGAATACTGTGAGAACAATGACGAATCTCAAGAAAATTTCTTTAATGTACGAGTATCAATAACAGTCATATTTGGTCATTTGGTGGTGATGTTAATAACAATCATTGAAATATGAACTTTATCCTTGTATATAAAAAATAGAAGGAAAAAAATAAAAGAAAAATAAGCAATTACTTTTTATTTACTTATCAAGTTCAATGTTGCTCTTATTTCCATGCAACTGAAAATGAGATTAAAGATAGATAACTTCATAAATAAAGTACTCACCTCCTCTCACGAACTCACTTAAGCAAACGCCAAACGCAAAGATTATAAACACGCAAAACATTTTAAGTCAGACCAAGCACCAGCTTTATTCAAAAGATATCTTAATACTAACAACGATGTCTCTTTAAGTTTTGAGATAACACTGCACCGAGCGGGAATAACCTGTGCCCTGAATATCATGTCTTACTCACTCGTCATACGGTGGGAAAGGGACAGGATATGAGTTCACAAACCTGATGTTCGATACGGCAAAACAATAAAAGACGATTACGTCATTAAAAATATCCCTACACGAAAAGTTCTCTGATGCAAAAAACTGTACCTACTCAATTAGTACAGTCAGGATCAATATTAAATAATCTTAATACGTATTTATGCGTTTGACAGTACTTTGTCTCGATTAGCTCTAAGAATAGGGAATTCCCTCAATCGGGATGTGTGGTGACCCCTAGCGGGGTTATAGTTTTTACAATAAATTCGTCGAGGAAAAAAACATTTATTGTAACAGATTTATAAAATATAAGGTAATTGTTTTAAAGTGAGTCGTGTTGTGGCGTTACAGCTTGAAGAGCGCATGTCTATGTGGTATTTTACCCCAGACAAGTGCACATCTTCTATCATGCCCTGTATCCTCCTCGCGTTTGCAGGTGTAGGGAACACCTGCAAACGCGAGGATCATTACAAGGCCACCGATAGTGCTATATCGGTGGCTGAGTTTTTGGTCTTCACATAATATATAAAAGCCTGAGTCGACACGCAAAGAAGTAGAAGATTTTAAAGTATTGCATATTTAATTCTTAATGTATTTCTATTATTTAAACATAGAGGTTTTGATGTATTGACTCTACAATCACACTCATCGGGTATTTTGTCAATGGTACTAAAAGTTCGATGTTTTGTCGCATGGTTTATTTATGGGGTTGTATTTGAGCAGTAAAACTGGCTAATTAAGAGAGGTTAACTTAATAATAGAGCCTTATTTAGATTAATCAATGCGCTAAAGTTAAATCCTGTTTAAGTTTCTTAGCAATAACATCGAGTTACGTTTTAACCAATTAATAATTTTCAGGCGTTAACAACGCGTACGTTACTGACAAACAATTAAAAGTATTTGTTGCAAATTAAACTTTAGTTATTTTTATTATAAAAAAGAAAGCGTTAATTAACGTTTGTCATCTTTTTGGATACGTAATAAACAAAATGTTTTAAATTACTGTCGAAATAAAAATAAAATGTCATTTAAGAACTTTTCATATGGGGCCGATATTAAAAAAGTTACCGAAATCTTTAAATGTAAATTCTTTTTATTTCTTAGTAGTACCTACAAAATAGGAAATGCTAATTGGTCATTTAGGTAAGTAGTCTTTTTTGACCGATTATTCTAAATCGTTTCTTAGCAAAAGTTGTTGAATTTGAGCACCATAAGTATAGATGTGCGTATAAATTACTTGAAGTAGATAAAGAGCTGTTAATTACTTCCGTTATTATGATTCACGTTGTATTTGCTTATAATTAGTTTCTTCGTACTGTAGGTATACCTACATCTATTGTCAAACAGTTTGTGCAAGAATTTATGTTTAAACTGTTAGCAAAACAATAAAATAAAATAAAATAAATAAAGCTAAACAAAACTAACGTTTTTTGATATCTGTCTCGCAGATCATTGTAAAATGATTAGGTACCTACTTATGTTTTTTTTTGAGATAGAAAGATGCCTTTGTCTCATTTTGTTATAAACATTCACGATTTTATTAAAATCGAAGATTACCTTCATCCACACAAATACCTTATAATACAACTTACAAACAATAATTGATTTTAAAAACATTGTTTTGTTCCTTACACAGTCATGATATTAAAAAAGTACAACAACAAAAACTTGATCTTGAGTAATTCTTGCACTGCCATGCCCAAGGAAATATTGTTCTGGACCTTGGCTTAAAAATCTTCCATAAAAACAGTTCCTGAAACAGTTTAAATTTGATTGAGATATCAAAAAATACATAGAAATCATGGCTGTTCCGTATGATCTGTGACGAGGAGTTTGTTGTCAAAACTACAGTATTTTTATATTTACAAATGTATGCAAAATCGGCTTATCGTGCACCATCTGCATAGTAATATCCACATAGATTTGTGGTTATTCAAATCTGCTATGAGGTGAGCTGAATTGATAAAAATGCAAAAAAAAATCCGAGTACGCAGTAAAAGCCGTTGGTTGGAAAACTGTTTTCAAAACTGTAAAGGACGGATTCAATGTAATTCTTTGGAATGAAATTCCAACATTTATTTTTAATAGTCACTGCAATTATTTTTCAGTAACATTTTAATGTGTTTCATCTTTGTTAAAATGTTGTACATTTTTAACAAAGATGAAACACATAAAAATATTCCATGATGGGGTTTGTTGTTTAAAACTAAAACATACTAAAAATTTATACAAAGTATAACGGAGCGTAATGTTAGCAGCGACTATGTTTTGGTACGCCATGTGTCAAAATCCGTGTCAATCCAGCTCTTTGCTCGCTTCTTTACCCGTACTGACTGCACTGAATGTTCTCTTTGTAACATGTTACATTATGTTCCGTTACGTCAGTCAGTACCAACCTTTAGAATACAGTTTAACATAATACTAATACCTCCTCAGCGAGTAAAACTCATGACGTAACCTAATATTATATTTTCTTCGTAGCAATCTTTTAGTATGATAAACAAGCTTCTGCCCGCGACTTCGTTAGCTTAGACTACAGAATGATTACTAATTAAGCTAGATACATAGAGGGCCCTATTCGGGGCTAATTTAAAAGTGGCATTATTGAATATCAATTGGATTTCATTGTAATTGTTTGACACATTTGGTATTCTGCTACTAATTTAATTAGTCACAATCGGGACACCCAAAAATAGTCACAATCGGCACTCCAAAAATAAAGCAGCTCCTAGTGCTTCACCTGAATTACAGTCTTATGCATGTAACGTTATTTTTGTATTATCAATTGTCAACTTTTTTTTAAACCGGGACTCAACTTACATTACATTTTGACACCACCAAAGTCACCGAAAAGTATGATTTATTGAGATACGTCATGCTATTTTTTTTCTGAAATACACAAAAACAATAAAGTCTATCTTAGATATCGTTGCGGCATAAAAAAGTAAAGTTAGTAATTAATACAATAATTCGGATATCATTGAGTGCTCTGTCTTTGGTCATTTGTTGGACACTATTTTGGGAATCCCTGTATATTACACCGGTGTACCCAATTTCAGCTAATTCCTTGCCGGTTGTAAGAAGTGTAATTGTAGTGACAAACAAACAAACGTTCACTTTTATAATGTTGGTACGATGAATAACTTACCTGAGTACTCAATCCATGAAACGGCAAACAATTTTTGCAATCCCATCTCATTGTAACACACAGTTCAAACGACTTTCTTTCCTCTTTTAAAACGGTTTTCTCGTCGGAAAATACGTTCCAACATCTGCCAGACAATTGAATGTCTTCTGTGAAACGGATTTGGGTACATCTCTATCGAATTCTCTTTAAAAATCTAAACGTGTATTACGCGCAGTTTATGAGGAAGTTAATGAAACAAACGAGACGAGAGTCAATCAACTCGATAGATAACACTTTGTCAATACTTTATTATATGGTATAATAATTACTGATGAAATATGTTGTGACGACTGAGAATATTTGTGGCGACTCATTTATGAGATCCGGTAAATCATGTGCGACTTAAAAAATATTAATCTCACGTCCAAATATTGACATGACTCGCGAATATGTAAAATGTTATATTTTTACCGTAACATAATATTAGAATGCTGCAAATCATATTTTTAAAGTATAAATATGGCACCCATAATACCTAATAATAATAAATAAATAATCGCGCAGTCATCGCCCGATTAATGCTTAGTGTCCAAAACTATTGGCAGCACTGTAAGTAGTTTGCTTTTTTATTGTTTTTTGCTGACGATTCGCGATTTTAAAGCCAGTATAGCTCAATTTTCGTTATCGCATTGCTTTTGCAAGGTACGTATTAAGGGTGCGGGATGCGTTACGTCAGGTTACGTTCACGGTCTAAAAGCACCCACAGACAAGTTGTCAAACCTGGCTACATGAACAACAACAGCTTGACAGCAGTTCGTTTATTTATCACATCGTGTCGTCATCAAGATCACGTGACAGCTTGGAGCGTTTAGGCGCGCAATTTTAATACTAAACTAATTGTACTTGATTTGTTATTTAAAATCAACGAATTTTTTTTTTGTGATTACTACGTGTCTATCTATAAAATTAAAATAGTTCTAATAATTTGTCAACATCCCTACTCAATAATTTAACTTGACATCTCCAAGCGTTTAGGGTAAAACAGGGACTTGCTTGACTGACATACGGACAAGCAGACAGACGGACAACGAAGTAACCCCATAAGGATTCCTTTTCACTTTTTGAGGTACGGAACCCTTAAAATGACACCGTCTACCATTAATAAAGTTACTTAAAAACCAGACTTTCACATACCTCTCTATTCATGTTCAAACTAACTCCGTCTAGAAATGCAACAAAACGCTCTGCCAAATATTGTAAATAAACGAGCTAAGAATAAGTTACAGTGACCTAATAAGTTCATTTAAATAGTTCTAAATTAAATAGATAAACATTGATAACATCCAGTGACACAGAAATGAAGAAATTACTGTCAGGTCAATATGCCACGCTATCTACGAGAGTTAATAAGCCTGTACTCTGTAGCAAGAGACACTGTTTCGCAGACTTTGTTTTTATAAATATAACACAATACATATTTTTCTCTTGTGTGAATGGTATTGGAAGTATTGGGACCGAATAACTGTCGTAAGAAATACTTGACTACAAAGTTAGTCCCCTTAATTGCGTTGTTTATCGTCTTGTTTTAAATCTTAGCTTATAGGTATCAAGACCCAAATTCACGTACCTCTCTGCAACGCAATCAAATGCACTTTTTACTGTTTCATCTCTCCAATCATTATTTTGGGGTATCTCATTACAGTTTTTGAATAATTTGAAAGCCATAACATCATCATCGTCATCATCTCAGCCTATTGCAGTCCCCCAGAGATCGCCAAAGTGCACGATATCCCGGATTTTTCATGCATCCACTGCCAGCCATCTTGCTAAGGTCTGTTAGGCTTAGTTAAGAAACGTAACATTTTTTTAGTAGGCCTTCAAATTAAATCGACCCTGTATCTAGTACGATGTACGATATACTGAGCCGAGCCAATCCGATTTTGTACTGAGCGTGAATATTTGTTGGTCACTTAGTATCTAAGTATCCTCTTTCCTTCGGGCTCCCAATTTCCCAAAATTCCATAATCAAGGTTAGTGTCTCTAGGATATAAAGGATATCCTTTTCTGCTCTAGTTGGGTTTAAAAAGGATTTTTTAGCCATTTTCAACAAGCAAAAAAATTACTCGAGCAAGAAACTAACATGGATATTGAAAAAGAAATACAATAACAAGCCAAATTAATTTATGCAACATCACAATTAGTGTGATATGAGTTTCCATCGGACGGTTAATGAAAGAGCAAAGTGACCTGGCTAAATTATGGAGTCAGCTATTAACTCGCATTATGCCCTAGTCAAAAAAGAAGTGAAACAGTAGGCGCTGTTCAGCTGGTAAAATAACTGAACTATGACATATGGCCAAGGGGAATATATTAAAGCTAAGACGATAGTACTTTTGTATTCAATAATAACATTATAGCATCGAGTTAAATTAACAATTTTGAATATGTCAACCGGAACAGATTATTAGAGAGAAAGAGAAAGAATGCTATTCTAACTTTACATTGGCGAACGTGAAAACACGGATTGGCCATTATCCAAAGAAGAAGCGGAAAGGTTGTTTTTTTATGTATTGAGAAAACTAGGGTTTTTAAATCGGCCCAGGCTACATTCAAACCCAGTCTTAAATCAGCTGCAGTCTTCCCAGGCAATCTCCTCAGTTCTTCAGTTAGTTAGCTCCCAGTCTCCTCCAGTCCTTCAGATAGCGGCGTCCAAGTAGGATCGGATCCGATAGGAATATTGTCTGCTGATTATAATTAACTAGCAGTAGGAGTCCTCCCTTGAAAAAGGTTAGGAAAAGAAAAATAAAGCATAGCAGCCTGTCTATAGTAAGTGAACCTATTGTAAGCTTAAACTTCATTGTGCCCAATTGCCCAATCTAGATGCACTCCAAAGTGGAAGTGAACTGCTTACGTGAATAATGTTATTCCACAATCTAAAGCCCATTTCCATAAAATAGTTTGATATCTTTGTTATCTTTACGAAAATACGGGTTATTTTAAGTAGAAAAGTTTAATGAAAAAACCGGCCACGTGCGATTTGGACTCGCGCACGAAGGGTTCCGTACCATTATCTATAAAAACGGCAAAAAAATCACGTTTTTTGTTTGGGGGCCCCCTTAAATATTTATTGTATTCTGTTTTCTAAGTATTTTTTGTTAAAGCGGCAACAGAAATACATCATCTGTGAGAATTTTAACTGGTGACAGATGAACAGACAGACGTTACGGACAGCGGAGCCTTAGTACCTAATAGGGTCCCGTTTTACCCTTTGGGTACGGAACCATAAATCTTACTGAAAGTACTACTAGCATAATTTAAATACATTGGAATAATCATTATTCTGGTTAGCGTAAAAACGCGGGAACCTATTTTTTGCCACAAAAAAGTAATAAAAAAGTTGTAACTAACAGATTTTTACTATAAGCCTATAAGTAATGTTTGTGTTTAAAAGGTTTTTGGTTAACGTAAGTTTATATTGTAGTGTCATATTGTTTAGACAACTTTAGATGAATATTAAATTGCCAAAAACTTCATAATTTATTATGTATAGCCAAAAATTTCTTATTAAACGACTACCTAGTTCACGATCCGATTGGCGAATTGGAATGTTGATCCTTGAATGCAAAGTTTTGAATACCAGTACTTGAATTGACTTTTAGTGCTGGGAGCCACCCTGGCAAAATTAATTGCCAGTTACCTTACGAGGTACAACTAGCGGCACGGAAGTTGAGCGCTCGGCGTAAGTTGCGCAGAAGACCAATACGATAACATGATTGGCTAGTCGTGTGACGCGCCTGCACCGCCGGCACACGCGTCTCTGATACGATGATCGTCTCGTAAGTTGCGCAAAGTGATCCCCTCTCTTTGGCCCAGCGCTCAACGTACTGCAATATCCTTTGTGTTACGTAAGAAACGGGACGATCTTTGACATTTTTGACTTCGAGACTATGACAATAAATTGGTATTAAAGTTCATCTTCATCATCATCATTTCAGCCACAGGATATCCACTGCTGAACCTAGGCCTACCGGTCGGTTGGAAGCAACCTGCATCTAGCGGCTTCCTGCAACCTTTACCAGGTCGTCTGTTCACCTTGTGGGTGGACGTCCCACGCTGCGCTTGCCCGTACGTGGCCTGCAATCCAGCACCTTTCTGCCCCATCGGCCGTCATTTCTACGTTCTTTGTGCTTCGACCACTGCCACTTCAGCTTCCTAATCCGTCGGGCTATATCAGCGACTTTTGGTCTTTCACGGATTTCCTCATTTCTGATTTGATCTCGCAAAGAAACACCGAGAATAGCCCTTTCCATAGCGCGCTGTGCAACTTTGAGCGTCCTTATGAGGCTTATAGTAAGTTCAGTATATAATTATATATTTTTTATTTTATTTAAGATATATTCAAGGTTAACCATAAAATAATACTACAAATGAGACAAAACACAAGTGTCCGCCTATGAGTTTATTTGTTTATAAGTCATTGTTATCTCGTTCAAATAAACCTATAAATAAACTTAGATAATAATATTATCTATCCGTTACGTCTTTCTGTCAATAAATATGTACACGCAGATTGTACCCACCTGCTACGGGGATACGGGGACTGTGAACGAGGCGCGGCGACCGGCGGCGAGCAACATTCGGTTCGCGACCGATGCTCGGTCGAACATTCGCTTTAATAACTTTAATGTTAAAATTGTCTTAGATTATACCTTCTTACTATACAGTCCACTTTTTATTTAACATCTAAATTAACTACTTCATCGAAGGAACCTAACATTGGTCCTTCGAGCCGGATCAACCGAAACCGAATCGAATGTTGCTCGTACGTCTGTGATACGTTGCGCGTGTGTGGACAGTTAGGTGTTTCAGCAACTACAGAAACGACAAGCTTTAAAGTGAAGAGAATTGCATTCCAGATAGTTTGATTTACTTTATTGAGCACACACACTGACATACAGCGCGCCAGCGATAGCACGGTTTGAAAGGCCAAGGACACAAAGGTCGGCCGTCGGAAGCTATCTGACGCCGCGGCCGACGTATGCTTCCCGTCCATTTAGAAGAGAAAATGCAATAAAATTTTTCAAAATAAATACACATTTACCCAAAAAATAACGGAGCATGTGACTTTTTTTTAATTCTTAAGATAAACATGTCATATTATGATTAAATGATAGATATATTGGTCAGCAACACATTCAATGCTCGATTCTAAGATAAATATCTAAAGCACTTTTGTTATAGAAATCAAAAACAAAACACCCAGACGCGGGGCAAAAGATATAAGTCATTTTCTACATTGACCCGACCAGGAAACGAAACCGGGACCTCAGAGACGGCGACGCCAAGTCGCTTCAAGGTCGTATTTAATAAATATAAGGTCGTTTTAACCGTATAAAAATACGGTTAAAGCATTGAAAATTTAAAGAAAATTCTAAAGTTTAAATGGCTTATATAATTACTCGTACAACTGAAAAATTTAATTAGGTCTTCTCTGCATGGCGTAAGCGGTCGTCTCCACAGCACTTGCGTACAAAGCTAAGCACAGATTACTAATTACTCGAGGAATATGGAGACCTAAAGGCCTTATCACACTGGTGAATTGCGAGTTCAAAGCGAAGCGAGAACGACGCGAGTTATGTAATTGCTAGTGGTCATTGCTCTTAGCCATAACTTTTAAAGGAAAATAATATCCAACTAAATAAACGGTTATTTGCAGCATTACTGCAAATAAGCAGTTGTACTTACTAAAACAATCAAATCGCGCAAAAAGAGATATCTACGCACTAAGCTACCAATTACAAAATGATTACACTTATAACTCAGTAATCTTCTTCTTGAAAACTGAATACGAAGACGCCGCCGCTATACGTAATTTGTGATACAATAGTCTTGGGCAGAAATACGTCATCATTTGACTGTGTTACGTTAAACCATTGTCTCAAATAAGTCATAAAATAAAAACTTAATGTGTGCCTATATGCATAATAATTTATCATCAATGTAGGTCATTCCTTCAACAATGGAAAATTCGATAATCCAAATGCTTTGATTTTACAGATTGGCTTTTATATCACCGTCCAAACCTTCTAAGAAGACTCCCGTGATACAAACGAACAACTTTTCTATAGGACCAACTCTCTAACTGCAAAAAAAATCTGCTGTTCCATACAAAATATCAATAATTACTTTTAAACTTTCGCGTTGCATAATTTAAAACTCAATGAAACGGGAATTAACGCGATCATAATTTAGGTACAAAATGTTATACCTCTTTTGCCTGACGTTTCGATCGGGTTACACCGACCGTGGTCCAGGCTGACTAAAAAGTATAAAAATTTCAATCGGGAAGACGGTTTCAAGTTATCCGCGACATGGAATCCAGTGATTAAAAATAGACAATCTCGTTTTGTTTCCCGATCGAGTTCTCACCTGAATACTGACGCGGCGGTTAGTGTGCAGAATAGGGACACAGTGAGTGTAGTGTGTGACGGTACTTGGCGTGAAAATAATATTATGAGGGTAGATGAAGAATCTGCCTCTCATACGGAGTGAAGATATCGCTGTTCCAGTCAGCCTGTGACCACGGTCGGTGTAACCCGATCGAAACGTCAGGCAAAAGAGGTAACATTTTGTACCTAAATTATGATCGCGTTAATTCCCGTTTCATTGAGTTTTAAAATATCAATATTCATTCGACCAAAATGTATGTGGACCAGTTGAATTTTATTTTTGAGTTAGGGAGTTGGTCCGATAGAAAGAGTTGTTCGTTTGTATCACAGGAGTCTTCTCAGAAGGTTTGGATGGTAATAAAAAAGGCAACCTGTATACTTGCTTCTAATTAAAGTCCAAATGTGTGTGGCATTCGGTAAAAATGCCGAACGTATCGAGAAAGCTGCTTTTCTTGTGGTTTTGACATGAAAAGCCACTTTCTGACATTTGAATTTACGAAGAAAATATCCTACTGATTATTCTGTTTCTAAATTATTGTATGCAAATAACCTGCAAACCATAAAAAAGAGTGTTACTGTACCTACAGACCTGCGTCTGATTACAAGGGACTACATTCCAAAAAAAAACCTTGATACTTAGAGAATCCCAAATGCTTACTTACTTGATTTTAAACATGCCCAATTTTAATGACAATATTGATATCGGTTGAGTTCATCGCATTGAAAAATATTACGCGTAATCTTTTGTTGCACTTAGTCATAACTTTTAACTAAAACAACTAAACAGATAAAAGATAAATAAAACTAACGTCGCCGGTGGGATTCCCCGTGCCTGTGAGCAAGAAACCAGCGAAGGCGAACAAAATCAGGGTATAATTTATAATGGCCCTGCACTATAAATTCTACCCTTTAATCGGATAGCCCAAAGACCTTGGACTTGTAGGTTTTACTTAGCTTAGGGGAATTTGTTTTTTCTTCTTTCGTTATATTTTTCGGTTGTTGTTATCCTTGATTTTAGTTTAGTGCAAGTTGTCATTTTTTGTCAAAATATAAACAAAATTCATAACATTTGTATTCAAGAGGAATGTATTTTATTTCAACTTTTGTTTCATGGGCCATTGAGCACTCTGTTATTAGATTTTTTATTCATTGATGTTTTTATTTTTCTCTTTTTGAGGTCATGGTACGGGTAAACAACTTGAAATATAAAAGATAGAAATGTCTGAAAGTACTAATCAGAGTTCGTTAAGAAACCTTTAAATGTTGATGCCCGCAGTACATATTAGCAATTCATTTTAACACAATTAATAATACATCTTCGAAATCTGGGACTTGCCAATGCTGGAGGACTGGATTAAGGTGATCGCGCATCTATGAGCACTGCAAGACCCGCAACTACCGCAGTAATTACATTTTAGAATTCTATGTATGAAATCGTATGGAACCTCGGACCTAGCCGCGCTCAGCGCGCGCAGCGAGCGCATCTGTCGCATGATGCAGATGGTTTCAGATCTTGATGCTCATAGATGCGAGATCACCTTTAGGTTACTAAACTGCGACTGCTGTAACACTACACACACATAACATTACACTAACACAATATTATTTTATGACTTGTTTAAATTACTTAAAAAGGCCAAGTTAAAATTCGTTAGAAACATGAATATGGACCACGGTCTGAAATAAATTTCGTTCATTTTATTCTATTAATTCATAATCGGTTGTGCTGTCTATTAGAATCCAACGGAAGACTCAACAAAACCAATTTAAAAGAAATTGTTTATTAAATACTTAAAGGGCAGTTACATTTGGCTATAGCTATTATAACTATAAAATTAAAAGACTGCTGGCTCAACGTTGAACCACAACAAAAATATTATATTGTGTTTATTGTTGCTTGGTATGGAACTGGATTAAATCAATCTATGATGCATTGTTAGGGGAATCACACGTCCCGTTGTACAAACATTAAAGATTAAAGCATAGAGATAGTTAAAGTTTTCCTTTCAATTTCAGTCAGTTAAGAGCAAACTTTTGATAATGAAAATAAAATTGCATCACGGATCCTTGCGCTTAAGGGCGGTGGTGTCAATCGGGTTTTCTTATTTCAAATATTATTAGGAATTAGAAAACCTATATTATAGTACTAAGCATTAACAATTTCTTATATAATGGTTCTTTCAAAATCCCCTAATTTAGAGCCGTTCGATAACAAATAGTTAACTGAAAAACTATATGACATTAAACAATTTAGCATTAGTTTAATGTGATTTATAGGCTATCAATAAAATTAGTAATCAAAAGGTTCTGAATCAAGGGGCAAGTATGTTGTCCGCGGGCTTTGTAATCTGCAATGTGCTAGAAACGTGACCATATTTGGTACCTACTAAAATATACACGCTTGGTTTTTATTCTTAGTTTAACCCTTTATCACAGAAAAACTAGATACATTCGAAATTTTATAAGGTAGTACTGAACACAAGACACGCAATGAAGTAACAAATTGATAAAACTAGCTTGTCTTATCTAAATTTTGATTGATTCGATGACGAATTAACCACTCTTATTGAATGGGAAGCGGCCTTTCCAATGCGATTGTAAAGTACCATCCAGAACCTTAGGTTTAGGGAAGTTACCCAGCTTATCTGAGCCACTGGGTACAAATACAACGTAGTTTGCAATCCTAGTTTATTTTCCGAGGATATCTCGTCTAGTAAACATTTCAGGGTTTTGATATCAATTCCATCGTGCAAGATGAGGTTATTGGAAGTCACAGCTGTTGTTATGTTTGCTGTTAGTGGTACGTACAAAAATATAGTTTTAGTAAATGATATTTTTAACCGACTTCAACACCCAGACACCCAGGAACGAAAAAAAATTTAAAAGTTCCTTTCTTAAATTGACTTGGTATTTAACGTAAGACCTTATCCTATGGTTACGACACCAAAATAGCCGCCGTTCCGGTTGGAGTGTATGAAAACTCTTTACATAAGACTTAAAAATTTTCGTCGAAAAATTGACCCTATATAACACCTTATTTTTTTCATACCATTGGATGGGGGGTCCATAGAGGACCAACATTTGTTAAGGTTAATTTGCTGTAAAGTCATTTTGGCGGAGTTGGAAGGTGAAAACTGAAGCTTATTTTAAAGGCGTTTGGGACTTAAAATAAATTTTGTCGAAAAATTGATCTCTAATAGCACCCTATTTTTATTATACCATTGGGCGGGTGGTCCACAGAAGACCAACATTTGTCTAGGTCACTTTGCTGTAAAGTCATTTCTGGCGGAGTTAGGAGGGAGAAAATAGAGGACTTAACACTTAAAATTGTGAAATAAAATAAGTTTAATGAAAAACTAAAAACCGACTTCAAAATGAAACTAAAAAGCGAAAAATAACATTAACTAAAAATTAGTTCTTTTTGGAGTCGGTGCGAATGAACACATTTTAACTCTCGATGGCTGGCACCGACTCCAAAAAGAACTAATTAGGTATGTTTTAGTTAATGTTATTTTTTGCTTTTTAGTTTCATTTTGAAGTCGGTTTTTAGTTTTTTATGTTACGAAGCGTTTTCATTGTCCCATTAAATGGTATAACTCGGACAGAGGGTATTCGGTCACTGACTAGTATCAATCAACTGTTACTCTATTTGGCCATATTCGACTTGCCTGTTTGTTTGTTTTTTATTTATGTACCTACATAGTTATAAAGTTTGCCGTAAAATAACACTACTTACGTACTCTTTGCATTCATAGGAGAGTTGCATGATAAATAAAAAGAGACACACAATTTTTTTGAGCTGCCAACTTAAGTTAACTTTGATAATAAAAAACGCATTATATTCTATGATCATTTCAAACGTCGCAGTCGGTTTATAAATACCCAAATTCGTATCAGAAGCCCAATTCTCGGTAACATTACGATCAGAAACGGTATTCTCGTAAACAAAAAAAGCAATAACGGTTCGTTATAATGCAACTGAGAATAAAATAAACCAAGAAGAAATATCTTTTTAAGTCGCATTACAATAATTTTATGCTTTTTATTTAAAAGTTAAAGATTACGAGAATACATTCTTATATAGATAGTAATATTCCTGGGACCGGATCGACACTGGATTGCGGATATTGTTAAAAAACGAGCATTAGGCTTCTGGTTGATTGATTAATTAATACCCATATATTTTCATCAGGCAAAACATTGGAAATAGTTCCAATAACAGAATGGGCTGGGTCAGAGGTGAATCGGGAGCAGGAGCTACCGAACCCGGTACACTTGGTGATAATACAACATACCGCGACCGGCGACTGCTCCACGGACAGTGCTTGCATTCGTGGACTGAACAACATTCGAGCCAACGTGATGAGGCGTGGATTCGATGATATTCCGTACTCGTAAGTACATAATCCCATTTAGGGATTCTACTAAGGATTTAGTAGTATAAATCCGTTGATCCAAAGAAAATTTCTTGAACTTATAAGATAAATAGCTAGAGTGCCTTCAAAGTTTCATAGGAACATTTATTTCAATAGGTACTTACTTTAAACATTACGGATGCTTTTTTCTTTTCTCTTACTCCATTTTATGAAATCCTTGAAAGCGTTTATATAATAAAAACAATATATTTTGCAATAGGTATTATATGCTGTTTTTGATATAAAAGGTTTGCAATTGACTTTTTGCCAGCAACATGTCTAGCTTCAGTTTTGTAAGGGTCTAGGAAAAAATGTGTTGCTGCCGTAAAATTAGCGTTACTTTTTTTATGCAATCCAATATCGATCTTCGATCCATGCAATACTAAATAACATTTTCCATTTTTTTATTATGTACACCATACCTATGACTCTTCGCCTTCGCAGTCGCCTGCCATTAATATTATAAATTACATATTCTTTGCCTATGAGTTCTGTATAATATTTTTTTTGTTTCAGCTTCATGATCGGCGGTAATGGAAAAGTGTACGAGGGAGCGGGCTGGCATCGCGTAGGCGCTCATACTAAGAGTTACAACGACAAGGCAATAGGTATTGGCTTTGTTGGCAGCTTTAACGGTACGAATCGGTAATTTTATTTTTTAAACGCGTTGGGTTCTTATGCCGTCACCATGTGAAGATTTTTTTAAAATTCTGTTTTACTTTCTCGTATAGAAGCATGATTGTTTTGTCTCCTTTGGCTTAATACGAAAGACTGCACGTATAAAGCTATGTGTAGAAGCTAGAATTTTAAATATCTATTTCTGCAGATACTTTGACTATTTTCCTAACTTAATAGTTACAACATTTCCTAATCCTATTCTTACAGAAAAACTCCCGACTCCTGAAGCATTGGAAGCTGCTCAAAAACTAATAGAGTATGGTTTACAAAACAATCATATCGCCGAAGACTACAAGCTAGTTGGCCACAGACAGCTGTCCAGCACTCTGAGCCCTGGGGATGCCTTGCAGAAGGAGATAGAAGGGTGGCCACATTGGGAACAAGTCGTGCGCAGAAATCATTGAGTACAATATACGACTCTGGTCAAGTGGTTTTAAATCCTTGATATCCAAAGTTGTATCTGTATACCTATAGTATTCCATTGGCACTCCCAAAGCCTTACATGATCCTCTGTCGAGTGCCAAAGTCTGTCAATTCTTAGTGTGGCTCTTTACTCTCTCTTCTTCGAAATATAAAGTATATAAAAGTTGTAAATAGTTTAATTTTTCATTATCAAAACAACAAAATAACAATAAATATGAGCCTGACAACACTCACTATTTAATGGTCCTGAAGTAATAAATTAACATTTCGTGCTGAGGTTAAGTTTGAGAGGTGAGTAGCTCAGTGATAGTAGCTCTTTGGCAATGAAAGCCAAAGTTAAGCAACGCACGCCGTGGTTGTGAGTGTGCGACTTCCACCCCGACAGTATCACAAGCATCCGTGCTTCGGAAGGCACGTTAGAATTAGGTCTCAACACTCCCAAAGTCCCAACTAATCGCTTGATTCTAGACTTGATTACATGTAAGGTTTAGTCTCAGGCCCTCCACCACAAGAGAACTACCTTATTATTGAGTAGGACGTCAGTGAGAGTCTTATGGCTTACATACAAAGGAGCCAGTAAGATGTCGGTCCGATCGAAAACTATGCATTGCCCCGATGAAAACGGATAGAAATCGTCTCGGGTATAAAGTGCCTCCATTCTCTCTCTAATTTCGTTTGCAGTGTGAAATGAAATGAAATTTTATTGAATTCTCACACACACGGCTGACTCTATAAAATAAATAATAAAAATGTCATAACAGTCAGTTACTAAGTATCTAACTGCCGGTGTCGAGCAATATCAGACACAATAGAAAACTATTTTTAAGACGCCTCGAAGAGCCAGCGAGCACTGGAATATTATTAAGTGAAAGAAGACCAATTTACGAGGTACTTCTTAGAAAAAGTGTTTTACCAATTCCAGCATATTATACACTTTAGCGCGGCAAAATGAGACACAATATAAAAGTTATTTTTATGTTGATAGGGACAACTGCGGACATGTTTCTTGGACCGGATATTGTTTCTTCTGCCTGGATAACGGCTGTCTGGAATAATTCGTATTTAGAGATAATGTCGTTTCAATGAAGGTACGATAAAATGTATTAATGCTGTTTTCGGTTTTTGGGCTTAAGTCCCGCTAGGGACACGTATTTTGTAATGAGCACAAGAATTGTGACGCATTAACTATGTCTATAGATCCGTTATCTAGTTACCATAATACAAGTGTTGCTCAAAATGGGGTTAGACAAGGGTTTGACCGATGGTAGAATTTATATTTGTGAAAAATTTGCAAGTTATTTTAACTAGTTAACAAAAAAAATGCTAAGATGACTGATCTATTAGTACGAGTGTAATACTTAATCTGTGTCTATACCTACATACATATACATATATATACCTTGAACAATCAGGAAGTAAGTTTTTGTCTTCCTTCGACGAATTAAAGAAATCAGGATGGAAAACTTGGTCCTTGGTGAGCGTAAAGTCCCTTTTAATCTAATAACCCTAAGTCCTTTGTGCTCTATTTATTTGTACTAAAATCCAGCCAGGTCAGGTTGCACAGTAGGTTAGCACTGAAGATCTGCCAGTCTGGACTACCAAGACCTTCGAGTATCATCACGACGACCAAGGTAGTCAGATAGATAGGTTCCGCAGCGCAGCGGGAGAAATGAGAACCAATACACACGGTTTGCAATAATTACTTTTAAACTTTCGCGTAGCATAATTTTAAACTCAATGAAAACGGGAATTAACGCGATCATAATTTAGGTACAAAATGTTACCTCTTTTGCCTGACGTTTCGATCGGGTTACACCAACCGTGGTCACAGGCTGACTGGAACAGCGATATCTTCACTCCGTAAGGGAGGCAGATTCTTCATCATTACAATCCGTAATGTCATCATTAAGAAATAGAGCATATGATCTCTGTGACCAATTTGACCATTTGAAGCAAGAGCTAAATCATGTTCAGGAGGTTCTCATTAAAAACGGATACAAAGTGTCACCACATCTGTTGAAGCCACCGATAAAACGCTCTCTAAGTCCGAATGTAAGCAGACATCCCGCATTTTTGCCTTACGTGAAAGGAGTGACTGATAAAATTGGCTCCCTGCTAAAGAAATGGTCCATTCCCACGATTTACACCCCGGGGTTAAAAGTACAGACTTTACTAGGCACACCGAAGGATGTCCTGCCGTTACAAACACCAGCGGGTCTAAAACGGCCGCATTGGATGTTTCAATTTAAATCTGATTCATTTAGTGAAATGTAGCGGAAATGATTTGTAAACCCAAAAAGGTCCTCATTAATAAATAATTCATATGCAATTCATTTCATCAAATGGATCATATTTGATGACGTTAAAAAAATATAGTGACGCGTCCAATCTTACTTTACGGTTTTTGTGAAAATGAATGTTTTTAACAACACAAAGGAACAAAATGTTTAAAAATACTCAAGTTTTGTGTGTTCTACAAATATCAATAAAAAAATTATAATAAAAATAACATTAAAATGGTGGTTCACCAATTTAACATTTAATATGAATTACTCTTTTCATAATAAGTGGACCATATTACGAATTTCCATTCAAAACTGTCAAATTAGATGAACTGCAAATATGAAATGTTCGAGGCTCATTTTATGATTCATCAAATAACATTTCATTTTAAGATTTGCTAAATGAAACATATTATGAACGGAATATGAAACATCCAATGCGGCCGTTTTAGACCCGCAGGTGTTTACAAAATAAACTGTAGCTGCGGGAGTTCCTACATAGGCCAAACGAAAAGAAAATCGCTGAAAGGGTTAAAGAGTATATAGCTGCTGTAAAAAACCGCCAAACTGCGAAATCAGCGATTGCCGAGCACCTTCTTGAATCGGGCACTAAGCACTGGATTGAATTTCATTAAACGCAAGTTCTTTCCACGGATCGCCACTATTATTCAAGAGTTGTGCGTGAAGCGATTGAAATCAAAAAGTATAAAAATTTCAATCGGGAAGACGGTTTCAAATTATCCGCGACATGGAATCCAATGATTAAAAATAGACAATCTCGTTTTGTTTCGCGATCGAGTTCTCACCTGAATACGGACGCGGCGGTTAGTGTGCAGAATAGGGAGAAACACAGTGAGTGTAGTGTGTGACAGTACTTGGCGTCTTCATCTTTCGTGTCGGCACGAACACGGGCTAAATCTTACTTGCCCAGAAGGCGGCTACCGTGGTAGCCCTCTGGTTACTGATAAGTAGGTCCTCACGCGAGCAGGTGGTCGGGCACGCGGGACAGCTAGTGAGTTGAGCCATGGTTTGCAGGGGTTCTCCACATTCACAGCTGGCGTCTGCGCTACTTGAGTACCCCCACCGACACAGGTTATCTTTACTTCGACCAACCTGGGTCCTCAGCCTGTTTAGACTTCTCCAGGTTGGCCAAGGTTCCTTATAGCCTGGAGGCAGATTTTCATCGGGGGGGTACAGTGAATGTGGATACTCGTGGATGCCCAAAGCCTGCACCTTATGTCAGTAGGGGTTTCGTCGGTAGGCTGCGTAGATCGCAGGAAGCTTTTGCGGCTTCGCAACCGACCTGTGGCTGGGGAGAGCCCGTAGAGTCAATGTCTCGGGTCGCTTTCCTGTTTTTGTTTTTCAAGCGAACATATCACTTCTCTGCGGACTCCGGGTGGAGCTATTTCCGCAAGAGGAGCAGCATACCGACCGGGGTTGGCTTAAGACAGCCAGTCACTATGCGGCAGGTGTCGTTCAGCTCTGTGTCCACGTCTCTGGTATGTGCTGACCTAGCCCACACTGGACAGGCGTATTCTACTGCTGAGAAACACAAAGCTAGTCCCTTAGTGCGCATAACCGTTGGGTTTGCTCCCCAGTTAGTGGAGAAGAGACGGCGCAATAGGTTATTGCGGGAACTAACTTTTTGTTTTGTGTTTCTACAGTGGGTACAAGACCCACTGTAGTACTTGGCGTGAAAATAATATTATGAGGGTAGATGAAGAATCTGCCTCTTATACGGAGTGAAGACATCGCTGTTCCAGTCAGCCTGTGACCACGCTCGGTGTAACCCGATCGAAACGTCAGACAAAAGAGGTAACATTTTGTACCTAAATTATGATCGCGTTAATTCCCGTTTCATTTAGTTTCCAATACAAACGGTTTAAACTAATCTGATTTATTTATAAAATGGCATTGTTTTTATACTATCTTATACCGTATACAGATGTAGGTTTTTCATTGCTTGCCTTCAGTGTAGAGTGCCCACAGTGCATGCGCGGAGTCTATAGGTGTTATTCGCCGATGACGCAACTGAAAATGTACGAGTGACAGGTAAATACTTCCGAATTCCAACAAGATAGTAACACTGAATACTACGGTCTCCTTAATAATAGCATATTCAAGGAAAATCTAACAAATACACGAGCTTAATTTTTGCATCTAAAATTAGACGCTTCATACACAAAAACATGTTTGTGGTAATGTAATAGGCAACTACTTCTTATTATACTAAAAACAATAACAACAGTAATAATAAATGTTACATACTTTACATAATGTATACAGAGTAACTTTTCATTCGCTTCTTTATAGCCAATTCTCAAAGACACAAACATTTTATAAGGACCCAATTAATATAATCTGTATTTTGTGTTTGAGTATTTTTTTTGCGTAGGGTTTTCTTGTTTGGTAGCAAACAGAGATAATTTTTTGCATCTAGACCATGAGAATATGGTAGGTATAGCCTGTCAAATAAGTAATATGTATACGTGATATCAAAAATACCAACGCCGCATTTGGACAGTAAAAAGTCCCGTATAGTACGACGCAGTGGCGGTTTTATGACAGTAATAAATACTAAAGTTTTCAACTCATTTGAAACTCATCGCTGAAGAGTAAAAATATTTCAGTTCGATAAAGTCTGTTCAAAAAATAGATGCACAAAACTTTATTACTTTAGCGCTAAATAAAGCTAAATTGATTCTTGTCGACCGATTTTTGATCCAGGTTAAATTTTATTTATTTAGTAAAAAGCAGTTCATACTGTTTCTAAAATGTTAAATTTCCAAGTATATTATTTTAATATAGCAAATCATACATGGCTGAGCAATTTTTATACAGGGTTTTGCACGAGCCTAAAAGATGAAAAAGGCAACATATGCACACAAATACTATGGTAAAGTAAAAAAATCAGCATGATTAAACAAAAAATATTTTAGTACAAAACGTTATTATCAAATGTTTTGTATGTTTTTTTAATAATAATAAAAATTTCTGTTTTTACCGAAGTTTAAATATTTTGATGTTAGCAAATTACTACTTTTGTCTTGATAGGTCAAACCTAATACCCTGTTAAAACACTAGTTCTTGGTCTAATACTGAAGGTTAATTTGGTGACGCTACTGTCCAATCTACCTATTTTAATAAAGGACTTATTAAAATTGGTATGGTTGTCTACCTTTTATGCGGGCATGACACTGAGCCTCAAATTTTATACGATACAAAAAATATTTACTGCCTGAAACCAAATTGAAATGTTGACAAAGCAAACCGATTGAATGCTGACTCCGGCATACGACCACAGGCTTGACGTCAATGACCACAAGGTCAATTAACAATAAAAGCGATGACTAGGATTACGTATCGTAAGATGCAAAACATAAACAACTACCTACGGTGATTAAATGTCGTAAAACCTTATGCTGTTTGCGGACAAAAATGATTGCTTAGCGATCTATTTGATAATTAAAATCTGCAGGAAAATAAATTAGTAATGTATTTTACTTATCAATATATTGTGTCAGTTAGTAATATCCACTTTCTGCAGGCGTATATCTGGATGCGTAGCAACTTATTGAGAAAACATTTTTAAACAAGCTTGAATTTACTAAAAACAAACAACCATTAGTAAATAAAATTTTACAACTGCAGACGATCTCTGATCACAAATTCATGCTAATTTGTAATACTTAAGTTAATAAATTTGCGTTTTTCAGTAATTTAACGTGGTCTTAATTAATCGAAATGAATAAAGTATAATTCGAAAGATACGAGACGGTTTTTTCAGAAATACCTCTCAATTAAATACTAAAGTCGAACAAATAAAAATATCGTTAAAAAAACAGTTCACCATTACCAGAAATCGTACCACCACGCCTTTACGCAAAAGGATCGATAAAAAAGTCAAAACTTATAGTCAATGAACGGACACCTTTAAAAAATTAATTATAATAAAGTCTCGAAAATTTAAGTACATTGTATTTACTTAAAATACAGGGTATTATATTATATAATGGGACACTCCTTAAAACCACGTGATCAGCTGGTGATATACAACAACTTTTCCTATGGGAGCAACATCGAAATCAAGACTTTATTTTCAGATACTCCATACATTATATTCGAAAGTTTGAATGAAACAGGTAAAATAAAATCTCGATTTCGATGTTGCTCCCATAGAAAAAGTTGTTGTATAATGGCTAGCTGATCACGTGGTTTAAAGTAGTATCCTATTCTTTGTACACCCTGTTTTTGAGGACTATTTACCAAGACCTGAAACTTATAAAATTACTATTATATTACAATTTGCCCTTACGACCTTTCCATATTCTTCCATTGAAAAATAAGTAAACGATTAGCATCCAGTTTATGGAAAACCGTAAAACATCAATCACAATCACAACACGACATAAGACAAACACGTCTTTGTATACACGTGCGTAATTCTTGTAATTTTATTGTTGTCTGACCCACAACCCCGTGGCAACAGGTAAACGTACTTAACTATTTAATACACAGTCTTATCTATTATATTACTTTGTAGGTACGTCTGTTTGTAACATTTGATTTGTTACGAGGATCCTACTTCAACTCTGAAAGCTAAGAATCTGTGTTCTGCTTCTTAGAGCTGTGCATATACTGAGCTCCAGCCTTTTTGCATCGCTGCGGCACACAAACAAATAAATTAATGTCATTTGATCAACTTTTTTATTTTATATCTTGATGTTGATCCCTTAAAAAATTTTGATTCATTTGAGCAGTAGTTATTCCCTAAGAGGTTTGAGGTATTTGGAATTACTCATTTTCTGTTCTACAGGTTCGCTCCTAACAACCCCAACAAAAACGGAGAACCCCTTTAGAGCAGTTCTTACTTCATAAAGTACGCTATAATCTTCACAGGATTGAGGCAATGATAAGAATACTTTATTGCAAGTCAAGCCTCACAAGGTACATAAAACTTTTGCCGTAGAGATAGCTTAGGGGCAAGTAAAAATAACAAAACTACATTTGATCTCGGAAAACGATTTCCTCCCAAAAGATAGGAAATAAGAATTAACTTTGCTAATTCACTCTTCTCATAATAAAGTCTCAAGAATTGTACTTGTAATTGTACTTGTATTTACTTTAAATACAGGGTATTATATTATATAATGGGACACTCCTTAAAACCACGTGATCAGCTGGTGATATACAACAACTTTTCCTATGGGAGCAACATCGAAATCAAGACTTTATTTTCAGATACTCCATACATTATATTCGAAAGTTTGAATGAAACAGGTAAAATAAAATCTCGATTTCGATGTTGCTCCCATAGAAGAAGTTGTTGTATATTGGCTAGCTGATCACGTGGTTTAAAGGAGTATCGTATTCTTTGTACACCCTGTATTTGAGGACGAATCACGCAGGCCTGACACTTTTAAAATTACTATTATATTTCAATGTGCCCTTAAGACCTTACCATATTCTTCCATTGAAAAACAAGTAAACGATTAGCACCCAGTTTATGGAAAACCGTAAAACATCAATCACAATCACAACACGACATAAGACAAACACGTCTTTCTGTACACGTGCGTAATTCTTGTAATTTTATTGTTGTCTGACCCACAACCCCGTGGCAACAGGTAAACGTACTTAACTATTTAATACACAGTCTTATCTATTATATTACTTTGTAGGTATGTCTGTTTGTAACATTTGATTTGTTACGAGGATCTACTTCAACTCTGAAAGCTAAAAATCTGTGTTCTGCTCTAAGAGCAGTGCATACACTGAGCTCCTGCCTTTTTGCATCGCTGCGGCACACAAATTAATAAATTAATGTAATTTAAACACTCTTATCAACTTTTTTAATTTTATATCTTGATCCCTTATAAAATGTTGATTCATTTGAGCAGTAATTATTCCCTGAGAGGTGTGAGGTATTTGGAATTACTTATTATCTGTTCAAGAGGTTCGCTCCTAACAAAACCAACAAAAACAGAGAACCCCTTTAGAACAGTTCTTACTTCATAAAGTATGCTATAATCTACACAGGATTGAGGCAATGATAAGAATACTTTATTGCAAGTCAAGCCTCACAAGGTACATAAAACTTTTGCCGTAGAGATAGCTTAGGGGAAAGTAAAAATAACAAAACTACATTTGATCGGAAAACGATTTCCTCCTAAAAGATAAGAAATAAGAATCAACTTTGCCAATTCACTCATTTATAGTCTATTTGTTTTATTGTTTACCTTAAAGTGTAAGGGAATTGAATGAAAACATTTATTTGCAAGAATACATTTGAGTTTGTTACATGGTGTTCAGTATTGCTAGACATCGTATTCAGTCTGTGTACAAACGTGCAAATTTCCTTAAAATCTAGGTATGTAGGTACTAAAATTGAATTATAGTTAACAGTGGTTTTGAAGGTACTCCTGCCCCTCTAGCACGAGCGACAAAACACAATATGATACGATATTATATAGCGATTTCTCGCCTCTTTACTTTCAAAATATGATAAAATTGCCGCCATCTTGAACTTTTATTGAAACAGGGAGCATTTCCGTGCCGGTAACGTCACTGTTATGCTCGCTTTTTCGATAAAAGTTCATATTTTGACAAAAATATGTGATAAATCGCTATATCATATCGTGTTTTGTTGATCATGCTAGAGGGGCTGCACACTGTAAAAACATTTTTCAACAAACCATTTCGACAGAATAGCCACAAGCTTATGTCCCTCTAATAGTTTATTAAATAAATAAACTTGTTTATTTTTCGGGAGACGTGACATAGTTTAGAAAAGTGCATGATCAAGAGACCCAGGAATCAGGAAGACAAGGGAATGCATTGTCCTCCTGATCCTGGAGGCCTAATACGAAAGCGCATCGTTCGGTCGGTCGTATTATACGATCAAATTTAAACATCCAGTCCCCCGTATCAAAGGTTTGTAAATTTTTAGGGTTCCGTACCCAAAGGATAAAACGGGAACCTATTACTATGGCTCCGCAGTCCGCCTGTCACCAGGCTGTATCTCATGAACCGTGATAGCTAGAGACTTGAAATTTTCACAGATGATGTATTTTTGTTGCCGTTTAAACAACAAATAAAAAACGGGATACAAAAAATATTTAAGTGGGCTCCCATACAATAAACGTGTTTTTTTGTTTTTAAAAAATGGTACGAAACCCTTCGTGCGCGTGTCCGACTTGCACATGGCCGGTTTTAAACAATTGAGAACGGTTGGGTTTTTTTACACGGCTAGATTGAGTTGGTTATGACACAGGAGACTGGCCATTTTAATTTGTTAGGTTTATACGAACGAACGAAAGATACGCATTCGTGCTAGGCCGCCTGGCTCTCTTGCACTCAAAGCTAGAAACCGCACCTTTGCTCACTTTCAATAATTGTCCTAGGTAGATAAGTCATAATATATTTTCCACTATATTATGACTTATCTACCTATAATTAAAATGAAACATCTCTAGTTCTTATTGTTGTAGAATTTAAATTATTATAACCGCCATTCAGCGTATTATTTTACTAATAGATATTACTTACCTATTTTTCTGCATAAATAAAACATAATTTAACAAATTCTACTACCCAAATCTGGATAAATTAAAATCAATCAAAATAATTATAAAATAAATTAGATTCTTGACATACGCCAATCATTAAAGTTGACCAGGCGCGCCTCTTATAACTTATGACCCACCCACCAGCTATTATTAGATTTACATCACGTTTCTCATTCTTCTAAGACCACACGCGGTGGACAACGTGTTGTCAGCGACTAATCATGTAAATTGCATTAATATGCTAATGCGTTAGAATACTAAACTGTTTTCACACTGATTTAGGGCGGTTTAGTCATGTTATTAATTTAATAATGAGAGCTATTTAAATAGTAAGTATTATACAAATTACGGTATAGGCTTCCAGTTACGTATGCTAAGAGTGGGAGTGTTTCAGCAAAATCACAGGAAGAGCGTAAGGAAAGTGTTATACAATCAACTTTCTGCAAAACTAGTCCCTGATGAATTGGTGAGTACCTGCAATTAGGCATCAGTTGTACGAAATGGATTATTTTTTAAATATTTTTACTTCGGTCTGAAATTTTTTAGGACATTTAATTATTTAAATAATTCTAGGGTAAAGAATAAACGTGAGCAGATGAGGGGAAGGCAGTTCCTATTATTATCTTACCAAAGTAAGGGTAAGACGGACTTAAAAAACACTTTTACTATCGATATTAGTGTGTCATAAGGTTGATTGTGTTACATCATTGTCCACCACAAATAGTGCAGTGCAACTTAAATTACGGTAACCACCTTAAAATTTATTTTTCCAAAGTCGAGTATGATTTGTTATCGTATTTACAACAAAACACGGGTATTCAGTGTTTTATTGCTTTTCCTGGATTCCGTGAGGGCTACTCTTCCCGTAGAAGCAGGTTTCAAGGTGCCATCGGGTCAAAAGCAAGTTTTCTACGAGACAACTCACTCGACACTCGATGCCCGTTGAATACAACAATATTTCAATGGTTCTACATCCTTATATTTTCCCAAATATACAAACTAAACCAATCTTGCACTCGAAGGCTCTTTAAAGAATTG
Source organism: Anania fuscalis (assembly GCA_950371115.1). Classification (NCBI taxonomy): domain Eukaryota; kingdom Metazoa; phylum Arthropoda; class Insecta; order Lepidoptera; family Crambidae; genus Anania; species Anania fuscalis. Next base: position 4,345,719 of record OX493337.1, read on the forward strand.
AAAACCATTAAAATGATCATCAACCATAAAAGATCGACCATGCATTTCGTTCAAGTACCCTCCACCGAAATCTTTGTGTAAGTAGGTACTCGTATATTCTGGGCCTTAAATGTATAACTTATACATAGGTATAGAACGATCAACTTCTGACAAGAGAAATGTCACTTATTATAGTCAGATCCCACCTATTGACTCACAACCGCAGCGTGAGTAGACTATTAGGCAGTGTGAGGAATTCTAATATCTATTTCTGTTGTGATATAAACCATTATGCTAAAACACATCCGCCAGGTGTCTTAAAAGGTCAATACATTTGGGCAAAAGTTAGATTTGAATATCTTGACCATAAAAGTAATTTAAAAGATTTAAGTAACGTGTTTCTGTCCTACTTGGGCAAATGAATTCCTTCGATCAGTTTTATTATACTGGTTTACGATAAAAGGGTATCGTATTGCTAACTAAACTATTGGTATTGCTAACTGTAGTGTTGGCAACCCTAGTTCACTCTGTTACCGCCAATTAAGAAGTGCAAAGTTAATTAAAGCACGAGAAGAGCTGCCTCGCAGTAGGGTATTTTTACCAGCAAAAATGCGAACTTAAATACTTGTTAGATAACTTTAAAAACAAAAAAATCCATCAAAAACAGGGAAGAGCGGGTACGGAACGGAATCATTGCGTTCTTGGAACAAAAACCCCTAAACCCAAAACCCGGCTATGACTAAATTTTAATTAACGTCTTGCGACGCCGTGGAGGGTCTTGCGGTGTCGACATAAATAAGGCAGATGTACAGAATCTGCCAATACCACCTCTAGTTTTAAGAAAAATTTAAATAATAATTAAGTAATAACCACAAAAAAATATTTAGAATGGTAACAAAATTATAATAAACTACCTACTAAACATAGAATAGTTAATGTATATACCTATATAAAACAAAAATAAACATAAATATTTAAAAAAAAACATATTTCATACCACAATATAATTAATTAAAATTAAATTTGAGAGGCGAGATATTCAAAATAGTATTATAAGAGAATTTTCATACCACCATCATTGTAAATTACACTAAGTACGAAGCACGATTGATAACATAATAAAATAGACTAAACAAAAAAAAATGCAGAACCAGAGTCCAAAGACCGTAGTTTTCTTAATTAAAAAAAACTATTTAATTACACATTATAACATATGGTAACAGAAATGTATGTAAATGTAATCCGTCATTGTAACAATTTCTAGGAAATGTATATAATTCCTAAAAGTTTGGGGCAAGATTATTGGTGTAATGATGTAATTATTATTTTTTTTTATAATGCTAGTGTATTATCAATAGCTGTATGTATTTATACAATAGTTCTGTCAACCTTAACCTGCCCTATTTGTGTCCTGCAATGAGAAAAACACAACAGACATTTAATTATCACACTATCTCGTGTGACCTATTCGGCAGCCAATAAGTTAAAGGATGTTAGAACAATGAGAAAGGGACATAAAAGGGTTAACCTATTTTAGTAGCCCAAATACAGTTTCAATTGTCTATTGTGTTTATTTACTTAGGACTAAATCTGAAATTAAATGAATATTTATTCGCCTCTGTCAATAGATAGTGTAATGTCAGAGAATGGAGTAGTTAATACAATACTACCAATTAATTGACTATATTATAATAATAATATTTATATATTCATAATAATAATAATAATAACCACAGGCATCATCCCCAAACAACTGCACCGGTCACTTGATACTCTCGACATTCCACAGTTTACATACATTTCACTACAAAAAGCAGTCATACTGAATACTTGCAGAATTGTTCGGAAATTCCTACAGGCCCATGAAGACCCTCAACAACAAACACAAAACATCACACAATCACAATCTCTCACACTGGCATAGTTGTCATTCAAATAGTTATCCTTTAATTGGAAATGCACTTGGCATAGGCCCGTGCTTTTTTGAAACACCAGCTTATAGCTGAGACACAAAAACGTGTAAAAAACAATAATAATAATAATATATAATATTTATTCCAGGAAAAATATTTACATGCTTAGATTACTACAGCGGCCTCTGCACTAAGCGTAGCTTGTAATTTTTTTTTATTTAAACTTTATTGCACAGACAAAATCATGTGGTACAAATGGCGGACTTAATGCCAAAAGCATTCTCTACCAGTCAACCATAGGGCCAGACAGAGATGGTATGGGCGGTGCAACAAAATAAGCTTGTATACAAAGATCGAACACATCTAACTTATCTAGATCAATACATTACATACTAGATAAATACATAGATAACAATATGATACATACATACATAAAATATACACGCATATAATATGATTGTACACAGAACCATGCCAGCAAGGACCATTGGGAAATGAAGATCAATGAGAAAATAAGAGAATTAATTATGAACTGATATAGCACAATTATTCTACTACGTATAGATTCTGTAAGGCAAATAGCAAGTTAATAAGTAGATACGCTTCAACATAAATAATTAATTTTGAAACAATAATAAATATACCTACACAAGTAATAAAAAAAATGAATTAATGTCTTAATCTTAAATGGTAATGTGTTTTACTAAAAGTGTCATTTATTGATTTGTGAATGATATCATAGAAGAACTCGGAGCAGCTTACTGAAATGACGTCTTTTAGTAAACAATAAAGAAAAGTTTAAAAAAATAAGAACCGACTTCATATATAAACTAATACTTTTTTTTTATTTCGCTATTTTTAGTCCTAACAGACTTCATTAATACTTTATCGTAATTGAGGATCTATCATTATAGAAGTCGTTTAAAAATATATTTATAACAGAAGTGTCGTAACCATGAGATAAGGTATTGCGTTCAATGCCTGAGTCAATTAAAAAAAAACGAATATATATTTTTTTTCTCGTTTCTGGGTGGGCTGGTTTACGCCCCCAGTAAAAAAAAAATTGACCGGAACCTCGTAAGCTGCCAAATACACTACGAAATACGTTCTGTCGACAAATCGAAATATTATCTATTGACTCCTAACCATTAAGGAGTTCTGTGCCCTCCATCATCAGCTCAGCAGTATGATGTGCATACCAAAACCTTGTCCAGAATGTAACAAATACTTTTCTGAAAACCGCATTAAAATCGGATGAGCTAAACGCGAGAAAATCGCGGATAAACATACATACATAAATGCATACATACATACAAACATACGGGTCAAACTGAGAACCTACTTTTTATTGAAGTCGGTTAAAAAATACAGCGCAATTAAACATGCATTTTGTATACAGGTATTCCAAGGTAATATATGTTTTTTTTACAGATTCAAGTAAAAACTAAACTGAATATACATAATTATAATAAGTAGTAAAACAAATAATGCAAATAGGTATACCGTATAAGTGTAAACTAATTTAAAATAATTGAGATGTTAATATTAAGTGATTCTGATTAATAATTATCAATCACAAACAATGAATAATTAAACCCTGTAATATTTATGTTTGTTCTATCATGTATCACAATAGTAATAAAATTAATGGCTGCCAAACGGTTGCATATAACACCGCAAACAATAAAATTCTATTGAGACGGGATTTGCTAGAGTGAGCGGTAAAGCAGCATTGCATTAGAAACATACCTACGAAAGATTTTGTAAATTGAAAAAAACTCCTAATGCTATGCCCACACTACCTTACCGTTTACCGCCCGTTTACCGCATTAATTATGGCATTAAATTATTGCCCAAATAAACGCCATAAGTGGTGTGGTTTCACTAGAGATTACCAAGATATGGCAATTGGCAATGAACTAGGCAATAAATATGTCATTTTTCAAGATGGAAGCTGAAGTTGCGGCGGTGTTGTACTTTATGGCTGTCAATTACTATTACATGAATCTTTTACATTGAACAAAACGAAACCAAGACTTAAGCATTCCTTAAAAATTTGAGCACCCTTTCATTTGCCCACTCCATCTCTCTCCACTCCACTCGATATCAACACTGCTTTTCGGTCGAGCTCATGTCGCACACTGAACAAACGGTAGTGTGGCTACTTCACGCAAAAATTACCGCGGCAATCGTCTTTGATATGCAAAAAATACCGCCACCGGAGCTTATAGCCGTCCGTCCGTTCAGTCATTTATGCCATATTGATTGACATTGTAAAATTATGGTCATAAATCGTGGCTACACCGAGGTGTTGTTATAATTATGGCCATAATTATTGCCATATCATGGTAGTGTGGCCGTAACTCCAACTTACCATAATTAATATTTAATCGAATTCAGCGTTTTCTCCCTATTCAAACACATCTCTATTTGCAGGGTTTCATTTAACCCTTCAGTGATTATATTCGCTTCGTTTTATTCGATGATTAATTCGACGAAGAGTTGATTAATCGAACCAAATTCATTTGAGCCCAAAGGCAAGACGTCAAAATTAACTTTCATAGAAAACAAAATTACTTAAACTCTGCAGTTTTAAGGGTTTCCAACGATTTGAAAGTCGATTACGCTATGGAAAATCACTAAACTTACTATTTAATTTTGTTGTACAATTATTATGAAAAGTTACATTTTATCCTCATCATTTCTGCCACAGGACTTCCACTGCTAAACATAGACCTAGAGTTTATCTTCACAGCGGACAATTCTTCGTTTTTAGATTCGACGTGGAGTCCCGGGTTCGATTCCCGTTAAGTTCGAGATAACGATCTTTTCTAAATTCTCGTGACTTGGTGTGCTTGGAGATGGTACTTCCAAAATACATGGTTTGGTACCTTGTAACACGAGGATATTAATTCCTTGCTTCGAAATCACGACAATTGGTGTGTTTTCGACGTCTATATTCTACTAACATTAAAGATTATTTTAAACAATAAGTATCGTAAAAATAAACAGTAAAACCCAAGATTTCTAATGTCCGTGTTCAGTAAACGGACATTACTTACTATTACAATTAGATACCTTAAATACTGTGCGCTTGATACGTACAAAGTCAAAAATAATAAAAAAGGTAACATTTTATTCAAGGATTTTTTTATAGTATATTTTCTAGGTTAATAACACCTAGGTATTTCGTGAAAATTTAAATTAATATTATAAAGATGATGTTTTTGCATGGCACAAACCCTATCGAAGAACTGAGGCGGTGTTACAATATAAATTGTATATGTATATGTATTGAGCGTATAGTTACTTCACTGGTGTATAGATTTGATTTTCAATTTTTTATAAAACTAGCTGTCCCGGCGAACTTCGCACCGCCTAACAGCATTTTTTTTCGTCAGCTTTTCCAATATTTTTATTATTTATTCTGTTATTCGGGGCAAAGACAAATGCAACAAAAATTAAACCAAGAAAATCAGTCCACCCGTTCTCGAGTTATAAGTGTTGTAACAAACCCGACTTTGTTTTATATATTAAGATTAAAAATACACTCTGAGTGTGGATGATCTAGGAGGCGAACGTAGCAAAATACCTGGTTGGAACCGTGTAACACAAGGTTATTAATTCCTTACTTCAAGATTATGACAGTTAATAAATAAATACACCACATCACTTAACATTGTAACACAACACACACACACACTTTATAACACAAGTTAAAGCACCTGTGTTATAAAGGAACCAGAAACAATGGCGGTATCACAACACCCAGACCACTAGACACTATAGAAAAGTTCGTTTCCTACATTGACCCGACCGAGAATCGAACTGGGAACCTCAGAAATGGTGACGCCAAGTCCGTCATGCCGTGTTCGCCTATCTACTATAGAGGTCGTCGTCGAGTTGATGTGTCGTCTGGCGTTTTACTATTATTTGTTTGTATCATTTTTCAACTTGCAAAGTCGTATAAATGATATTTCGAGATTATGACAGTTGGTACAGTGTAATGTTTGTCTGACACATACTGATACCTATATTTTTGTTTACAAATAATAATAAATTATATGTTGACGCTTTTACATTTGTTTTAACATTTTGCTTAATCGCTAAGATATTTGTATGCCGTGGTTAGGAAGGTCAACAAAAGCAAAAGAAAAAGATCCAAATTCTTCAGTATCTTCAGCACAAGTGCAATCTTTTAATAATTTTCAACAAATTGTAATGTTGACTGTACCCTAGCCCAGCAACTGTTAGCCTTCCATGAGCTCTCGGCAGGTCAGCCAGTTCTAACCAGATCAAGAGCAGAGATTAACCACAATAATTATGCTTCATTTAACGACGATATATCATTGTTTCTGGCACAGGTATTTCCTTAGTTCATGTTCATATTCATTAGCTAAGGTCTAAAGAATGATCATTCTATAATAGCCATAAGGAAGTGGTCCTTTGGGTATGCCATGAGTAACCTTGTTATTAATATTATAATATTATTATTGATCCTGAATTAAATTTAACAGAGTAATAAAAAAGATCCAACCAATTTATAATGTTTGCCTTTAGAGACTTGTAAATGGTCTAAATCGTCACTATTTCAACTTCTCGGTCGGCTATTCATTATTAATGGTTAAAACCTAGTCAATAACTTTATTATTAAAATAAGGGAATAACAGTTTTTGAATAGTTCCCATTCTGATAACTCAAAAAGAAGTTTTGGGGAATCCCAATAGTTTTCTTAAAGGCTTCATCTTACTTTAAATTTTAATTAAATTTTATTAATTATTAGCTTTTATTAGTTTTTAACTACTTATAACTAACTAGCAATGTACTCAAAACTTGAAAGTAGTTTCTAACCTACTTCTAAGTTTTGACTGACGTATGATAAGAAACTTTGTAGATACAGACAGATTTGGATGACAATACAATAATTTGACATCCCTAGCTAATTAATTAAGTATTTTTTGTAAGAAGAAATAATAAAATAAATAAATAGGTAAATAAAATAAAACAGTAATGTTTAATAGTTTGAGCTTTGTTTAAGCTCAATGCGATGTTACGCAAAAATGAAAAACCGGCCAAGTGCGAGTCGGACTCGCGCCCGAAGTAGTACCATTTTCTATAAAAAAAAAAAGCAAAAAAACCACGTTTGTTGTATGGGAGCCCCCTTAAATATTTATTGTATTCAATTTATTAGTATTTGTTGTTATAGCGGCAACAGAAATACATCATCTGTGAAAATCTCAACTCTCTAGCTATAATGGTTCATGAGATACAGCCTGGTGACAGACGGACAAACAGACGGACCGCGGAGCCTTAGTAATAGGGTCCTGTTTTACCATTTGGGTACAGAACCCTAAAAATAAATGACACCCAAAAAGCTCTGCGGGTCTAAAACGGCCGCATTGGATGTTTCATTTTTAATCTGATTCATTTAGTGAAATGTAGCGGAAATGATTTGCAAACCCTAAAACGGCCACATTAATAAATGAATCATATACAATTCATTTCACCAAATGGATCATATTTCATGACGTTAAAAAAATATAGTTACGCGTCCAATCTTACCTTACGGTTTTTGTGAAAATGAATGTTTTTAACAACAAAAAGGAACAAAATGTTTCAAAATACTCAAGTTTTGTGTGTTCTACAAATATCAATACAAAATAATAATAAAAATAACATTAAAATGGTGGTTCACCAATTTGACATTTAATATGAATTACTCTTTTTATAATAAGTAAACCATATTACGAATTTCCATACAAAACTGTCAAATTAGATGAACTGCAAATATGAAATGTTCGAGGCTCATTTTATGATTCATCAAATAACATTTCATTTTAAGATTTGCTAAATGAAACATATTATGAACGGAATATGAAACATCCAATGCGGCCGTTTTAGACCCGCTGGAATCAGCCCTAAAATGCGCCTGTTTGATTTGATCCACACTTCCAGGGACACCATGTATTGGGTGCGACCACGGCTCTGCCTTGACCATTTTCGTACCTGTGCATTTCTGGATTTCTATCTGAATTATTTACTTGTTTCGTCCTTTTTAGACCACTTTCTTACGTAGTACGTAGTCGGGTTATAGTTTTTTAAACTTATTTTTTTTTTATTTTATAAATACACTAGCCGTGTTCTCGATCTACATCTTAGCATTCTAAGAAAAAAAGTTAAGGTGAGCTGGACGCGCGATCCGTTTAGCCTTGACCAAACCAACGCGTCCACCCTGCGTGCGCGATAATGTGCACGGTGGCGTTCTGCCCCTCTAGCATGTAGAGCAAAACACGATATGATACGATATGATATAGCGATTTATCGCATATTTTTTGTCAAAATATGAACTTTTATCAAAAAAGCGAGCATAACCGTGACGTCGCCGGCACTGACATCCTAAGGTTGGGTTGCACGAACTTACTTTAACTTTAACTGTTCAGTTAAAACACCGGTAAGGTAAAAAATGGGTTGCACCATTTTGACAATGGTCAAATGACGTCATAACTTAACTTTAACCGTAACCGCCCAAGATCGACCAGTTAAAGTCAAAGTTAGTGTCAAGTATCTGTCATGCATGTCGAATATTCTAACCTCCAAAAATGTCGATACGAGAAATATTCGCGGAAACTACTTCTGAAGACGATAGTGATTTGGTGGTCAATATAAGGCCCAGAAATAGAAAAGTATATATCCCAAGAACCGATTGATTTGCCAAATGTGGTGAAGACTCGTTCCTAGCGACATTTCGAGTCTCAAAAAATTATCATCTGATGAGGAAGATGTTAATGTGTTCATGTGTTGTGTTTAGAGTGGGCCAGAATGATGATTGCAACAGTTTACTATAGTAGGCTGAGCCAATAACTTTTGTGTATGCGAGCCGAAGTGATGGTTTTTTTGTTTGATACAAATAAATATAATTTATAATTTACTTGTAGTTTTGTTACATAAATTACTTTTACCCCGTGGATTTCATTTCATGGGTTTACTGAGATAAATAGTAATTTCGGATATAGTCTACCTGTACACCAAATTTCATCTAAATCCTTTGAGCCGTTTTAGTATGAACCAGCCACAAACAAACATAATACTTTACATTAAACTAATATTATAAAGCTGAAGAGTTTGCTGGTGACGGATTTGCATACCTAATAATAAATATAAGACAATATCATATAGATTGCTCTCATCCTATGGTAAGTAGCGAAATAACTTGTGTTACAGATATCAGAAACAACGACGGTAGGTACCATAACACCCAGAGCCAAGACAATATAGAGAATTTTCTACAGTGTTTATTAGTTACAGTTTCTACACTGACCCAGGAGTCCCGGGACCTTAGAGATTGCGACGCCTAGTCTGGCATGCTCACCTCTCTGCTACCGAGGTCGATAGCGATATTCATGTGAAAAGGCTATATAAATTATAAGTAGTATCACGAAAACCCACGGGAGCGCAGCCGCAGGGCACGGCTAGTTTCTACTATTAGTGTGGGATAAAAAAATAGAACATAGGTACTCATTAATATTTACTTCTTTAATAATTCTATTTCTAAATGTAAATTTTCGAATTGTAATTTTATTTCTCTTCATTGTAACGTCATGGACCTCCTGAGCGTGTCTGATTGAATCCCTTATTTTCTGGAGCTCCAGCTCCTGCAGTTTAAGCTGTCTCATTGTGCGTGGAGTCTTTCCGAGAGCATTGAATTCACAATGGATCACACTCCATCCACGCACTGTATTTTTGTTTCGAGCTAACACTGTCTGTCTTTTTGCAGAATAATATGTTTTTATGTTTAGCAACAATTGATTGCAATCTCTCCATCTTCACTTTCCTGAAGTTCCCTGAAACGTTAAGAATTAAATGACTGAAGTTACAATACATAACAGTGCAAAAAATAAGACGCAACTCATAGATACTTACTTTGTAGGAATGTTTGTGAGCAAGTTGTCCATTAATTACCTAGCGTCGATTTGATACAATTTATTTTATCAAATCGACGCTACGTGGAACATTGCCATGTCACAAATAGTTTTCTACAACGAGTTAGGTGTAAATAAGGCTTCATTAGACTTGTAAACCCTGGTAACTTTAACTATGCTACCGAATACGATGGTGCAACCCATGTCGCTCAAATAGTTAAAGTTAGCGTTACAGTTAAAGTTAAATTTGACTTTGACCTTAACTTTAACTGATACTATGGAGCAACCCAACCTAAGGTTGGGTGTTTCAATAAAAGTTAAAGATGGCGGCTATGTTATCATATTTTTTAAGGTTGGGTTGCTCCATAGTATCAGTTAAAGTTAAGGTCAAAGTCAAATTTAACTTTAACTGTAACGCTAACTTTAACTATTTGAGCGACATGGGTTGCACCATCGTATTCGGTAGCATAGTTAAAGTTACCAGGGTTACAAGTCTAATGACGCCTTATTTACACCTTACTCGTTGTAGAAAACTATTTGTGACATAGCAATGTTCCACGTAACGTCAAAAAGCTGATACGGAGTAATCAGTTTATTTGATCAGTGGTGTTATCAGTCATTGAATTGTCAAATCATTCAGCTGTCAAACTATAACAAAGTTTTTCAATTTCTTTATTTTAATTACTAATTTAACCACTGAATTTGCGAAGAGCATCAAGAGACTTGTTAAATAAAATAAATTGTATCAAATCGATGCTAGGTACGGAAATTAATGGACACCTTGCTCACAAACATTCCAACAAAGTAAGTATCTATGAGTTGCGTGTTATTTTTGCACTGTTATGTATTGTAACTTCAGTCATTTAATTCTTAACGTTTCAGGGAACTTCAGGAAAGTGGAGATGGAGAGATTGCAATTAATTGTTGCTAAACATAAAAACATATAATTCTGCAAAAAGACAGACGGTGTTAGCTCGAAACAAAAAGACAGTGCGTGGAGTGTGAACCATTGTGAATTCAATGCTCTGGGAGACACTCCACGCACAATGAGCTTAAACTGCAGGAGCTGGAGCTCCAGCAAATATGGGATTCAATCAGACACGCTCAGGAGGTCCATGACGTTACAATGAAGAGAATTAAAATTACAATTCGAAAATTTACATTTAGAAATAGAATTATTAAATAAGTAAATATTAATTAGTACCTATGTTCTATTTTTTTATCCCATACTAATAGTAGAAACTATCCGTGCCCTGCGGCTTCGCTCCCGTGGGTTTTCGGGATACTACTTATACATATATAGCATTTCCTCATAAATATAGCTATCGAGCTCGGTAGCAGAGAGGTGAGCATGCCAAACTAGGCGTCGCAATCTCTAAGGTCCCGGGACTCCCGGATCAGTGTAGAAACCGAAATTCTCTATATTGTCTTGTCTCTGGGTGTTATGGTACCTACCGTCGTTGTTTCTGATTTCTGTAACACAAGTAATTTCGCTACTTACCATAGGATGAGAGCAATCTATGTGATATTGTCTTATATTTATTATTAGGTATGCAAATCCGTCACCAGCTCTTCAGCTTTATAATATTAGTTTAATTAAATGTAAAGTATTATGTTTGTTTGTGGCTGGTTCATACTAAAACGGCTCAAAGAATTAAGATGAAATTTGGTGCACAGGTAGAGTATATCCGAAATTACTATTTATCTCAGTAAACCCATGAAATGAAATCCACGGGGTAAAAGTAATTTATGTAATAAAACTTCAAGTAAATTATAAATTATATTTATTTGTATCAAACAAAAAAAATCAGCACTTCGGCTCGCATACACAAAAGTTATTGGCTCAGCCTACTATAGTAAACTGTTGCAATCATCATTCTGGCCCACTCTAAACACAACACATGAACACATTAACATCTTCCTCATCGGATGATAATTTTTTGAGACTCGAAATGTCGGTAGGAACAAACCTTCGCCACATTTGGCAAATCGATCGGTTCTTGGGATATATACTTTTCTTTTTCTGGGCCTTCAGAAGTAGTTTCCGCGAATATTTCTCGTATCGACATTTTTGGAGGTTAGAATATTCGACATGCATGACAGTAACTTGACAATAACTTTAACTTTAACTGGTCGATCTTGGGCGGTTACGGTTAGAGTTAAGTTATGACGTCATTTGACCATTGTCAAAATGGTGCAACGCATTTTTTACTTAACCCGTGTTTTAACTGAACAGTTAAAGTTAAAGTAAGTTCGTGCAACCCAACCTAAGTAAATAGGCGATAAATCGCTATATCATATCGTATCATATCGTGTTTTGTTGATCGTGCTAGAGGGGCAGATAGTGCAATAGCATTTGTAGCGACGAGTTCAAACCGGTGCGTCCTGCGCAACTGCGGCTTGAAATCAGCGCTCGCACGCGCAATCGGGCGGCCGCGTTCATTTGATGTCACGGACAGATATGAATATATGATAGTAGATATGATAATATCAATATTACTTTTATTGTAATATTTGTTTTTTTACGACTTATACAGGGTGTCCCAAAATTAGCACGTCACAGTGACACCAGAGATAGATGGGCCTAAGACGCATCTAACAAGCCTAACATGTCCATAGAAAAGTTTTATCAGTTTTGAGTATGGCCAATTTTAGAATATTTTTTTAAAATCACCCTTTTTTCATAAACTTTGTATCAGAATTTATTACAGAGCTGTTTATTTTACTTTTTTTGTAATCCTACGCCTTTGGCAACAGTTGCTTTTGAAGAAACAATCATTATCTAGACGGTAAATAGTGTGAAATAACGACAATCGATAGTCAATCTCAATCTAATTTTTACCCAAAGAAAATGGCTTCAGCTATGAGTAGCAACCGTGGAAAAAAATTTATATTAAACATAATGAACCAATACCATTAAAAACTTCAAAAATGGTATGAATCTAATATCGCAATAAAAAAAAACTAACAAATTTGAATCATTTCTTATCAAAGGCGTCCCCAAGTCAAATTATTAATAGAACCTACTAGGGAATCCTGCAGTTCCCACGATCAAGTAGATATGAAATTATGTGAATTTTTTATTTATTTTACCTGGCTAAGTAATTAGTAGGGGAAAGGGATAATAAAACCGGCCAAGTGCGAGTCGGATTCGCGTACGAAGGGTTCCGTACCTTTATCTGTAAACCCGGCTAAAAATCGCGTTTATTGTCTCGCAGACATATCCCGACGGATTAACAAGTTAATCTGGCAGTGAGCGGCGCACATAATAGGTAGAACTGACGGCTGATGGGTCAGAAAGGTTCTGGAATGGAGGCCACTTACCAGTAAGTGCAGCGTAGGACGTCCCCCACGAGGCGGACATACGACCTGGAGGTTGCAACAAGCTGCTGGATACAGCCCGTCTATTTTAATATAATATACACTACGCCGCAGTTCACACCAATCTGCTCTGGCACTATTGAAATAATGTCTACATCCATAACAGGTGCCATTTTGGCGTGAGCAGCATTTAAGGGTTAACTAAGTTTTTAGGGTTCCCAACCCAAGGGGTAAAACGGAACCCTAGGCTTTTACTAAGGTTCCGCTGTCTGCCTATCTGTCACCAGGCTGTATCTCTTGAATCGTGATAGTTAGAAAGTTGATATTTCCACAGATGATGTGTTTCGGTTGTTACTATAAGAACTATTACTAGAAACTAGAATAATTAAGGTGGCTCCCATACAACAAACGCGATTTTTTCCGGGTATACAGATAAAGGTACGGAACCCTTCGTACGCGAGTCCGACTCGCACTTGGCTGGTTTTATTATCCGTTTCCCTCCCAATTGCTTAGCCAGGTAAAATAAATATTTTTTTCCGCATAATTTCATATCTACTTGATCGTGGGAACTGCAGGATTCCCTAGTAGGTTCTATAAATAATTTGACTTGGGGACGACTTTGATGAGAAATTACTCAATATTGTTAGATTTTTTTTTTATTGCGATATACGTGTTATACCATTTTGGAATCGCCATAGCATAGGGAAGTTTTTAATGGTATTTGTTCATTATGTTTGATATAAATTTTTTTCACGGTTGCTACTCATAGCTGAAGCCATTTTCTTTGGGTAAAAATAAGATTGAGATTGACTATCGATTGTCGTTTTTTTACACTATTTACTGTCTAGATAATGATTGTTTCTTCAAAAGCAACTGTTGCTAAAGGCGTAGATTTACAAAAAAAGTAAAATAAACAGCTCTGTAAAAAAATCTGATACAAAGTTTATGAAAAAAGGGTGATTTTTAAAAAATATTCTAAAATTAGCCATACTTAAAACTGATAAAACTTTTCTATGGACATGTTAGGCTTGTTCGATGTGTCTTAGGCCCATCTATCTCTGGTGTCACTGTGACGTGCTAATTTTTGGACACCCTGTATAAAAGAAACCCGCGTCAATAATGAATGATTACCAGATTGACTATAAATTGATTTATTCCAAATAATACTCTTTTTATTTTTTTCATCATCAATAACTACCTTTCAGCTTCGATTTTAGTTTCGCTATCTTCCATTATCACCAAATTCATTAGGAGTATGTTCGGAACGGAAGGCTGGACTGAACGCGTACCTAGACCACGCCTTGCACGCGAGAAGTCGCCAACGCGCATGCAGGCTAAACGCGTTGGTTTGGTTGAATCTTAACTGCAATCGTTTGGTGCGTCTCCATAGCGCAACTCATGCAAGGCTTGTACAGTGCGCGCGAGCTGCGCGCGATCTGCGATCGCGCGTGCATTTATAATTTATATTTATAGTAGTTCACTCTTCGTAGCTTACAGGCCGCGCGCGCTAATCTAAGGCTGCGTCTAAATCTCACCACAGGCGCGCAACCTGTGAGCTACCTGAAAAGTGAACTGGAAATACACACGCGCAGATCGCGCGCCCTGCACAAGCCTTGCATGAGTTGCGCTAAGGAGGCGCACCAAACAATTGCAGTAATGGAACTCTTACTGCGCGCGTGCAGCTCGCGACCGGATCGCGCGCTGCGCTACAAGTATTATTGGGGTTATTTCCAGTAACGGTAGTGTTTGTAAATAACAATAGTAAAATAAGTTAAGTAAAGAACTAGGACAAAATTAAAGAAAAGAAATTTATTTTTAATAATGTTCATACACTAAACAAAAAAACATTACTTATACCTAGATCCCTACTCTATACTTAAAATTATAATTAATACATCTTTATTCGCATTACAATTTCTGGCCTAACTTAAACCTTAATATCTGCTGTCATAATGCGATGTTCTACTTAAATCTGGAAATGGATGGAAAAGAATAGCTAAGGATTGGGATCACTGTCGTTCATTGGGAGAGGCCCATGTCCATCAGTAGACTGACGTCATCACATCACACTATCATTGTCTGGTAGGTACAGTAGGTATCTTGGTTTGCTGGTATGCTATCTCAAATCTCATCCGTTTTAGTAACGTCTCTTCTGTCATGTTCATGGTCAGAATTAACAGAGCGATGCTGCAGTCCGCCTTATTTTACTTGGCTAGCCCCAAATATGATTGCGTCCAAGTAGGTGACGCAATCATTATCCTCAATGATTGCGTCACCTGCTCCTGCTTTAAAAAAAATGGTCTCTAGACTGCCTTTTACTACCTCCATTGTACCGTCAGAACTTTGTTGTAATATAGAAATCTTGTAGTTCCAGTCTTCAGTTCAGTTAGTTTACTTTTAATAATAACTAGCTGACCCGGCGAACTTCGTAACGCCTAACAGTTTTCCGTTTCGTCAGCTTTTCCATTTTTTAAATTATTTATTCTTCTATTCGGGGCGGAGACAAATCCAACAACTTATAAATCATGAAAATCGGTACAGCCGTTCTCGAGTTATAAGTGTTGTAACAAATACGACATTGTTTTATATTTATAAGAAGATTACGAACTCATTTTTTTGATATCAAACACTGATCAAATAATACTACGTAGAATATCAAAATAATGTTTGACTCTACATGACAATGACATGCCAACCGTCTTTAAAATAAATTATTTTTAATTCTTCTTTTCTAGCACTAAGGAGTGTTTATATCGACTTCGAAGCAAATCACCCCAAAAATAACTTTCTACCCCTTTTTAACACCGCTAGGGGTTGCATTTCAATAAAATACAAAACATGTCTTCCATCAATTCTGTTAAAGAATGTTTATGCAAAATTTGAAGTAGATTGGACCATGGAATCACGTTGTCCCATAAAGACTTTGCCCCCCGGTTTCACCCACTTTGGGGTTGAATTTCGAAAACTCCTTTTTATCAGATGCCTACGTCATACAAAAAATACACACTCCAAGTTTCAGGTCTCTACGATCAGCGGTTTAGGCTGTGCGTTGATCCGTCAGGCAGTCAATCAGGACAAAGCATTTAAATGTATAGATTATGACTGAAACAATATGATATATATATACATATTTGTAATGTGCTAGCCAAGACCTTTCTTTTAATACCAAACACGTGATGATTATCACAATTTAAGCTATTTTTTTGGATAAAATCTGACGTTTAAATTCCGTTTGAGACGATTTTGATAAAATTTATACAGCCTATTTTACCGGGGCCATTATTACGAATCTATTGACACCTCGTTCATTAAAATCAATTCAGTAGTTTAGGCGCTACGATGGAACATACATACATACATACTTACATACATACATAGACTGCCAAAATCATTACTCTTCCTTTTGGCTTCGCCGTAGTCGGGTAAAAAATAATCTTGTAAAACCTTAGTAGTATAGACTTTACTAACAAATGCTCGTAGTATTACCTATAGTACTACATAGGAGTCACTAAATTAATTATCGTCTATTTAATATTTTGCACGTGACTTGACAACGAGCCGAGTTAAATTATTCCGTCTGAATTTTCAGTGACAAAGACTACGCTGCAGTTGAGAGCAGCGCTTGGCAACACACGAGTAGATATATTTTTAACTTTCAATACTGCCTGCAGGGTACTTTTTCTTTAAATCGTTTGGATACGAGCTAGGTCTCAAAGCCCAAGTCAAGAGAAAGAGAAAACAAAAACCAGCCAAGTGCGAGTCGGACTCGCGCACGAAGGGTTCCGTACCATTATCTATAAAAATGGCGAAAAAATCACGTTTATTGTATGGGAATTGGGAACCCCCTTAAATATTTATTTTATTCTGGTTTTTAGTATTGTTTGTTTGAGAGGCAACAGAAATACATCTATCTATGTATCTATTCAGCCTATTGCAGTCCACTGCTGGACGTAAGTCTCCCATAGAGAGCGCAAAAGAAATAAATAATCTGTGAAAATTTCAATTGTCGAACTATCACGGTTCGTGAGATACAGCCTGGTGTCAGACGGACAGACAGACAGACGGACAGCGGAGTCTTTATAATACTATTTGGGTACGGAACCCTAAAAATGATAATTTTATAGTTAACAACACATAATTAAACAACACAACAACGAATTCACACCCGGTAAATCATGTGAAACTAATGCAAAATCGTACTGTGTATCGGTTAAAAATTGCTATCGAACATGCCATGGGCTGGCAAGAGTATCCTCATACCAAACGAAATTCACAAATCTCAAATAATATGGAACGCCTTGCTTATTGAACAAATATGTGCAGGGCTGAAACAAAAAAAAACTGGCCAAGTGCGAGTTGGCCTCGCGCACGAAGGGTTCCGCACCATCTTCACAAACGATCAAAAAAATCACGTTTGTTGTATGGGAGCCCCCTTAAATATATATTTATTCTGGTTTTTAGTATTTGTTGTAATAGCGGCAACAGAAATACATCATCTTTGAAAATTTTAACTGTCTAACTATCACGGTTCATGAGATACAGTCTGATGACAGACGGACAGACAGACAGACAGACAGATGGACAGCGGAGCATTAGTAATAGGGTCCCATTTTACCCTTTGGGTACGGTGCCCTGAAAATACCTATGGCCAACAATCTTCGCTAAATATAAACAGTATTTAATAAAGTTATACGTCTAAAAATAATATAGTTTTTGACTTTCGTGAATACATTCCATGACCTAAAAGCGTCAATAACTCGTTAATAATAAAACATTTTAGAATTCTAGCCAATAATAGATGGTCCAACTTTGTGTGTCAAATATTCATACACCGCATCGTGCCAGTGGCCGACCTTTGGTGGTTTACTCTATTTCTATTATTCTGAACACGAAACATATTTTAGGCGGTGCTTCCACTGCAATTATAAAAAGTGGTTTCATATAAATATAAATATTGGAAAACATCACATACATTGCTCTGATCCTAAGGTAAGTAGCTAAAGCACTTGTGTTATTGAAATCAGAAACAACGACGGTACCACAACACCCAAACCCGAGACAATATAGAAAAGATTGGTTTTTTTTTCTACATTGACCCGACCAGGGATCGAACCCGGAACCTCAGAGATGGCGATGCCATATAGTCCGGCGTGCTCGCCCCTCGGCTACGGAGGTCGTCAATAAATTCGTAATATTATAAGCCCGTCAAATTTTATTGACATGTGTTTGCCTTGGCGATAGCATTAGCTGGATGTAGACTGCTTTTAACCGGTCAATCTGGAAGTCATTGGGGGAAGCCTTTGATCAGCAGTGGACGTCTTATGGCTGAAATGATGAAATACAAAAATAACATAGCTGTCTGGTACCTTAATACATTACGAAATAACTAAAATTGACAGAACCAACGTACGTATTATCTTCTAACTCCTAACCTTTAGGGAGTTCTGTGGCTTTCATCATCAGCTCAACAACATGAGGTGTTGATTACCGGGCCCAAATGTCAGCGTTGCTTTAGAAAATATATGAAAAACATTGTGTGCCTATAAAATTCAAGGATTACCCGCCCTAGATTTCACAAGGACCCCATCATCAGATTCTGACTTGATTATAATGGGACCGACTAAAAAGTATATGCTTTCGAATGAAAAAAATCGAATATTACTAAGTTTCATTATGTAGATTAAAAGGTTTATTCGTGTCGAACATTTCTAAAGTATTTATGCCGTGCAGCGTTATTTCTCTTAAAATGCTGAAAGTTCGACGAAAGTATTATTAACTGTTGAATAAAACCTTCCGAAACTATGCTTTTGTGAATACCGCGCGTGCAAGCAAAAGCGTCGGCGCCGGAACTAGGCGCGGTTGGCGGAAATTCATTTTAATTGAACCCAAATCCGACAGAGAGCGCTGCATACGCCGCGGATGTGATAAAACTTCGGTCGGCTTTATATTATGCATGTTTAGGTGTTTCATGGTTTAGCATATATGGTTTAGTTAGATCTTTTGATAGTTTGGCATATTCGTATGGATTCAAATACGAAGTGGTGTATGTAACAATATTGAAGTAAATATGTAGTCTACTACTTACATAATTATAACATCTTTCTACCATGAACCCACATCAAATTCGTAAAAAAGGGTTTAGCCTTTTTGTGGATTATTTACAATCTAAATCGAAGAATGTACCAAGCAATGCATTGCGATTTTGATAAGGTGGCTTCATTTGACAGGTACCTAACTAAAATAAAGCACCATGCACACGGAGCTTTGAGCAACTTTAGTTGACTGTTGCGGCAATAGGCAACTCGCAGTCAGTTTTTTTTTAGTTTTCGTATAATTTTGAGCGCAGACGTGGCAACTAGGGTAGTTGCAAGTTTCCAAAATTGCAACTGTTTTCCGTTTCCGATTATTTAATTTTCCTAAACTTTGCCCAAAATAATAAACTGGATCATGGGCAACAAAAAAGAAAGTAACTATTATTACAAAAGGTTTTGCTTCCTAAAGATTCATAGTCAGACTTATAATAGAATTCACAGATTTCGAAAGTTAATTCAACGGTAAACTAGGCTTTGACTGGTGGTTTTAGTCCCGCAGGCCCGCAACCTCTTAAAAACTGATAAAATCAAAAATCTAAATTATTTGTTTTTGCAAATTACCTATAGGCTAAGGCACCTTTACAACAACAACAATAATATTGTTTAAACCTATCACTGCTTCAGGACAATTTGTGGACTAGTGCCAAAAAGAAGCAAAACCGCGCCGCCGCTATACGTAATTTGTGGCAAAACGCAAGAAACTCTGTCACTAATTATGGATTATAGCGGTGATTTTGCTCCTTGTTCATAGCTCCTAAAAGAGAGTAGGAGTTTTCAACGCCACCTACAACATTTCCAACAGTATGTTGCTATTTTTACTGTATTATTTGATGTAATATAATGTTTTGATACCCATAGCAGAGTTTACAATGTATATTTATGTGTGGTTATCACAAAATTTCCATAAAATCTTTGTTGCAATTCATATAAACCACCAACCGGTACACTGGCAACACAAACTAAATAGGTACATTGTTTATTGTGGTTGAAATGAAAATCTCACAAAAAATACTTACATCATTTTGAATCTTGACATGTGACATCAAACGGTTTGTATCAAGCTATAGAATTCAACAAACATTTTATTTAACAATTCTTAAACTTACTGGCATCTGAAGAAGAATATATAATAAATAAATCATTTGCTTATTAATGTGTTCACTTATAAGTTGTCACATATGACTTTCACATTGAGGAAAGATTTAAACGTTCATTCTAAAATAAATTATTTGTATTGTATTTGTATATATTTAAGATTACTCAGTGCATGATCCTTTATTTCACTACTTTTAATAATTAGCTGTTGTACTAACCCCAATATGAACTGCAATTAATGATAAAAATTAACACTTAATTTTTGAACCGAAGTACAAATAAAGTTGCCAGATAGTAAGGGATATTTATTTTAAACTAGCTGACCTGGCGAACTTTGCACCGCCTAACACTTCTTTTTTCGTCAGCATTTCCAATGTAAATTATTTATTCTGTTATTCGGAGTGGAGACTAATCCAACAAACATAAACCATGGAAATCAGTCCAGCAGTTCTCAAGTTGCAAGTGTTGTAACAAACCTTTGTTTTATATATTAAAGATGCCCTACTATTTTTGCACAAAGTCTAAAATATCGAAGGTTTTAATGCATTTTTACTACAATTAAACCTTTTATACCTAGCTGACTTTGTTCATTTCAGGAAGGTTGTCAAGTTAAACGAATGGACGTTTATTGCATTTTATTATTCTCTCGATGGATTATTACTCGCGGTAATTTGAGGACACCAGAGTATTTAGATCGATATCTACTATCCTTATAACCTTACTTGTAGACAGAATGTTTGTATGTAATTCTAGAATATTTTATAATAAACTGTATGACAACAGAAAAGGATAATACCAACTTATCTTATTGTTGATGATTGCAAATTACTACTTTAATGTCTGCGTTATAAACTTATGACTTATTCAGATATAAATAACAAATAACACGACATTGTTAGTTCATTTTAAAGGAAATCTATAAAGTACGAAAATTCTCAAGCAAAAAAGGAGATAAAAACATTGGCGAACCCTATAACAAAAGTGTTTAGGAAATGACGCCTGAAAGAATAGGGATGTTGACCTCATTCATAAATAATTCTAAGGCATCATTTATTAAAACAGATACTTTATTGTAGGCCTAATAACTCAGTACAATTTTATTGAAGAGGCAAACTGATTTTTGTTTGCTTTAAAATCGTAAAAAGTAAGGCAGTTGATTTAATCGGATAGTGACGTCATAATCCGATATCGCCATACAAATTATAAGGAAGATATCTGTTTTGACAGCACATTAAAAGTATGTCAATTGATTGGTGGTGTCAACTAGCCTATTATTAGATCTTTGCGGTATCTGTCAATGAAAAGGGTATAGTCGCCAGAACATATGTTATTGGCACTGAAACTATCCTCACTACTTGATAAATGTTACCTTTCAGCTATCTTACCTAAAAATTTGACGACCTCCGTAGCCGAGAGGCGAGCTCGCCGGACTATTTGGCGTCGCCATCTCTGAGGTTCCGGGTTCGATCCCCGGTCGGGTCAATGTAGGAAACGAACTTTTCTAAATTGTCTCGGGTCTGGGTGTTCTCGGTACCGTCGTTGTTTCTGATTCCTATAACACAAGTGCTTTAGCTACTTACCTTATGATCAGAGAAATGTATGTGATGTAGTCCAACTTAAAATAAAATGTTACAAAAAGAATACTTTTCCATATACTTTCAGTTTACCTGAAACCAGTGGCGGGCATGGGTTTAATTTCGAGGTAGGCAGTAGATACTTACAGATGTGTTTTATTGATGAAAATCAGTTGTTTTCGTCAATAACACACATTTTTTATTTCGAGGTAGTCGGTAGATGCTTACAAATGTGATTTATTGATGAAAATCTGTGGTTTTTGTTAATAATACATAGTTGTAAGTACCTACTGCCTACCTCATTTCATTTACCAAGTAGGCACTGCCTAATTGCCTATATGCACCGCACGCCACTGCCTGAAACATTAATGTGAACAAGTTGATAAAAGTGACGGTATTAACTGATAACAAAACGTTATTTGTATTATTTTAAAATGTACGGACTAATGGCACTAGCTCGGTTGATGAGAAAACATCGTGAAACCTGCTCTTTCAGATAACACTAGATATGTTTTCGTGGTTAAAATGATATATTTTCCCTTTCTAATGCTCCGGTCGGAGGTTTGATGGCAGTCGGGCCAAATAACTATCCGCAACTAGATAGGATCATCGGAAAACTTACTCAAACGGGATAAGCTTTACCCATTTCAAGGCCAATTAAAATAAATATAAATAAATATTGAACAACAACACATACATTGCTCTGATCCTAAGGTAAGTAGCTAGAGCACTTGTGTTATAGAAATCAGAAACAATGACGGTACTACAACACCCAGACCCGAGTCAATATAGAAAAGTTCGTTTTCTACATTGACGCCAGGATCGAGCCCGGAACCTCAGAGATGGCGGTGCCATTTAAAGTGTGCGGCGTGCTTGCCTCTAGGCTACGGAGGTCGTCAAAATTTAATTGATTTAGCCTAATGTTGTGTCATGTTTTTCAAAGAGATTTTCAGGTTTTCGAGCTCTAGGTAGTAGAGTTTTGATCACCGACTAGGAATTTTGTTGTGTTGTCTGGTCCGGTCTTACACTAGTGACTAAACCTTATTGTCAGATGTATCAAATGTACAATCAAGCTGACTGAAGGCCCAATGAAAAGGGAATTAACGCGATCATAATTTAGGTACAAAATGTTACCTCTTTTGCCTGACGTTTCGATCGGGTTACAACCGTGGTCACAGGCTGACTGTGATTTTGTACATTAATTATGATCGCGTTAATTCCCGTTTCATTGAGTTTTTAAATTATGCAACGCAAAAGATTAAAAGTAATGACTCGAGGCCTCTTACTACGCTTCAGGATCATTCTGAAGCAAGAAGATGCTTGTGATTACTGTCAATAAATATATATGATCGGAATAAACGCTCACCCACTGGAATGGAAAACGAGATTTCATCAAAGATAAAACTTATGAGCAACTCGTAATAAATTTGAACCGTACAGAATACTTGAAGGCCTTATTTAACGAGATATCTTTGAAGCCTATGCAAATGACGTAGTTATAAGTGACCACCTCCTTCGACATAAAAATACCCAGTCATTAAAAAAAAAAAAGATTATATTAATAAAAGCAATTTACAAATTAGCTACACTAGAAAATGAAAATCATGTATTTAATGATGTAGGTATATTCATGTTGCCATAATGTAATCATGTCTAGATCTTCTCGTTATGTAATAAATCACGCGGTTGATTTTCTCGTGAATTTCCACTTAAATTCTCAAACCGAACAACAGCGTTGTTTGCAACCTGAAAATTACCCTACTAAATTATAAATGCGAAAGTTTGTAAGAATTGTAAGTATGTATGTATGGATGTTTGTTACTCTTTCTCGCAAAAACTACCTCAAATGTTTTGCATGAAATTTTGCACACATAGAATATTATCTGGATTAACATTAAGGATACTTTTGATCCCGGTTAAATGTTCCTGTGGAATATATTGAACTAAAGACCACGCGAGCAAAATCGCGAGCAACAGCTAGTATACTTATAATTACACTAACATCTAACTATTGAAATAAATAAAATAAAATGTAGTTTGTATTGTCAACATTGTTTCCTTAATGTATGAAAGTGTATACGGGACTTAAATAACAAAAAAACAAGACTTATAATTTTTGTTGATTTATTCCTGCTATTAATCTCCAAAACGGCTAGACTGATTTTTGGATAATGCCATAAGGAGTAAACTAGGCGTTTATTAAAGAAAAATAAATTAAAGTTCCGCACACAAAAAGAAACCCCAAGAAATTGTAAAAAAACGATTTGAATAGATCTTTTATGAATTAATTTTAAGACTATTCCAACGAAGTCGCGGGCATAAGATAGTACATAAGTTCTAATATTTAGGTCGTGTATTTATTAACATCAATTTAGTATTATGAAATTTATCATTAATTGTGCCTCATGGCCCTCTTGGGACTATAAGTAATCAAGTTGATGTTATACGGAATACAGGAGCAGTGTTCAAGAACAAGTGATGTTTTCTTACGGCATTATAACGGTTTTATGTCGGTTTAGCCCTTAAATACTGAAACTACACTATGTTTTACTGGGGTTATGGTCCTACACGTGTTTGGATTTTCTATTAACAGTACCGTATAACGCATCATTGAAATACATAAAATAAAGTAAAGTGAAATGTTAAAGTATAATATGAGTTACCTACAAAATGAGCTGATGTTTATTGTCATGAGACTTTTTGACTTTACACGAAAAGAAGATTGCTTGTGAATAAAATGTAAAAATGTGCTGCAACTCTTTACATTTTTGCCATTTACTTGAATAAAACGTAAAATATGCGTCTTTTTAAATATAAGGCAAAGACAAATTATCAGGTGCTAATCATTGAGGTATATAATAAGACCTTAGTGTAAAACTGTATTCTTGCAAATAAATATTTGATTTGATTTGATATAATGTACTAGCGTACTAGAGAACGCATCTCGAACTAAATGTTTCAGCCATTGACTTGTTACAGCCAAGCATTGTAGCCCGGTGGACTACAAATTCATTGATTGAACAATCAAGAAGCAGTTTTGACAACTTCAATTATTGACACTGACTGAAGCTTTGTAGTCCACCGGGCTACAATGCTTGGCTGAAACATTTAGTTCGAGATGTGTTCTCTAGTACGCTAGTACATTATACCTCAATGGTGCTAATACGAGTAGTATCTACCTATGTTTTCCTCCAGTACTTAAATAAAATTATTTGACGTGAAACGAGGTAAAAATGCGTTTCGACCGGCCTCCTTATTCCCTAAAAATTTGCAATCAGCAATAATCGCGTAGTCATCGCCAGATTGATGCTTAGTGTCAAAATGTATTGGCAGCACTGACAGTGGATTGCTTTGTTTTTTTCGAATTTCGACAGAATGTGTTCATGCCAAAAAGCTTATGCATGATGAAAGTTGACCAGCATTTGTCCTCTATGGTTTTTGCTTCTACTATAGCCTTAGAGCATTCAACCAACAGGAGACGACAAGCTCGCTAATTTCTATGCGAAAAAGTCTGTCATTTCTTGCGGGGGGCAGGGAGTAACGCACACATAGTAAATTAACACTAACGCATTTTATTTGTCATTGCTACGCTCGCACACAACAAAAAATATTTAACACTAGCTTAAACTAGACGCACACAAATATATTCACACACAAGGACAACTTATCCATGCACGAGTGTGACGTCAGTTTCAAATAAACGAAGATAGTGTTTAACACTATCGATAAATTTTATCGATGAGTTCTGCCAGTATTATGATAAAGTTTTATTCAATTCAGACTCTTTATTATGTGTAAGATAGAAACATTCCTTTTGGCTTTCATTAAGATCTACAGGGTTATTTATTAATATACGTCAGTATGGTTGAGTCTAAGGCCCGAACTATACCCAGCCAGAAATCCGGGTAAGTACGGTTTCAAGCCATCGCTTAAGCAATAAGGTCGTTTTTGAACGAATTCTAGCGGATTCTAACAGATTCCGGCTGGTTAAAGTCCAAGCCTAAAACTGCAAGAAATACCGGTAGGTACAATTTGGTTTTCAGGTGAATTTTCTTAAATTATGATAAAAAAATACTGGGCGATAACCCGCAAAAATCGTAAATATAATCGAGGGAAAGTTAGAAGGTTGAATTTTGTAAAGGACAAAAGGTGTTAACTATTTTAGCTATATTCTCAAACATTTTCTTTTTGCATAAGAAAAAGTTAATAAATATTAGTGCTATCATGAAATAAGAAAAACATAATATTTATTTTTTTGCTTGCTTAGACATAAAGTTGTAAATGAATTCAAATATTATTGGTCTGGGTCTGTCTGTGGTGGTGACTGGAGATGGTTGGCTCGGAAACTTTATAATATAAAGTTATGTTACTTTAGAATGGATTCATTTTTATGAATTAATAAGTAATTGAGAAGGTGGTAAATAATAACTAATAAAAATCATTATCCC
The DNA here is from genome assembly GCA_950371115.1 of Anania fuscalis. Lineage (NCBI taxonomy): Eukaryota > Metazoa > Arthropoda > Insecta > Lepidoptera > Crambidae > Anania > Anania fuscalis. Next base: position 4,372,060 of record OX493337.1, read on the forward strand.
GAACATTATCAAATCCGCGAGAATCCGTTCAAAACACGACCCTATTGTTTAAGCGATGGATTAAAACCGTACTTACCCGGACCGGTTTCCGAATGGGTATAGTGCGAGCCATAAAATACGCTTAAATAATAAATAATCTGTACACTTTTAGCAACAAGACTTTTTTTATACTCGTTCACCAAAAATACACGAAACACAAGTTTCTATAGAGTTTAAGGCTCGGTCTACTATACGCTGCTGGAATCCGTTAGCATCCGCAAGAATCCGTTCAAGAAACGACCTTATTGCTTATGCGATGAATTTAATCCGCGTTAACCCGGTCCGGTTTCTGACTGGGTGTAGACCGAGCCTAAGATAAATGATAAGATATTTTAGGTGCCTCAAAAATTTTGTCGTGACCCTTTGTAATGTTATATTTTCGCAAAAATAATCAAAATAAATATTTACTGACATCATAATATTGACACATTATAATAATGCCTATTGTAATATAAATAAGATCCGTAATTTTACAGTAAAGCAACCAAATTAAACAAAATTTATAACAGCATACTGTTTTTTATTGTATGTGTAAATAAATAACAACAAAAATGCTTGTAACCAAAGTCTTAACATTATTTTTGTGTTATATAAATTCATATAAACAATAAAATCAAATCCACCCGTTTATTTTCCCAACGGGTGGGTTCATTTTGAACGTTCTCGAATATATTCCAATTTTGAAAATACATCCTGGTGGAATCCCAAATCTAGGTGACCTAAAGGTCAAGTGGTTAAATCGATATCGATATTTTGTTTTGTGCTATCCCATCACCAAATTTGCTGCAGGGTGGCCAGCGTAGGTATATCAATAAAAATCTCAAATTTTCAGAATAAGGTGAAGTTCGCAAATATATTATATTATTGAACTAGACCGATTATATGCAAATATATAGATTTATACTTTTAAAAGTAATTATTAAGTCCAATAAAATGCGCAAAGCTTAAACAAGAATCATAATTCGTTAACTGTGATATATCATTAATTCAATAAGCATCTATTGTAATTAATATTATTAAAAATATCAAACGTGAAATACCAGTGTGATTTCAAATTTGGGTACTTCAGTATAAAAAATTACGCTTAATAGGATTTTTTACCTTTTACTGGTATCACTTTTTGATTGACGAATTTTATAAGGTTTTTGCCATTTTAAGGCATTATTTGCTAATATTGAGACTCATTAATACGTATAGATGAAAATGTACGTTGTCCTTTAGCACATAAAATGTTTCTGATCTTTTTTAACACGAGCACACGGCGTAATTTTGCATTTTTAGCTGCTGTCCTTCCACGCTCACCGTGATTTGCCAATGACGGCGGAACGCGCTGCAAATAGTTTTATATAACCTCTGTGATCGACGGTCATAGACTTGTGGCAGAGGGGAATGCCTGTCAATGGCGTCTCCTGTTGGTTGAATGCTCTAAGACTATAGCCGAGTGATCCGACCTACTACCACATGAGTAAAGAAACGGAACAGAGACAAAGCTTCTAAAGAGCTAGCAAAATTTATACCTATTTTGGTAGGGTTGGCACAATTGAATAAATTTAAAATATAAATGTTCTTTTTTTCACATTTTTTATTAAAATAGGTTATTTTTTTACAAATTACATACTCTAAATATTTTTTTTTATTACTTTTAGTTTTTAATAATTTGTTGTGTCTTTTAACCGAATGATAAATTCTAAATCTAATATAAAGTTTTGTTCAAATAATCCAATGGGAAATAATCACATGGCATATGAAATGTATAATCTTGCAAACGTGCTAATATGTCATTACCAATATTAACAATTTGTACATAAAGATCAAAATATTCGCGAAATTTTTGCTCAAGCAATTCAACAAATGCAATAAAATTGTCAGGAGGTATAGGTACACACAGTACAATATACAACCATATTTACAACACTTTTTAAGTACTAAAACAAAAATATTACTACGTATTATGTGAGAAACTCGATATCAAAAACAAAACACGCACGACATTCGAGCGTCGTGTCACGCCTGCACGCCCTGAGATTGACCACTGGCTGATCTAGTTTGAAGCGGTTTAGGCTCATACGTGACAAGCGGCCAGTGGACACGCACACACACGCGTTGCACTTGTAGTGATGTACCTATCACAGCGAATTCGTATGTAGCTTTGTCTCTGTTCCGTTTCTTTACTCATATGCTACTACGTACAACTACATCCATGGATTCGCCACGTTCTTGTACTGCCACTTTGGCATTGAAGTCTCCGATGACAACTGTGTATGACAACTCCGATGACAAATTAAGGGCTCATTTGTATGGTCTTTTACGTAGTATTATGGTCTTTACTATATTTAAAGTACTTTTAATGTCACCATTTTATAGTGTTTTATGCAAATATTTTTTTTTGTAATATTACAACTAATAATGTGTAGCTATTATGAATTCTCCAAGTACTCTAGTGGCATAGCTATGTTTTGGCTCTATTCTAGCTAACTTTCAAATATTTTTTATACAATTTTGTGAATAAAATGAATGATGAATGAAGATGTTAATGATAAAAATATGAGTAGGAGGAATATTCGTAAATGGTAGCTAAACATAAAAAAACTAGTTTCACAACACGTTGCGTAAGATAATTCATATTAAAGTGTGATTTTCTCCGTAAGACTATGGATCATTTCATGGCGTATATGGCATGGTAACCTCGTTTATCTGTCAAAATTGCTTTTATTGTTATATAAGCCATTTCAGGAACGGAAATTCTAAGATTTTCAGACTAAACTAAAACTATACTAAAAACACAGTATCTCATTATTTCTTTGACGTCATTTTCTTCAGTGAAACTATTGTATTACAGCAACAGCAAAGCAACAGAATTGAATGTCATAGATAGAATCAATACATACTTTTTAAATTGCAAAACCATATCACTGATCAAATAAACTACGTAGAAACCATATATATAAATTTCCTGAGTCTATAGAATAGAACCATCCGTATTTTTTATCACGAAACTTTTTGCCGCTTTCCTTTTATTTTAATCCAGATACAGACCCGAAACAAACCTGAAATTACCAAACCAATGAGTCGGTGCGCCGCTTTCAATCAACGCTTGATAAATTAAATGAGGCAAGAAATATGCTTCATACCGTGAATTAAATCGCGCCGCACAAAGGTTGCTATTGAGGAACATTTAACGATTATTAGCTTGTTTATTGTTGCTCTATTTGGGGTTAACATTCTGTAACTTTTTGGCCACTCTTGGGGGTTTTGCTGCATCTTTTCTGGAGTTAAACCCATCGGTAGCATATATAATTTTGGATAGTTCGTGTTCAGGCCCGGAAGCTATAGAACGGTTTTGAACCGATCCGTTGAGTCGAACGAAAACCCACGTGACACGATAGGATTTAGTATTAGTGTCTAGTGTTTTTAATAAAGTGTCATACGAGATCCCAGTAATAAGAAGTTTGTATTTACATTCTTGCGTTTACCAAGCAATGAATTTTACCAAAGGCGTCATTTACACCCAGACTCGAGCGGATTTAAAGAAGTTTGGTATCTGAATAAACACGGCCTAGAATCGATTGTGGGACCTTTTACGGTTAAGGCGGATCAAGCGACGTTTCGCCAGTCAGGTCCTCAATGAAAACTTGCATGATCATGAACAATAAAAATCTTGGAAAAAAACTACGTGCATGCGTAGTTCCGTTTTTTTCATCGAAACTCGCTCGCAAGCAGGTAAAACGATGTTCTTGTCACTTCTTGTCAAAAATTAGTTGTTTAGAGATTGACCATGCTTTTTTGACGATTGAATAAACTAATAAGCGACAGCCCTACGTGTTTAGGCTATTATCGCTCGTTTGAGGCTCGAGTTGGCCTACTTATTTGTTTTTTACTATGGTAAAAGCTAGAAGGGCAAGGTCAAGCAAGCAATAAAATGATTTCATTTGTTACATTATTCAAAAGCATTTGAACAAAAGAAAAATCATTTAACGATGTTTTAAAACGTTGTCAATGTTAACGACGAGCTCTGTTAGGTACCTAGTTCCTAACAGTGGTTATGTAGGTATATACTAACTTTTCTAAACTTAAAACTCACCAAACCTAGGAGGCTGTTCAACTGGCAACTTTCTAACAGACGGACTGTCATTGGTACTTTAAAATGTAATTTCTCTATTTAGTTTAATCCTGTTATTGAGCAACAAAGATTGTTGAAGTATTGCACTAACATCAAAAAATCCTTTAGTCTAGACTCTAGGCGACGGCAAGGGCGGCAATTTTGTTATTAAAGTCTTCAAAGAAATGGTTTTAAAAACCTAAAGGGACCGGGACATGCAAAATATAAAGAACTTAAGTACATGTCCCTTCCAAATACATCACGCCGATAAAATAAAATATTCGTAACCTAGGTACAAGAATATAAAAATCTGGGTCCTGATCCTGAATAAATCTATGCTCGTGACAAAGGTACTGTAGCTAAAAATATTGTACGGTTGCTGAATGATATAAAGGGTATTTCAAGGATACCAAAATTTGCACAATTATTCGAACTATTTTTCTTAGCAATATAGTTACAAGATCGTCGAAGAAAGTAAATAATAATATTTTTTTCGTAAGAATTTTGTCGTGATGCTTAACAGAAACAATTATAACCGACTTCGAAAAACGAGGAATTTTCTCTGATTTTTGGTTCAGTTAACTAAGTCTTGTTTTTGGCCGACTAATAAATATTTTTTAAATGGTTGTAAGTTTATTTTTTAAACACTATTTCCTTGGTAATCCTTCTAATTCATACTATACAAATGTTAAAGACTTATTCATCTACTCATAAGAATAACCAAAACTAAATTGTAACTTTGTTTTGTTTGTTTTTTTTCGATGTTTTGTGCCATACACTAATATTGCGCATGAGCACGACCGGTTAAACTCATTCTTCATGATTTGAAAACAAAGAGTTTTGTTGTAATAAAGAATTAATCAAGTTCTTTATTTCAATGTAGGTTGATTGAATTTAATTAAATGCTTGTCTATGTTAATTAAAAAAGTAGATTGGTATAATGTTTGTTTTTTCAGCGGACATGCAACGACTTTATTATCCTGTCTTGTATAATAGGTACCTACTTCTTTTATTGGTAAATCTCCATAATATCGAATAAGTTTTATTTTGTTTACTTGGGTTTATCCTATGCAAAATCAAAGTACGAAAGATCTTTGCTTTTCTGAAATTTAGGATAACATTTACTTAGTCTGTCATAACTATTTGTTTTTTCTTTAAGGATATGAAGTTTGTTATTAAATCATTCTGTCAACGTTGGCTATAATACAATATAATTTAACTTCCAAAACAAATGATGACTTGACTTTCGGAATGCCACACCAAGGATTGACAGACCTTGGCCCTGAACAGAGAAGCATATATAGAGGGGACTTAGAAGAGACTTTTTCCAAGCCTTGAGATATTATAGGGTAAGAAACTAATACAACATTTTTGTTATGTTGTTCTTTTACTTGTATGGTGTTCTATTGACTAATGATCATTGTGCTATCCTTCAAACTTTTCCTGCTGAGAGATACCGGGGCCCATGGCGGATATCGCTAAACAGACTCCAGACCCACGAGGGTTATTACAAGAAACCAAGTAGGTATACAGGTACAGGAAGGACACACTTGACGCTTGTGGCTTCACCCCGCAGTATATGACACACGTACGCGAGAAGAACTAATATAAGGTGTTTCAAAAAAATATCTGCTAGGCTGCAATGGATGAAAGTATTGCGTATATAATATAGATTACAATAAAAAATAAGTTTTATGCTCCGGACGTCATCTATATTTTTTTGAAACCAAAGATTAAGCTTCATTTTGTTTAAAACCGTCCACAACTGCCCAACTAGCTCGCTTGTACTGTGTCTCGCTCTTGCGCATTGTCAATTGCGGATAGCAGAGTAAAAGTATGCCTAATACGTCCTACTGCAGGACACAGGCCTCACCTCAACTATGAGGTGGTTTGGGCCATACTCCACCATGCGGGCCCAGTGCGGGGATTGGTGGAGGGGTGTTGTAAGGCCAGGGACTAAACCTTACTGTCAGATGTTATTAACCCGCTTTAAGGCCTCTGACTAGGCTTCACGACCAATATCAAGCGATATTAGCCGGGACCAACTTTTGACGTGCCTTCTGAAGCACGGAGATGTTCGTGATAAATGTCACTAAATATGGTCGGAATTGTCAACCATCCATTCACAACCGCGGCGTCGGTTGCTTAACATTAGTAATCGATACCAAAGCACTGCCGCCACTGGGCTACGGGCACCTCGGGATGGCAGAGTGTGATAATGCAAAATGAAGCAAGTATTTATTAATTTATTACCAATCCGTGGCACGAAATTTCTTAACTATCGTAATTTACATAAGGAATACTTTCACCCAATGCAACACGGGGAAATTACTGAGCTCATAAAAAGCACACCAAAAAGAATTAAATTGATTAATAGAGGTCCTCTTTCGTGAAATTGTACTCGTATATGTTGTGCAGGATGTTTGTATAATACTATATTAATTTAATTGCACCTCACAAAAATATAGTAAATTTTTATTTTGTGATATACCTCTAAAGCAGCTTTTCTCGCGGGGCGCGAGTACTTGTAATAATAATAAGAAGAAAAAAACAGCTGTTGTATAATGTCTGGTCCACAGTTCAAAACTTGGTTTAACTTTTTTTTTTTTTTGGGGCTCCGTCAAATGTTACGCTTTCCAAAAGGGTTACACCAGCAATAAAGTTTGAGAACCGCTGCTCTAAGGCGTACAGCACGTGTCTTCAATAAAAGTCAAATAATGAAAATTAATAAAGCAGTTATTAGCGCTCAAACTGTTCTGAAAGTAACCTGTTAAGAACTGGACTAAACGGGATCTTAACGAAGTGAATTGGATATAAGAAGCCACTTTATTGTTTACGATAGAAGCAAACGTTTAATCTGAAATATATATTAAAAAATAGTAGTCAAGATAAATCTCCATTAATGTTAGCGTTAATTGAAATAGGATGTCAGATGTCGTGTCAGGTTCAAAGATTCCATCGTATATCCCAAACAATACTATCACGTCAAAGGTTTAATTACTGTATGAACATACGTCTGTCGGTCAACAAATTATTGACCTGCGCATACGCCGCTTACTTCGTATATAGCGGAGTGGGAGGCGCCCTCCTCGTCAGAGTCGATTGTGCATTCGCCGCGAACAGACGTAAAGTTATTTGAATTTCACAAAATGTACACTAACCCGTTCGAGAGAAAGCACTCGTCGTTGAGGCAGGCCCTTGACCGCTTCATTGGGGAGACGAAGCTCAGTTTTAAGAAGAAAATCAACATGTCCAAGTCGAATAGCTCGTCTAGCAGTGCATCTTCAGTCTCATCATCATCATCGTTCTCGTCTTTGCAATTCAGACCAAAGTGTAACGGGAAGAGGTGATGGAGCTAGTGTTGTGTTTGGTTACCAGTGATCTCAAAGCAAGCGCTACTTTAAAACAGGTTGGTTTTCCTTTAATTTTTATGTCCTTTTCTTTAGCGTGAAGTTATAAAAGTAGATCGTAATCTTTTATTCGCCTTTCACAATCTCTGCAAGAAAGTTTTTTAATTTAAATCTGATTCTGTATTTTTCGCTTGCCCCCTTTATTAGCCCAGTATTGGAGTCCTAAGGGAAATTATTTGTGATCCACATTAACGTGATAATGTCATCTACTTACCCAATAACTTATTTACAGAGTTCCTAATCTTTATAGGCTGAGACATAATAAACTAATGCCGTATTACTAACTCTACTGAGTACCTATGTTAAGTAAGTTTATTGCTATGATATATAAAAAAATATTGTTTTGGATATTGTTGTTATGAAAACTTTTTAACTAATTTTAACGGTGACATAACATAAGTTAACATTTCGAATTGAATTACATACACTCAAGGCGAAGATATCTTCGCGTCTGTCATTTCTTTGAATTTCCTAACCTGCATACGGCCTTGCCAACGCCGACAATATCACATTAGATTTAAGAAATTCACATTTTGCAATACCGAGTTTAAAAGTGTGAAATATTATCAGGAACAACTATATTGCAATATTCACGATTAGATTATCAACATTTGATGTGAAATGTTTGTTGGTTTAATGGAAAATTATTATTTAAACATTGTAATATCCACAATAAGAAATTGTATATATTCGAATATTACTAAATGTAAGATTTTGATTTGATTACAACAAATTAAACAAGTTCTTACAATCCGTTTTAATGTTTAGTGTGTGGAGTATAATCTGAAAATGTTAGTTTATCCTGTTTTTTTGCAACGAATTGAGGTACATAGATGATATTTTACAGATGTCAAAAAGTAGTTTGACCACATACTGATGATAAGATCTAACTGATTTGTACGTTAACTGAGCTAACCCCTCTCTATTTCTTCTTATTAATGAAAACATACCTACTGGTATCCACATCTACTGTTCCAATTTTACATCGCGATACCTACGTCTCTCGTATAAAGCTTTAGCGAACTCATACGCATGAGTTCGTTTAAGCTAGTTCAATCGTTATCACTTTATTAACCTCAATAATTAAATGTTTGTGTTCGTTTTTATCTTAGACTACACGTTTAGCAGAATGATTGAGAACGGAAATACTACTTGGTTAGAATTGGGTTATATTATTGGGTCATAATATAATATATATAATGCAATAAGTCAAGATGCAAAATGATCGTGCACATCTCAAGAAAGGTAGTGTCATAATTACCTTTGCGGAAATCAATTCATTGACCTTCCCGACACATGTCAACATATTTAACCTTGCGCAATGTTATATTGGTAACTATTTAAAGATATTTTACTAATTATGTATCTCCGTTGTCCTTAGGTCGAGTGGTGCGACCGGTCGATTGACGTCAGAGCATCGCAGGCGCAGCTATGGACGATGGATGCTAACATTGTGTCAAAAGTTTTAAGAATCATTAAATAAAAATTATATTAATCGCTAAATTAATTCGTTTCATTTCAATCCACAGTGTTATGACATAAATGACTAAATATTTACAGATAACGAGTAGGAAAAATATTGATAAACTTGACGATCAACGTTAGTAATTAAGTGTAATTAATGTACGACAAAGCAACATAATTAATCAGAATCATATTAATCTACATTAGTTATTCAACACAGCTAAATACTCCAACGCTTAAGTCTTGCTACAAGTATTTATTATTAATATTTAAAAGAATATTTACTCAAATTTTATCTTCTTAAAGACGATAAACACACAACAATACTTACATTTCAAGACTTTGATTAAAGGTTAGGAAAGTGAAGTTTAAACGGAATAGATTGATTTGATACAAGAGGCGTCAGTTGAAGAAACAGGTTAAAATATTTGCATATTTTTTGTTGAAACCACCTGTGACTTTAACTTTGCTTTAAAATGTGCGTATGCATATAATTAATGGATGGTTGTAAGTAAATATTCACAATATAGAATTAGCTATCCAACTCCAGATTCGAATAGAATATCTGGATAAACCTGTCTTATTCAGAGTGCATTTGCTATTCCGGGACTAAGGTTAAACCACTGTACTAAGGTACAAAAATCAGTGGTTTAACCTTAGCCTGGACTAGATAATGCACTCTGAATAAGACAGTAATTGAATAATTATCCAAAGAACATTACATATTATTCCCGACTGCACATCAGTTTTCCAGTAAGAATCTACGGTTAGAAAAAAAAATAAGAGGGATTGCAGCCTTACATCAACTTTAACGGAATATCCAAAACAAATCCATTATTTTACTGAATATTTAAAGTTATTTTCGGCAAGCAATTGTTTATACTTGATTTTTTTGGAGATTATGAGCAGCTAAAAGAGGCCTTTCACTTTTTGCAACGGTTTTCACGAACTTTACTCGTGAATATCTATCAGTAAGTACCCTTTCAAAATCCCTGCATTACTTTCAGAGGTCTAGACGAATGGCCTAAATATTAGATTCCAAATGATTCAGACAAAGGGTCAGGAGCTTCAATTTTAAAGTGTAGTAGGTAGTTATTAAAAGTGCACTTATATCAAACCAAGCAAATAATAACTTTAACGCGTGAATCTGGAGCGAGAAAGACACAAGTTTGTTAATCAGTGGAAAACACCGTCCATAAAAGAGAATTTATTGATTGGACTAACTTACCTAGTGACGTCCAATCCTAATTATGTGAAGTAATCTCGTCCTCGTTTTGTACTATGTAGTAGGCACCTTTGTGTAACTACGCGATCTACAATGTTTAAAGTATAGCGCCTTAGAGCGCTATTTATACTGAAAAAAATAAAAAACACAACCAATGGCATCCTGTCCCTGGTGTCACGTTTGACATCTGTCAATCTTAATGTCATTATTTCAAAGAATAGGTACACAACTTTCAACATCAAAAAAGGGGTCATAAAAGCGTATACATATATTAAGGACTATATATATAATTATATATACATTCGTATATATATATTTCTAAAAAACCTAGATTCAGGGCTGGGCTGGGATTAGAACGAGGACGAGATTACTTCACATAATTAGGATTGGACGTCACTAGGTAAGTTAGTCCAATCAATAAATTATGTTCCATAATCTCGTCCTCGTTTTGTACTATGTAGATGTTCAAAGAGGAAAGTTGTGTTGCAAAATCAATAAATCATTTATTATGATCACAAACCTAATGATTTGCTAAAGTTTGAGATGTAAAAATTTTTAGGTGTTATTTTATGAAGTATCTGTTAGTAAGTAGATACTTCATTCAAATTTTATCTAACGCGGGTGTAGTTGTTTGATTCATCATTGGAATTAATCAATCAACTCTGAATATCAAAACATCTTCAGATCTATACAACCCTGTATGATAATATAACTTTGCATGATGTAATCACCAGGTATAATGGTGCAACCCTGTATGATAATACAACCTTGTATGATGTTACAACCCTGTATGCTGGGACAACCCTGTATAGTGGTACAACCCTGTATGACGGTGCAACCCTGTATGATGGTGCAACCCTGTATGATGGTACAATCCTGTTTGATGGTACCACCCTGTATGGAGGTACAGCCCCGTATGATAATACAACTCTGTATATTGATGCAGTCAACTGATGACACCGACGACCGTTGTACCATACTTACAGGTGAACTAAGAAGAAGAAGCAAATCACTCATAAACTCGAAAAAAGTAATCTAAATGGAAATGGGAAATGAAACTGACGCAATAGCGATTTTCGCAATAGAAATTATTTATGCATAAACTAAAGTTCACACAAACGGAGTCGCGGGCATCAGCTTGCTTAATGTTATCATGAAAACAAGAAAATGATTTAAGCTAAAACTAGTCTCATTTATCTAAAAGAATGTACATACTTAGTAAATGGGTAGGTATTTAAAAAGGTAACTTTACCCCAGTACAAGTGGTATATGGTAATAATTTTATAAAAATGATTATTTTATTATATAATTAAATATAAATCTTGGTAAATAACTTTAATGAACCATCTGTTCAATGTACGGTAAACAGCACGTTTAAAGTTACTACCCAAAAAGTTAAAAGTTCTCCAACAGATTTTTAACTTTAAGCCTGACTTGTAGAAATCATTTTCAATTGATAAAAACGATGATTTGTGGTAGGCCGACGAGCTGTTGTCTGTACTTATCAATGGTTCAAAATAAATCAATATTAGTGTTTAATATGGCAAATACTTCGTTACCTATGTGTTATTAAATAAAAAATAAAACTTATAGAAATACTGCAAGTATTGATTCAGTCGGAGAGGTATTCACATACATATTTACTGGCAAGGAATAACCCACCGATTCCGCGTAGACTAAGATTAGTTTCCTTTAAATAACAATGGTTTCAACATTATTATAGTTAATGAGATTAATTTTTGATTAATCTTGTTAGAAAACCATTGATTGAAAACAAATTAATAATATACAACTGGAAATCAGTGTGAAACTCCTGCACTGTATGTGGATCTCCAGGGGGGAAATAATAGGTTACTGAAACAACACAGTTTCTGAAACCTAATAAGAGAAAGATTCAACACTTAACTGATCAATGCTTGTTCAACTGATAAAATAAAAAATAAAAACTTACCAATAAGTCTCATCTAATAAGATAGAAAAAATATTCAAACTTGAATTTTTCTGTGGTCCAGACATCAGTCTGGTACCCTGACAGCCTCAATCCAATAACTAGGAGTGTGAACATATTTGTCAACTACTGCCAGCTGTCACCAATGCCTTGATTGCCAATTGTATTCCGTTTAATTTCAAATTTTCAGTTGAAATTTTCATTTTATATTAATCATCTCCATATACTTGCTACTTTGATAAAATAACATGTCATACAGGTAGGTACTCTTAAGTTTGGAGCTTAATAATAGCTTGTAGTTTTTATGAAACATAATTAGTAGGTATTATATTAATACAATTTTAACTTGTTTGGGATGTTTTATGTTCTATTTACAAAATCTGAACTGATCTAAAAATGTTTCTTAGTCTTCCATGGTCTACTCAACTGTAAAATAAAATTATTTGTTACAAAACCATATGACAAGTGTATAAGGGTCATATAATGATATTACAAAAACTGAACTGATTTAAAAATGTTTCTTAGTCTTCCATGGTCTATTTAACTGTAAAATAAAATTATTTGTTACAAAACCATATAAAAAGTGTGTTGTTTTTGTAAATGCCTATTAATAAGGCTTCATAAATCTTGCCATGGATTTTTGACTGACTCTAAAAATTTTGGAATACAGTGATTAGTGTTTATAAAATGCTTTTTACAATGGTTACATTATATTATTGCCAAAAAGTAAATAAACCTTTTATTTGTAACCAATAAGATGAGTGTGCCTTTCTCTTGAATTGTTCACACTTGATGAAGGCAAGTAGCCTAGCCTTGACTTTCAGCCAGACTATTAGAATAGGTATTATTAAGTGCATTTATAGGTTATTATGAAAACTTAGAATTTTGTTTAGGACTTAATGTATTAGAATTAATGTAAGTCTAAAAAAGGGATTCCACATAACTTATGAAACATAGGAAACAATAACACAAATATGCACTAGTTAACAGACCAATTGTAATGTTCTTCAAGCAAGGACCTAGCATTCCCATGTTACAAGGTACAAGATTATGCATATGACCAAGGGCAGTATGCCCGACCCGATTGGGAATCAAACCCTGTAACTTCCAATGTTAAACCACTACACCAATCTGGTATTAGAATATCCTTTGATTACAGATATTATTTAGTGATTGCAAGTTATGTTTATTTATTTATTCAAACTTACAATTTTATGAAAGAAAAAAAAATATATATATTAAAAAACACAAAACTGTGGTTTAGATTTTAAGTATGTGTATGCCAACTATTATAAACTGGCTATGCTTTATAATGTTCTTCCTCTTGGGCCAACATCAAGATGTACATCAATAATATTAAATGCTTGAGATGGAAATCCACACTGCGAGAAGTCACAATTGGTATAAGTGCTATTTTATTGTCTTGTATGTATGTGAATGCAGCAAAAAAGGCCAAGGGTATCTGAGACTTGGTAGCCTTATATATGTGGAAGGCCCAATTCTAAATTAGTAAATATATTAGAAACATATGAAATGTCAAAAATTTAAAATCTAATTGAAATTGTCTAGGTATGAGTCTGTGACTTGGATACTCAGAAGTCTTTTAGCCTTTAATATCAGCTGATAAAGGAGCTTCTTTCTGTGATTTCTCTTGAGTCAAAATGTTGGGTAGAAAAAACTGCTAAGATCGAGGGTGGACACTGTCTTGGTGTCCCAGTACCAATATTTACCCCCTCCTCTTTTTCTTCAGCTTCAGTGGTGCTCAAGGAGCAGTGTCACCTTGACATTTTGTATTCAAATATATATTAAATTTCAGTTGATGAAGTCAGTCTATGATTGCTTTATATAATGAATTGCAGATCCACAATATGTTAATTAATAATGTTAAGCCACAAGCTGACCCCTCGTGAAAGCAAGTGGAAGTAGTAAAATTCTGCTGCGAGATAGAAAAGGTAATTATACTGTTCTTTTGGTAATTATTTATGCGACATCAAATAAGCTGGAACAAATGTGTGATGTTTAGAGCTTACCTGCTGATATTATTAATCCTTTGTAGTATATTTGTGGTGCAAGACATTTATTAGTTTCACGGTCAACCCTTCATCAAGACTACTAGGGCCGATGTCATGTTGTCTCCGGTCAATATCTTGTGATGACACTTTAGAATGAATAGCCCATTCCACCATCAAGGCTCTGTTTTGTAGTCATTCTGAGACAACGCAGCAGCTAGAATGAACATGTGATCACCACGGCCAACCTCCCGTGAAGGCTCCGGGTCGTCATTGATCATTGGTTCTGAGTTGACTTCCGTTGTTTTCTTGATTAATTTCTCACAGGCTTTGGTCTCATAGTCAACCCTTCATGAAGACTACTAGAGCAAATGTCATGTTAAGTCTCAGGTCAATATCTTGTGACGACACTTTAGAATGAATAGCCCAATCCACCATCAAGGCTCTGTTTTGTAGTCATTCTGAGACAACGCAGCGGCTAGAATGAACATGCGATCACCACGGCCAACCTCCCTTGAAGGCTCCGGGTCATCATTGATCATTGGTTCTGAGTTGACATCCGTTGTTTCTTGATTAATTTCTCACGGGCTATGTTGAATGTGGGGTGAACAGCTAAAATGATCATACTATCATCACGGCCGATTGGTTGTGGCTGTCGATTACGAGGAAATCCTCGTAAAAGCCCCGATGTCAAGTCAGCATAGCAGCACTCCCTTGTTTTCTTGATTAAATTCTTGCAGGTTATGGAGGTCATGTTTCGGTAAACGTAGTGTAGGACTTCTCTTAACTCCACGGACCGACGACTTCAGAAACACGGCTGAAAAAGAAACTGTATGCCAAGCAGAAGCGGGACTGCAATAGATAGGCGGTGTCGACGTCGTTTTGAATCACAAATAGTTATAAAACATCTCCAATTGGCACTCTTTCTTTCTTGAGACTTCGTCAACCTTACTGGCCAATATTTTATAGTCTAAACACGTTACTAATCCAGTAAAATACTTAAAATAAACGCGTGTGAAAAAATTTACGTACGATCGCGCAGCGTACAAAAAAGTACAATGACATTAAGATTGACAGATGTCAAACGTGACACCAGGGACAGGATGCCATTGGTTGTGTTTTTTATTTTTTTCAGTATAAATAGCGCTCTAAGGCGCTATACTTTAAACATTGTAGATCGCGTAGTTACACAAAGGTGCCTACTACATAGTACAAAACGAGGACGAGATTATGGAACATAATTAAGCTGTAACTATATAACAGGGCTAATTGCTGCGAATAAATACTTTCATTATTTACAGAAGGATCTCTTTATTTTCTCTTCTAATCTAATCAAAGTTCTTAGCAGTAAAATGAAGTAAGTAATGCCTAATCAAATCATTATTATGTTACATTACAGTGGAAAAACATAATTATGTCAACAGCGTCTTTGTAAATAACTTTTGATTGATGACATCACAACAAAATTATATATTAATTGCTTATTAGCAGGCTTATAAAAAAAAAGTAAAGAAAATTTGAGACACTCATGTCAAGTTGCTAATTCTTTATGTGAAAGTCCATTCAAACGCAAGTATATTAAATAACGCGCTTTGCAAAACAATTCTTCCAAACGTTATGTTTTTTATTATTGTTTCTCTGAAAAGAATATTTTATTTTACTGAAAATTTATTATAACGTAATTTAACATACCGGCATAACCACTGATTGGCAATCAAACCCTGAAACCCTTTTAAAAGTCGAATAGGTATCGTAGTATCTGATGAGCTAAAGAAAGATTTTTAGAAATACTATTTTAGGACATACAACATTGAGGAGAATTACTTGATGGCCTAAGTAGAATGCACTCATGATAAAGGAAACGTGTAACTTTCATTGTACTCGAGGCAAAAACTACTACATGCAATGAATTTACTCTAGAATGCATTGTATTGTTATTCTTTCTTTACTTGTGTGCGTGCATGCGTGCGTGCGTGTATGCGTGCGTGAGTGCGTGAGTGCGTGAGTGCGTGAGTGCGTGCGTGCGTGCGTGCGTGCGTGAGTGCGTTCGTGCGTGCGTGCGTGCGTGCGTGCTTGTGTGTGTGTGTGTCTGTGGCAACGTAGCTCTTAATCCATTGCAAAACACACACACACACATCCACAAAAAACATTGAAATTGAATTAAAATTGTGGAAATGGTCCTGGCTAGTCTGTGCTGTGGCGCTAAATCAATTTAATAAATCGTTAAGTCATAATATTTTTCCTATCATTATAATTAATTGAGCAGCTCCAATGTCAGTGCATCAAGAATAATGGATTCTTGTAAATGTTTACACAACTATGTTACACAATAAATTATCATTATTGTTTTAATAGAGTTGTAACATTATTTTTATATCAATTCAGTAATCGTAGGATCGAATAACTTCAAAGTAAGTTGAAGTACATGCCCTATAGTGTAGAGATTAGAGATGACGTCATTTATTTTGATCTACAAAATAACTGCGATTAAAGGGTGTTAGGTAAATGGTATATCAAGCCAAACTAGGCTTATTATACATCTTTTTGGAAATAAAAAATTTCAAACAATTTTTTTTTTTATGACAATTAAAATGATGATATCGAATTTCTGACTTAACTATACTATTTATAATAATATGTTAACATAGGCTAATTTCGGCTTGATATACCATTTACCTAACAGCCTGTATACAATCTGGGACTGTTATAGTATAAGCAAGAGTTAACATTACTTTTCATTTCTTACTTAATGTTATCGAACAATCAGTAACATGTTTCAGAGAAAATTGCTCTGAAACATGTTACTGATTGTTCGTACCGATATCCGTAATACTACTCTTTAGAGTATGCATGTGCTTGATGGTTATAGCCCATCAAGTTTGGAACTTCAGAGGCTAGTATCAATAAGTATTTTTTATTAAATGATCATAACCTTTTGGATCAATGCAAAAAAGTCATTTTCCTATTTTTTGCACGTTCCTATGAATTTATACCACTGTTGCAGTTGTGAATTTTTAATATGTTTGGCTTTTGTTATTTTATAGTTCAAAATGGCCTCCGATTTTTGATAATGTATTAAATGACCAGTAATCACCAAAAAACCGCAAAACTGTCAACATTCTGTAACAGGCCTTCTTTTTTTTTCTTTATATGCATCTAGCGGCACAGAAGTTGAGCGCTAGGCGAAAGTTGCGCCCTTGCTAGTCGCGCGCTGCGCCTGCACCGCCGGCCGTAATTGGTTGTTGGCTCCGCGCACACGCGTCCCTGATACGAACATCATCCCGTAAGATGCGCAAAGCGATCCCCACTTTTTGCCTTAGCGAAGCGAAACGGGAATTAACGCGATCCTAATTTAGGTACAAAATGTTACCTCTTTTGCCTGACGTTTAAATTAAAATTATGCAACGCGAAAGTTTAAAAGTAATTATGAGGTAGCCTTAGTCTTGCAGCGGCAGGTGGTGAACGAATGCCACATACCTACATACATTGATAAATGGCTTGTATTATGCCATTCTATTCCATGCATGAGTACTACGCACAAACAGGCTATGCTTTATTTGTAGAGAACGGATTTGAAGTAGCGATCTCAATATTAATATGGATATGACTAGTGCAATTTGACTATTTAAAAAATTAACAAACGATGTTTTTATTTATTATCATCATAATTTTTGTTGCTCAATATTTACAAAAGCTTCCAAAAATTTTTTTACTCTTTAGTTCCGATAAGTTACATTATTTTTGTCTGTAGAAAAAATAATAATAAATTATACTAGTCATATCCATATTAGTATTGACTATTGAGATCGCTATTTCAAATCCGCTCTCTATTTATTTGAGTCCGACCATCAATTTACCTTAATAAGCTGTCGATACATAAGTATTTCTCCTATTAGGCGATAGCAACCTATGACATCACTTCAAAATAGGTAATTTGATCAAAAGAAATTAGAAATGTTATTTTACAAATAATATAAAAGTAACCTGGTTTTCAGAACTTTTGTAGTAATTAATTTTGTATGGATTATTGTCCTAGATTTATTTGTGACTAACCTCTCAGTCACCGATAACACGATAAGCTATTATCAACAAACCGACAACCTACAGTGAAAGTTTTATTGTTACGCGGTCTCGTGCAACCGCTCGCTGCTCAGCAGCCAATAAGTTAATGTCGGGAATCAAGATGTCTCATGCAACCACTCAGCATAGCAGTTAATGTCGAGATCCCAATTAAACAATAGCACATAAGGAATATTATATAATTAAGCTGTTATAATTAAGCAAAGAAGAGAATCGAGTATAGCAAAATAATTACAATTAAAATAATTGAAAAAGGTAGAATTTCCTTTAGTTTCTATCGAGCCAAATTCCCGTAGATATGTACTCATTAAAAACAGGATAATCCTATTATTAAAATGTGTGTATATAAGTTATATTTGCAGTCTAAAATTATAAATGTAGGAAAATTTAAAACTTTAAAAAAATAATAACATATGTATGTGCACCAATGTAATAAGAGCAAAATGAAATAAGTTGCTTGTACAGTCATGAGTATAAATTATACATTTTCATACGACTTTCAACCTTAGACGAAATATAGTGTATATACATTTCATTGATTGTAACCCTATATAATTAGCCAATTTTGAACTAAACGCCAAAAACTGTATAATATTCTGTAACCCGAGAATACAGCAAAGTATGAAATTAGTCAAGCACTAATTGAAATGTTACCTACATTACGGAACGGACGTAGGCTATCTAGCTAGTAACAAACAATTACCTATTCATTTAATAATAATAATAATAATAAATGCGTTTATTTGCCAGAACACAAGTTTTTAAAGGTGTTAACAGTAATTAAGGTACAAGTATTCAACCTGCATGCAGGTGTGCAAATTCATGTCGTAATTAATAATTAATAAGTGAACAATGCAATTAATAAATGTGATTCAATTTAGAGTAATGTACTAGGTATTAACAATTCAGTAATTCTATTTTAACATGTCATATTCTTATAATTAATAAATTCAGTCACGCTATAAAAACAATATTTCTCTATTTACACTCTTAACGAAGTTTAATTAGCGGCCAACAATCATGAACAGTTTTCACTTTTTTTATGGCGGTAAAATAATCTATACTACCAGGTGTTCCTTTTGAAATACCATCATAATTAAAATTATCCTTAAACAATGTGTTTTTATAAAACTGTCGTAATCGCCTAGTGTAATTTCACTTTTTCGAAGAAAAAGTGAAATTACACTAGGCGATTAATACACTCACTCAATTTAATCTCAAATCAATCAAATTAATCTCAAGAATAATTTCACTTTTTCTTCGAAAAAGTGAAATTATTCTTGAGATTTTTTGCTAGCACAGACAGACAGCGTTCTATATCTCACGTACATTCTCGTGTCAGTGAATATTATGAATGATAAAAACCTTAGAAGTTGCCACTTTTTAGGATAACACATATGCTTGAAGTACATAGTAATCGTTTCATGGAATAAAAAAAGCAAATGTGAATTAAGAATAAAATCTTTAAATGATGTTATACCTTGATGCGGTCTCAGTTATTATAGCCCTTAGTTTATGGAAAATCAAAAAGACCAAGCATACTTTCTGGTTATCCTTCATAAAATAATTAATTGTAACTAACAGACCGACTTGGATTCCTTCTTACCATATTTCTAATCTAGAGGATGCTCTCTCAGGACATAGAATTAATAATTCATTGAGCACGTAGGTACGCTAAAATCTCCAAGAATAAAAAATAGAAAGAAGTTAATATTTATATAGGTTTAACAATTACGATAGATAAAATCCGAGATAAGAAATACTTACTTACTGATTTAAAAGTTAAAAATGTTAAAATTAAAGAAATCATATTTTGACGACCCGATCTCGAGTCTAGGTCTAGGTCACGGAAACTATGTTAACTATAGACTTGGAGACATGAATCGACATACGAAACATAATCTAACTCATCCTCTCAACATTTTCATAAGTCGGTCCATGTGTGTCATTGGCAAAGCTGTTTAGTTTCATAAGCGCAACCATGTCCTGAAAATTGACCATTTATGTTACACGATGTGTGCAAGCGGCCTTATATTTATTTAAAATGAGTGTTGCCATACAGAATTAACAACAAAAATTCCCACTTCTCAAAACTCGAAATTATAAAAAAAGTTAAGTAAAGAACAACATCAAAATTGTGAAAAAATAGCTGGTCAAGATAATAATAAAATATAATGTCCTTGAGGTAACGAGGAAATTGGAATGTTCTATAGACATTATCATCGAGGTAGTGCCTTAGTTGGAGCATTTAAACATTTTCTCACA
Organism: Anania fuscalis; assembly: GCA_950371115.1. Classification (NCBI taxonomy): domain Eukaryota; kingdom Metazoa; phylum Arthropoda; class Insecta; order Lepidoptera; family Crambidae; genus Anania; species Anania fuscalis. The sequence goes on from OX493337.1 coordinate 4,392,599, forward strand.
ATTTTATAAGTATGTTTAAGTACTCAATAACTGAAGATAAATAACACTTGAAAAAAATCATCGACCTCAGGTGGGACGTCGACGATTTTTTTCAAGTGTAATTTATCTTCAATTAAACCTTGCATGGAATTGCTAAAAACAAAGATTTACAATACTCAATAACTGTTACAGATTAATATTCAATGAACATTCTAGTCTGTGTGTTGCCGGCGACTCAAGGCCGCGCAGGCGCATCGTTTTCCACTTGTTACAAAACGCGTTAGACCGGTAGGCTGCCGCGTAAACAATGATTTGTAATGACGACGTTTGCAATGTTACACCGGTATTCATAAGCCGCACCTCAAAATATGTTCAAACTCAGCCATCTTGGATGTGCTTTAAGTCAAATTAAAACAAATTAAGTAAAAATAAGGTACATGGTAGCAATCTCGTAACAAACTATTCTAAAATTAAAACAAATGAAAATTGGATAAGGAATAAACAACCTTTTGTTACAACGTGCCAGACAGATTTTGCTAAGGGCGTTTGACAGAGAATCACCTCGCAACTAAGCTTATAAAGAAACGGATTAACACTATAAAAATATTTGATAAGAAAACAGTACAAATAAGTAAGCATCAAAGTAGTATTATCCAAATTAAAAGCCCTGTGACCATGTGAAATAGGGTTCAACAACTTTGTATTTTATTATAACGTAACAAAACTTTATTGGCATACCAGAAATTGGAGCTACGATTGGATTATAAATTTTGGTGCTTTACTTAGATTGGCCATCGCTCAAACACAATCAACGTACTTAATTATACCTAAGTAGTAGGTATATCGTTGAACAAATAATAAAATTAATAGTAATCATCAGTAGACTGTCTGGTCATTATGACGACGAAATGATTGCTACAAAAGTGTTTCATGACGTGGTAAATGTCCGAGGCCAAATAAACGGTCCCCATCGCATCGCATACCAACCTACCCAATTTTTGCTCATTCGATTGATCAAAGTCCAAAGTCCAATTGATTTGGACTTTGTACCCGATGAACAAGAGTTGGAATCAGTTAGAATAGAATGCGTATGGATTACGGAACCTGTATGTTCAGTAGACTGATATGTACACTTATTTATATAAGGATATGTCAGTAAAACCAGTCTATAAGTAGATATATACCATACGCATTTTAGTCAAGTCCTGAGAATTGAGACGAAAGAGCCTCTATCGTTGCAATTTTCTTTCCATGAGTATTCCACTTTTTCAATTCGCAAGTACTCACAAGTTTCGTGTACCTAATATAAAGTGAGGTATCAAATAGATAAATCAGAAAACATTCTCGTAAAATACAATAATCTTTATATATAATTCCACTGACCAATCCTGCTTTTAAACAGCATTCCGAATATCGTAAAATAGCATTTCCTTACAGGATCCTATTACATTCTTTCACTGATACGTCATTCCAATGACCTAATTAATTAATGTAGGCTTCAACGTATAATGACTTTGCGTAAAACCACTGACGTATATTCTTAAGAAAATGTTTTCTCACAATGACTGTACAGGTAATAATTACCTCGGTCAACATTCTTATTGACGATGACATTATTGTCAATATTCTTGCGGATATAGCCTAAGGAGGTATTCCCCACAATGATTGTAGGTACCTATCGTAAACGATACCTAATCGTTAATGATTATTGACAACTTTGTTTCTAATACCTATGAGGATACCTATGGTAATAAAGATTATTAGAACCTATTATTAAAACCCTAATCATAAACATCGAATTAAACCAAATGTTAACAATCCTCTGATTGTCCAAAAACTGTGTGAAAAACTTTCTGTAGTTTTGAAAATTGGCAATACTACTATTTGTATATAAAAAGTAGACAAAGAGATAAAAAATATTCGATTTGATAGAAAAATTAATAAAACTGTTTTAGTGTGTTACTTATTGTCTTTTAAGTCGATGTCATTGTCTTTTCTTTCTAGAAAATCTTCAAGTTACACCGCATTGCCTAAAATTTTGCTTTTATGCTTCTTTAGAACAAGGGAAACAGGTGAAAATAGCTTTGGACTTAGTGCGGGATTTAACTGAAACAGAATGTAGTTTGGCTCTTCAGATCGAGCTGAGAAGTTGGCCCCTATAAATAATCATCAAAAACATCCATTCTCCTGATTTTGCTATGGCTGCCAATGTTGATTTTAAGTCATAGAATATTGATCTTTGGTAACTGGTTCTATTTTTCAAAAAGCTTAACAAAATTGTCATTTTCTTATCCTCTAAATTTCTGAGGTTGTGTCGCAGTCGCTAAAACTTAAACCATTCTGTTGTAGCTTCATGTATTACCTTATCGTAGAGTAAAAATGTAAAAATAAACTATATGACTTCTCCTGATTAAAAGTTTTCTAAAAGTATAACAAGCGTTGTTTACATGTGAATTCCTGTACAGAAAAAAATAAAAGTTATACTATTTCAAGAGCTCATGTTTTGGCCCCAAAAACTGTACGTTGTTTTAATGTAAATTCTACACAGATAATACATAATAAACAAAACAGGGTTTAAGTAATACTGCCAAACGCGATCACTGATCATGATAAGCCTCCAAGTAACTGAAAATTACAAAAGTAGCTGGAGAGATAACAACCAGTAAGTATCAAATTACAATTAAATGTGCTATAGACCTTGTAGACAGACACACAACCTGTAATTTTTACAAGTACGTAGTATTTTTCCATGCACTGCAAAATTTTTGGCTTATTTAACTTGTCAGCCATACTTACTTATAAAAGCGAAAGTTAGTGAGTATGGTTTTATGGATTTTTGTTACTCTTTCGCGCAAGAACTACTAAACGGATTTAGATGAAATTTTGCACACATAAAGAATATGATCTAGATTAACATACAGGCAATTCCGGTTAATGTTCTGTGGGATATATTCATCATCATCATATCAGCCTGTTGCAGTCCACTGCTGGACATAGGCCTCCCCCAAGAAGCGCCACAGTGCACGATCTCCTGCCCTTTGCATCCAGTTGCTGCCAGCTGCCTTCTTCAAGTCATCAGTCCATCTAGCCGAGGGGCGTCCCACACTACGTTTGCCTAAGCGTGGTCTCCATTCGAGAACCTTCCTGCTCCACCTCTCGTCGGTTCTGCGACAGACATGGCCAGCCCACTGCCACTTCGGCTTGCTACATTTTTGGACAATATCAGCCACCTTAGTCTTATGTCGTATGACCTCGCTTCGGTTCTTATCCCTTAGTGAGATCCCCAGCATTGACCGGTGTATTATTGTAGTCGGTGGGCCAACTTGACTGTCATGTTCCACGTTTCGGCTCCGTAGGTTAAAATTGGTAGGACGCATTGGTTAAACACCCGACTTTTCAGGCACTGCGGCAGTGTCGACGTGAAGATATGACGCAATTTCCCAAATGCTGCCCAGCCAAGCTGCACTCTTCTGGCGATTTCCCGCTCGAAGTTGTCTCTACCGAGCTGTAGTACTTGTCCAAGGTAGATTTCTGTGGGATATATTGAATAAACTAAACCTCATCTATCTATTTTATCTCAACGGCTGTTGAGATAAAATAGATATTCAATTTATTCCACTCATGAGACAGCTTGGATGTTGAGGAGTTAAAGGTAATATTGAATTCTTCCCCAAAAGACGTTATTGTTTTGGTTTATAAGCTTACTAGCTGTGCCCGTAAACTCGTTTGCGTGAACTACAGGATGTTTGGTATATCACATATATCTATATCCCACAGGAACATTTAACCGGGATAAAAAGTATCCTATATGTTAATCCAAACCATTTGCTATATGTGTGCAAAATTTTATTTAAATCCGTTCAGCCATTTTCGCGTGATTAGAATAGAATAGAAAAAGATTTATTTGACACACACAGAATACAAAAGGAAAAAAAACATTTACAGGATAATAAAAAGCAGTATGTGTCAAAAAGGCCCCCGCTCAGCATTTGTCGTGACAGTCAGGGACGTATCACGACGCTGGTTTTCAGCAGGGACCCTGACGGTAGGCTCGGACCATACCCGACCGGAAACCCGACTTGGTTAGCGAATCACAGACATCCGAACATCCTCACAAACTTCCGCATTGATAAAATTAGTAGGGTTTTTATTGAATACCAAAGTTCAATCAAATATTACGTTCAAGCACAACCATAAAAGCTACACATTTTCTTTATAATCTGAACTATGATTGTACATGCAATCTTTTTAGTACGAGTCCAGCTTATAATGGCAATGTAGAGCCTGACTTATAGCTGTGTGTTGACGGATTAAAGATTGCTTTAACGTATTTTAATACGTCTATCGTACAAAAAAGTGTCTAAATATAAATGGTTCTATAAAAAAGAAACCGGGTCTTAATATACAAAATAGCAACATCAAAATAACAACATTCATAAAAACGGTATTTACATGTATCGATAACAAGATGTTTGTATCATTCCCGCAATCTGCGTCGAAAAAACACATACGAATTATGATTGAGCACTTTAATTATGTACCTGGGGTAGTAGCACTTTGTTTCTTGTTGATTTAACACATGTATTATTTTTTCGTAGAGACGATGACGCAGTCAATATAAAACGCGTCTGAATAAATAATCATTCCCGAATGAATTTTCTAACAGTAACAAAAAAGTATAAGTAATAAATCTGTGTATAGATTTATACTTTTGTTAACAAGCACTCACTAACCATTCATATATATCTGAGGTCCTGGTTCGATTAACAGTTGGACCAATGTAGAAAACTATCTTTTCTATATTGTCTCGGGTCTGGGTGTTGTGATACCGCTTCTGATTTCTATAACACAAGTGCTTTAGCTTTCTTACCTTAGGATCAGAGCAATGTATTTGATGTTTTATAACGTGTATACGAGTATGTATGTGTTTATACCATATGTGTAAGTTGTATAACAATACAAGCAGACGCAATGAAGCAAAATATATATACTTGGTACATTTGATATTAAATTCCAAATCAGTACGTGTATCTCATATGTGAATTGAATGATGGAATGTATTATTTGATGTGTTTGTTCGAGCAAAATAAAAAAGACCACGCGAGCGAGAAAGATGGCTTTATTTAATATTTCCCGATAATTTAACATGACACAAGTATTTGAAAGGATTTTTTCATACGTAAAAATCAATTTACGTCATTTACACTTACATAACTCGAATGCCGTAATCCTAAATCTGAACAAAAATGCATCACTAATATAATTTCAAGTAGATACTTTCATGACCTGGTTCCAATCCGACCGCCTCCTAATTATTATTTTCAACATTATTCCCACTTAATAAGGTAAACAAGGAAAGTTGTGCAAAAACACACAAGTTGCTAACGAAAGCGCGGCGTTAAGTTTCATTACAAAACGAAGACAGCCTGATCGGTCAGTAAAATCTTACCAAACGTTTCATAACGGTCTGGAGTAACATCAAATGAGCGACTTTGAACTTGACCTTATAGGCGTGTGTGATTTTGCAAGATGCGTGCCCTCTCTCGCGCGCCGGCTGCGCTCGCGCACTCTTGCACTCACCGCGGCGCAGCGCGCAAGCACACATATCCCACCATGTACCCAAACCCTTTTGACCGAAAACACTCCACCATAAGACAAGTCCTCGACAAGATCTTCAAAGACTCGCGCGCTATGAAAACGAAAAACACTCTGACGAGGAAAGACAGCAGCAGCTCGTCATGTTCCAACGCGTCCGCGGGGAGTACTTCGGGGTCCCGGAAATTCCCCCGACTATCTCTGAGGACACCCTGAATCTGACTCCAAAGTGTCGGTTTAAGTTACAAGTGTGCGATCGTACTCGTACTGAAGTTCTTTCTAGTCAACACTCAACGCTGTTCACGAAAACATTGGTAAGTCGATACATTAAATTTATTTATTTAAGTCCAGATACAATTAAAACGTTTCGTAAAACTTCAAATTGTTTTGTGTCTTACAATTTAGATTTCCAAATAACGAAAGAGACGAGCCATAAGTAGATTCATAATAAATTGCTATTCTAGGTATTATATCTCATTATTAAATCCACAAATTTAATAATGAGATAAGATCATCAAATAATGATCTTTATCAAAAATCTGTATTTAAACAGAGATTTATAGAGCTTTGAGAGGTATATTTTTCGGATTTGCTATTAATAGCCCTGGTAAAACCACACCACATTCTTATGACGAATTCTTGAATTTTAGATATTTTATTATTATTATCTTGTTTATTGGAATTCGGGTTTCTGTCGCTTATATTAATTCAAACTGTCTAGGCACTAGTATATCCATGATATTTATTGTTTAAACATATTGCCCATGAGTTTTATAAAAAAATATTTTAAGTGTTTAGTCCTTAACGAAACGTTACCATAAACAACCTATAATTATAGAGGTCGTTAAAAAACATTAATTTTTAACAGAAGCGGGGTCCAGTTTACGAAAGCCTGCTATTCTGGTGTCGTAACCATAGGATAAGGTCTTGCGTTCAATACCAAGTCAATTTAAGAAAGGAGATTTAAAATTATTTTTTACTGGGTGTGCTGGTTTAGGCCCCCAGTAAATAAAAATTGGCTGTCTGGTACCTCGTAAGCTCCACGTCTGCGTTACACACTGCGAAATACATTCTGTCGACAAATTGCAGTATTATCTTCTAACTCATATCCGTTAAGGAGTTCTGTGTCTGTTCATCATCAGCTCAGCAACATGAAATGATGATTACCAGACCCAAATAACAGCATTCAGCATCATCAGATCCTGACTTGGTGAAAATGGGACCACCTCGGGAGTATACTCTTTCAAACAAAAAAAGATGTTTTGAAATCGACCCATAATTGACGGTATAATCGCGTAACAAACATACAAAAAAAAATCATTTAGTCGAATTGAGCCTCCTTTTTTTAAAGTCGGTTGAAAACAATAGAAAACGTCTGTTAACCTTCATATATCAAATTGCTATCTTAACCTTGAATAATCCAGTACAATATAAGTTACATTAGTCTTTAGCAACAAACAGAGCGTGCACTGAACCTGTTTTTTGTCTTAACGGCTTTGCGACATAATATATGTGTTTATATATAGATATCGAGTTAGCAACAGACTGGCCCTTTGCACAACGTAGGTTGATTTAAGTAATATCGGTGTGATCTGAATGTGTGGTGTGTGTCGATTAGAGCTTGGGAAATGTGTTAACAGCGAATACTCGTAATCAGTAGAGAGAACATATCGATTGATTGAACAACTTCACTTGGAATACCAAGTGCACAATATACGATTTATCGCATAAAAACCACTTATGCGGATCGCAAATTTATTCACCCTTGCACATTGTTAGTACGTGTAAGCAAAATTACAAGTGGTGTAATCTAATCAGTATTTTTGCGTGCTAAAAATGCTGAACAACATATTAACGGTAAATTTATGGATAAAGTGTGTGATTTGTTAGGAATTGAAATGATATAATGCTAACGTTTTTCCATTATCTTCAAAATTAAGAAGAAAATAAGAAAGAATTTGCAATAAAGATGATATCTGTATATGAGTCTGACTTGTTAAATATGCTGCGTCAGAACCTACGAAGTTAATTTCTGTCTTCTTATTCTTCTATCGTGTCAATAGCAATTCTTATATAGATTTAGACCAAAACATGACAAAGTTCTGTGGCATTTCGTGTTGCCATATAATAAAATATTGGACAAAATCACATTCATTGCTTTGATCCTAAGATAATTTGTGTTATAGAATCTCTCTCTTGACTACGAAGGCATCATTAATTGATCTGAGTGTGTGGATTCTGGTATGTACAATGTCATTTTAAAATTTATATTTTACTTATGGTATGATTCTAATCAACTTTAAGTATTGTAATTTTTTTTGTTTTTAGCAATTCCATGCAAGGTTTTTCAAGTGTTATTTATCTTCAACTTTAAGTACCAATATTAGTGAAATGGAGGAAAAAATTATATTTATTGTGGTCAATTCAATGTTTTAAGAACACTTGATTGTTATGATAGTAAGTATGATAGATGTACTATATGCTCTATCTCTGGATATTATTTCTTGGGACAGCCTGTATTCCGTCTGTACGTAGAAGCGCTATTAGTGAACTTGTTTATACGTCCATCCGTTTCAATTTCGCTACAAGATGTCATGAAAATTAAATGTCTTGAAGACTTAAAGTCTTAAAGACTTGACTAGGCAATGCAGGGAGTTCAACTAATCCTAGGTTGATGGCTCGTAATCAGATAAACCCTTCAATTACAGTCCGGGCCGTATCAACAGAGTAAGTGTCATCGGATTATTAAGGTTCACATTAAATCTTAATTGAAACTAGGATTTGCACAATATTAACTGAGCTGTTGCTTTGATCCAAAGTTATTAACATTTAACAAAAAAGAATATTTACTATCCAATCTTTTTAATTTTCTGTATGTTTCTCTATACAGAATTTCTATTTGTCTAATAATTTCAAGAAACATAATTATTACGTATGTTATCATCATTAATCCAAAAATCTTAGCCTTTCATTAATTAGGAAGAGTATAATTCTTACTCTGAGATATAAGTAAGACCGGCTAGTAGGTACCATCATTGTTTTTTTCTTTTTTTTTTACTTTTTTAAGGCACTTTATGTATTTTGAACAGTGGCAACGTCAACGTACTACCCTGTCAATAAAGTACCGGGAAAAGATTAATAATACACAAAATGTTAGTTATTCATCCAAATTTATTTTATCACCTTCAAAGTATGCTCCTTCAGAAGCGATACGCACCTACGCCAACGAATAATCCAATCATCAAAACATTTTTAAACGCTTTTTCCGGAATCGAGTTCAGTTCTCGCCGCGAATTCTCCTCTAGGTCTTCTACCGATTAAAACCGGGTGCCACGAAGTGGTAATTTGAGTTTAGGAAAAAGAAAGAAGTCGGCTGGAGCCATATCTGGTGAATAATGTATCTGCTCGATGGTATTTGTTGAGTTTTTGGTCAATAATTCGTTCACAATGATGGCCTTGTGGGAAGGCGCATCGTGGTGCAAAATCCAAGAATTTTTATTCCACAAATCTGGCCTTTTTCCTCTAATTTGCTCTATTAAACGCCGCATAACGCTTAAATAATACTCATTTTTTATCATTTGACCTTCCGGCAAGAATTCTGAGTGCACAACACCGCGACAGTCAAAGAAAATAGTCAACATGACTTTGACTTTCGATCGAGTTTTAGAATGTATTTTACTGTGTTATTACTGTTTATATTAAGCGACTCTACAATATGCAAATGTTTAGGGTGCCTTCTGCACTGCCAGCAAAAACTCATAAGATTATGTCACATTTTAAAAATTAATAATTCGTGCGATAGGTGCGCGATACTGTGCGTGACGGGGTTAAATTTTCCAGAAATTAAAATACACTGTTTTGATCATGACATTGTGTTATACAAACATGTAGGTTGAATAAAAGCCGCAGCATTAAAAAAATAAACTGATTTCCTTTATCGATTACTGTCGAGGTAAATTACAATTATTTACAGAAGCTCGCTGTATCGAGAATTAACTACAAAAATAACATCAAACATCTAAACTTTCGCGTTTTTTAAGTAATTAAAACTCACTGTAACGGGATTTAACGCGATTATTATAATTTAGGTACAAATTTTACCTTTTATTTGCCTGACGTTTCGACATAAAAGGTAAACCCTATACCTAAATTATTATGATCGCGTTAATTACCGTTACAGTGAGATTTAATTATGCAACGCGAAAGTTTAAAAGTTATTATGTACACAAAAGTTGATTTTTTTACCCCCGATAACGATATTGGTGCCATAGTGAAAGTTTTTGATGAGCATACCATCTCGTTAAAGCGATTCGCTTCTAAATCACCCTGTATTTTTATCTCTAGTTGTGTGGCCATTCTCAGTTCTCTCACTGTGTACAATCCCACATACGCAGCTACTGCAAAGTTGGGCCAAATGGCGCTTTATTTAATTAAACGCCAAACTGCCTTTGATGTCCAGAAAAGTTGGTGGACGGAAAATTGACTTGAAATGATGAATGGTGTCGTTTGTCGTACGTTAACCCTGAAGGTTCCACTGTATCTACATGTAGATACTGCACTTGTACGCAAATTTGGTTATTTTATGAAAACCTAAGTTATGGATTGTATCAGTGAAATTATATTGAAAAAAACCGATAGGTATTGCCGATATATTCAATTCTATTTATAGATTCGATGACACCAGCTACGACTATATTAATAAGCAGAAAATGATATTATGTGCTGTAACAAGTATATAATTGCTATGGTCAAGCCAACCAAAAAATATACATTATAATTTTGGAAAAAAAAGTTTTCATACAAAACTTACGCGCATAATGAATTGCTATCTATTCACTCATTAGTTCTAGTCCGACATATTAAAAGTCTTTGCATTTGATCCAAATAAATCCACTTCTTTGGAGTGTAGTCATCCAAATCTGACGTTCTTTCGAAAAGGTTTTTCAGTTGTTACACAGTTTTGCAAGGGCTTTCGTGTATTCTAATCTCAAACAAATACGTAATTCGTAACAATAAATCACGTATGGATAAATTGAATAATAAAAATGTTGAATATTCAGAATTATATTAGAATTCCGACAGCACGATCGCGTAGATCTATCAATCTAGCTTTGTTTATACACAGACAGACGTGTGCACATTACATCGTTGACCCAGTTAAACCAATGCTGGTTTAACAAACATAATTAAACAACATACTTATAAATTGGTTTTGAAATAATAATTAATACCTAATCTTGTGTTACATGTCCAAGACCCGAGACAATGCAGAAAAAAACGATTTCAGAATTGGTCCGAATTGGGAATCGAAACCGAAATCTTTTCTTTTTTTAGTAATAGTATTCTGTATAAAAGCATGATGTCCCATTACTATTTTTTATTTGGTTAATAATCATTGCTTCTATTTAATCGTGTAACAAGTGGACAGAATGTTAATTTGTTACCAACAACACGTAATTGAATCGCGTTTGCTGGTCCAATATTATTAGTAATAGCAATAAAAACAACATTTCGATTGATGACAATATTTGTTGAACCGGTAACGATTATTTAATTACTTAAAACATTACACTATTGCGCAACATGCGTTCATATTTTGATAGACTTTACGAACATGGGTAAAGTAACAGTCAGAGTAAGAGATACAACAACATGTAACAACATTGCCATGTTTTTTTTGGTAAAAATATTATTTACGAAGTCTGTGTTTGTTGTAAGTCAAAATATCTGCCTGCTGTTACTAACTGCAGACTATAATACTTAAACGTAGTGCATTGAAGTTGCAGTGTCATTGTACCTATCTCCCTAGATTTAGGCTAAATATTTACGTATTTGTCGGATCTTCATTCGTTTTTTTGAGTTGTAGAGTTTTGTTTATACTTTCGTATAACATAGATTTATAAAACAACATTACAATATAAGTTCATATGATTCAGATATGGATTTAACGCCTGATTTCATAAGAGAAGAGGCTAAAACAGCAGTGGAAAAAAACTCACTCATTTTTTCTTTAGAAAATATATTTTTTATATTTTATTTTCTTAATATTCATAATGAAAAGCACAGTGTTTACCTCGGGTTTAAGACGTATTTAGTCCCTCGAACTATTGGCGCCAACCCTGTCTCGGGACTTAGTAAGTTACTTTTACCCCTCGGGTAACAATGTACTAAGTATTTCACATTTTCAGCTATCGCTCGCGAAAATTTTCACAGGCTAAGTGCCACACAGGCTTTGTTTAACCATACAAAGTTATTTAATATCAAAGTCTATCAAAGGCACCACATAGAATATTGTATTATTTGTCTTTACCAAGGTTGTCTGAAAGATATCGCTTGTAGCGATAATGCCACTCAAATTGATAAATTTCTGCAAACACCAACTGTATATCTCTATCTGTAACTAAGCTACCTAATTTGATATTCCAAATGTCTAGTTTAGTTTTTTTTAAATGCCACCAGGCCTATGTGTTGCCAAGTGCGAGTCGGACTCGCGCACGCAGGGTTCCGTACAACCTATAAAAACGGCAAGAAAAAAAAACACGTTTGTTGTATGGGAGCCCCCTTAAATATTTATTGTATTCTGTTTTTTAGTATTTGTTGTTATAGCGGCAATAGAAATACATCATCTGTGAAAATTTCAACTCTCTAACTATCACGGTTCATGAGATACAGCCTGGTGACAGATGGACAGACGGACAGCGGAGCCTTAGTAATAGGGACCCTAAAAAGCAAAATTGATTTAATGACTGCTCTAAGAGTAACAGCTACTATTGTAACGAACTTCTTAGTCGACTAGTCGTCAGTTTAGTTAATCATGTTGTAAGTAATTTGAAAACAATGCATTAAACTTTCCCATGTCTTCAATCTCGAGTAGTAGAATTAGGATTTACAAGTTTGCATCCATTAAGGAGAATGAACGTGAAATCAAAATAAGAAAAAGCCGTTTACCGACTAGAAAATGTTGTTCGAAAGTCCCCACGGTTACTTCGAACGAAGTCCGTAATTGATAGATGGATAATGATCTTTCTGCACCAGCGATTCTAGCCACGGCAAATATGATATTAGTAGGGACACGGTAGCTCAATTAACCCTTCCTCTACCCTCCTTTTGACCCTGTGGGAAAATTCATCTGTTTGGTACTTCGCAATACAAGGATATTAATTTCTTACTTCGAGTTCATCAGACAAATATTAATTTGATTGATAGGTTTTTTCCGATTCACTTTTGATTCTCTTATTACCTCAAATATCTGTGTGTAAGTATTCTTTAAACATAAATGGTGCACACAAGAAAATAATATATATATAATGTTTACTGACGTTTCAAAGATCTACACTCAATTTTATACAAGGAAAAGGAATCAAGCAGTAAAAAAGGTCCCTAATTTGCACATAAACGAAAGAAATTATTGATCGTGATCTGCATACATTAGAAGGTTGGGCATTCCGGTGACGACTACGAAGTAGTACGTAAATTCAGGCATTTTTTACGAAGTCAGATTCTGCTGCAAATGCCTTATTTTACCCTGTACAGTACAGTATCTTATCCACAAAATACCGACGTTAGAACTCAGTAATAACTGTAAGCAAAACCGCGGCCGTTTCCTTCGCTTGCCCAACAGCCGCCAACCGCTTGCGTCCAAACTGGTCTGGAAACTTCTGTGCAACCGTGCACTCTTTCGAAAGAGACCTTTCTTAAACAGTGTGTGGATAAGGAATTGCAGGTTTTCATCCATCGGTGCGCTAGCGCTTTAGTAAATTGGGAACATAACTAAGCAAGCGATGTGATGTGAATACTTGCTAAATTTGTAACAGATGTATTCGATTTGCGAATCTTATTTGTACCTTTTGCTAGATTTCTGGTTGATTTATGCTAACGTAGATAAATGTTAGTCTTGTAACAACAACTTGAATTATTAGTTCCATAATAGTTATTAAGATAACATTTCACAGTTCCTGGAGTTTACTATGATGACAAAGTTCAGTAGGTATTCTGTGTTCTTAAGGTTTTGGAAGAGCCCAATTATAATAGGAAAATAATAATAATTCCAAAATTGTTTTATAGGTTAATATATATAAAATATATTTATCATAATAATACACATAATATATATATATATAAAATAGCAAAATAATAATAAAAACTTACTATTATGAAATTGTCAGGATTCAAAATGCTTGTAAACCTTAACTGTTCACAGATAAAATTATGATTAATTTACTCGGAACTTTAACTTCCTGGATTCGCAGCTTAGGGCTCAAGACAGAGTTTATCCCAAACTTACCAATATTTGCTTAAAGATATATAAGTTAGTCAGACCTTCAGCCCTACGGATGTGTTTAGCCGCACGTTAATGCAAATATATTAACACAGTAAAAACTGAGCTAGTAGCCCACGTAAATAAATTGTTTCCACAATCACACCAATTATCTAGCCCCAAACTAAGCACAGCTTATATTATGGTGACTAGGATAACGGATAAACATACTTAAATAAGTTTATGAACATCCATGACTTAGGTACAAATGCTCGTGTTCATCACACTAACATTTGCCCCTTGCGGGATTTGAACCCGCAACCGCCAGGTATTGTAGTCGGAGCGCGAACCACTACAGACGGTCGTCGTTTATAAGTATGTGGCATACATAATTATTAGACTGGACAATGTCACTAATCGTTTCCACTATTCCTATTCGTTTTCTGTTGCATCTTCTTTATTTATCTTAATCATTAAATTCTGTATCTTTTGATTGGCATGATAAATTACATTGTGTTTCATTTTCGTGGCTGATCGATTCTTGGTTAAGGCAGATTGCTATTTTATAAAATTTTATAAACGTTTTGCTATATTGACATATTGGCGCAGTGGCGAGGTGTTTTAAGTTTGTTTTCTACTAGAGTCAATTAAAAAAAAAACTATATTCTCTTATTTGGTTCTCTTCCAGGTGTAACTGGGAGATGCTGCCAGCTATAAATTCCTCTTAAAACGGTATCTTAATTCCTACCTTTTTTATTTATTTATTATAGCTTTTTGTAATTTGGCACACACATAGTTTATCTAGAAACATTGAGACCACAGAAATGAGCGTAGCGAGTCTTACTTGTTCTGTGATGAAAAATCGCTATGTGTATGTGATGATTATACGCTCTCAATTTAACGAAAGCCTACTTAATTCATCTACACTGTGCTACAACTAAATACACAACACATGACCTTAGTAGCTATTCGGTTATGAAATCTCTTGTAATTATCCCATTTAAAATGGGCTAACGTCTACATTTGGCTACGATTTCGTAACGGAAAATTTCGTAGCTTCCTCAGAGCGTCGGAAATGCGTAGCGTTTGTTACCCGACATTAGTTATTATGCTTCACATGTGTCATCGAGTAAATTTTATGTCGTATTCATTCACGTTTGAAGGGTACTCGTATATACAGGTCGACTGGTTCAAGGGAATCACTTAAACAGGATATTAATTTTAATTAACATTTTTTTACTGTTGCACCGATATCGGAATCGGAAGAAAAAAGTTTACTTCCATGAAAAAAAATGTGATTTACCTCGAGGATAATGTATGCAGCGGAGCATCGGCTTCTTGTCGTGGTGCAACTTTGGCTCAATATCAAAGCTGTTTACCTTAATTTGCAGGGTATCTTGTCTAGTTTTTTTATTTATTTATTTAGGATATTAACGGCGATACAATAATACTTAATATAAACTTATTATTGTATAAAAATATACAGCTAATAACAGGTTCCCACGGTTAAACAATAACAAGTAAATCGGAGGCAAATTGCCCAAAAAATACATTTATATAAAAGTTACCTAGTAATTATAAGAAAATTAAAGCTTTTATGCTAATCACAAGTGTGTG
The DNA here is from genome assembly GCA_950371115.1 of Anania fuscalis. Lineage (NCBI taxonomy): Eukaryota > Metazoa > Arthropoda > Insecta > Lepidoptera > Crambidae > Anania > Anania fuscalis. The sequence continues at coordinate 4,408,047 of OX493337.1, forward strand.
TGTGTTACTCCCACATAATTTAGATAGTACTTAACAATACCTTTATGGTTAAAGCAATTCCCTCGTCCTACCAAACACCAGTAGGTAATTGGCAATAGTAGGTACTTGTACTATTTAGTCGCAGGGAATGGTTGTTAGTTCCTCAATGGCGAATGTCAAATAAAGAAGACACATTCTTAAAGCAGTAGAATATCAATTCGTATACGAAATCGCACAAGTTGTATAGTCGCTAGCAAATTGTACATGATTCTTGAGATTTCGTATGCGCATAGAATTATGTTGCTTCAATGATACGCCTCCCAACTCACTGGCTACCGACATTTCTCTCTAGTGGTTTGTATTTGTACAGCACTATTGCCTATTCTGTGCCGCAGCCGTGCCGTGCCATTTACCAACTGGTCGATGACCAATCTATGTGTAAATTTCCTCATTTGCTGTAATAAAGCTCAAGCTTTATTTGAGTCCTAAGGTTGGTTCAAAGCGCTACGTGGAAGGATTTTAGCAAAATAAAAACATGTTATTGTAAGCAGAAAGGTTAAAATATGTCAATAATATTGTTTTGAATGTTTCTGAACTACCAAATGTTTACGGTCACAGTTAGGTCTGTGTCCTAAGAACAATCTTAGTCTAATTTATATTAAGGAAAACCAATATTTTAAGAGTTCTGTTTATCAAGATGAAAAGTCGAAACTCATAATTGAGATCGATCACTTTGTTGACAGTTAAGGTTAGAGTAAATAAATATCAAAACATACAAACTTCTACAGTCCATTAGTAAATCAAGTTGTTGACACTATCGTCAGAACTTAATATTAGGTCAAATGAAAATGTAGGATGCACGTCCCGTTCATGAAAATCGATTGTTTAAAGGGACCAAAATTTATAATTATGTAGTTTAAAATCATTTCTCAACATAAAATAACATTAATCAAAAATTGATTAAACTTTGCTTAAGTTAGGTTTGTTTAAACTTAATGTTATTCAAGTAGATAGTTAGCATCTGTAAGCCAATGAACTCAGTGTTTATCAAATAAAATAACTTACGATTTCTTCGTAAAATGCATTTTTATCAAACGACGCACTCGGAAATTAAGAATGATAAATATAATATCAGTTAATATCCGGACAGGCCATACAAAGATGGAAATACAATTTTTAATTTGATTATATTGAGTATGGATGCAGAAAAGGGTAATAGCTAAAATACGCAATGAGTTTTCGTTGGTTTTTCTCAAATGGACAATTATTTTAAAAAAATACTTCTACGTCGAATATAATGGGAAAATTTATAAGGGGAATTGGTTTTTGTTGAAATGTTGAGCTTGTAGTCGTTACGAAGAAAAAGGTAGTATCTACTATATTTAGGATCATTACCCTAAACATAGTAGGTACTACCTTGAATTTCACTTTGCGCCCGGCAATATGACTTTTCAGCTACAAAACCAGTAAAAATACTTTACACGGTATAAAACAACTTTTTGTGAATCAACATAGAAAACTAATAAAAATTGTTACTTAACCCTTTCCTTCCCTTTTGGGTTCTTATCCCTGGGTTAAGTACCTATGTGAGCAAAAGGGACGTTCTTAGAAAAAAATATCACGCTAGCTCAATGGTCAAAGTCTGAGCTCACATCCGTAGGCCATGAGTCGTGACTTTGAATCTGGCACATACACCTCAGAATTTTTCAAAATATATGCAAATGCATTTGTGTAGATGTTAATTTAGTTTGACATATTGGATCTTTTGTTATTTTGTTTTTATATTCCAACAGGATGATAAATACCTAATTTTTCTTTAACTTAACCTCCTGAGAACCACAATATTTTTTTTAGGAATTTGATTAAAAACTATCTGGATCAATTTAATAGGTAACTAAATGTTCCCAAGAAATCTAAAAAAAAAATCTGTTGGAGAATCTAGATTTTCTCAATGTAGTATTATACAACATCAGTTGTTTACACCTAATGTGTAAAATGTAGTATATGTACGACATAAAAATATTTTAGCAAATGATGGTATTATACAGATTTAGATTATTTAGATTTTCTACTTAAATATTTTAGTGCATAGTAAAAACAACTTTAAAATCAAGTAACGAGCATTTATTTACTAATTTTAGTCTAAGTCTTTTATAAATTCAGCAGTTCAGATTGGCTTAAAATTCGAACATACATTTTTGTACTTTATCATTTCGTCAATACTTATATGGTCTGCCTTTGGGTTTTTATGACATCTAAACCGTACAGTATTTAAAAGTGGGGCCACTTTCCAGATCTTGTTAGATTTGTCTTGATCAGTGATGTTGGCATCATATACCACTTTCAAAGATGCCTTGATAGAAAAAAATCGCCTTCGACGCATTGCTGATTTTATGATTTCAATCCCGTGTTTACCTAAATACATACTTATAGCTGGGAAATTAATAGACCCCATGACTAACAGGATGCCTATAAATATTTTTAATTCTTTAAGAGTCATCTTTAACTCTTCTCCTTTTTTAAAAATATATGTTCTATTCGTGGCATCAAGCATCTGTTCAAGAATGCTGTCAGATATATACCTATTGTTTAAAAAAATCTTCATCTGTCCACAAATCTGTATTCAGTAAAATATATCTTGGCTGATAAATAGGTTTTTCTAAAGAAACAAAATTACCGGTCCAAGTATAATTAGCAGTTGCTGATGATCGTAAATATGCTGTGCTTCATCCTCGCCCACCTCTGGTTCTTGCACGGCCTCTAGACCGACCACCTCGCGTAGGGGGTCCACTTCTGGTTCTGGCACGACTAATGTGGGTAACAGTAATAGAAGAGCACAAAGAATATTCAGATTCCGGACGGATTCTATCTTCTGTGTCCGAAAAATTCGAAGAACCAGGGTCGGAGTTACTGCTGTTATCATTTCGCGCTGAATGGACCTCTTCTGCTGGGTTTTCTTTATCCGACAAATCAATATCTGAATCTTCTAAGATGTCTGTTATTTCAATATCCCGTAAACCTATCAAAACAATAAAAAAAAAAGTGATGGAAAGCAAAACAAGTATAAATGTTTTATGTTGTATAGTTACTACACTGGAAATGCTGTAAACATACACATTTTTGAGAACCAATGTATTACTAGTACAACATAAAGCTTTCATTGTTAATTACTTAGTTATTGTGCGTTAAAACACAGGAACGTTTTGTAATTAGGATAAATGCATCAAAAGAAACAAATAACTACAAAAATCTTTACAATAAACGTAGTATTTCAAAAAATATCCAAACAAACTTACCACGCGGTCCCAGTACCGACGCCATCGTCCAAGTGAAATGAACAATAAACAAAATCTAAGCCACTTCCTCAGCCAATCAACGCTAAGTATGGCGGATAAATATTTTGCCTTTCCAAAAAACAAAAGTTTGAGCAAATTTCGTTAGATGTCAGTGTAGGATTTTTTTCTTTCTATGTTGTAAATATACTACAGTTTCACTCAGGAGGTTAAATCTACGAAAATAAAGGCGGGGGCAGAAGCTAGATTATTAATATTTTTTTGTATTGTTTCAGATGTGAAAATGCTTATGGATTGGAACACAAATAATGAGGTCTACGATGACTTCTGCGAATCTATACAAATACTTATTTTATATTACTCTCCACATCATTTTTACTGTCGGGTAAAAAACATGAAGCCGTTAAGTCAAAACTAGTATCAAGGAAAGGAATTCCAAAAGACCAGGAACCAGAAAATTGTACCAACTACTGTATCATATAACATTATCATAATCTACTTAGTTATATACTGCACTTTATATTTGTGTGGGTTTGCAATTTAACGCATCGAGCACTAATGCAATATTCAAAACTAAGTATGGTTAATTATCGTTATATTATTAAAATAACGAAACAATCTATCACGTTTGTTAACATAGTTAAACGTAAGAGAGTGCAAGAATATAATAATGGTAAATAATCTAAAATTAGAACTATACTGCTGCAAATTATCTTCACAACGCTATCAATATTTACCAAGCTTATTTGGTAGACACAACAGTTTATTTATTGATAAAAATGCATTGTAGTACAAGATGTTCATGTTCATACACTGTGAGTATCTTAACCTGTATGCTCGGAAAAATATGATAACAATTGAATAACAATGGACCCGCGCAAACATATTTTGTGCGCGACCCGAGCTTAGTGTCTAATGAAATACATTTTTCTAATGCTGGGGCTTCACCTGCGTCTAATGTCGTTAATTAGTGCTCTATTTGACGTAATACGCAGGTGTGGCCGGTCTTTGTGCGCTAATTTGCTTCAATACCATTAGACGTTAGGCGATAGCTTGGACGGCGGTAACTTTTGACACATCAAAGGGATTAAGCGGGCGTTTAGTGCGTTGTTGTGGCTACACCTACTACACTAAACATGTTAAAACACGGTCACAGTCAAAAACTCTTTGTGAAATAAATGTTTAAGTGCATAGTTATTAAGTTAGGATGGAGTAGACAAAATAAGAAAAGTATTAAGTTCTTGGAAGCGTTTTATTTTATTTTAAAGACACACTAACAGATCACTCGCTAACTAAGTCGCTAGACGCTAGAATCAAACGTCTAATAAGTGTGGCCACGCACTTAGCGCGTAAATTAATGCTTTAATTTAGTTAACGCTAATCATGCCTTTATTTGAACGTTAGGCGTCACGCAGGTGAAGCCCCAGCATTACAAAATCAATAGTATTATAACGTCAAACATTTTTTGCGGTTTTAAACTCATACATAGTTTCGATTGCCACTGCCGTATTTCTAAAGAACTTACGAGAACAGACACAAGCCACACAGCAAATTATGCCACTAAAATGTCTTATTTGCATAACATACAAATAATAACTACGCTGGTACTATTTTAATTTCGGCTACTAATTTAATGTTGCTAGACGTTTTTGTGTAACCTTGAATAATATGAACCTGAGTGTCAAAGCATATTTCAACTATATGCTGTAATATAGTACCTACATGTTAAGTATTAGATTATATACCTACTAATATTTGAATTCTGATTGTATCTTCAATACTCGTTACATTTTCAATTGTAATATTTACATATTATTACTTTCTGTAACTAAAACAAAATCTATCCTGTCTACTGGTTTAAATAGATTGACATTCAAATGTTTCGCCTGTTTCGTAAATGCTTAGACACATTTTTTGTACGGTATATACCTAATATAAAATTAAATACCGATATTTGTTTAGAGGATTTTAAGGTTCATTATTACTGTAAGTTAAGTCTGTGGTTAGTTTAATAACTAGATGTTTCGAAATCTTTGTAACGTGACGTGAAATCCCGCACATTTCGATAACACTGGATGGTTAAAAATGGCATGGTTATTACCAAAGGTTATGGAGGTATAATAGGATCTGCTTAATGGTTCTATCTTATTTATTAGTTAACTTCTTCTAAGATTGTGATTCTATTCCATAAATACAATATCTTTCCATTGACCAACATCGAAATCACAAAAAAATTCAATAATCCTTTTTGCAATTTCGATGTTAATAAATAGTGAAGTTGCCATATTTGGGCCCTGTATAAAAGTTAACTAATAAATATAAACTATCAGACTTGCTGAATCTAGAATTATAATCAAATGTAGGTACAACTAGTGGCATCGAGGTTAAGCGCTGGGCAAAAGATGCGCAGAAGTCCATCACGATTACGTGATACATTACGTGAACCAATCCCGGCCGGCGGTGCAGACTGCAGGTAGCTGCACTGGTTTCATTGGTTGTTAGCTCCACGCACAAGCGTCTATGATAGGATGATCGTCTCGTAAGATGCGCAAAATCGGTGCCGGGTACTATAGGTTGAACTAGCCCCGACTAGATGACAGACCAAGCGCTAGGAGGAAGAAGTATTTAGGAATATTCCATTAATAATATTTCTAGCAACGTTTTTTGCTTTATATTCAATACTTGAGTCATCTTATTATGTTCAACTATTATTTAAATAACCTAAAAATATGACCTGATAAAATGTTATTTAGTAATTAAGTCTTAGTTGATAAACTATATAATACCATTCCCTGTAATATAAGCTCTTTGTCATAATTTTATGAGGTTATGGTCATGTAGTACGTTATTAACACTGTTTCAGAAATTATAAAGTACTATAATGGCATTCGAAGCTTTAAAAACTATCTAAGAATATCGATAAGATTTATTTAATTTATAAATACACGTTTTTATCCCATTTCTTTTGTTTTATTTGTAGCAAGGCCCTTGTTAAAAAAATGCATCTGAACTCAGCGCATGGCATCTATTGTTATTCCTACATCTGTTATTAAATCATATTATTTGGTCTTAAAAAGTACCAGCCATTAAAATTTAAAGGGTACAAATAATAATAAAAAGGTATGCTGTGTAGTGTTAAATAATTTAAAGGGTGATACAGAAATAAATCAATCATTCAGGAAAAACAATTTTGATAATTGAAAATTGCAGTGATCAATATGCCTTATCAGTTCGACGTCCTGGGCTAAAATCTAATATAAAAAATAAACCTAAACATGGCCTACGAGTAAATAAGCCATAAATACAAGAATCGGACAACAACAACATCACATACATTGCTCTAATCCTAAGGTAAGTAGCTAAAGCACTTGTCAGAAACAAAGACAAAGACAGAAAGAAAGTTCGTTTTCTACATTGACCCGACCGGGGATAGAACCCGGATCCTCAGAGATGGCGCGCCACTTAAAGTCCAGCGTGCTCGCCTCTCGGCTACGGAGGTCGTCAAATAATAAATGGCTTGACACATCAAAATAACACCACAGCTCAGATAATCTAACTAGGCGTTCGGCGGTTGTGTTGTGTGCGTAAAGCGACCTTATCTGACTAAGAGCGTTTCGCTTTAATTATAATTAATTAAACTTCCACACGCACAATCAACATTTAATGAAACAACTAAAAAACGTCAGTATTTCTCGACTGATTTCAAAATTAAAACCAGTAGATTCTTATATGAAATATCAAATAATATCAATTCAGAAAGAGAAATGTACATTTCTTATAATCGTTTGAGGCTTTAGTTGTTAATAGACTCTACTTCTAAGAACATAATAAATCCTCTTTCTTAAACTTACCCACAGCCGTATTCCAAGCAAATTTAATTACTTATGTAGCTGTAACTTACAGATGTCACATATACAGCCCCTAACTACCACTTAATTAGGGTTGTATTCGGTTTGTCTGAGCTGATGTGTTTAGGATTACTTACAGATTGCGGTGAATATGTTCAAACTTTTATGGTAATTAATTAGGAACCCATTAATTATTCCGACACATGTCGCAATGTGTGTCTTGCGCGTAGTTATTATTTGATTTTGACGACCTCCGTAGCCGAGAGCAACATCACATACATTGCTCTGATCCTAAGGTATATAAGTTGCTAAAGCACTTGTGTTATAAAAATCAGAAACAACGACGGTACCACAACACCCAGACCCGAGTCAATATAGAAAAGTTCGTTTTCTACATTGACCCGACCGGGGGGATCGAACCCGGAACCTCAGAGATGGCGGCGCCATTTTAAGTCCGGCGTGCTCGCCTCTCGGCTACGGAGGTCGTCTTGTACCTACGTACCTTACTGGTCACCTACTAATGTGGGTATTACCTAAGGCATTGGGCACAGGACTATATTTATTTATTTATTGAGCAATTAAACCAACAGCGTTTACAAATAGCACATTCAATATACAATCCACTTTTAGGTCAATAACAGGTTTTGCATAAATTATCTGACAGTTAACGTGTGAAGTGAACGTTTCGTAAAATGAGAAGATTATAGGTACTTACTACTGTAGAAATTAAATGAAGCAATTATTAAGACATTAATTCCTACAATAAATAAATGATATGTTTACCTCAAATTTTTAAAAATTATCCTGTTAAGATATAAGATAAATACATTTACATAACTACAGTCGTTAATAATCCGTTCATAATTTAACCTTTACTTTATTTTATATTAGCTGTATTTAAGTACAGAGTGAATAGGCATCTTCTGGGCAAGCTCGCTCCATCGTAGATCCCATCTATGCTCTAGAGCAAGACTGGGGTCAAGAGCAAGCCCATCTCAAATTTAAAAAAAAAAGCTGTGCCCGCAACTTCGTTTGCGTGGACTACACAATTTTTGGTATGATATGTAACAAAAAACGTTCAACTAAAGAACAATATATATAAGAATATCGCATAGGAACATTTGATCGGGACAAAAACTATCCTATATGTTAATCCAAATCATATTCTATTTACGCAAAAACTACAGTAGTTTTTGCACGAAAGAGTAAAAACATATGTACGTAATATACGTAGTATAATACTATTTATCTCTATGATATTAGTAAGGAAGGATATTATTAATGAAGAGCCTAGTGTAAATCTATAAGTATCGGTGTATTAAAAAGATGAACCCATCATATACTTTTATAGCCATGTAGAGTACCTCCATACCCTTGGCATTCTGCGACAGCATGAAACTCATAAACTTTGTATTTTTTTCCAATGAATATGCCATTCAGTGCACAGGCATGTTTCCAATACTGTAGAAATTAAAATTCGTAGTGCTTGTGAAAAAATGAAAAAAGCTTGAGATCGTGCTCTTTGGCGCTCTTTGGGGGAGGCCTACGTCCAGCAGTGGACTTCAAATAGGCTGAGATGATAATGATGATAAGTGCTTGTGATATGAGAGGTTTAATTAAAGCAGCCCTTGACAAACTTGATCTCGTCTGAAAATTGAAAACAAGTAAATAATTGCAATTACAACAAAACAAGTAATACAATTATTGTAGACTAGCTGTGCCCGCAACTTCGTTTGCGTGGACTACAGGATGATTGCATATCTGCGTGAAGCACTATTTATTAAGAAAAGAGCCCGTTACTAAGGCTAATTAGTTATTTTACGAGTCTGTGCCAGCTATGGAGTGTTGAAATGTATTATTCGCACCGACTTCAAATAGTACTGATTAGGTATGTTTTAGTCAATACAATTTGCTTGCGTTTTAGTTTAATTTTGGAGTCGGTTTTAAGTTTTTATTAAACTATTTTATTAACGTTTAGTCGTAAACCCTTTACAAAAAAAATATCAATAAGAAACTATTATAATCATTAGGTCGGTTAGATGGAGGTCGCTAAAAGATGTTTAACAGAAGTAGGTCCAATTAAAAGTAAGCCTGCGATTCTTGTGTCGTAACCACAGTTTAAGATCTTTCGTTCAAAATTAAGCCACTTCGAGAAATAAACTTTTAAAAAAATCTCGTTTCTGGGTTTGTTATACCCCCAATAAATAAAATTGCTGTCAGTACCTCGTAAGCGCCACGTCTGCCCAATACACTGCAAAATATTATTATCTGTCGACGTCTGTTAAGGATTTTTATGACTTTCATCTTGAGCTCAGCAGTATGATATGATAACTATTTGTAAAAACCACAAAGAAATCCGTGCAGTATCTTCGAAGATTAGCGTATACATCGCGGCAGACAGACAGACAGACAAGAATTAAAATAATTGCATTTTTGGCTTCAGTATCGATTATAGAGTGCTCCCCAAAAACAATTTTCAAAATATCTTCAATGTACAGACATCGACCCGTTACAGATTTATTATAGTATAGATTTCCCTGTAAAATAAAAATATAACGTCTAATCTGAGGGAGTTAAGCTGTACAGATAAAAGCTTGATTTTGTAACGACTAACGAACTAAACGAAGAGTACCTAGATACTTCCTTCTCATACAGCCTAAATATATCACGAACAGACTAGAATTTAGGCATATAAAGACATTTAATTACTCTATGCCGCGGCCGCAGTGCTGTTAAGACACTTACTGAAGTGTCTAAATTGGTTCACTTGTTATGTTTGACTAACTAATAGCTCTGTTATTTTATACAATGTTACATAGAATCCTTAAGGCTCATTTTGGCTCGCGTTAATACTTATATTTCTGGAATTCATTTTCTGTTTATCGCAATTATTGTTCTCTGAGCCAGTGTCCTCGTGTAATCAGTTTAATGACAGAGTGCTCATATATTTCCCGAAGATGTCCGCAAAATAATGAGCTCATTATACCGAGTCCACTCTTTTCGCAGTTTTAAAATGACGTTCAATTAGGCTGTTAAATGGAATTGCAGGTAAATGTTTTGAAGACTACATCACTTCACTCACGTACCTAGCTGCGTAGTGTGATGTACCATTTACATAAATATTTGTTTGAGGCATAATTGTATAATTTGGAGCGAACAAATTAATGCAAATCTTGCAAGTAGAATTACATCCAAATACATACTCATTTATTTTAAATGCCTTTAGTCTCGTCTTATGGTATTACTTGCATGCAAGTAGTTACTTAAGTAATTAGCCTAGCCTAGCAACAAACAAGTGAACAATTAAACAATTGAACTACACAACAAATTAAACTTCTTATGAACTTCTGCCAAATGGTGTATTATGTATTAATCATTAAAAATATACGTTTTTAGGTTTTTTCCCTATAAAACTGTTAAAAGTTTATCAGTAGGCATAACGTTAGAACTACTTTCATAATGACTTACCTATCAGCATTTAAAAAGAGCACTTAATAAGATTACGCGTCAAGCTATAATTATTATTTATTTATTTATTTAAAACTTGATTGCACAAACTTAACAATAAGTGTACAAATGGTGGACTTAATGCTAAAAGCATTTTCTGCCAGTCAACCATTGGGTCATGCAGAAAGCTTAATTATAATTAGATTTCCGCTTCATCAAACTTTCCTCGTCCTCTAGGAGATTTAGTACCTAGCTTAACTTGTAGCCGTGTGTGTGTACACAAGTATTATTGTTTTATTGCATATCAAATCATTATTTAACCACAATGAGAAACGCGTCATGCACATGTTTGTTTTCAGCTAACCTTTGTGGCTGATCTGTCAAGTAATCTTCCATAAAACCTGTAAAGGCAGCAAACTGGAAAAACCATTGACTCAGTCGAGTCATAACACGATGCCTATAAAACTAGATCTTGAAAAAAAGCCTTTATTTCAAGTTCAAGAGATTCTTTGCAAGAACGCAGTTTAATACAGGGTAAACAAAGTCAGTCACAATATTATAGAATGCTAATAATGATCATAACTTTTACTAAGCGATCAACCTTTGAATCGTAAAATATCGAACACCTTATTTCGAGTTTTACTCGATAGCTTTTCACCAAATCTTTTTAATTGGTTATTTACAGCAATGCAACTAACCAACTTGGTAGTTATGAACAACGTTTTATCAAGTAGAACCATTGCTGCAGCGACAATTTCATTTAGCCTTATCTATAATTTTATCTCTTCAATTATACGTAAGTAGATATGACCCAGACATCTTAATATTAACTTGAGTCTGCGCGAGAACCTACTACAGTGAGACCTACTTATAAATAAACAGTTGCCAAAGGTCAAGTACTTACGACTTATACCCTTCAAGATATTACTTAATTAACGATTGATACGATGGTACTAAACCTTGAATTAAAATAGCAAAACCTTATGTGGGACAGATTAATTTCTACAGTCCATATAAAATGAAATGACCCAATAATTACTGTTTGTAAATAAGTAATAAAAAGTACGTAGTGTCTTGTTTTAGCGCTTCCACATCTTTAAAGCTGGTGTCGACTAGGGTCGTCGAGTCGAATCAAATTGAGTCGCAATAATTTGCTCGTTTCCTTCAAATTACTACTACTACTAACAACTTTAATAATTACTATTATAATTCTATGATCTATAATAAAACAGCGTTGATTATTAACGAGTCGCAGTAGCTCAAATCTAATCCCCTACTAGAGATTCTCATTTCATTCAAAACGAAACTACCCCTAGAACTTTCCATCTGAAGTAGGACAGGTATGGCTTGAACAAACAGTAGTAAAAAAACGCAATTTCGATAGTGAACCTACAAAAAAAATGATTTATATTGATGAACAAGTTCTCCCAAGTTAACGTTACAAGTTGGTACAACACACCCACAAGTACTAGGAACACATCCTGTATTTTGTAAGGACTAATTTTATTGGGTGATTTTAATTTAGAGAACGGCTCTACTACTCAAATGTAATCAATTTTACTGAACAGAATATCAAAATAACTTTGACACACTCAATTCAGCTGTTATTGAGTTGTAATTACGATGGGTAAAATAAACGTTTCCTTAATATATTTATATTAGTTCCATGCGCGCCGCCGCTATATGTAATTTGTGGTTCCATGGTGAAAAGGGGTTATAATTGAGAAGCAGCATCGCCCTCTAAAACTAATAAATGAAGTGTACCAATTTTAGCCTTAAAAAATGGAAATAGACCACTTAGTAGACCCAGAAGACGATTTTAAATATGCAAAGTACAAGTACCCGGAACCGATTTTGAGCGCTGGGACAAAGAGTGGGAATCGTTTTGCGCATCTTACGAGATGATTATCGTATCAAAGATGCGTGTGCGCGGAGCTAACAAGTAACAATCAATCACGGCCGGTGGTGCTGGAGCGTCGCACTACTAGCCAAGCCAATCGCGTAATCGTAATGATCTTCTGCGCATCTTTCGCCCAGCGCTCAATTTTCTAACTATTTAATTCTGTATCTATCCCAAAGACATTCTACTATCCGCGATATTCTATTATGAACATTTTTGTACTTATTAACCGTATAAAAAAAAGCAACGATAACAAAAAATGTCAAAAGCTATTTCAATAGACGTGTGGATTTAAATAACTACATAATTAAATTAAAAAGATAAATTAATCCCTACACGTTCCAATTCCCAATTTAGGGCACAGGTCTCACATCAAATATGCGATGGTTTGGACTTTGGGCCATAATACTCGATCACGAGAAAAGTTTGTAAACACTTAGTTTAAAACCTCTTTGTGTCCGAGCAAATAAGTTTTTGACCCTTATTTGTCGAGTGACTCCCGTTTTTTACTGGAAGAAGGTTATACTGATTTATCATAATAATTTAATACTTACGAAATGTCATATTTATTCATGAGCCCTTGAACGGCTGCAAGATACAAGCCACAACTTCCAAAAATGCAATTATACACACGACACCCAATCCACGCCATTGAAGAAAAGGGAAGCAGGAAATAAGTAGGAAGGTAATTTAAACAAAATACAAATTTAACGTTTAACGATCATCAATCAATAAAGATTAAACTTACCTGTACCTGCCTAGCAACAATCAAGAGCCTGTTAAGAGCCTTCTGCCTTTTTTGTTTCCCTGTGTGAACGTTATTATATGAAGAAGGAGTCTTCCATAACAGTGTTCTAAGTGAATTTATTTTCTCGTTTAAGTATCTCTCGAACAAAAATGGCAGTCTAGGTAGTACCTAGGTAAGTACTAAGTACTTTTTGTATGAATGCTACGACAGGAGGATTTCACACTGTTTACTTTTATTATGACCTAGCCTCTTAACTTATGCAGAATGCCTGACTCCGGGCTTACCCGGACCCGTTTCCGGCTGCTTAGACCTTAGGCTCGGTTTATACCCAGCCGGAAACCGGACCGGGTTAACGCGGATTCAATCCGTCGCTTATGCAATAAGGTCGATTTTTGAACGGATTCTTGCTAACGTATTCCGGCAGAGTAAAGTCTGAGCCTAACACACCTCTACACTCCATACCTTACACTTAAAGGGTTTTTTCCTCGTCTATCCCATGGTGGATGCAGGTAGGCGAGTACGTCAGGTACTCAGCCTTTAAACCGGCCACGTACTAGCGGGTGCACTCGGACCATGCCTGATGGGTGCCAGAATCGTTCCATCGTCTGACTATGTACTTATGGCATCAATTTTTGTGATGATAAGACAAGTTAGTTAAGTAGTTCAGCCAGGCCCAGAAACTGTTATTATGTAACAAACCTTAATCTATATCTCGAGAATACCGCTTATCTATAAATTTCGGAACTATAACACACGCTGTTTTTACTGAAAAAATATATTTGCGCTCTTGTTTCTTATTAAGTATTTATTAAAAACTTGTAAGCTGTGTATTCCTGAGCGTTATCCACCTTATATAAGTTATGAGACAAAAAGTCAATGTCACGTACTGTCAATGTCATCATCATGTCAAAACAAAAAACATGTGGATGTGTTTGACGATTGTGCAGGCGCGTGTGATTTTAAAATTAATGTTTTAAAATTTAAGATTGATTCGACAATAAGTTAGTAAAATGTTAAAACCTAAAGATTTGGGAGATGATCTCCCAGGTTTTGAAGCGCCACCAGAAGTCGAAAATGAGAAAGAAACTGAGTCGCAAAGTAGCAAGAAGAAAAAAAAGAGTTCAGGTGGATTTCAATCTATGGGATTTGGTTTTCCTGTTTTAAAAGGGATAACTAAACGAGGCTACAAACAACCGACGCCTATTCAACGAAAGGTAATTAATTATAAGACCACTTAAATTTAAAACATAACCTAAAATTTGTAAAACATACTATAACTGTTTCATAATAATTTTAAGATCAAAAAAACACATTTTATTAAATATAGTAAATAAATTGTTCATATAGTTTATTATCTTGTAATAGATTCTATTATCTAGTAAATTAAATAGGTGATTGGACTTATAATTGGGGTGTTTGTCAGAAGAAATTATTTAATTAGTACCTATGTGATGAAATTTCAGACTATCCCACTAGCGTTAGACGGAAAGGATGTAGTGGCTATGGCACGCACAGGGTCAGGCAAGACCGCATGCTTTGTTCTGCCAGTACTGGAGAAGCTCACGAACCCCACCAACAAACCTCTGCCTGGAAAGAACTTCCGAGCCCTTATCCTTTCACCTACTAGAGAATTGGCATTACAGGTAAAACACTTATCATTAACAACTTTTACCATCATCAGACTTTATGTTGCTTTTGACCTGGGCAATATTAAAATAAAACTCAATTAACATTGAATTTTTCTACTAAAATATTGTTTTTTCAATTTTTCTTGTTATTCTATTCCTTTACATAAATTATTAAACATTGGTTAGCATACTTAGCAAAAATTTAAACATGTAAACACAAATAATATTCCAGTAAATAATTTTGTGCCATAGAGTAGCCATAGAAAGGCCAGAATGGAGAAGATTGGAGGAGGCCTTTGCCACCTGACAAATGGACATACAGAAATGGAATAAAATAGATATTTATGAATAACAAAGAAATACTGTCTTGTCTAAATAAAAGGCTTTATTATTATTATAAATAATCTTGTAATTGAATTCCAGACTCTAAAATTTGTTCGTGAACTGGGCAAGTTTGCGGGATTGACATCAGCAGCTATTCTCGGAGGAGAATCCATCGAGCAGCAGTTCAGTGTCATGTCTGGCACAGCTCCGGACATTGTGGTCGCAACACCGGGTCGATTCCTGCACATTTGTATTGAAATGAGCTTGAAACTTGATAATATCAGTGAGTGAATTTAATTTTTTTTTTATTTACTGTTGACTGATATTGAAAAAAGATTTTTTTATTTAACATTTTATTTACATATTGCCTTCTTTATTGATATATTAATATTCATTTCTTGGATGAAATTTTAATGATGAATTAAATCTTAAAACAATTTTTATTTCAGAAATGATTGTTTTTGATGAAGCTGACCGCTTATTTGAACTTGGTTTTGGTGAACAACTGCGAGAAATCGTCGCGCGACTCCCATCAAGTCGTCAAACTCTATTATTCTCTGCAACATTACCAAAAATGCTTGTAGAATTTGCTAGAGCTGGTCTCTCAGACCCTATGTTAATCAGATTGGATGTTGACTGGAAGTTACCATCAACTCTCTGGCTCGGGTGGATATCTGTTAGAGCAGAACTGAAAACGGCAGCTTTATTGCTTCTTTTGGATAAATTGTTGACTCCAACAACACCACAGGCTGTTGTCTTCGCTGCAACGAAGCATCATGTTGAATATTTACATTTGGTAAGGGTTTTATTAATATAGAAAAACTAGTAATTTCACACTAATTTAAAAATTAAAGCTGTTAGTTTGAAGAAATAATACTATGATGAAATGGCTTAAAAATTCTATTAAATTCTCCCAATTCAATTGGTGATTTTAAGATTTTTAAGTGGCATAATTCCTTAGTTATCGAAATCATAAATTGTTGATCAATCAAAGTGACACTTAAAATTATATGAAAACTATATATTTATTCTTTTTTATAATACCTCCTTACTTAATTTCTATCTGTGTGAACCAACAATTTTTCAGTGCTATTTCTGTATTTACCTATTGAAAAGTAACTGTAAACCACGGCGCAGAATAAATATATCCTCTGGTCTTCCTAAACAAAACCGAAATAGCTATGATTTTGATTGATTGATTGAATGTGATGATTTGGAAAAGTCTATGTAGGAGGGAAATTCTTGAATCACTACTTGGGCCATCCTTTAAAAAGGTATAAGAATTGCCCATTCAAAGTAATCAGATTTGAATTAAACACTTTTAACAGCCTGTCTATTTGCTAGATCCTGCAACAAGCGGGCATATCATCCACCTACGCGTACTCCGGACTAGACCCGTCGGCCCGCAAGATCGCGCTCGGCCGGTTCATCCACAACAAGTGTTCAGTGCTGATCGTGACGGACGTGGCTGCGAGAGGGTTGGACCTGCCAGCTCTGGATACAGTCATCAACTACAACTTCCCAGCTACACCTAAGCTGTTTGTGCATAGAGTTGGTGAGTAACTTTTTTGTTTATTTTATTTGATATAGTAAATTCGAGTAACAACGGGTAAGTATAGTCAACCAAGGAAGTGATTTACTACTTGCAGAGAGTTGGTAAGTAATTTTTTTATTTATTTTAATTGTTATAGTAAATTCAAGTAACAACGGGTAGGTATAGTCAACCAAGGATTTACTACTTTAGATAATATATCCCATTAAAATAATAATATTTCTAAGGCTTATTGTGAGATATTAATGTAATTGGTTAACTGGTAGCCAACTGCAAGGCATAGGTGAAAGAGAAAAATTATAAACATACTACCAGGAATAACATTAGCCTGATTTTATTAATTTTCTATTACTTAACTCTCAACACATAAAAACCTACTTTTTGACTCCAAAAAGTTAGTAATAGTTTTGAATTTTTTTATTGTTGTTTCATTCTATAGTTATAAAACAATCCGTCACAACTGGCTTCTTATTACATCTCAGCGACTGTAGTATGCATTTTTTGTTCCAAAGCAAGATAAATCTAATTTTCTCACTTTCCTCTTAATAAATAAATAGGTAAATAATAATATTTCTTATATTTTATTGTGTTTTGTTATAAGTATGTATTTTCATTATTAATATCATCCATCGACCTGCCTTCTTTTGGCCTCCTAACATTTAACATTTAGCGCCATGGTAACACCTATTATGCCTTATTTTGTGGCCAGTGGCGGGCATTGCTTTCATTTCGAGGTAGGCACTAGATACTTACTAATGTGTTTTATTGATGGAAATCGGTGGTTTTTACCAATAACACACATTAGTAAGTACCTACTGCCTACCTTATTTCATTTACCAGTTAGGCACTGCCTAATTGCCTATATGCACCGCACGCCCCTGTTTGTGGCAGGCAGTCTTAACTACTAAGGTTATTACAGGTAGGAGCGCTAGAGCGGGCCGCGCCGGACGCGCGTTCTCGCTCATCGCGGCCGAGGACGTGGCTCACCTTCTGGATTTGCAGCTGTTTCTGGGAGCAGACTTGACACTGCCGGCACAGGTAAGATTCTACGGTGATATTCATCACAGCTAAATAGATAACCTGCACATTTTTCGTAAAATCAACAATCACGCCAATTATCTACAAGTTAACCTTGCTTGTAGTTGTAGCTCAGTGGCGGCAGCGCTTTGGTATCGATTACTAAAGTTAAGCAACCAACGCCGCGGTTGCGAGTAGATGGGTGACCATTCCAACCGTATTTAGTGACATTTATCACGATGCGCTCACGCGTCACGAATGATATCGATGATGACGATATCATTTGTGACGCGTGCGCGCAAAACTGTGACGTACGATGTTAGCTTCTCCGTGATTAGATGTCGTATCGTATGAATATCAAATACTTTTTTAAATTTTTGTAAAAATGAACACCGTCTTGTAATTTTATGTGATGTAAATACTAAAATACAGTTTATATGCGTAAAATCTCGAAATGGTTTTGGAATTAGCATAGATTATATTTTTCTTTACATAGCGAATTATCATGTTTCGGCAGGTAAAGGAGAAGGGCGCCATGTGCCCGAGCGGCGTGTGGGGCGCCATGCCCACCGGCGCTCTGGAGCTGCGCCATCAAGTCGTCACGGCCTGGGAGAAGGATCGCTCCGAAATCGTGAGTCATCGTCATCATCATCATCAGTTGTATATCGTTTTTCATTTACTTAAAAACAGTAATGTACTAGCTAGCTTCTGGTTTCCATCCCATAAAGAAGTAAAAAAGGTGGTGAAAATCATAATTTATCGTTGGTTCAGCCATAGGACGTCCACTGCTAAACATAGGGCTTCACCAGTGACTTCCAGATTGACCGGTTGGAAGCGCGTCTATCTAGCAGTTTCTTGCAACCTTTACCAGGTCGTCTGTCCACCTTGTGGGCGGAAGTCCTACGCTGTGCTTGCCTTTTTTTTAAACTGTGCTGCAATAAAGTATTGTAAAAAAGAATAGTATCAATTCAATTTCAATCATAGGTTGAAACACTGACTTTAACAGCCAAACACTAGAAGCTCTGGCTCTAATATCAAAAACTGAAAGTTGTTACATTTTATGTATAAAAATTATAACAGATTCGTGCTTTTTTTAATAAAAAAAAATAATCATACAAAAATGAAATAGACATGTCCCATTTTTTTCGTTTCAAAATAAAAACAGTACTTACCATTTTTTTTTTAAATGTTGAAATCAAGATACGAGTAGTACTTACTCATTCTAATTATTAAAAAAGTTTTTTTCTCATGCTCGTAAGTTCATCTTTATGTCGGGTATAGAAAGGCTGCATAAAATATCTTTACATGCTCTAATGCATAAAGTAAAATCCTCGTCTAAAGTCTCATACTCTAAGACAAAGGTCGTCAGATAAACAGCCACACACGCAATTAAACTTTGTTGTTTTTTTTTTGCTATATTCCTGTTTAATTTCCTCGCAATCAAAGTGAAAAGCAGAGGGTATAACTTGAACATAAAACCCATTTTATTCTCGACTTGACTATTCACCCTCGCCTAAGAAATTGAGCGTTGAGCACCTGTTGTACAATCTACAATGTTTAAAACAAGAATAGTGCACTTAAATCCTATTACCTTTAGGAAGAAGCAGTCCGCACCTGCTCCCGCGGCTGGAAGCAGTACGTCAAATGGCGCGAGACGGCGTCTGCCGAAGCGAACAAGCGCGCCAAACTCACCGGCATCCCGGTGCATACGCATCCCTTCTTGCTAGACGAGGCGGGAGACAACTCTAACGATCTGGTCGCACAAATCAAGAACTATACGCCGAAAGGGGTGAGTTGCATACTATTTGTACATAAAGTGGCGCGAGCCGGCGTCTGCCGAAGCAAACAAGCGCGCCAAACTCACTGGTATCCCTTCTTGCAAGGCAGGGGGAGAGACAACTCTTAACGATTTGGTCGTGCAGATTAAGAAATATACGCCGAAGGGGGTGATTTGCATACTATTTGTACATAAAGTGGCGCGAGCCGGCGTCTGCCGAAGAGAACAAGCGCGCCAAACTCACTGGCATTCCTTCTTGCTAGACGATCTGTATTAATAATAAATATTAATTTTAATGTTTTTAATTTCAGACAATATTAGAACTGGCTGCTAAGAACGACTCGCCTATGTATTTAGCAATGAAAGTTATGAAGAAAAAACATGCCAACGTTGTTCAAAAGACGAGAGAAAATAAAAAGTTACAAGTAAGAAAGCAATCAACCTCAATTCATGATGCAACATCCGATTAGTTTTTTTATTTATTTCGATGTTGCTCTCGTACAATAATTTTATATTTTAGCACTAAAGTCTGCCATTAGAAAGTTGTGTTCAGTGTAACACCATTTTAATGAAACCTAAACACAGATTCAACATTTCATTTTTTGTCTGTGACGTAATAGCTAATAAATTATTTTCTCTCTCTACAGGCGGAAGGAAAACTCGACGGCATAGATTTTAGTAAATCAAAGAAAAAGAAGAAAGAAGTTGTTCGCGATGAAAATTATATTCCTCATCAAGCCTCGGACCAACACACAGAAGCTGGGTAAGTTTATATCTAAGCTAAGATTTTTGACGTGATAACGTCTTATAAATCGATGACCGACTGCACGCACTAAAAAGTGACACGTTTAGCGTGTGAAAGAGAGCGCGAAACAAGCGATAGAGAGGCACGATCGGCCTAAGAGTTTGGCTTGTGACACATTTATCTTTTTTTATGTGGTGGTTTGTATATTAGTTCTGATAGTTTGGACATTTACAATGTGAATGTATCGTCTTCGTACGTAATCTTCATTCGTCAGCTTCATTTTTTTTAATCTGCGTACAGACTTTATTTTTTTTTCGATCTTTAGTTCATCTAACCGTATAAGGTCTTGCAGTGCCCTCTAGTACAGTTACGTCGTACATAAATATAGATACATTTTCAATGTACTTTAAACCTTATTGCAACGGAATAAGTTAAGAAGTGTTTACATTGCTCTTGTACTTTAAATATTTAGGCGTTGATAATTTTTGTTGGCAACAGTTGCAATTAATTATCTCTCGGAAACGGCAATAGCAAGAGTATTTACTTCCGATTGAAAATCAAATCCCCTATCTGCGCGGATTATGGGACACGATAATGAACGTCTGTTACCACCAGTCGACCTCCATAGCCGAGAGGCAAGCACGCCGAACTATATATGGCGTCGCCAATTCTGAGATTCCGATCCCCGGTCCAGTCTATGTAGAAAACGAACTCTTCTTTATTGTTTCGGGTCTGGGTGTTGTGGTACCATCGTTGTTTCTGATTTCTATAACACAAACATTAGCTTACTTTAGGATCTGCGCAATGTATGTATTATTTTTTACAAGGTTTAGTTTTAACCCTTTACCAGGCATGGCTTATATTTTTAATGCTTTTTTCCCATGAAATAAGTGAGTAAGGCTCAAAGTATTGTGGTCCTTATTTTACTAATGCCTGGTTTAAGGTTGTCTAATGCGAGCGCTAGGTTAAGTACAATTATAGATAGTGCTTTAGCTACTTAGGATCAGGAGACGTATTTTTGAAGCATTCGAAATGAATCTTGAATTCGAACAGGAATACGATTCGTGTGCGAATTCTATTTCTATCACTCACGATTTTACGCATTTTTGAACAACTCGAATTCTGTGTTGCTATTATTATAAAATTCTTTAACAATTTTCGTTTCACGCAGAAAATATCCGGAATGCAAAAACTTATTGATTTTAAAAACCGGCAATGAATCGCATGGAACGGAACGAAAAAAAAATTTTTAATCTGTGAACCATATGTTTACTTGTCAAAGTCATACTTCTAAACTTTCTACTAGTAGAATCGAAATACGAGTGGTTCGGACCACTCGTTGCAGAATTCACAGAATGAATTTTCAAAAATAGCGATTTTAGTTATTCGCATGCGAATCTTGCCATTTCGTGTTCGAATTGGAATTCGCATGATTCAAAAATACGTCTCCAGAGCAATGCACGTGATGTTGTCCAATATTCATGTAATTTATTTATTACCAGTATGGCGGTGAACTTCAACGCAAGCGCGGCTTCGGCCGAGCTAGAGATGGGCGCGGACAGCGGCGACGTGGCGCGCGACCGCAGGAACCAGCTGCGGTGGGACCGGAAGCGGAAGAAGATGGTGCATGTCGATCCGGTACGTATAATGCAGTTTATCTACTTAAATATATAGATTATAGGTTCAGGCATAGTAGAAACAAATAATTAGGCCAACTCGAGCCTCAAACGAGCGATAATATCCTAAACACGTAGGGTTGTCGCTTACGGCCTTACTACAAAAAAGAAAGACAAGCGTTGAACACTTGTCTAAAATTAATCAACCAATTTGAAATGTTGATGCATCTGACATTCGTAACATATTACGCACAAACATTTTAAAATGGTTGACTTATCTGTAAACAGGTGTTCAACACGTGTCTATCTTTTTGCAGTAAGGCCGTTATAGTTTATTCAATCGTCAAAAATGCATTGTTAACTTTTAGCAGCGATAAATTTTGTCAATGTATGTGTGCGATGACGCATACAGACGGGCGCGCTTACAATCAAACCGCGCTCGATACGTATGTATGAAGATGGCCTACTTATTTGTTTCTACTATGGTTCGGGTCAATTTAGAAAACAAACTTTTCTTTAACAATGAGGTGGTTTGGGCCATACTCCACTAAGGTCATACCACACAACTTTTAAACTTTCGCGTAATTATTGCATAATTTAAACTAAATGAAACGGGAATTAACGCGATCATAATTTAGGGACAAAATGTAACCTCTTTTCCCTGACGTTTCGATCGTGTCACCTTTTTGTACCTAAATTATAATCGCGTTAATTCCCGTTTCATTGAGAAGGCCTCTGACTAGGCTTTACGACTAATATCAAGCGATATTAGCCGGGACCAACTTAACGTACCTTCCGAAGCACGGAGATGCTCGTGATAAATGTCACTAAATATTGTCGGAATGGTCACCCATCCATGTACAACCGCGGTCATTGTTGCTTAAGTATAGTTATTGATACCGCAGCGCTGCCGCCACTGATCAACGAGCACGTCAATCGTTTAGTTTGAAATGAATAATTTATCCATGTACAGGACGGCGGTCGCAAGATGATCCGTACGGAGAGCGGCGGGCGCGTGCCGGCCTCGTTCCGCAGCGGCCGCTACGACGAGTGGCGCAAGCGCAACGCGCACGCCGACGTCGCGGACGACGAGCCGGCTGCCAACTACAACGCTAGGAAACCAGGTGAGACACACCATCATCGTCATTTCAGCCACAGGACGTCCACTGCTGAACATAGGCCTTCCCTAGTGACTTCTAGATTGGCCGGTTGGAAGCCTGCATCCAGCGGCTTCCTCCATTTACCAGGTCGTCTGTCCACCTTGTGGGTGGTTAGGAAACCAGGTGAGTGAAACACAATCATCGTTTCAGCCACAGGACGTCCACTGCTGAACATAGGTCTCCCCCAGTGACTTCTAGATTGGCCGATTGGAAGCCTGCAGTCAGCGGTTTCCTGCATTTACCAGGTCGTCTGTACACCTTGTGGGTGGACGTCCCACGCTGCGCTTGCCGGTACGTGGCCTCTATTACAGAACCTTTCTGCCCCGTCGGCCGTCAGTTCTACGTGCTGCCCTGCCCACTGCCACTTTAGCTTAGCACAGATTAGGTGAGGCATAATCTTGCGTAATTTCGATCAGGCAATTTGATAAAAAAAAAGCAGCAATCCTAATAAAATGCCTAGAGAAGCCACCACTAACGCTTTAACTACTTTAACCAACTTTTTAACTCTTTTACTGATACAGCGTTAGGTCAATAACCGTCACAAATATTTTTCGCGGCTAGAGTTGTATGTTTTCCTTTTTTTTTGTAATATTTTTTTATAAAATTGATAGAATCAGGCGTTACTTTGCGGAAATCCATAACTAAATAATTATGAAAATGCAACCATCATAAAAAAAATTAAAACTTGTGGTGGAGAGGGGGTATAATGGGCCTGTTCGCCAGTCTCACAGTTTAGCCGAGTCCGATTCACCCCCAGATCGGGCCCGCCAGAAAGGAGCCCGACGGCGGTCCGGCCTGCCTAGGCAGTCCCCGGCCGCGCCGGCGCCACCACTGGCGGGTTCGCCGCTTGGTAGGGTGCCTTACGCACTCCGCACTGGCCCGATCGCGCCCGCTAGTATGGGCCCGACACGTACGAGCCTGAACCTCACACTCGGACGGGTCGCGGAGACCGCTAGTGGGGCGGACCTAGGCTATAAACAGGTGCCATAACGCCATCCCTGCCCGGTTGTAGCTGACAAGGTCTTTTCATTGGGCCGTCAGCGACAGGTCCGTCCGCATAAAAAACTCACAGTTTAGTCGTCGAAGCGCAGCCGAGGCGACAACATCTCTCCTGATGATGCCACGGGAAGTGGCGAAACGCGCGTGGAGGTTTTTATGTCGGGGTTGGGTACTAACTTTTGCATTCGTCTGTTTCGCATGCGATTTGAGGGAGGGAGGGCGGTGCTCTTTGCATGTGCCTGTGTTTGTCCTCAGATTGTGGGTTACAGGTGGTGTAATTGGGGTTCCTATGTCGGCGTAACTAAGCGGAAGTTGTAAGCAGGATGGTTGCATTTCATAATTATTTATATTTTTTTAACTATCGAATTTCTTCTTTAGAATATTATTTTTACAAAAAGAAAGAAAAAAAATAGCTACAAACAACATTTTACTATTTTGTTTCTTTTTTTTAATGCTACCTTTTAAGTCATCGAAACCAGCCAGATACACATAGTCAACAGCCTTTTTAGATTTTATTACAAGTCTAAAGATGCTATAAACGAAAAGACTTCCCCGACCTATTAGATATTATGTAACCCTGCACATTATTGCAAATAGCACTTACGATTTCATTTACAATGTTATAGTTACTAAATTATTTAAACCCATTATTTACAACTTTTTTTCAATTCCAGTGTCCGAGTTCCGTCCGCACTGGGTGAAACACAACGAACGAGTGGCCAAGCAGAAGGCGGAGGCGTCGTCCAACGAATTCCGGAACAAGCAGCAGATCGTCAAGGAGCGCCTGCGCAAGGAGAAGATTAAGCAGAAACTCAAGCACAAGGGGAAAGGGAAGGGCAAGAAGAAAAAGAAGTGATTGAATAAATGTAGATAGTATTTAGTGGTTTTATTTTTGACGGACTTCGAAAAGCAAGGTGGAGACCCGATTCTTTTTTTAACCCTTTTTAAATCATAATTGTTATTGGGAAGTCCAATTTGGATGATTCTTGTTCGATTATAGTAACTAAAGTTAATAAAGTTTTTAATTGTTACAAAGCAGATTCTTTATAGATCTTAATATCACATAATATCAGTAAAAATAAAACTTATCAAGAAAAACCGACCACAGTGCGTTTTGGTACAAAATTGTTGTTGTTCTACCTTGGAGATAACAAAATCCTTGACTTATTCGGAATCTGAAGAATACTGGGTATGGTTTGGATAGAAGTAGTTGGAATAAAAAACAGAAAAAAAATCATGATATATGTATATTTAAAAAATTAAGATAAACATTACAGTACCTACTTACAATTACCTGTACATTTTGATAAATAATTTCAATTTTGGGGAAATATTAATGTTTGGACTTCGGATGCAATATATTCTTAATCCGGAATAATAGTGAATTATAATAAGCGAAAACATTTATTTACACATTTAACTTGTTTAACTAGCAAACAATAAGATGCGACTATAAATTACCTTTTAGGATAAAATATTTAAAGGTACTTCAGATATAATTATATCCTATCTACATTTCCAATATAACGCTTCACAGTGTTCACTCACACTATTTAAATCTATTCATACTTGGGTATTTCCGATTCGAAGCAATAAAATATATTTTATTTACTACGCTCAAGATAAAATGAGATAAACTAAAATATCCGTAGCAAAAATATTGTAATCAGTTGAATATAGAAACTTAAAGTATGCCTAGCTTTAATCTAATGTCATAATTTATGATAATGACAAATAATTTTGATCGTGTTTAGAATAGACGTGTATCATTTACAGAATTATTGGACTTACGAAAATTAACATGCACACAGTTCTGGATTTCTAAAATTACATTACACGTCATTCTATTCAGTTAACCTACACTATGGAAGAATTTAAAACCGTGCACTCGTTTGTATTAAATATAATAACCATCATATTTCAAATGTAATAGCTGAATAATCTCATTAGTTTATATTTCAAAATTGTATTACAAAAACTATTATTCAATGTGACATCCAAACAGAATACACGGCTTCGAATCTATTTTCCACGTTACATTTTATGAGTTATAAACTTGCTGACTATTACAAAGAGTGAAAAATCGGAAAATCGTGTGTAGATCGAAAAATAGAAGCTTTTGTCCTGCGTAGGTAAGATTTATCGCTTAAAATTTGGCAACAAACTTCTCACTCCATTTATACTAAGCAGATACTCTCATCATAACCGTACGATACATACTACACGCGGCTACAAGTTAAACTATGATATCCATTACAACTCGATCTTTCATTATACAAGCAGTTTATTTAGCGAGAGTCCAGTTTATAATGGTTATGTAGGTATACTCGTAGTTCGACTTGCAACCGCGCGTACAAGCGGTATCGCTTTGAGTAATCATTCTAGTCAACGTTTAACATGCGGAACCCGGGGCTCCATAATAGTTATACAGTATTATTTAAGACCTATCTAGCAGCATAACAATCTCACATCGCATTTACAACATCGAAACAACTCCTTTCATACAACACAGATAAATTTATTTTTAAACTCACTTCCTGTTAAATTTCCATAGATTCCTAATTAATCGGGTGTCTCCGAAACGCCTAACTAGCCCTGGAATTTCAACAATTTCCTTACATCTTTACTTAATAATGCCACTTTTCTTCAACGCTTTGGCATTGTTCCTAAATACATGAATCAGTGTATCCCGCTTGAGAATTTTAGCAGGATCAAAAACATTTATTCTCATAAGAATTTTACACAACTAATTTAAATATACAGGGTTAAAACTTAAATTTATAAGGATAAGAAACCTAAACCTAGACCACTTTGCATGCCTGAACAATCAGTCTTCTCTTTGCGAAAATTATCATAATTTTTATCTATTTACACGTCAGATTTTCGAAAATTTAACATTCCTACGCGCTCACTTAAATGTTTATACAAGAAAGCTATCAATGTGTCAGTTTTTACAAAGCACTAGTGGGTTCTACAAAGTAACTACAATGGACGGGACAGAAGATGATTCGTTATGATGACTGCGGGCATGATTGAGCAAATATGGGGCTACAAGGTACAGTGAGTGACAATTGGTTATGGCACTAATTATTAAAAAAAAACTACGCAAAGCAAGTAATGGTACACGTGGGTACACACGCGAAACAACTAACGTGTCGAATGTCGATGCGTGTAACTTAATTCAATATTTTCATATGATACAATTTGTCTTACTATCAATTTTATAATAATCATCATTTTTCAAATCAACTTCTTGACTCAAAATCAAAATCGATTTTAACAAGTACACTAATAACCTGTCGAGTGCTACGTCGTTTAGCATCGGCAATAACATTACTATAGAAACGTGATACATGAGAATGACAAAATATACTTAAGCAAACACGTAACACACTGCCACATAAGATTATAGGGACGATAAGATATTCGTTATTGTCACAAAAGATTTCGAAACGGTAAAACTTAATTTACTAGATTCAATGATTCTCCAGTTTTGGATTTGTCTCTGTATAGATCAAGTTAAATTAGCTACCGAAATTTCGAATATAACT
Source organism: Anania fuscalis (assembly GCA_950371115.1). NCBI lineage: Eukaryota > Metazoa > Arthropoda > Insecta > Lepidoptera > Crambidae > Anania > Anania fuscalis. The sequence continues at coordinate 4,435,631 of OX493337.1, forward strand.
CATAACGACAACTGACGCGACTTGCTGGAGTTCACTTGCGTTACCTACACTCAAGGGGTTAAAGGAAAGCAAACATTTTCCCACCACTAACATAATAAATAATCTAACCACGAAGTTAGTCAAAAAGTTGCTCAGATAAATATTTTACGATGGATACAATTCAGCTCGCTTCTACCAGTCTGACAACAGGTTGCTCAATTATAGGGATGGCTCAATTATATCTTTAACAGCCTATTTATTCACTGATTATAAGGTCAAAAACCAATTAAAAATGTAATATGTTGTGCCTTAGGGTGCGTATTACTACGTATACACTTGTCGACTATTTTGCGTGGACTGCATTCGACTGACTTAATACGCCCAAACCGATTATACTGGCTAAATAGGGACTGCAACCGAATACGAACCGAACGATGCAAACGCGAATTAAAAAATCCTTTAACTGGTACATAAAACATATTTTGATTGGTTTACAAACTCATAAGTTCTGTTGAGTGATAGATTTAGTTGTTAGGTATGTTTGTGAATTTGTACTTGCAATCCCCGGCACCAATCTTGAGCGCTGGAGCAAGGAGTGGAGATCGTTTTGCGCATCTTACAAGACGATTGTACCTCTAGTATCAGAGACGCGTGTGCGCTGAACAAACAACCAATCTCTTGTTGTATTTTCTGATTATTGTTTCATCATTTGTCATATGAACCAAATGAATACGTTTTTAGGGTTCCGTACCGAAAGGGTAAAACGGGGCCCTATTACTAAGGCTCCGCTGTCCGTCTGTCTGTCTGTCTGTCTGTCCTTCTGTCACCAGGCCGTATCTCATGAACCGTGATAGCTAGAGAGTTGAAATTTTCACAGATGATGTATTTCTGTTGCCGCTATAACAACAAATAAACAACTGATAAACATAATACAATAAATATTTAAAGGGGCTCCCATACAACAAACGTGTTTTTTTGCCGTTTTTGTAGATAATCGTACGGAACCCTTCGTGCGCGAGTTCGACTCGCACTTGGCCGTTTTTTTTTATATCTTTGTAGTGTCGTGTACGATCGTGTGTAGTCACGGCTCACTCGTTATAGTATCCCGTTGGTGTAGTACTGGTAGTTGTCGTAGAGGCGCGTGGAGAGCGAGTGCAGCGCGTCGCGCACGAGCCGCTCGACCAGCGCCTGCAGCTGCGGCTCCGTGCGGCCGGCGTGGAAGCGCGCGCGGAACGCGCTCACTGCGCCCGAGCTGCGCAGGCAGGCTAGCTGACCGCCTGGACACACACACACGAACGATAATGTTAGCCCCACTCATCATCCGTAAAAGTAAAGTGTGCCTATAAGGCGTTTTGCAGAGGGCAGGGCGGCCGCCGTCCGCGAAGGATAGCGCAAAGGGAAACCTATACTACCAACGCACACAGAGGGCAAAAAGACCGCGTCGCAGGTGCCCGGCGGACACTTGCGGCGCGGCGGTGTGCTTTGTGTTCGCGGCGAGGGCCTACGCGGTCTTTATTGCTTCGCGGTCAAACCGGCCCGGCCCGCCCCGCCGTCTGCAAAGCGCCTACAGGGTTAAATTGCAAGGTAGTGCCAAATTTTGAAAATAAGATTTAGAGGTGCACTGCATAAGATCCTTGTTGGTAATTTGAACCTCTGGTTTGCGCGGGCGCTCCTGCTGTTAGAAATGTAGTAAAAGTACCTTACATCGAAAAGCCTAAGGTTTGTTTTCGCGCGCCATTGTGACTATTTTTGCATTGAACTTTGCAGTTCTAGGTTGCACAGGGATAGTACGTGAGTGTTTTTTTTATAATAAGACAAGACTATCCACGGGTAGGTACCATCTTTTAACAGCGGATAGTATTAAAAAAATATTAGTTTGTTTATTCGTAAATCGGTTTAGTTACTGATTCTGAATGGTCCCTGAAAAATTGGCAATACCTTGCAATGTATACCCTGTATACGTCCCACTGCAGGGCACAGGGCTTACCTCAACTATACTATGAGATGGTTGGGCCATACTCCACCAAGCAGGCCCAGTGCGGATTGGTGGAGAGGTGTTGTAAGGTCAGTGACTAAACCATATAGTCAGATGTAATCAAGCCGCCATAAGGCCTCGACTACGCTTCACGACTAATATCAAGCGATATCAACCGGGACCAAGTTTTAACGTGCCTTCCGTGATATATGTCACTAAAATTAATCGGAATGGTCACCTATCCACTCACAACCGCGGTGTTGGTTGTTTAATTTTAGTAATCGATACCAAAGCCCTGCGCCACTAAGCTACGAGCACCTCCATCTCCATCATTCGTACCTCGTACCTATAGCCTAAGAGCCCGTCACGGACAGACCTTCGTTAATTTATAAAGGCTTCAAGTTTCTGTATGTATGGCCCCTATACAATTAAGAACGATCCCCGCTTATGAAACTTGGGTCGCGATGGCTTTGGCAGATATCAGGTAATAAATGAAAAATTGGGTGTAATTTTCGTTAAAATTAAAGCTCAGTTTTTACATATTTTATTTGGATTCGATTTATAGAAATCGCGTCGTCAAATGCCAGACATTTAAGCGACATTTATGGTTGCAACCCCTGCCAGGCGCCTTTAAACCATCAAAATTTTAATTTTACCTCCGTGCCCAGAGGCAAACACGTCAGACTATACAGGATGTTTCTTGCTGTCAAGCCAGTGCGAGGTGATAGCTCGATCGATTTGAACCCCATGTATGTTCTATTTTTTTTTGTAAAATTCAGGGTACTAACTCTGTCATACACGTCTAGTACAGACAGTTACTCGCTTTTTCGCATGGACTGAATTTCTTTGCTACCTTCAATAATTTATAAATAAACAATGTATGTATTTATAGTAATCCTGTAAAGGCAAAAATGATGTAAGTACTAACCTGAGCGCATAAGTTCGACGACGTGTATGATCTGGTCGCAGTGTTTCCGCGCCGCGATGAGCCCGCGCAGGATTAGAATCTTGAAGTACTGGAACATGTCCGACGACTCGCCGTCCATCACTTCCACGACCTCTGCTGTTAGCTGTCGATAGCGAATGTACAAGTTTAGTCCCCGTAATTCAATGTTTTTTTTGGTTTAGCAAATTTTTTACCGGCGACTCCTTTTTAAGATAATAGTGATTTTGTTGAAAGAATGTTTACTTTAATTACACAATGTTTTATACTTTTTATAGTGACATAAACCTTATGATTTTTTGCTGGCTGTACAGAATGCTCCCTAAACCTCACGAACATTGTCGCGTCGATAAATATAAGATTACGTAAAAGACTTGTTTGACTTTCCTTAAAATTATTTAAAAAAACAAAAACAAACTCTTCCCAAAATGCAACGAAGCCGCGGACAAATGCTAATTAGCTAATTATAAGATAAAATATAGGAGTTTAGAGAACTTAAGACCACCAATCAATTATACAGGGCTTCATTGCAAAGGGGTGCCAAATTTAAAAAATAAGATCTAGACTTTTTTAGATTGATTGCACTGCTTACGGTATTTGTTGTCAATTTGATCTCTGGTATTCGCGGGCGCTCCTGCTGTTAGAAATTTACCTTACATCGAAAAGGCTAAGGTTTGTTTTCGCGCGCCGTTGTGACTATTATTGCATTGAACTTTGCAGTTCTAGGTTGCACAGAGATAGTCCGTGCGTTTTTTTTATGAATGAGGCAAGATTATCTACGCGTACCATCTTTGAACATCGAATAGTAATAAAAATAAATAAAAAAATGAGTTAGTTTTTTAGGTCGTTTATATCGTAGATCGATTTAGTCACTGATTCTGAGTGGTCCCTGAAAATTTGGCACCCCTTAGCAATGTAACCCTGTAGAGTATAATACTTACTCTGTGATTATAGTAAGTAGTAATAATCATAATGCTAGTTGCGCGTGAAAATGAATAAGGCAAATACATTGCTTATCATAACTAAACGAATAAGGCATAAATGAATAAGGCAAATACATTGCTTATAATAACATTAAAAAGTATAAATACTTCTCGTTTTCGACGCAAGACGCCACGTTATTTAAATAGAAACGATGGAAAGTTTCACGATATGTTTTAAATGTGAATGGTCTAATAAAAATATATATTCTGTAGTTGTTTCATGCTATTGCCTAGTTAATAAAATTTTCTTTCTTCTAGCGATTTACACTTTACGAGGCTACTGCGGGTGTACAAATAAAACTTTTTCAAAAAAAAAATTTTTTTTTTAAAGCAGTCTCATGACTATGAACGAAAATATTTATTACAAATTACGTGTCAAAAAGTTAGTATGAAACACCGTATTTTTGAACTTTGCTCGATGTTAGCTCAGTAGTTAGTCCTTTAAAACAAGTAGTTGTTTTTGAGCACCAGGATCATCCAAGGTTACACGTTGTATATATTTAGTGCGTTTGTCTAAAGGTATAAAATATTTACCTTAAACGGAGAACTCTCGAATCCCAAATTCTTGGGCGATATCGAGAAAATGAATCCGAAATCAATGTGGATGATGTGGCCAGCACTGTCCAACAGTATGTTCCCATTATGCCTGAAAAGAGGACATTATGTTTACTAAAAGGTAAATTCATTTATAAACAACTTCACATAAAAAATATATTAAGCCGTTTATAAATAAATCAAAATTACATAGTATTAGTTACATATGAGTTAAAATAATTCATTGTTTCGACTTAAAAAAACAAGAGTACATTTTAAACATGATAACAAATTTTATTGCGTTAGGTTTCCCATCGGTTTACGTGATTTAGTTCTGCAGACTTAAATTATTTTTAGATTATATCAAAAGTACTAATAAAAATAAACTTTTTTCTATTACGATACGTGTGTCGTTAAAGTATTACGATAATCATTCTTCAACTCGATTCAAAGTGGAGTATATAAGTGAAACCACCTTCAGCATAGGATAGGGCATAATCAGCAAAATTTGATGTCTTATACAGTCTTACAAACAAACAAATAAATTACACGCGTCAAATTAAGAAACACTTATTTGTGTTTAGTTCAAAGTTAGTTCAAAAACTACATAACTATTCATCTGTTCACAGAAACAGTTAAACTCATATATTTTTTGTTTTTTTTTTATATTCTTTTAGGTAAGTAGTTTAGTTGGGCATTTTAGATGATAAGTAATAAGTTGTCTTCTGACAAGCCATGACGACAGTTGGGATTATAAACATTATAATGGATCACAATAAAATGAATTGCTATCATAGTTACGTCCGGAAACAAGTATGTAACACAAACACACTTATATCGTGGCATGCGATTGTAATCGATGTAATAAAGTGACACGGTGTTTGCATTGTACGAACTTGTTATAACAGACATGGCTCAACGGATATGTAGCTTCATGAATATTTTTAGCGATTTGTCACGACGAGGAATTTTTTAGTAAAGCGGTTTTAATGCGCTGTAATTAAATGAGGCAACATTGCCGGTGTGTAGTTTTGTAACATGTTATTTTGTAATGTAGCCTAATTTTTGGTCAATATCGTACAAGTGCTAACAAACAAATACGCACAATTTTATTAGTTACTAGATTTAAATGCTCAAAGTATACTCTGTCCTTGTCAACTGTTCTTTGTTATAATTTTCGAAAATATCAGTTTTTTTAATTTTAGGATTTTATCTAACCATTTTTATGTTTTAATAATTTTATTACACACTAACACGTTTAATATCTGAATTAGTTTAGTAACTATCTTGTCTAGTGTCCACAAAGCTAATAAATCGAATAGCATTGTTTGTTTACATTGTCCGTTTAGAAAAAGACATGCCTATAGTATGTTTCTATGTTCAGCAGTGGACGTCCTATGGCTGAAATGATAATCATAGTGTAGAGTAGGCTTTATCATGATTTATGAATTCATTCATACTCTTTGTTTATCAACTCATTTATTAGGAAAAATAATTAAAAATGTAATATTATTATATAATTGTCATAATAAATAAATAAAAAATCAATAACTTGGACAATTAATATACAAATGAAGCACACAGTTTTCAAATTTTCTTTTCTTTTTCTCCATTCTCTCTCTCTCTAACTACAACTTTCTCGCTTTACTGGTGACCTCGAAATCTACACAATCAAGAGAATGGAGGTGGGATTAGTTACCTGTCCTTAAGTTGTAGAAGGTAGCTAGTAAGCGCGTACGCCGAGTATCAAGCTCGTGCTCGAGCTCGAGCCACGTTTGCAGCGTCTTGCCGAATGGCTTCGGGAGGCTGTTTAGCAGTATACGTTCTATAGCTGAAATGATTATGATAGTATAGTTACCTGTCTTAGTTGTAGAAGGTAGCTAGTAAGCGCGTACGCCGAGTATCAAGCTCGTGCTCGAGCTCGAGCCACGCTCGCAGCGTCTTGCCGGATGACTTCGTGAGGCTGTTTAGCAATAAACGTTCTATAGCTGAAATGATTATGATAGTGTAGTTACCTGTCTTTTAGTTGTAGAAGGCAGCTAGTAAGCGCGTACGCCGAATAAGTCAATCACGGGCTCGAGCTCGAGCCACGCTCGCAGCGTCTTCCCGGATGACTTGCGGAGGCTGTTTAGCAGTATCCGTTCTATAGCTGAAATGATCATGATAAAATAGTTACCTGTCTTTTAGTTGTAGAAGGTAGCTAGTAAGCGCGTACGCAGAGTATCAAGCACGTGCTCGAGCTCGAGCCACGCTCGCAGCGTCTTGCCGAATGGCTTCGGGAGGCTGTTTAGCAGTATACGTTCTATAGCTGAAATGATTATGATAGTATAGTTACCTGTCTTAGTTGTAGAAGGTAGCTAGTAAGCGCGTACGCCGAGTATCAAGCTCGTGCTCGAGCTCGAGCCACGCTCGCAGCGTCTTGCCGGATGACTTCGTGAGGCTGTTTAGCAATAAACGTTCTATAGCTGAAATGATTATGATAGTGTAGTTACCTGTCTTTTAGTTGTAGAAGGCAGCTAGTAAGCGCGTACGCCGAATAAGTCAATCACGGGCTCGAGCTCGAGCCACGCTCGCAGCGTCTTCCCGGATGACTTGCGGAGGCTGTTTAGCAGTATACGTTCTATAGCTGAAATGATCATGATAAAGTAGTTACCTGTCTTTTAGTTGTAGAAGGTAGCTAGTAAGCGCGTACGCAGCGGCGGACTCGACGAAGTTGTTCTGCGCGCGCAGGAAGCCTTCGCTGTTGGGCGGCCCGTGCTCGAGCTCGAGCCACGCTCGCAGCGTCTTGCCGGATTGCTTCTTGATTTGGTGGAGGGAGACCGAGTTTACCACCTGGGGGCGAAAGATTGTAAAAAATATGAGATAGACTATACTTTTTACGACAGGGGGGCAAAAAAGTAAGATAAACATGCGTCTGACGATACCAATAGTGTAGAACCTGTAGATGCATCGAGCTGCTGCTCTATACTTAGTGTATGCACTAAGTATAGAGCAGTGATACGGATTATGTATCTTCGAAACTGGTTGTTTATTTGTCACTTTAACTAATGAGCTGACAGGTTTTGACGATTCTCTTCCATAATACAATAAGCGGCTCTGGGCCGTTTACATCCAGCGGCTTCCTGCAACGTTGACTAAGTCGACAGTCTACCAGGTAACCACTCACAACGGGTCTTCATTCTCTCGAGAACAGTTATTTAAAAACGATAGACAGTCAGTTCTGCGACCTATGTCCAATGTCCATAGCTTCTGAAGGCACACCACACGGTGGACTAACGACTTACTCTAGGTTGCGGGCAGCCGCTAGATACAAACGGCCCAGAGCCACTCGCTCTATTGTGCAGGACTTACGAAGGCTGATGATGACAATGACTAAAGTAATAACTACTCACCGGTTGTATAAGTCCCGACTCCTTGTCCAAGCAGATGATCTCGTAAGGCCGAAGCTTTAAGGGCACCCTCTCTGCGACCCACACGGCTTGCAGCCTTCTTAACAGCTGAGCTGCTAACATCTCTTGTCTCAGGTCATCGCCCACTTTGACGATACAACCCAGTAGCCGCCAGCCGGCTAACGCGCCGTAAGGAGATGACGAACGCATTCGCGCTAGCTTGCTTTCCCATGATTCCTGAAAGAAAATGAGGGGTTAATATTCGGTGTGCAACTTTTTAAAGATCCGGCCATATTTCAGGATAGTGTACCAATGGAATGAATTTGATAAAGTTTACGAGTAGCAGTATACGTTATACGTGTCGTGTGGTGCCGGCACGTTAAAAGAATAGCACCACCCCTTCTCTTCCTATGGGTGTCGTAAGAGGCGACTACAGGAGAACCGCCATAAAAAGACGGGCAGCAGCGTCTCCTTTCCATCATTGGCCAAACTGCGATCGCCAACCCGCCTGCCAAGCGTGGCGATTATGGCAAAATCCTCCTTTTGGAGAGGTCTGTGTCCAGCAGTGGACTGATAAAGGCTGGTGATGAAGTTTGCGAGTACTAGTAAAATATGGGTCGACTTGTGAAAAATAATTTTGAAATATAAACTGCCTTGTACGGTCTACTGATCAATTTCGTAGTAAGGCATCTCGCATCGCAGGCATTGTTTACCTCTGTAGTTCGCGGTATGAACACAAGTGTGTAAAGATCAAAAGACGCAGTAGCTATAATATGTATGAGAGTTAGTTTGGCATCCGGTGTGACCTTTACTTAATCATTTGTGTTTTTTTTGTTACTTTATATTTTGTTTTGTTACTTGACGATACGACTGGTTTTTCAACTTAGATGTCATACTACACATAGTTATGTTCTCTCATACAAAGTCTTTAGGGAAATCTATCGCGATTGGTGGTGTTATCATACCTATTATTTCAAAATAAACGCACGTAGTCACGCGACGCAGTTATACACGACAGTCGCCATATTTGTCGCTCGGGAAATCCACAAAAGGGGTCTCAACTGACAACCAGCGTCGTTATGGCTTTGGCTGTAACGACAAATGCTGAGCGGGAACCTATTTAACACTCTTTTTAGGGTTTGGGTAAGGGTAAAACTGAGGCTCCGCTGTCCGTCTGTCTGTCTGTCTGTCACCAGGCTGTATCTCATGAACTGTGATAGTTAGAAACACAGATGTATTTATGTTGCCGCTATAACAACAAATACTTAAAAGTAGAATAAATTAAATATTGAAGGGGCTGCCGTACAACAAACTCGTTTTTTTTTCCGTTTTTATAGATAATGGTATGGAACCCTTCGTGCGCGAGTCCAACTCGCACTTGGCAGGTTTTTTTATTGTAATATGTTTAATTTAAATCTGTTTGTAATTGTGTATGTGTGTCAAATAAATGTTTTCTATTCTATTCTAAAATGCCGCCACCTTAAGCTTGAAGCGAATGCTATAGATAGCCCATATCAAGTTCTAATACGAAGAAGACGCTAGGTATTATTAAGTAGGGGCGTAATTAACTTCCCTACTACACCAGCTGCCGTTGCTAATGACGGCCTAAAAATAGCGGAAGCAACTATTGTCTGATTGCTGATACTTTTAGAACATTGAAGACATTTCCCAAATATTATTTGTAGTCCGATTAACTCGAATCTTAAACTACTCAATTTTCTCAAAAGATTTAAGAATCGAGTGTGAAGTTATTTTTACATTCGTCATCATTCATCGTCTGAGCATCTTATTGAATGCATGCTGATGATGTAATTTAATCGTTTTATGAGACCAAATTATACGTATATAATTAATTGAGTTCGTTTTATATTGCAACACTCGATAAACAAGTCAGTTTACCTTGAATTTAGCTTAATAGTATAACTGCAAAATGTAGTTCAAAGTTTAAAGTATCTTGACACCTTTTCACGAAACAATAACCGACAGTAAAATTCGGGCACCGATTGAAATTCCAGATAACCTTATACATATTCTAGGCGACCTGATTAGCGTAATGGTGCCATGATTCGCCATGAACGCAAAGGGTTTAATTCCCGGTCCGGTTCAATTCAAAAAACATTTATTACTGGATTGGGTCTTTTTGATGAGATACCCTGTATTTTTTATTTTGAGTATTGTATCATCATGATTAGCTATTGACTGTACACCACACCACCACTGGTAATTTCCTTAACCGATTTTGAACTCAAATTAGAGTTTGTATGTACTGGGTTGACTAACCCTGATGATCTATTATTTAAAGTTCACAGTATTTGTTGTTTTATTTACTGATAGTATGTTGTTTTTATATTTTGTGATATGAACCAAATAAATACTTTTTCTTTCTTTCTTTCTTTCTTTAAGGGTGCGTGTACCTTGAGAGCGGTGGCGGACGGGTCAGCAGGGTCGTGTTTGAAGGCATTGGGCGGCGGCGCGGCGGTCGCGTCCGCTAACCGTCGCCTCACTTCGCCCGCGCCTACCGCGACCGACTCTCGTGACCCGCAGGATGACGTTGACAACGCTGATACTGCTGACACCTGCGGCAAAAACAATCGTCATTATTATACTGCAAATATAATAGATGGATGCCACGTTTATGGTTGACAGACGACCTGGTAAAGGTTGCAGGAAGCCGCTGGATGCAAGCCGCTTTCAACCGGTCAATATGGAGTCATTGGAGGAGACCTAAATGGACAGTGGACAATGGCAGTGGACGTCCTGTGGCTGAAATGATGATGAATGATAATTTCACTAACTTTTTTACTCCCTTATGGGGGATGGAAACTGATAATCATAATGCCAGTATATCGCTATTTTCTTGTTTGTGAAAAACGATTTACAACTGACAAATCAAGCCCTCTAGATTATACATAGACAATGTTTACGAAAACACAACCAGATAAAAATAATTCACTTTCATTCACAAAGGCATTGTCTTTGCGCAGTCATAACCAGAAACAATGCTATACACTACCAAAGAAAAACTATAATTAGTCGAGCAGTCCTTAGTGATTATAGCCAAAACTCTAAACCAGTCAAATAGAGCAAGATCCCTGGGCCCCCTGATATAACTTATTTACTCAGAACTGGCTGGCTAGTAACTTTTACTAGACGCTTTAAAACTCCCAAAAAAATTCGTGGTTCTAAATAGTGTCCGATACTTTGTTGACCTAAATCTTAATATCAAATAAATGAACGCTTTGGTCACAATCCTCTCGTACTCAGTTTACAATCAGTGTCAGTTTAACCCCACCGCGTAGGAGTACCTCGTTATCTTTTAGTTTTATTTCGTAACGACACAATAAAGCAAATCAGTAGTATTGTTTCTCGTCTATTCACCGTACCGATTAAATGTACACGTGCGTTTTGCACGTGCAATACACTCGTGTGCTGTTTCGATCAAGCGTCCTTATTGTGAGGCCTCCATATAGCTAAAGGTCTTCTAATTGGCTATTATAGCGCTCATAATAATCAAAAGGGTTCGATTTTTCCATTTGGTAACGTTACGGGCTAAAAACTTCATTCGCATCAAGATTTTTATCATGTCTCTGAAAATAATTAGCTGGCGCTCTGGATTGCTAAAAAAAGCGGACCGCGGGTTCACCGCACGGGGCAAGTTTGTGTGCACTAACATTCAGAGTCATGGATACCATAATAATATAATGTATTTCAGTATTTCTATCCGTTATCTAGTGGCTTTAGGTTTAAAGATTTATTCTCATAAAAACATACAGTTCATTTACAATGAGATTAAACTTATAATACTAATCAATTAATGTTTTATACCCCTGGGGCTGCCTACGTACAGGCAAAATAAAGATTCAAACAAAGGTAGGTCATACACAATATATAATCCTAATTTGGTGAGGTAAAATTATAATAATGTGTATATGTATTTTGTTCTCATTTTAGCTTTGAACATGTTGATGCTTTCGGATTCTTTAATATTGTTAGGTAATTTATTTTATAATTGAACTCCCTCAAATAATATGGTCTTCTTTCCGTAGTTGGTTCGAGCTTTATTAAGAATAAGTTTTTGTTTATTTCTTAAATTATGAGTGTTTACTTTTTTTGCTAATTGTACATTGGATTGGATAGAACTAGTTATAATTTTGTAAATCAAGATTTAGTATAGCTTTGCTTCATATTATGGCTAGATAACTTATTAATGTAACAATTGTATTATGAATCTTAAACTATTTTGCAGAAATTAGTGTCGTGTTGTCAGGATTACTATTAATCTGGGGACTTTTTGGGCCTTTATTGTCTTGTTTTCTCTTTTGCTTTTTTCTTCTTCTTAATTAATATATTTACTTAACTGTGTTAATTAACAGACGTGGATTTTTGTAAGTAAATGACAAAAAGAACAAATTAATAAACTTGGTCTTGTTAAGACTTAGTACGAAATTAGATTTGTTCAGAGCGTCGATCTTAAAGCTTTTGTTAATTACATTTTCTATAAGCATTAAGAATTCCGTCCGAGTATTCAAGTATTGTCGCCACGCACATCGAAGAATTATCGGATCTTTTGTTTGACCGTCACATATCCAGATGTCCTTAATTTGTACTGAGTTTTAGACGAATTTGACGTCACAATGAACTAAAGATAAACTGGCAAAGGAAGATACGACTGCCAGTACAGAAAATATATCTATAACACTTTATAACCGTGATAGCAAAATGTTTACTTTCAGCTCATAAAGACTAATACCTTTTTTATATTAACTAAATAGTAACTAGTGCAGGACGTATTTTTTATTTATTAGTTTAACATAATAAGGCTTAACTCAGTACAATACATGAGTTGCTTAATAATGCAATTACAGAATTGTAACAAGAGTAGTTATCGGCTGCTTTGATTATTATAGTCCACTGTGGAAAAATATAATTATGTTGCGTAAGAAATAAAGAAATATATGTTAACGATCTTGGGAAGTCCCTAAGTTATGATAGCGTACGAATGGTATGAAAATAACCAAACGACACCCACAATTCCACTAGACAACTAGGATCATAATAATCACGATGGAATATATTTCCTGAGTCCGTTATAACTTGTCAAAAACTACAAAATTGGAGTTCCCAACTGATTCATAAAGAATGCCAGATGAACAGATGATCATAAAAAGGCATCAGCAACGCTTTGGACATAGGCGACTATGGATCGTTCGCGCTTGGATCGTTGTCACTTGCCATTCCCTTTGATATCAATGGGGAAGGCCAATATGGAAGTTGATAACGGCAAGTGCAATGGGCAGTAGACATGAATGAACTATCAAGCGCTTGCCCTAAAATGGTGTGCTGTATCCTCACTCAGATCCTTGCCACTTGCCACGGCTTAAGCAGTGTTATATCTCTATCGTTTAACGCTCGCGCTGGGTATAGTGCCAACACTGGCTGCTTCGGCACTAAGTTCTCTTCACCTAAGCATCAAAATATTTAAAAAACTAATTAAAGTATGTCTATATATCCCACTGCAGGGCACATGACATGCATCGCCTCAACTATGAGGTGGTTTAGGCCATACTCCACTCCTCCAGTGCGGATGAGTGGAGGGGTGTTTTAAAGCCAGTGACAAAACCTTACTGACAGATGTAATCAAGCCGCCTTAAGGCCTTTGACTAGGCTTTACAACAAATATCAAGCGATGTTAGCCTATTTACCTGTGATAAACTATCAGGCGCCGGCAATCTTGGCGCGTACTGCGTGCTCAGATCCTCGTCGTCGTGGCTCCAGCAGTCCCCTGCGTCTGTGTCATCTAGCGCGGAGTACAGCGACAACACTGGCCATTCTGGCACTAAGTTCTCTTCACTCTTCGTATGCCGTATGGGAGGGGAGTGGGGCGCGGGCGGCGCGGGCGGCAGGAGACGCGGCGGCAGCGGCTCGTGTCCATCAGTCTCAAGTACTTCAACGTACATTATGTAGGGTGCCTGTGGAAAAAGTAAGATGAGTTAAAGCCCAGCAATATTTATATGACCCTTGCCTTGACATGACATGAGTGCCATTTCAAACATTTCTTAAAAGTGGTACGAGCCATAATAGAAATCGAGAACCCTGATCTCTTATCGTATTCATTATTTCCTGCTATCAAATCCTTGTATAAATAAAGAATTCCAACTTCTCCTAACTGATAAAATGACAACTTCAAAATTCTCATAACTGTGCCCTTTCACATAAGAACACAAAGACAATCCAAGATTCATCTGTGAATGAAAACATTCTATGGATTTTCTCAGCACCTGAAGATAAAATCATAATGACTCGTAATGTTATAGAGCCAATACATACTATTTTATTTATCATTTTGCTATTACGTGACAACTTCCTAGTACCATTATAGACTGGTTTTGAAATCACAGGCGCAGACATGTGGCGCACGACAAGGCTATTTTCAAAGCTAGGTTAAGCAGTTACAGCTTTCGAACCTATAAAATAAGCCATTACAATGATAGCAATCTTCAAACTAGCATTACTAGCCCTGTTTTACCCTAGCTTTGAAATACCTGACTCGTGTAGGTTAACATTTATCAAGCTAATATGTTACCAGAACCAGCTGAGTGTAAGGTGTAATTGTGTTTCAAAATGAGTTGGGGTATAATATCTATTCTCTGTTTTAACCTAAACAGAAACCTAAAGCGCCTCGTTATAAATAAGAAGCTTAGCTCTTGAAATATATCTTGTGTACTAAAATTGCCTGCTTGTGCACTAAAATTATATTGTAACAACATTTACAACTATGTTCATAGCAAATAAAATTTATTCTATTATTGTATTTCGCAACTCCGCTGAGATAAAAAAAACTTGCCGTTTAATTAGAAATAATAATAAACGAACCCATAACATTACGAGTCATTACGATTTTTCTCAGAACCTGAAGATAAAATCATAATGCTTCGTTTATCATTTTATCTAATTAAACGGCAAGAAAAAAGATTTTATCTAATCGGAGTTGCAAGATCAACTGCGCATTTAGAGATACTATAAACTTGTAGTCCGTGGCCCGAATTGGTGTAATAGAAAACTTTAATTGCTCTCAAATAACTAGTCTGTAATTCTGTACCAAAAGTCGCTCAAACGGGTTCACAGTTTCAAGAACAAATTAATAAGCGACGATTGTTGAATTGGTGATATCTTGGTATGCGGTGATTAAAGTCAATTGTTTAACGGCATTCCGGCATAAGGTTATAGGTACTACCTCTTTATGACCATGTGGCACTTAAATGGCAAGCTCGTGTAAAAATAACAGCGAATAAATATGCTATAAATTAAATAAGCATTGTATGTATGTAATAACACTGCAAAACGATTTTGATATTTCTGGTTCTACCATAGGATATAAGATCTTATTATTCTTAGTATATTATTCTTAGTACGGTAAAAGTAAAGTAGTAGTAATAATTGATTAAATAGTTGAGAAAAATATTTAAAATATAGTTAATAATATTATAAAAATCAAAATGTATTTCAATCAGCACTTTGGTTCTTTTCAGTAAGATGGCCCAAGTTGTAGCATTGTTTCGATTTAAAATACGACCAAAACATCAGGCCTTCAAATGTCAATGTAGTTGAGCAGGGGTTGGGCCTTTTCTATTCTAGTCTAGACGAAGAGACTCCATAATAGATATCATTTACAAGTGTCTGTGAAATACGAAGCAATTCAAACCAATATCAAGAAAAATTTGTAGAATCTACAATACATGGAATGGGGGCATTGTATTCGACTTCGCACGAAATCTGTTGTCAAGTTTAATTCCGTGAAATTAATATCGGGACGCGACGATTGAAATTTAAAACACAGTAAATACTAAACCTTTGGACCGATGTTAATTACAATTCGTAGATATTAAGTTGAATGTTACTTTGTAAGCATATTGCTGTGATATAAAACCGTCGATCTCAATACAATTTAATTACAGCGGCTCAAATAACTATCATATTCCACAGACTTCAAAAATGAGACTAGTCTCTATTCAAATGTTTTTTTTTATATCTTCACTAATTCAGTCCTGATTTTGAAATTTTTGATATTCATATGTATATTTGTCCACGTACTATACGTATAGTAAAATAATACTATTTTCACTACGGCCGAAATTATCGGCATGAAAATGAGTTTTGTTTTTAATACTCCTTAGAAAGAGTCAAATTAATTCAATGTGCAAAATATATCCGTGTAACCCAGTTTCTCATTTGTCCTTTCGAATCACGCCCACCGTTCTCGTGTGCATACACTTTTAAATCCGCTTCTGTGTCACGCCTCATGCCACTTGAAGCCAGCTGAAGGTCGAATTACACACGAAAGTTGAAAATATCAATAACATTTTATTTTAACGAGTGGAGGATATTTTTGAGGACCTTGTCTTTTCCGCAACTATTAAGTTTCATTGCGACGTTTAACACCTCTTTTAAAACTCAGGGATAAATCAAATATTTTCCTGGTTACATGAGGCAGGCTTTGACGCCAGGATAGATGCAGGAAGTGATAGTAATGAAAAGGTAATTATACATATAGTAAAGGAGTTTATTATAACGAGACGGTTTGGTTTTCTGTTCAAAACAGAGAATAGTTTCCTCATGAGCAAGTATCAAACTCATTTTGACACACAATTTATCTAAAGATTAAGCTAGTTCTGTTAACATATTCGATGACCATAAATAGCTTTAAATACCAAACTAAACAAGTCTGGTATTTTAAGCCAGGGTAAAACAGAGCTAGTAATTATAGTATGCTGTTATGTCATCATTAAAAAGTCTTATTTGATCAATTACTAAGTAACAGCTTTGTAAGTAATTGTAAGTGCTGTAACAGCTTTTAACATGCCCGAGCCTGTAATTTCAAAGCCAGGCTAAAACGATGCTAGGATGTTGTCACGTCGTATCAATATGGCAAATAAATTATTATAGGCTACTAAAATATTATCGTTATAGGTATGACTATCGAGACACGGGAAGGTTACGAGTCCGACCAATTATACAGTCATTTGTCGGTCGCCGACAGCGTTATTGGTTCATCTACCGCCGGAATCTAACTATCAGAACTCAGGAATAATCGCCGACTACACTCAGCGACCAAACTCTTTCTATTTTAGCATGAAAAATATCTTCGTGTAGGTATAATATACCCCGGCCAGAAAAGGTTATGTAGAATTCGCGTCAGTTGTTTACAACAAAAACACAAAACGACATATTGGACACTTTTGGTGATATTTACATTTTAATAACAAAATTCCAAATCTGGGAACGATATTAGGAGACTATAAATATTTTACGTTGTTACTTTATACATTTGACCCGAAATATACAGATATGCAAGCCAATATCGCCAAAAGATTTTTCCTAATTTAAGAATTCTAATATTTTACTTACAATATTTTACTTAACTTTTAAGAAAACGCAGATGACGTTAGGGGATCAGACAAAAAAATTGCATAGCCATTACTCATTCATTTGTACACATCAGATATAGCACTGTTAATTAATTGATGACTCCATTTCTTACAATTTTGACTACCAGTTACTGGAGCATCGATCATATTAATGGGGCTATTAATCTTATGTACGTTAGCTGCTTAGAATTCAATAACAACTCTTACTGACTGACAAGGAGATCGAGTATCTGTATTTTCCCCATATTTAATTTTTTGTTCAAATGAATGTTGTTCTGCAGCTTTTTTATATATTTTATTAAACAGAATTAATAATAAAATGGATGATTTAGGTATTGAATATATTATGTTTGTGAGTGAATTTTTGATTATAATATATTATTGATCTTAATATAATAATATAATATATTATAAAATCGTTATTGCTATTCAGTACAAATTAGTACAATTATATTTTGACTGTCGAGAAAGCTCAAAATTTCACCGGAAATTTTATTTCCAAAATTGAGGGACAAAAACTCCTTTCTCTTAACCCAGCCAAATGTACACTGAGAATCAGCTTTAATAGAGCATGTATTTATTTTGGCTACCAAGTTCCGCTATACTGAGTTTTAACCATTAGAATTCAATCAATATATCAATCACCTAGGAAGGTGTCACCTAATCACCTGAGGATCACTAGAAAGTGATTCTTAGACATCTCAAAGAAGTTAGTCTCTGAGCAGCTTAAACTTGCCCAAGCAGCAACTTATAGGTTTTTATTCCCAAAATTGTGGGACAAAAACTCCTTTCTCTTAACCCAGCCAACTGTACACTGAAAATCAGCGTTAAAAGAGCATGTATTTATTTTGGCTACCAAGTTCCGCTATACTGAGTTTTAACCATTAGAATTCAATCAATATATCAATCACCTAGGAAGGTGTCACCTAATCACCTGAGGATCACTAGGAAGTGATCGTCAGAAATCTAGAGCCAAAGAAGTTACTCTCTGAGCAGCTTAAACTTGCCCAAGCAGCAACTCGTATGCAACCTCTGCGAGGGGTTCAATGTATAACCCACAAGCTAATTGATAAGGACAAAGTAGAATACCAAATGTCCATTACAAGGCCAAGAGCAATATTAAAGGTGGGCGAAGATAAAGTCACGGTAAGTGTTATTTATGGTTGTTATATTAGAAACGTGTTCCTTATTGCAATAAAAACTGGTTTAAATGCAATATCCTTTAAAGAGATTCGTGGGAAATGTGATTAATGAGGTAATCATTCTACACCTACTTATCTTATACACCTTTCTGTTCAATAGTGTCAAGATTTATGCTGATTAGTGAATATTAATTAATATCTAATTATCTAAAATATTAAGGTATTTAATATGTAACATTTGCTGTTGGAAAAGCAAGCGACTTGACAGCGGCAGTGCCTCAACGAATAAGAAAGTAGAACTGATTCAGACAGTAATGGTTGTATTTTATGGTTACGCCCAATGAATTAATGCAAGACAGGCAAATTGTTTTTACGACAAATTACAAACAGGGACGGTATTGTCATTGACGACCGACTTAACTCAACATGTTTATTCCATCAACATACATTGACGTGCGGGTTGATTCATAGAAATGTTAGTATGATTGGCAATAGAACAACATTGGACGTTAGTTTCCGAAAAAACATCAGGTCGTGTTGCAAAGGTGAGAGACCGTTAGTTCGGATAGTATAGCTGAGTATGAATGCAAATTTGTTTTCTGCTTATCCAGCTATGGAGCATGCGCTGGCAGCGTGCTTTTGTATAGCACATTATCGCCCAATGCTGGTTTACACCAGCATCTGCCGATTGTGTGTATACACAGGCAGTATAATCCCGCTGACCCGCACGTGTAATACGAGATCAAGTAGGTCATTACAATCCATTACACAATGTTGACATCATAATAAAGTGTCAAGAACCAGAAAAAAGGCAAGGGATAAGAATCCTCAGTACATAATCAGCCATTGCTGATTTACACCGTCATCGAACGACTGAGTACATTAACAGGTAGCACATACATGCTGGTCCGCACGTGTGAATAAAGATCAAGTAGGTAATTACAATCTATCACCAATTATTGTCCTTATAAAGAGCAGCCCCTAGCATGACCAACAAAACACGATATGATATGATAATCAAAACCCAACTGTCAAAATACTATGATATCATAGCCGCTATCTTAAACTTTTATCGGAACGGCGAGCATGTCCTGTTTCGACAAAAAATCTTATTTTGACAGTTGGGTTGGGTGTCATCATATTATCATACAATCATGGTTTTATTAGTTTTACAGTTGACGCAACCAACCAGTCCTCAGCGGCTGGGGTAAGAAGAAGTTGGGTGTCGATAAATCGCTATATCATATCATAATCGTGTTTTATTGGTCATGCTAGAGAGCGGAAAATATATTTTTCTCCTACCTTATCCTTGCTGTTAAGCACGGCGGCCGCATGCGGTGGTATCCTGAGCACATAATGCGGCCGGTGGTGTAGTGGCAGCCACACCCGTGCGGGCAGGTTGAGGTCCAGGCTAGCTAGTTCGGCGCGCAGCCGCCCGTTCCGCCGCTCCTTGTCGGCCACGCCAGCCAGCCGGCGGCCGATATTCGTTAACGCCGTTAGGAACTGCGGATTAATGTGTTACTGGTTAGATAATGTTGGCAACAAAAAATATATAGATTTAATTTACATTATACGCATTTTCATACGACCGCGCACCGTGGAAGAGTTGACGGGACCAATTAATTAGCACCTCTAAGGTGACATAATAGTATTTTCAGGCCCGTACGCTTTCAATGATAATTTACATAATGTATCAACATTCGTAGGTTGGTCGAACTCGACTCGACACTCAAAAATAAACGGTGAAAGTCAGATTCTTCGTCATAATTTTCATTTAAAATTCATTGTGTTTGCCAAAATTGAACAAACATTTTAGGTAAATACTAGATATATCACTATTAAGTTTTTAAGATTCAGAACAGGGTTTAAAAATTCAAATCATTATCTAGTAATTGTTAGCGGTATAGAAAACTCGAATATTTTGATTAGGTATACCTATTCGACGATACCATAGATAACGTAATAACGACGATACGCAGATAAAAATGTTAACCTCTGTTTACAGGGGTGGGAGGAAATATTTCTGGGATTAAGGATACGAGACACTACCTAAGTTCCTACTAAGATCATGCCGAAGTTTAAACTTTCTAACATTGATAGGGAGCAAATGAAATTGCTAAGAATAGACAGATATACAAAACTTATTGGATGAAATCATAAGGGTTCTATTTTTGCTAATTAACTGGTTTAGTTATGGACCCTGAAAACGTCATTTTCGTTTATTTCTCAGATTAGTTATTTCATGACGTTTGACGCTATCCTGCTATCGTAGCTGACTTTAAGCTAAAATTTATGCTAATTGTTAGTTATATTTTGAAGAACATTACTTTATTTAACTCGTGAAACTCCGAGAGGTTGCACGAGGCCGCGTTACACTAAAGTTTCTATTGTTTTGGGGGTAAGAAGAGTAATAATATTATGTATTAATACTACGAACACTTTTCGCCTTAAAATTTTCGAGACATTGCAAAGTGGTATCTGTACAATATTAAATCAAATAGCTCTTTTATCTAACGTTCTCTGAATTGCAAATATTGCAATTCGTAAACGCTCGCATAAAAATCAGGATTTCAGAAAAACGGAATAATATTTATACATAGCGTCTAAATTCGTAGACATTACAAAAACTGCGATGAGAAGTGCATTTTTTTTTTATAAACCCAGTAACCCACTTATTTAAAACAAGCTACTGCACAATCTCACGATAAAATCAGCTTAGGTTCCGCTTATCCGAACATAAATAACATTAATGAATGAATGTGATGAGTTGAGTTAATCATTTTTTTTAATCACTATCCGTCAAGTTATTACGTCTTAACCACACGTGCGTGATTAAGTAAACACAATCATAACATTGAATTGTTAAATAAAGGATCTAAGCGTGCATACTTTAGTTAGTAAGCAAGCATACATGATCATAAGCCTCATACTAGCACGTAAGCTATGTAAGCTTACGTAATGTGCCACTGTAAATACTATGATAGAATAAGAAACACATATGTGTACCATGTATATTATAAAATTTAGAAAGTGCTCTTTCACGGGCAATTTAATTTGCTACGTTCAGTCAGGGCATCATTTTCATAAAGGCGTTAGGACAATTTATAATCTTGAATTTGCTACAATACTGACAGTTGATCTATACTACATATAAACTACATAAAAAATCCGTAAGAATGGATATGTAACTAGCTGCAATATTGGTAGATAATCTAAAGCAATTCTTTAAAAATGACACATTAATTTATTGCTGAACTATCCTCCGGCGACTGTTGACGACAATTATTTAAAAACTGCTAGTATAAGTACAACTTAAGAATGGGCAGTTCAAACAAATAATATAGGCAACGCACAGTTTAGCAAGCCGCTAAGTCTATTTCAAAGTTTACAAACAATCTGTGTTTACTCGTAGTTTGTACAGCTGGGGAAATCACTTACGTTAACAGTGTTAAATATCGTGAAGTTTCTATTTGAACTTTGTAACACTTAATTTTTCAGGTTTATTTTTTTTGTACAAGTACAGAAAACATGTTATATTCAACGTCATATTTTTCTTTGCCGAAAGCAGAAGTTTACGTCACCATGGCATAAGCGATAAAATTACAAAACAGTGAGCGCAATTGTTTGTTATCATCGTACAATGAAAAATTGCATTAGGCAAGAATTTAAATAAGCTCACTTTTATCTATAAATCAGCTATAGATTACGAAACCTCTAACAAATTAAATAGTAGTAGAGATGCTTGTCGATTTTTTAAAGTAAAAGTTTAACTGTAATCATTATTTATTCTATGTAGTAGTATGACAAAGGATATTACTACCTGATTTTAATATAACAGGACGTACAAAAAACAGTACAAAAACTCTACACCCAACATACAAAAACAAAAAATGGTATACGTATATGATCTATTAAATAGTAGAGATGATTGTAGATTTTTAAAGTAAAAGTTTAACTGTAATCATTATGTATTCTATTTAGTAGTATGACAGAGGATATTACTAACTGATTTTAATATTACAGGACGTACAAAAAAAACAGCACAAAAACTCTACACCCAACCCACAAAAAAAGGGTATACGTAGATGATCTAATAATAGCAATGAGAGGGAAGGAAAGGGACGGAGTAGAAAGGTGCAACACAACCTGTGTTTACTTCCGAGCGATTAGAACGTGAAGTGCCTACTTGGAATATCTTATCTCAAATTAAATGTTGTCTAATCAGTAGAGAAATATATATTATTTTCATAAATTATTCAGTTGCTGATTGTAAAGTGGTTCTTGATCTATTTGTCATCTTTCTTTTAACAGGAATCGGATAAAACGTGCACCAGTGCAGTGATACGTATCCGTGGGAATATCAGTACATTCACAAGACTTTCAATGTGTGAGAAAACATGTTTTTGTTCAGTACATAGCAGACTTTACGACTACCTAAAAGTAGAAGGAGTAGGTCTCTAGACACGGCTAATGACGTCATTTGTACGGCTGCCTGACTCACGTCTTTAATTCGGGCACGATACACACGTAGTGATTAAGAAGAAAGCTCGGTCAAGCCTTACATTCGTAATCTCTAAACATACACACGGTAACACACGTGAATATTGTTTTGAACGGTCAGCAGTGGCGGGCATGGGTTTAATTTCGAGGTAGGCAGTAGATACTTACAGATGTGTTTTATTGATGAAAATCAGTTGTTTTCGTCAATAACACACATTTTTTATTTCGAGGTAGTCGGTAGATGCTTACAAATGTGATTTATTGATGAAAATCTGTGGTTTTTGTTAATAATACATAGTTGAAAGTACCTACTGCCTACCTCATTTCATTTACCAGGTAGGCACTGCCTAATTGCCTATATGCACCGCACGCCACTGACGGTCAGGCAGGTGGTTCTGCGCTACTTGTGAAAATTTTACACTACAATACAAGGACAATGAGCTATACAGATTAAAACAGTATGAAAAACACGTGAGGACTATTAACTTCATTACACTGGACAATCTTTAGTCACTTTCTATGATCTCGCAAACACCTAATTCTGTGTTACAAAGCTTACTTATTTCTAATCTAATCTAGCCTTTTTAAAGGAAATATATTAGTGTATGCAAAACCTATTTTATTACATTTATGGATTTTGAACTAAGTAGGAAAGAGCTGATTGATATCAATATCTTTTGAGCACGTAATGCTAATCTCTAAGCAGTATTGTATTATGTACCATTTTACGACTGAGTTTGAGGAATGCGACTTATCGTTTTGTAATCAAATTACAATAGAATATCAAAGCGAAGAATGCTAGTAATGGCAAAACATTTTACCTGAGTCTGCGGTGCTAATCTCGGCGCGCCACACGAACACTGTTCACCGCAGAGGCATCCATTGTCAAAGGCACGCCCTGAGGCCAAATCCCCTAAATGCCGCCCCGAAGGTGTAGCTAGCCGTAAC
This sequence comes from Anania fuscalis, assembly GCA_950371115.1. Lineage (NCBI taxonomy): Eukaryota > Metazoa > Arthropoda > Insecta > Lepidoptera > Crambidae > Anania > Anania fuscalis. The sequence continues at coordinate 4,459,449 of OX493337.1, forward strand.
GCCGACGCGTCCGACTGCGACCGGTGGTGGCCCCGCCTCGCCGCCGGCCTTATCTCCTCCGCCAATATTGAGTCTCTTAACTTCATCGCCTTTGACCTCTTCATATCACCACCGAAAGCGGTCAAAAGCCACGCGAGCCGCAACGAAAACTCCGCGCTTTGTTTACACCTGTGCACCAAATAGGGTCGAAGAACGTCCGCCACATCACCTATTTCTATATACATTGTCGCCAACTGTGGCAGGTAGAAGTCGACGTCTTCGTAAGGGAATGAGAACAGTTTGTTTGCTAGATACGTCTGAACACCGGGTTCTTTTGAGTTAAACAAATACGAGATGGCCATACTCATGTCGAAAAGTTTACTTTCGAATAGCCGTAAAAGAAAGTCTTTGTTTTTCGATGTTTCTGCGGCGGAGGCGTCCGATTTGATTGGCGTTTCAACCACAGCGTCGGGTGGATCGGGCGGTTTATCTGTGTCTTCTGGATTTCCGGAATCGAGACTTTCTCTAGATCGTGCGGCGGCAGGAGCCGGTGGTCGGTCCTCGTCATTTCCGTCGGGTGGGGTGTGGATACCGGAGTCGTCGGAGCCGGCTGGGACTTCGGGGGGAAGAGCAAGCCTTGGTGCGGACACTTCCATAGGCAACCGAAGCGGCGCACCCTCCGGCGACGTCGGTGTCATGTCCTCCGGTATCCGCTGGAGAACAGAGTCCAAGGACCTGTTCCTTTGGTGGCCGCATCCTGCCGGCGGCCCGCTTGCGCCGGTCACATGCCTGAGGACAAAAGTAGAGCCTAATGAGGAAACTTGTAGCAGAGAATATTAATTAAGAGAGGAAAACAGATACAAGGTAAATTCGATATCTGTTTACGGTACGGTACGTACTTATAGAAAGGATCCTCGTAGTGTCGGATACCGACAACGATTATTTTCCTAACCATTTTTAGGCCGAATTCACTTTAATAACCTAATCACTAAATCGGAGCACAACACTATGTATTTATTAAGCCTCACACAAACATTGTCGTCACGGTTGAGCACGGGCTCGATGTTAGAACAATGCGAACAGCCGCGCAATTTATCATAACGAGTAATTAGAAGAGGAATTTATCACGAGTGCGCACACGTCCAACGCAGCGGGCGTCGTGGGGCAGACTGACTTTACGCAACCAAGTACTACCAACAGACAGGCACGCCGCTCCGCATACCATTCGAATAAGGATCACCACGGTTACGCAGCCAAAGCGCAACTAAACAACTGCGAAACTGTAAACAAAGATCTATGTTATCCAGGCCAAAGATTTCCCCAACCGAGTTCGCGTCGTCCAATGTGTTTTTATACGTGGAACTAATCTGTTTTGACAGTTGTCTTCGATTTACACTTATAACACTTGATCAAATAGACGTAAGCGAATTTTAGGACGTAATGTAATAAGCATAAAGTCATTCACGATTAGTCGTTGTTTATTTAAATTAATTTCGTCGATAGTTCAATGACTATTATTGAGGTATGCGATTTCATACCATTAGATTTTAAACAATGTCAACATTAAAGGGATACCTTGTCTTCATTTGTATTCATTCATTGAGTTTATAAGCAGTTCCTTATGTGACTGCATCGCGTATTACTTAGATGCGGTTAAGAATATTAATGTGGATGGGAACAGTTACCTAGTGTTGAGAACATATGCTTTTCATCTTGTACTGTGTGTGTTATTATAACCACAGTGTATGGTGTTGTTTGTACGAGCGTAGCCAATGGCCAGCGGAGCAGACACCATGACATAACACTTACGCATACCATCTTGGAGAAAGCGGGCGACGACCCGAGTTTTATCACCACTTAAGCTTTCAATTTCAGAAGATCCATCTAGCGCAGTGCATTCTTAGACCGATAGCCAGACATTTTTGACCTTTGATAATCTTAAAGTGCCTGGATTTTGGTGAGTGAGTGCAGAAGCCTTATTGTATGCTTTTTCCAAAAGATTAGAAAAATCCGCTGAATGCTGTAGGTATAAGATAGGTATTTCTTATAAATGAGTCTAGCTCACTGAATACAAAGTTAAAGTGAAAAATGTAAATTGATTCCACATAAGGGATATTAAAGTATGCTATTTACCAATGTTTAGAAACACAAGTAATATGGAAGTATGGAAAACTGAAAAATCTGAATATCATCACTAATAATATGTTAAAGTAACTGAAAATTATTTTCGGAAGTACTTATAAGTTAGGCCAATCTTAGGAAAAAGGTTTAGAAACCTACGTTGCCTGCTGCATAAAATTTTTGGTTTTTCTTGCGCTACGTATGTAACATTATGTTAAAGTATGTAAAGTCTGTACTTATATGATCATAATAATGTAATATATCAATATATACGATGTTAGAAATGTAAAGTACTTGCCGTCAAAGTTATTGAGAATCAAACGAAATAAACTTTGGTATTCCAATGAAACGCGGGGCGCGGGTGGTGGGGAGCGTGGTGTGACGTGTTACGCGCGGCGACGTGCGCTGCCGCTAGCCGCATGTTCTGCGCGAGTGAGTACTATTTTAATTTCCGACATTTTGTTTGGTAGTTTAACCAAGTTGTAGAAATAGAAACATGAAAGTAGTGTTTATTCAGCTAACCCCAATACTGGGTGCTTGCGTGGCGTGGTGTTCGTGATTTGATTAGGTACCTACCTACCTACTCACCTACATTATCAAATATAAAACTAATTTAGACGACCTCCGTGGCCGAGAGGCGAGCATGCCGGACTTTAAATGGCGCCGCCATCTCTGATGTTCCGGGTTCGATCCCCGATCAGGTCAATGTTGAAAACGAACTTTTCTATATTGGCTCGGGTCTGGGTGTTTGTGGTACCGTCGTTTTTTCTGATTTCTATAACACAAGTGCTTTAGGTACTTCCAATATTTAATTTTAATTTAATTAGATAGAAGTAACCTACCTATACCTACCTTCCATATAAGGTAGTTACCTAAATAAAATAAAAACCGGCCAAGTGCGAGTCGGACTCGCACATGAAGGGTTCCGTGCCATTTTCTATAAATACGGCAAAAAAATTACGTTTGTTGTATGGGAGCCCCCTTAAATAAGTATTTATTGTATTCTGTTATATTGTTTTAAACTTTCATGGTCACTAACATTAGCATAGTTTGTTACGAGATTGCTACCATGTACCTTATTTTTGAGTTCCCGATATTTCGGCAAGTCTATCGGGAACTCAAAATAAGGTACATGGTAGCAATCTCGTAACTAACTATTCTATTGTATTCTGTTTTTTAGTATTTGTTGTTCTAGCGGCAACAGATATACATCATCTGTGAAAATTTCAAGTCTCTAGCTATCACGGTTCATGAGATGCAGCCTGGTGACAGACGGACAGACAGACGGACGGACGCACAGACAGACGGACAGCGGAGCCTTAGTAATAGGGTCCCGTTTTACCCTTTGGGTATGGAACCCTAAAAATGAGTACGTATACAGGATGCTGATTTCAATCCTTGCCAAATTTATTGAGGTTACCATCAATGATTTATATAAACGAATTATCCACCAAAAAAAAATTACAAAAAAATGGAATTTATAGCGAATATTTTCCGTACGATATCAACTGTACTGTGGCTCGTAATACTGCTATACGTTTACACTGCGGCACCCGTCGAGCAACGCGGATCGCTCGCTTATCACGTCGGATAGCAGACTGAAGCAAACCAGCCAGTTTATTTCAATCCGAACGGTATTTAGTAAAACGCCTTAAAATCACTTACAAAACACGCATTGAGAACCAATTACACTGTAATAATTTTGCGTCATTTTTCCAAAAACACACGGAAGAGTTGCATTCGCGATGTTTTCGTTACAACCTGTGGCGAGCTGGAGTGCGACGAAAATGGGGAGCGCGGCACGGCGCAAGTTAGAAAGAGACGCAAATAGTGGCGGCTCCCATTGACACGCGCCGCTCGGCCAATTGGCGTGCGCGCGCGGCGGTTTCTTTGTCGGAATTGTAGGCTCGCGCATTTCGTTCGGCGATAGCACAGTATGTATATATATCTATACAGTATGGAAACTAGGCCTGTTTTTCGAGATACGTCAAATACGTCAATAGAGCGTTAGGCTTGTTTTAAAAGTTGATAAAAAAATCGCGCGAACTGCAAACAATAGAAATGAACAAAAAGCGTTGACCAAAGAGAATTTAAATCCTACGTTTTTACGTTCTGCAGCGACAATGACAAGTGACAGCATCTCGTCTCGTATCGGCAGTATTCGGCATCCACGACTCTTGAGTACACTTATTTTACTGAGATTTCTTACTGAGCCGTGCACATGTGTGTGTACGTTATTTTGACCGTTTATATTCGTATGTAGTTTCTTTACTGTATAGATATATATACTATGGCGCTATCGCTATAGTGTTGGGGGACTCTTTGGTAGTTGAATGGAAATCTTATAATATTATTTTAAAAAAAACCAAGTTTTTTTTAGTGATTCGTGCTCTCTATAAGGTACATAATCACTTTTGAAAATGGGTTACCTACGCCATATCGAATACCAAATGACCGAAAATCAAAACATCGAACACTATTCATCGAACGGTTCAGGCGCCGCTTCAATTATGCTAAAGCTGACTGGGCGCTATACGAAAAGTGCGTCGACGACAACCTTGCAAATACCCCACCTACTGCAGAAAACTACGATCAGTTTGTACAGATCGTAGCTAGCGCTTCCCGCAAGTACATTCCACGAGGTTGTCGTACATCGTATGTCCCAGGGCTGTCCCGCGAATCAGCTGATCTGATGAAGCAGTACGAACAACTGTTTACCAGTGACCCTTTCTCGGAAGAAACCATTTACTGGTAAGGAACTACTCTCTCAGATTAGCGAAGCTCGGCGAGAAAGATGGACAGCCATGGTAACTAACACTGACCTGATGCACAACAGTAAAAAAGCGTTGAACACAATCCGGAAACTTACCGGCGAACCCCCCATTGCTTCCACCCCAGGTCAGGTTACAGCTAACCAAGTGGAATATTAACTTCTTTTGAATGGAAAGGCTAATTGTCGGCTTACTAGAACACCTGGTTTCAGCAGTTGTCCAGATAATGGAAATCCCATCAGCAGGCCATATTCGCTAACAGAAATTATTACAGCCATCAAATCCCTGAAGATCGGTAAAGCGTCAGGGGCTGACAACATTTCTGTTGAGCAACTTAAGAACATCGGACCTCTGGCTATCTCATGGCTACTAGAGCTTTTTAACTGCTGCCTGGACTCTGCGCGAATTCCCTGTCTCTGGCGAAAAGCTAAGGTGATAGCGCTATTGAAGCCTGGTAAGCCTAGTAGCGATCCAAAAAACTACCGGCCAATATCGTTACTGTGTCATACTAAATTGCTGGAAAGAATGCTGCTGAACCGCCTTACCGGTACCATAGACCCAAAGCCCATTCCCGAGCAAGCTGGTTTTCGACCAGGTAAATCCTGCAGTAACCAGTACTTGAACCTCACACAACACCTTGAGGACGGGTTTGAGCTGGGTCTGGTAACTGGAGCGGTATTCGTAGATCTTTCCGCAGCATATGATACAGTAAACGTAAAACGGCTTGTGTGGAAAGTGATTGAGCTCACAGGCGATCACGCCTTTACACAGCTTCTGAGCGAATTACTTCGTAACAGACGCTATCAGGTTAACCTTCTCTCGGAAAAAAGCCGTTGGAGATCTCTTAAAAACGGCCTCCCCCAGGGTAGTGTGCTAGCTCCCATGTTATTTAACATCTACACGAACGACCAGCCTTACGCGCGAAACACCAAACGCTTTAATTATGCCGACGACCTGGCTCTGACATCTCAAGCGCCTTCCTTTGAGGAGGTCGAAAGGAATCTAAGCGGAGCACTGGAGATCCTTAGTTGCTACTATAAGGAAAATTCCTTACGACCAAATCCCTCATAGACTCAGTCTTGAGCTTTCCACCTGCGCAATCGAGAGGCTCGGCGGACACTCAACATCCGATGGGAGAATGTTCCGATTGCTCACTGTTCTACTCCAAAATACCTCGGTATAACATTGGAGAGAGCCCTGACTTTTAAACACTGCATTAACACTAAGCAGAAAGTGAGCACGCGGAACAACCTTCTGCGTCACCTTACATCTTCTAAGTGGGGAGCCTCACCACAAACTGTGCGGACGACTGGCCTAGCCCTCTCTTTTTCAGCTAGCGAGTACGCAAGTCCAGTCTGGTGCCGTTCAGCACACACACATCTAGTGAATGCAGCACTAAATGAAACATGCCGAATTATCACGGGCTGTCTAAGGCCAACTCCCGTTGGCATGCTGTATGCACTGGCTGGTGTCGAACCCTCGGACGTCCGCAGGGATAAAAAAGAAAAGGACCCACGGCACCCCTTATACCACCACGTGCCGGTAGCCCAGAGGCTAAAAACTCGCCAGAACTTTATCAAGAAAGTTCCTCCTCTGGACGGGGATGCTGAGTTTTGGTCTTCACATATATGAAAGCCTGAGTCGACACGGTTTTTAGGGTTCTGTTTACAAAAATCAAGTTAGGAAAATTGGTATATGCGTCTTTTTTGCTGATTCCGAATATGTACGTAACTCAATTCGACAAAAAATGTCAGGTACGTCTTTTTTCCGTATGACGGCAGCAGTAGCTTTTTGACACATCGGGGGTGTTTTTATCATAAACGTCGAGGCTCATATGAATCAATTTCCATAATTTAGCTTAAACACTAAATTTGGAGATCTTAACTTTAAAACTGGCAGACTTTCATACAAACTTTGGACCCTCATTTTACCCCCTTAGGGAATGAATTTTAAAAAATCCTTTCTTAGTGCACTCCTGGACCTTATAAGAAAGCTACGTTGCAAATTTGGAATCTATAGGACCAGCGGTTAAGGCTGAGTTTTGATATGTCAGTCAGTCAAATTCCTCATTTACATATTTAGAAGATTAAATATTATTTATGAATCTATATGTAGGATTATTACGGTTGTATTTTGGAAAATGCTAAAAAACGTAACTTGTTATTTTTGCCATACTCAATTCATACATAAAAATTCTTTCTTAGTGGATGCATACGTCATAATAGGAATACGTGTGTGAAATTTCAAGTTTCTAGTCCGAAGGGTTCGGCCAGTGCGTTTATTTAAAACTTTCATCCCCTATTTTACCGTCTTAGGGGTTGAATTTTAGAAAACGCTGAAATACATAACTCATTATTTTTGCCGTTCTTAATTCATACCAAATTGCATGCAAATATGTACAAGAAATAAAAAGTTCCATACAAACTTTGGACCCCATTTCACACCCTTAGGGTATGAGTTTCGAAAAATCCTTTCTTAGTGCACCTCTATCAAACAAAAAAAAAAGATAAAGCCCGTCAAAGTTGAGGCAGGGGGCTCGTGACGTCACTTTTAAATAAACATTGTACTTAGGCGTGACGTCATACGACATTTTAAGACAATATTATTTCTGTAATGTTTTGATTATAAGTAAAAAGAAAAAATGCCGGTCCCATACTTTTTGATAATCTTGAATTATTGAAGCCTGGTAAGCCTAGTAGCGATCCAAAAAACTACCGGCCAATATCGTTACTGTGTCATATTAAATTGCTGGAAAGAATGCTGCTGAACCGCCTTACCGGTACCATAGACCCAAAGCCCATTCCCGAGCAAGCTGGTTTTCGACCAGGTAAATCCTAATAGTTCCATACAAACTTTGGACCCCATTTCACACCCTTAGGGTATGAGTTTCGAAAAATCCTTTCTTAGTGCACCTCTATCAAACAAAAAAAAAAAGATAAAGCCCGTCAAAGTTGAGGCAGGGGGCTCGTGACGTCACTTTTAAATAAACATTGTACTTAGGCGTGACGTCATACGACATTTTAAGACAATATTATTTCTGTAATGTTTTAATTATAAGTAAAAAGAAAAAATGCCGGTCCCATACTTTTTGATAATCTTGAATTATTGAAGCCTGGTAAGCCTAGTAGCGATCCAAAAAACTACCGGCCAATATCGTTACTGTGTCATATTAAATTGCTGGAAAGAATGCTGCTGAACCGCCTTACCGGTATCATAGACCCAAAGCCCATTCCCGAGCAAGCTGGTTTTCGACCAGGTAAATCCTAATAGTTCCATACAAACTTTGGACCCCATTTCACACCCTTAGGGTATGAGTTTCGAAAAATCCTTTCTTAGTGCACCTCTATCAAACAAAAAAAAAAAGATAAAGCCCGTCAAAGTTGAGGCAGGGGGCTCGTGACGTCACTTTTAAATAAACATTGTACTTAGGCGTGACGTCATACGACATTTTAAGACAATATTATTTCTGTAATGTTTTAATTATAAGTAAAAAGAAAAAATGCCGGTCCCATACTTTTTGATAATCTACCCGATATTAAAAACCGGCCAAGTGCGAGTCGGACTCGCGCACGAAGGGTTCGGTACCGTTATCTACAAAAACGGCATAAAAATAACCTTTTCTTGTATGAGAGCCCCTTAATGATTTATTGCATTCTGTTTTTTAGTATTTGTTGTAATAGCGGCAACAGAAATACATAATCTGTGAAAACAAATCTCTAACTATCAGCCTAGTGACAGACAGACAGACAGATAAACAGACGGACGGCGGAGCCTTTTTATTAGGGTCCCGTTTTACCATTTGGGTACGGAACCCTAAAAAAGCTACAACAACAGTAGGCACAGTAACCGTTTTTGTCTCTTACTCATCATGTCATAATCATAATCTCATCTTGTATTAATGAAGTGTTACTTAAATACATTTATATAAGTAACACTTCTTAAATGATAAACAAAACCAAATGTTTTGTAGGTACCTACTTAACATAGCTAGGCATACTTATAAGTTTGTCCCGATTGTCAATCAAAGAAGAATTATTATTGTCGTAATAATTCAATTCCCGTTTTTAGGTATAGATCCTTACTGTAGGTAGCCACACCTACGGTGAGCACCTAGTATGTTACTGAATCAAATCATGAACATCACTGTACGTAGCACCCTAATTGTGTCAGGCAGAAAGTCCTCTTTCGCGCAAAACATGCAGCTAGCGGCAGCGCGTGGCGCTGAGACACGTCACACCACGCACCCTGCCACCCGTGCCCCGCGTTTTATTCCAATACCTAAGTTTATTTCGTTTGATTCTCAATAACCTCGACGGCATGTTTTTTACATTTCTAACTTTTTGTTTATTGATACATTCCATTATTATGATCATATAGGTGCAGACTTTACATACTTTAACTTAATGTTACATACGTAGCGCAAGGAAAACCAAAAATTGTATGCAGCAGGCAACGTAGGTTTCTAAACCTTTTTCCTAAGATTGGCCTAACTTATAAGTACTTCCGAAAATAATTTTCAGTTACTTTAACATATTATTAGTGATGATATTCAGATTTTTCAGTTTTCCATACTTCCATATTACTGGTGTTTCTAAACATTGGTAAATAGCATACTTTAGTATCCCTTATGTAGAATCAATTTACGTTTTTCACTTTAACTTTGTATTCAGTGAGTTAAACCCATTTATAAGAAATACCTATCTCATACCTACAGCATTCAATGGATTTCTCTAATATTTTAAATATAGTATCTTATAAAGCTTATTTATCCACCAAGCGCAAAAAGAAAGACTTTTATAGTTTCATAACTTTTTATAAAAATATCGGTGCCACTACTGGACTATCTGTCGAGTGCAGTGTTCTTAATACGGCAATGTAGCCATTGAATCAAGAAAGTGAAGGAAGTGGAAGTGTGGGTATTCATTGAGTGAGCATTCCGAGGCGTGAGTGGCGAACGAATTAGCGTCGTTTATTTTAGGAGCGTTATCGGGATTGGAGCATATGGCGCTAGCTGGGCGCACAGATGTGCCGATGACGAGCTAACACACTTTACCATTGGATACATCCATTCAATAAGTACTATTTATTTAGTTCATAAATATTCCAAAAGCACTCTACAAAAACAACTTCACACTTAATTGTTATAAAAAATAATTAATTAATAACTAAAATGCAGTGTATATTTCAAACAACATACATATAAGATAACTGTACAGTTTTGAATATTATTTATAACCAACAATAATAATTTACTGGTATAATCTAAGTAAAGATATTATTGATGTAATAAATCGTATGTATGAAGTCAACCGCACTCTACAACATGGAAGTGGGCCAAATAACATTTCACACCCCACATTGCTCTTTTACAAACGTTTCTACAACGCAAACAAACAGTGCCGTAGTTCCATAATGCAGTAACGCGAAACTAGGTTTCTTCGAAGCTTTATGTTTTGATAACAGTTTAAGATGTAGTGCGGATAATAGTAACGCTAGCATTATTGTTCATTTTAGTAAATAGGTCACAATCGATGGACTCGCCACGGACGGTAGTTGACCTCGCGTGTGGGTCAGGTAAGAACGGTTGCATGATATCTAATAATCACATTAAACAAACAATATCCGATGAAAACGCAGTTTGACTGACATCATTGTGTTAAAAAAACAAATCTATTAGGTGCCGTGAAGACAAACGCATGAATGAACGGTGTGACCTAGTCTAAAGTAGAGCTAATAGAGATGTTGTTAGGGAAATTGACACACCACTTAATGTAGTCAGAGCTCTATTGATTTCAATTAAAATAATGTATTGTTTATTTCGCGCAACGCGATCTCCAAGAGATGAGAACGACGATCGAAAATATCATTCAAGATGTTAACTACGTTCTCTGAAGCAAAATTCGTTCATATGAATAAACCGATTTAAAATAGCGCCAATGACGAATGAGCAGTCTAACGATATCATATATTATACAGACTATAAAGTAACAGGTGATCGTGGCCAACATGAAATCGAAGTCGTGAAGGCCCTGCATGCCACATTCACGACGCATTGACGTCAATACCCAAACAATGGTGAATTGATTCGACTCGGCACCATACTAAGGTATTGTTGCACAGAGCACCGGTGAAAGTGTACGAGAGCTTCTGCAAACAGATTCAGAATACAACGAAGATACCATTAACGCATTACCACAAGATAACATCAGAAAATACCCAGGTCATTTTAAAATGGTTATTTGACTCAGAGACTTATGCTACTATCTACACATAACAGCTGCGCAAGATTTTAATTAAGCGGTGTCTTAAAAAATAGCAAGTCATCTGACCCAAGCAGCGGATTAGCTTCTCACGTTTCTCTAACTAAAACATAATTGAAACTATCTATGTACGAAATATCTTCTAAGCGTCGCGAGTTATAATTACAGAAAGTTACTATAGACGTGCTATTACTGGTGCTTACCAAATCGAATGGATGCGAAAGTGAACGCCTCTTACGACCTTGTCGTTTTTCGTTTTTTAATGTGCGTAGACCGTACACTTTTTGTGTACACACTTGAGAAAACCAGTGTTATAAATAGGATGATTCTAGCTATCGATACTTGTCCATTATGTTACTTTTTTACTGCCTAATTTCGTAAAATCTATTAAACACTTCCATTTCAGCTTCACAGGTGAGAAAATACTTTTTTTTTTAGTTAATCGTGAATTAACTGTATTTCGAGTAAATTGTAGATAATTTCTTAGAATTAAAATTCGTCCGTTATGCTTTCTATCAGATAATTAACTTACGTAAAGCATTCCTCCATCACTACATATTGATGTAACGACAGTGACAGACGAAACCGAAATACTAAGATACATTTTTATGTTACGGAAGTTGACTTGCAAATATGGCTGTTTTATAAAAAGCAGGTCTCAGTTGCAACTGTGAGGACATGATTAGGACTTACATTATTAACCTACAAAATAGGTATAAAAACATTTGAAAATACTTCATGTTCTTTGTGAGCGTACGCATGCATAATGATATCATCCAAGTAAACCACCTACCAATAATTTGACACAATGTATAATGGATTACATTTTATCATTTCGATACAAGACTTAACGATGAAGTCGACAAAACGATAAACCACGCTTGGAGAAAGTGCAATTACTTCTAACCTGATGCATTATTGGCTCAGAATAAGTATACCATCACGTTCCCATCATTAACTACCATAAGACCTCTATTCATTGGACAGAAAAAGTTTCTGATTTCTTCCTCCCATATCTAGTTTTAGATCATCGGAAAAGTGTATTGAATATATTAATTTTATTGAGTTTCAATACCATATAGTATTTAATTGTCACAATTTTGGAATATGAAGAATATGAAGCAAAAACATCGTGAAGTGCTCGCTTGCTTAGAATATTAATTAATTTCAGAAGAAATTTAAATTATTTTTCAAATCATTATTTTTATAAGGATAATTTTAGTTATCCAGCTGCTAGACAGACTTAAGTGAAAATTTAATATACATACACATCCACTCTGTTTACACATATGACAGAAATAAATAAAAACGTAGCTCTAAATGTGTGCTTGTTTTGTTTAGAGTGCAATGAAGACTATATCAACATAGAATAGTGGTGGGTAATATCAGATTTTTACAATATCAAATCGAAACTATATATCGATATCTGCGGGTCTAAAACGGCCGCATTGGATGTTTCATATTCCGTTCATAATATGTTTCATTTAACAAATCTTAAAATGAAATGTTATTTGATGAATCATAAAATGAGCCTCGAACATTTCATATTTGCAGTTCATCTAATTTGACAGTTTTGTATGGAAATTCGTAATATGGTCCACTTATTATGAAAAGAGTAATTCATATTAAATGTCAAATTGGTGAACCACCATTTTAATGTTATTTTTATTATTATTTTGTATTGATATTTGTAGAACACACAAAACTTGAGTATTTTGAAACATTTTGTTCCTTTGTGTTGTTAAAAATATTCATTTTCACAAAACCCGTAAAGAAAGATTGGACGCGTCACTATATTTTTTTAACGTCATCAAATATGATCCATTTGATGAAATGAATTGCATATGATTCATTTATTAATGTGGCCGTTTTAAGGTTTGCAAATCATTTCTGCTACATTTCACTAAATGAATCAGATTAAAAATGAAACATCCAATGCGGCCGGTTTAGACCCGCTGATATCGGATTCTGAAACTATATATTTTTTGTAACTATGTATTGGTGTATCGTGCTGTATTTGGTAACGTTAAACCTATAAAACGATGTGTTCTGAAACTATATACTGTAACTTATCATGATATCATTGTGATTTATTTCTCAAAACTGTCTCGATTAGGTACTTTAGGCGTATTAAAAATGTTTCAATAGTATTTACCTACTTAGTTATTTTGTTTTTATTAATATAAATTAATTTTTTTTTAATTTGTGAATAAAAAGAAATAGTTAAAAATGGACCACCGAAGCTATGAGTTTACGGACAAAGGTCAGTGACAGTTACTTAAAATTGCAAATCGAAAATGCATCTTATTGTTAACAAATAAAAGCCCTATTCAGGCTAGCATGGGCAATTCAGCAAAATTAAAAAAAAAAATGCCAAAATTTGTAGCTTTTTAATTGCTAATTATTTGCCAAAATAACGATTTTTTTGCTCAAGCCGATCGCGAGAAATCGCAAATTATGCTACCTTGATATAAACGTAGCAGAGTATCTCAATAAATTGCATACTTTTCTCTTGACCATGACAGTAGATTTTGTTGCTAATTAGTTGCGATAAGTGAGAAACAGCGGAAAATTCGAAAATATATTTTTTTTTAATGTTTCCGGTCCATGCTATCTTGAAAACGGTTTTTCGTGGAATAATGAGTGCTCTCAATTTGTTGCTGACTGAGAGAGTGCTCAGTTACTCCTAAAAAACCAGCAACAAAATAGCTGAAACCGATCAGCCGATTTTTAACATTTTTTTCGATTTTCCTGGTCTATGCTGTCTTGAAAACGGTTTTTCCTGAAATAATGAGTGCTCCGATTTTGTTGCTGACCGAGAGAGTACTCAGATACTCCTAAAAAACCAGCAACAAAATAGTTGAAACCAATCAGCCGATTTTTAATATTTTTTCCGATTTTCCTGGTCCTTGCTATCTTGAAATCGGTTTTTCCAGAAATAATGAGTGCTCCGATTTTGTTGCTGACCGAGAGAGTACTCAGATACTCCTAAAAAACCAGCAACAAAATAGTTGAAACCGATCAGCCGATTTTCAAATTTTTTTTCGATTTTCCTGGTCCTTGCTATCTTGAAAACGGTTTTTCCTCGAAAGTAGAGTGCTCCGATTTTGTTGCTGACCGAGAGAGTACGCAGTTACTTCTAAAGAACCAGCAACAAAATAGTAGAAACCGATCAGCCGATTTTTAAATTTTTTTGCGATTTTTCCGATCCTTGCTATCTTGAAACTTTGTTGCTCTTATTTAGAAAATTTTCTATTGGTCAGGTTCAATGAGTTCATCATTTATTATTGATAATTTCTTACATTTGGCTTGTTATGTTAATTATATGGTGATTTGAGCATACATCAGTCTACAGAATACTATTTTTTAAGAAACTTTACGTTATTGTTAATAGCTGATAGCTGTTTACTTACGTTTAAACTAAGCAAGAAATTCATTATTTCATTTTTTTTCGAAACTCAAGACTAAGGAAGGGAAATTTTTACGAAATATTCGGGTTACTCTGCGATCACCTACTTTTTTGATTATAGCTGTTAAATTTTTTTTTCGTCTATTAGTTATTTCTTGATACTTATTCATTTCGGCAATAGTCATGAGTTACTGTCATTAATCTACCCTTCATATTTTTTCGTAAAATCTGGTGAGTAATTTTGTCTTCCTCTTATCTTGACAGAGAGTTCCATATGGCTATTTTAATGTTTTTCTATGCTTGTGCCGTTTTTATGGTTGTTTTATATATCTTCCCAATTTTAATAAGTAATATTAAGTCGACAATAATTTTTCTCTTTATATTTATGTTTCGAGTACAGTTTATATCATTTTTTAAAAATCATGGTTTGAAAGATTAGTTGCTACTCTTCAATCGGGAAATTTTGTAGTTGAACTGAGGCTTGATCTCTAAATACTCCGGTTAATAGCCGGACTACAAACGATCACGCCACTACTGCATTATACTGTCCATAAAAATTAAAACTTTTTTTTGAAATCATAGATTACAATGAGTAAACCCTGATTAAAAAAAGTAATTGAAAAGTATTGAAAATAACGAAATTCGGATACTTTTGAATATTTTCAATTCTATTGAATTCCTCCTCTTATGGGGATTAACATTGTCAATTTTTTTGAATTCATTTTTTTATTCAGGGAAGAGACTTTGGGAATGAAAACTTGTTGATTAAAATATAATTTTTATAGACTGAATTAAATAACCCGGGAATTTTTTTTTTTTATGAAATTGTATAACGTTTCATGAGACAAATTATACAAACTAAAATATTAAAGAAATAAATTCGTGGCAAACATGTAAATCATTAAATTTATGAAATCTTAATAGATAATTATCTTAAAGTATTTAGCACAAATTATATACACCAATTTCTTAAACTAATAAATCAAAAACAATTTATCAAATTTATTAATAGATTAAGCTTTTTCCATTAGTTACTCTCAAAAAGTCATTCCGGGAACGCTCGTCATGTGCGGGACCGTTCCCGGACATAACCGTTCCCGGAATGACGTTTTCATATGCAATTGCGTAAAAAAACAGTAATAGTCACAGAATCGGGATTTTTCGAAGCTAATATAAGAAGAGGTCACAATAACCTTTAAGAAATATTGTATTCAAAGTCATTTACTTTTTTTTTTCTTCGAATTATTGGCGTTCTCGGAATAACGGTGAGTTGATGTACGGAGCTAAAATCTCACATAAAATTGTATTTATCCTTAAGTAAGGGCCGATCGGTACCAATTATTTTGTTGCTGGTTTTTTAGGAGTAACTGAGTACTCTCTCGGTCAGCAACAAAATGAGAGCACTCATTATTCCACGAAAAACCGTTTTCAAGATAGCATCGACCGGAAAAATTGAAAAAAATGTTAAAAATCGGCTGATCGGTTTTAACTATTTTGTTGCTGGTTTTTTAGGAGTATCTGAGTACTCTCTCGGTCAGCAACAAAATCAGAGCCCTCTACTTTCGAGGAAGAACCGATTTCAAGATAGCAAGGACCAGGAAAATCGGAAAAAAAATTAAAAATCGGCTGATCGGTTTCAACTATTTTGTTGCTGGTTCTTTAGGAGTAACTAAGTACTCTCTCGGTCAGCAACAAAATCGGAGCACTCTACTTCCGAGGAAAAACCGTTTTCAAGATAACATAGACCAGGAAAATCGAAAAAAAATCTAAAAATCAGCAGATTGGTTTCAACTATTTTGTTGCTGGTTTTTTAGGAGTAACTGAGTACTCCCTCGGTCAGCAACAAAATCAGAGCACTCTACTTTAGAGGAAAAACCGTTTTCAACATAGCATGAACCAGGAAAATCGAAAAAAATGTTAAAAATCGGCTGATCGGTTTCAGCTATTTTGTTGCTGGTTTTTTAGGAGTAACTGAGCACTCTCTCAGTCAGCAACAAATTGAGAGCACTCATTATTCCACGAAAAACCGTTTTCAAGATAGCATGGACCGGAAACATTAAAAAAAAAAAAATTCGAATTTTCCGCTGTTTCTCACTTATCGCAACTAATTAGCAACAAAATCTACTGTCATGGTCAAGAGAAAAGTATGCAATTTATTGAGATACTCTGCTACGTTTATATCAAGGTAGCATAATTTGCGATTTCTCGCGATCGGCTTGAGCAAAAAAATCGTTATTTTGGCAAATAATTAGCAATTAAAAAGCTACAAATTTTGGCATTTTTTTTTTAATTTTGCTGAATTGCCCATGCTAGCCTGATAGGGCTACAAATAAAGGTCTATTAAAATGTGCCCAAATACATAAGAAAGTATTCAAACATCTTTAATTCTTATAAACTTTAGGTTTGGAATCGTACGAATACCCTATTAATGCTATTTCACTCACTCACAAATCCTTTCAGTCAGCCTGCATCGGTTTGATATCCTATAACGATAAGTCTTGGATATCGAGTGAGATACCGAATCGAGACGTATCGCATCGATGCAGCAATATCGTGTTTCACCAAATATATAGTTTTTGTAGGGACCGATATCGGATATTACGATATTGGTATAATATACGTTTCAATATCTAAATACGATTTGTATCGGCCATTCCTAACATAGAATAACCCCTTCCTAATGAAAATGTTCTAACAATGGAATTTATTTCACATTAGTTACATGACTTCATAAGTCAGCTAATTGATGTGCCTAATATAAGTAATAAACTGGCTAATTTATTACCTTGTTCCAGGATATTTGAATAAATTAAAACTTTAACAAGTTTTAAACGAAAATAACAAGGTCGTTTACGACAAAAATGTCGTTGCACTGCACGCGAGTGACATCTCTATGGTTTCCCGGTAAACCAGAGTCACGCAAAAAGTTCGTCTTCGCATTATTTGCAGACACTAATGAATAATGTTCTAAAATGGTTTCTGCATCAAACTCTTACATTCAATACCGAAGTAACATGATACGAACGTTTCTATCAGTTTGGAATTCGACAATCTGTTGGTATGTGTATGTATGTACTATTGTATAAATTAATTAGATTACTTGTGTCGACATTGTTTCGTCACAACATATTCTGGGCTTCTTCGCGTATTACACGTACTAATTTCAAAACAATAAACTGTTACTTGTTACATTGATATGCGAGGCGTGTGTCTCATGGCATGGCATGTGCAAATAAACTCAGAAGGTTGGGCAACCACTTTATTCTCCAGGGCTTGGACTGTAACGCTGAAATATTTAAACTATAAATAAACCAAGAGCCTAACTCACTTATAAATCTTCCTATTAATATTCATAACTTTATTCAGCAAAATAAGCAAACAATGTTTAATAAGCTAATTGTTTTGATGGCCTATTCGCTTTATTTTAATATTTATAGATTTATATTCAATACACTCAGCCGAAATAAATACAGGTTTTTACAAGGGACTCTGTTGTTTCCTTATATTTAAATTAAGTTTGGTTGTTTGTTATTATTGGTAGAGCAACCCTTACTAATTACTAATCAGCCAAACGTTCGGTCGTTCGTTAGACACTTAAGACTTTGATTTATGATTGTTTTTGCAAACGTACAATTATAAAAACATACATATTCTTTTCAATTAACTCATATTGTTTGTAAGTTTGATATTAAGAAACACAAGAACAAAGGAAAAAGATTTTCATCGTCGACAAACAGCGATAAGCGGTTAATGTTATACAATAGATAGTCAATAGGGACCAATAAACTTTAATATCAATAAACGTTACTAAGATTATTAGATGACATCAGGTCACGCTCTATCTATGTGCTTATTCAATGTAAAGCCGATAATTTAGTCATTTATCTATGTTCGTCATCCAATGGTCTCAATGCGGGTACCGAGCTCGCAGCTAATCCAATAAAAGGCAAAGCTTGCTCACCTACTTTACCCTGATTCCATTACATGGCTTCTTCGACTCTGGTTTTATGCACTGTTATATAAATAGCTTGTCGGGATGAAAAATAGATTGAATCCGACCTTGCGTCAGGATTTGACGTAGAAAGGATACCATGCAACCATCGATAACGTCATAAAAGGTTTAATCAACAGCAGTGAATTTAAGAGAGCTTAATTTGGAACATTCTTGTTGTTTTGCATACAGATCATCTGAATGCCGAAACACTCTGACTGTCTGTGGCAACTTGTCTAAAAAGTCAGCAGAGTGACCTCAACCGTTCTTCCGTCGAAACTGGTTTATACACCTACGTAACAATCGCAAAGTCAGAATTAGATAAGAATGCATATTGCAATATTTATGGTGATTAATTTGCAATAAACAATTTTATAAATTAAGTAAACACAGCTATTGTATTAGCTAAGGGGAATAACCAGTGTACTCAATCTAGCAACTCTTTATGAACGATTAAAAATATAAATGGGACCGAAGCGAAAATTTGCGAGCCATTAAACTCAACCTTAATGACGAGAGGTTAAAAAAAACATATTACTACGAGTATAGGAACCTGATAAAATGATTTTTGGAACAGGAGCAAAACAAATTTCAAAGCAGAAAATTGCTAAAATATAAAGTGCCAGCACCATAACCAAATAAAACACAAAGTGGGCCCTTGTAGTATGGCCCGGTGTGGGTTCCATGTGTACAGCTGTTAAAGATCCGCCCGACGCTGATTGGTTAGCTGATTCGCGAAACATCTGCCGGATTGATTTCAAAAAGATAATAAACGGTGTACCTATGGTTTGTCAGATGAGAAAACAAATTGTAAATTTTATAATACCGAACAGATGATTAAGCGATGCTGTCAGTATAATTGAACAAAAGGATTTACATATTACAGGAGCAGGCAAAAATATAGCTAGTACTAGATGAATTTAAATGCCTTACATTGCTATAAAGTTGAACATTAAGTTAAACAAAATCTTAACTTTGCTATGTTAACAAAAGCATTTGCGAAATGCTCATAATGTAATACCTACTCGGATTGAGCATTTCGAAAGTTAAGAAAGAGTTACCAGTTACAAAGAATTTTAATTGTGTTATGTTGTGCTTGACTGTAAAAGCCATTCACGTAATTTTAAGCAAGTATAACAAATTGTTTCGTCTAGATGTAGCTATACAGACAGATGTTTTTTTTAAATTCAAAGATTACTTCATCGGTATGTAACGACGACATAGTGCTAGTAAAAATATAATTGGAAATATTATCTTATCTGACGACACCGATAGATTCAGTACAATCTTCAGGATCATAAAACTATACGATATCGCTTTCTATCTTGATAATAAAAGCTATGTCATTTTTACGTCAAATACATGTGATATAGAGATACAGATATTAGCCGAATGTGACGAACTGTTACATTGAGTCTCGTGTGTCGTTCGCCTAGTCGCAAACAATGCAGTTTCCTGAGCACTCAAAAACGCCTGTTTCCTTTCATCGCAATAAAGGGCAATTAGATTACTTCCTCAGCACACAATAGAATGTAAAAAGCAGCAGCCATGACGAGACTGTAATTATAAATGACGAAGGGTGACAAGAATCCACACCGAAAGTGAGGATATTGGCATCTATTTTTGGAGTTAAACTCCTCCCTCACCCACCTTTTTACTTCATTGGAATAATTGGTAGTTTATTATAATTGTGTGCACAATTTTGTATTTGCACTGTTTTCATAACAAGTTAAGAGTACTTGTTATGAAAACAGTGCAAATGCAAAATTGTGTTTATTTTCACATGTTATTTATATCTAAGCTGCAATTAGTGTCAATTCATTATTTTCTGAACCAAAAACCCACCCACCAAGTTTAACGGTCGGTCTCCTAAATTTAGAAACTAGGGCATTAAACTTAATAAGGAGTGCAAACGGTTTCAAAACATTAATGGTCATATATGAAGGTAGTTGAAGGTACAACACACCTTCACTTTTAGAGTTGGCGGTATCATTAAGCATGTTAGCTATGTGCGACCTTGCTTCTTACTGTCTTGCTAAGCGTGTTAAGCCTACGAATTGGTACTTCCGAAACCAAACGAGCGAGGCCGACGAATTACTCTGTTCGTGTACCCA
Organism: Anania fuscalis; assembly: GCA_950371115.1. Classification (NCBI taxonomy): domain Eukaryota; kingdom Metazoa; phylum Arthropoda; class Insecta; order Lepidoptera; family Crambidae; genus Anania; species Anania fuscalis. The sequence continues at coordinate 4,480,094 of OX493337.1, forward strand.
AATGTGCAACAATTTCAGCTGCTCGCTTTGTAAAACACTTTTATTGGCGTGCCTCATTAGCACTACGCATAAATAGAAGTATAATATTCGCCTTTTTTCGCTTATAACCATGTTTACAGCTACGTTATGGGCACATGATTCAAACTATTGAAGCTGTTAAATTATTTATTCAAGAAAGATACAGAGGAATATATTTTACAAAGGGGAAGCTGCTAATTTGTGTCAAAATATCCTTTAATTTTGAAATAAATGTTCTCTAAATTTGTGTATCATCTTGTCATTGCTATCTTATAATAACCTCTATTTGGGTACTTCTACTCACGGTGGAATTTTATGGGATCATTTGATAAATCTCCTTTTTTGATGTAAATTTGGTATAATAAGTGACTAGAATCCAAGAATTTACTACAACATATCCAATATTTAATGGCCCAGACAAAATTATGCAAAATATTGATTTTATAGGAGTTTTTTAATTATCGAAGTACAGGGAAGTGAGAACAAGTACAGGGTAGTGAAAATTTAACTGAAAGTTTTATTTGAGTCTATATTATTATTTATTAAAGAAATAAAAAGCCATTATAACTTATTTATACAAGAAAAAGGAACATTATTAATTAAATTTGAAACTATCTACTTGAATTAATCAGGCTTAAATCTCAATAGGCGCTGTTTATCAAGATTAACAATAAGAGAGATCACAAAGTCGTTAAACGACTCAATCAATATCAATAATCATCACAATAACAGTTGAATACTTCAAACTAAAATAAGATAATTGGTAGTATCTAGAAATGGCAACAGTCTTAGGAACGTTCATGTTAAAACTCTGATAAAGTTACAAATAAATCAACATAATAATAATGATCACACGTTAGAAAGCCCTAAGTCTGTCTACGGTACAAAATCTTCACCTGGCAAACACTCTGAGCAGGTGTATGAGGTAAGATAGGTTTTACTTTTAATACAATTAATTTGTGCCCATAGATGGCTCATGATGCATTGAATCTAATCTTGACCAGTCGTATCTTCTTAATATAAAACTCCACAAATCAGACACGAACAATCGTCTGATTCATTTCCTTTAACTTCTGTTCCTTCCTTTTACTGGCTTATTAGGTTTTAATTTATTTCTCTTTTTCTCATTTAAACTGCTTCTTTTGCCGTCACATCCTTTTGTCTTTTTCGAACAATTCGTACCTCTTTCTACTAAAATATTATTTTTATTTATCTTTCTCTTCTTTCCTCGACGCTTTTCTTCGACTGGAAACAAGTCGTTAGTATCTATATCTATTCCGGGTTCCTCCAGCAATCCATCAAGATCATCAGTGATTAGTCCCATGGCACTCGTAATGTCAGCCATGTCTTCCATTCATCCATCAGCCGAAAGACGTCCACTGCTGGACATAGGCCTCCCCCAAGGATTTTCACAAAGATCGGTCTTATGCCATCCGCATCCAGCGGCTTCCCGCGACCTTTACCAGATCGTCGGTCCACCTTGTGGGGGGCCTGCCAACACTACGCCTTCCGGCCCGCGGCCGCCATTCAAGGACCTTCCTGCCCCAACTGCCATCAGTCCTGCGAGCAATGTGCCCCGCCCACTGCCACTTAAGGTTTGCGATTCTGAGAGCTACGTCGGTGACTTTGGTTCACCTCCGGATCGTCTCATTTCTGATTAGATTGCTCGATTGAAGGGAAACTCCGAGCATAGATAGCTCTCTTCATCGACCTTTGAGTGACCTTGAGCTTTCTTATGAGGCCCATCGCTAGCGGCCACGTCTCAGATCCGTATGTCATCGCTGGCAACACACATTGATTCCTTGCTCTTGAGGCATTGCTGGTAGTATTTGTGAGAAGAAGATATTACATAGCTTCCCGAACGCTGCCCATCCGAGTTGGATTCGACGATCGACCATGTCTGATGACATCAAAATACTAGTGATCTAGAAGATCTAGCTCTCTATGACTTCCTACATTTACGTTTTTTACGCTCTGTCATTTCGTTGATTGTTTTTATTACTCCTGTACCTTTTCCCTTTAAATATTTTTGTTTGTCTTTTTCTTTATAAGCGGCCAATCGTACCCGATCATTCTTTATTCTGGCATAGCGTTCTCTTTCCTTTTTACGTTTCCTCTCTAATATCTATTCTCTACTTTGAGGCTTTTTCTTTGGAGGCATAATGAATTCTGTAAGAAAGGGTTTTCTGTAAATGGAATGTAAGCTAAATTTCAGCTCAATCGGAAACCAAGTAGTGGAACAAACTTAACTTGCAAGATATTACTAACGCACATAGGTGAAACTAAATAAAAGCTTGTAAAAATAACTTAAACTGTAAAAAAATATACAATAATAAAGAAATAGTGTAATTCAATAACATATAATAATGTAACTACATGCATGTAACTATGTTAAAGTTAACCATTTATAAATAAAAACTAACATTCAATTAAATCTCACTTCCCTGGTGGACTGTCACTTCCCTGTCCTCGTTTTTTCAGGGAAGTGATACACAGGGAAGTGAGAATTTTGATGTATTTTGTCAAAATTCTGAAATATATTAACTTTCTATCAAATTTAATACTATCGAATGTTGGACGTAAGCGAATATAAAAATATTGTGTCATAAATACCTAAAATAATATTAAATGCTGTTTTTAAATACGTACCAGACGAGTGAGAAGTTGACTGGCTCAGACACGACAGCCAGGGATGACGGCGTAGCCGCGACTAACTGAATGGCGATTTGAACAAAACAAACGATTCGCTAGGTAAATTGCACCGGCATGCTTCAAAGCGTAAGAGCGGCAACGTCGCTTAGTTGTTGTTTTGTTAAAGTTTTAACGTGTTTATAGGCGGCAGGGAAGTGTTATTAAATTCAGGTTGCCTTTATTTAACAAGCGGAAAATTATGTAAATAGGGAATTTAAACATGAACTATACTGGTAAAATGCAAGTTACACTAATTGTTACTTCTAATTTATTGCTTTTTTTGATTAATTTATAATATTTATAATGTTTTTATGTGATTTATACTTGGATTCTGGAATGTTTCCTAACAGGGAAGTGATAATTTTCACTATTTGAAGTTATTTTTTTCTGGGATTCTTTTATTTAAATGTGTTGAAATTCAGTGACCAAGTAGGATCCGAGTTGAACTTTATTAATACTCTAAAATTAAAATCATTAATTGGTAAATTAAAGAGCTGCAAGTTGAGCACCCTAAAATTCCCTGATTTGTAGAACTACCCATTTGTATTGTAATTGCTAACCTCGGAGACCAAAGCACATTGACTTGAGACAATCTGAGGGGACATTTGTTCAGTCGGCAACTATTGTGAATGTGGACCCTCTCGTCGTGGGTGAGGACCACTGATTGATGATTTCCGTCCATTGTGTCATTCCCTTTTATACCCCGGTGTGCGTAAGCTTCTTTATACAACAGTGGTTTATATTTGACCGCAGCAAATAGTTAGCTGTGTCCACTTTAGTCTCACGGGGCCAACGCCCAGGACCTTAACGGTTATTATGAAAACATCTGAAACTATTGAAGAACTTCACAATGTTATTTGTTAAAAATGCTTGCAACACCTATCTACTTTATTGCTACATTTTTATTCTTTGTTCCATCAACATTACGCATTGCTTCGCAAGCAGTGTTGCCAAGAGAACGCGAAGCACAATAGGGTAGTGGAAGTGTGACCTACATAATATACAATCGTAAAGTCGACGCCTTCTGGTCTGCGGGGGAGTGTCTAAATATCAACATCATTATAGGTAACTACCCGTTTAGGGGGTTTGTGGGACGTCCTCGTTTCGGGGTCGTATACTTTACACTTCCACGTTAAATTACAATACTTCCGACAGATTGAATTAGGATTTTCTGATGCATAAGTAATCACGTGATTGTAGGGTAAACATTTTCAGGTCAAGCTAAATTGTGTCGCCGAATAACAAATTAAATTAAATACTTGTTTTATAAAGAACAACGAACTATGCCCGCGGCGTCGCCCTCGCCGGTGTCTAATACGGGTACAAAATATTATTTTTCATAATACAAAAAAAAAACAATTGAACAGCTACAGCTACGATGGTTAGCACAGTTAAAATGCAATTTTTCGGGATAGAATAAGCCTAAATGCTATTTCTATGCATTTATTTATCAGTTAGTTTTTAGGGTTCCGTACCCAAAGGGTAAAACGGGACCCTATTACTAAGGCTTCGCTGTCCATCTGTCCGTCTGTCACCAGGCTGTATCTCATGAACCGTGATAGCTATAGACTTGAAACAACAAATACTAAAAAACAGAATACAATAAATATTTACGGGAGCTTCAATACAACAAACGTCATTTTCTTGCCGTTTTTATAGAAAATGGTACGGAACCCTTCGTTTGCGAGTCCGACTCGCACTTGGCCGGTTTTTTAATTTAGTTTTAGAGATTAATTACCTTCTACACAAAAGCCAACCAAACGTCTTTGTGACAAATCTTTTTGTTTTATGTACGATACTTCTTGCTTCAAAAGTATTGCGGAATACGTAAATAGAGTTGATGATTAACGAATGCTCACTCTTCGCACGATGACACGCGGAATAATTATTAATAAAATTAATATTCAAGATACAAGCACATAATATTGCACAGTTAAAGAGAGAATATCCTTATTATAGAAATAGAATTACCAATCGTTCGGAGCAGTGACGCAAGCGATAGACGCGTTGAGTTGTGGAATACATAGAAGTTACCTTCCACAGACGCGATACGGTTTGCGTCATCAAAAGAAAAATTTAATTCAACTTTTCTTTTAAATTTTGCGATAAATCCGTCTACTTTTCTTCGAGTTAAACAATGGTTTTATGAAAACTATGATTTGAAAACAATAGTAATTAATTGATTAGTGTTGTTTCAGCTGTTAATTTTGTCTGATATGAGTTTCCGCAGAGGCCAATAGTAAAATGCATTGAGCGTTTTACGTTTTCATCTTAATAAATGGATACAGTATCGATCTATGTAATATAAGGTCCGATTTTATTAGTGTTCATCCTGTTAACCTGTGACTATATAGGTGAAAAGCAATCGTAAAAACCAACTTTCAAATGTCTATCATAAAAACTAAAAAAGTTAAAAATAAATTACAAAATAACAACATCGCTTCATATTGCATAAACTACCTATCTGCAACTCTTTCTTGCTCTGTACAAGGGGAAGGAATAAGACGGATAACCAGATGGTTAAACGTAGCAAAGATAGGACGAGTTTATGCAATATGAAGTCAATGTTGTTGATTTTTAACTTTTTTAGTTTTTATGGTACACATTTGAAAATTGGTTTTTACGATTGCTTTTCACCTATATAGTCACAGGTTAACAGGATGAACACTAATAAAATCGGACCTTATATATACTTAGAAATACATAATTACAATAAATATGATAAACTCTTGGTCAACATCACGTACTGACCCTAAGTAGCTATATGTATTACTTGTGTTATAGAAGCAACGCCGGTACTTACTACAAAACCCAGACCCAGACAGAGAGATAGAAAAGTTCGTTTTCTACATATATTGACCCAACCTGGAATTGAACCTCAGAGATGGCGACGCCAAGTCTGGCGGGCTTGCCTCTCGACTATGGAGGTCGTCACTAGATGCGTCTTTGAAGTTGTGAACACAGTGTTTTTTGTAAAAACAGAATTGTAGTCTAGCTGGCTAATATATCTTTGTAACTTAAATAGATAATAAGTAACAAGAAAACTAAACAGACAAGACAAGTTTGCCAGGATAGGCAGTATAATTAAAATTTCTAGTTCAATCGGACAAAAGTATCCGACATCACATCAACCAGCCCCAAATTATCGCAACCGATAGTAAGAGAGGTACTTATTAAAAAACCTGGAAAATAATATTTTAATACCTATAAGGTCCGATTTTATTAGTGTTCATCCTGTTAACCTGTGACTATATAGGTGAAAAGCAATCGTAAAAACCAACTTTCAAATGTCTATCATAAAAACTAAAAAAGTTAAAAATAAATTACAAAATAACAACATCGATTTCATATTGCATAAACTCGTCCTATCTTCAACTCTTTCTCGCTCTGTACAAGGGGAAGGAATAAGACGGATAATCAGATGGTTAAACGTAGCAAAGATAGGACGAGTTTATGCAATATGAAGTCGATGTTGTTGATTTTTAACTTTTTTAGTTTTTATGGTACACATTTGAAAATTGGTTTTTACGATTGCTTTTCACCTATAAATATAGTCATAGGTTAACAGGATGAACACTAATAAAATCGGACCTTATATGTATATGCTTACATCATATAAATAGGTAGCAAAGACGAGTGCCAGTGGTTAGCATCAAAAGCATCATAAGATTCAATTCATTAGTTCAAACTAACGACGGGTTTGGGAATAAACAACTAGGCGTGGGCGTCAATTTATTTTTGAAATATCAAAAGGAATCTTTACTATTAAATTAAAGTAAATGTTCTTTTCATCGAAATAACTTTGAAGATTTTTTGTGTTTAAATAATTTCAATATTTACAATGTCAGTCAAACAAGAAACCAGATTGCGTAGGTAGTAGTAGTAACCGAATCAAAAACTAACGAACGCAGTTATAAATTAATTGAATTATTCATAATTTTAATTGACTTAGATTATTATCTAGTAGAGTATGGTAAGACGAAGGTCTTAGAAGTATTGCTCATCAAATCACGACGAACTACTGGAGCCCTGTGTTGCGGCCTTTAGGCCAGGTCGTGGGCGTAAAGATGACCTCGATACAGACAGATGAACAGATCCGTGGGAAGGCGTGTTATGGGCAGGTCTAAGTGGGGCCTCATCATAATAGAGTCCCGTTATGTGTCCCATGACACCGGAGCTTTGCCAGTCAGCTAATGCGAATTCGCCCGTTAAGATAACTAATGATATCCAACTACCAAGCACTATGACACTTGATGCGACTCATAAGACTCATTTGAAGCTCTGTCTGTACTTGCAGTGTGGAGTGTGAAAGTTGTACTACTTTAAGAAAGCTACGTGATGAATAGCGTTTGGCTGATAAAACTGCGGTGCATTAAGTTTGAACTTAACTTTTTATGAACAGTGTTTTAAAAAATATACTTATGCATATTTTAATTTAAGATACCCTATAAATAAATCCATATAACGTAATTTTTCAATCGATATCATCATCATCAGCATTTTAAACTCTACTGCTTTAAATAGGCCTCCCCTATAGAAGAAAAATGCTTTTGAAGTATTCCTTTGTAAGAATGACAGCCTATATCCATGTCTATAGTTTACAGAAACAATGAACAAATATAAACAAAACATAACCAAACAAGTTCCACAACCACGTAAGTAATCGTCAGTATAAATTTAAAACCAATAATACACCAATTTGCCGGGGGTTTTACGGCATCAACACATAAACCGAAATAGACAATCGTTTGTGTGTACGGAAATAGGGGAATTCCAACCCAAATACGAAACTATTTGATTGCATTACTTTGTTTGATGTAACCCGAGCAATGTTTATAAATAAAATTAGTTAATAGAGAAACCTAAAACGATGCATTTTATGTTTTAGTAAAAGTTCTCAACACAACAAGCATTTCTTTACTCTGTAATATCAATTTTATCGTAACACTAGGCACCTCAATCGGTTTTGCCCGTGTACACTGTGCACACTGCATAATGATTCAAGTGTTCAAGACTATGGATGGACACAACTGAAGCCTGTGTGCACAATAGTCTTAGACTATAGACTAATTAACTATCATTGATGATCATAGACTAATAGTCTATGATCATCAATGAGTTAATTAGTGTTGAGTTTTAGCCCCCGGGTTACTCTTGTAGCCTGAATTACTTTGGTATTGTCTGTACTTCAAAAACGGACAGCTACAAATTTTAATCCATTGTCCCATGAAATGATTTTTAAATAAAGAAAGGTCACTTATACTACTATAATACGAGTAGTCCGCTACCACAAAAATATATTACTTATATTACGCATTATGTTTATGCAAGATTCGGTCTGTCTTTTTTTCTTTCTTTCTTCTCAGTCTTTTTTATCAATTTAAACTCATCGGAAGAAAACTAATAAAGATTACTTAATCATCGAATTACTAAGTTGATTGATAAGTCAAGCATACAATGATTCATTTTATTGATGATTGATAATCATAACATTGTCACCACGCTGTTTGTGTTCTCAAAGTTCATTCGTACATGACTCAGATTCCATATCGGCTAAGTTTAGTCACTTCGGTGCGGAAACGTAACCCGAATCGACCATTTGAGGTTGAGGTTCCAGGTTATCCATGATTTGTGTCTTTGGTTCGTGTCGTGTGATAGACGATGTTTCGGAAACCGCATTTAAGAAATAAAATACCTAGCTGCATTCAATAACAAATCATTTTTACATTTCTTTTTTGCATATTTTCAATAGTGATGATGACAATTTTTTTTTCTTCGTCTATTAGGTAGATGTTAAAAAGTATTAGACACGTATTTTGTTTTTCACATAATCAAAATATTACAAAGATAAATAGATTTGAAATGACGTATGCCGTCACGCCTATTTGTATGACAATGATTTAAAAAAAATTGTTGATGCTTCAACGATACCGATTACCGATTGATGTTTAGAAATGGGGCAGTAAGAGTAAACTACTTTAACAGTTATCGCGTTACAGCTACAAAATAACGCTCATTGGTAGGAGACCAAAAAGACCAACTCTCTTACCTTTGAATTTGCGGTGTTTTTATGATGCCAAGTGTGAACTGATCTTGTTTTTCATGAGAATCATAATTGAGTTGAGACTTGTTCAAAATATAAATGTTAATTTATTTTCTAACAATTATACCAATAATCTAACCCCACACTAAGAAAAAACGTTCTATAGCGCAGCGTGCATCACTCAAACATTTGCCCCTTGCGGAATTCGAATCGAACCAGCACCCGCTTGGCTTTGTGGTCTGGAGAGCGAACCACTAGACCAGGCGGTCGTCAATTTACCAACTAAAACTATTGACTACAGCAATGACTATATTATGTTATTCTGACTATTAGCAATGACAAAAATAAAAAACTCTTTTACCATACTTTTCACAGATTTTATTTTTATATGAAAAATCTGTAATTGATCAACTCTGTAGGTTTGAGTTAGTATTTTAAAAGTTTGCCTAAAAGCTAAAAGCACTACTAATACCATAACTCAAAAATTCACAATGAATTAGGTACCTACTTACTAGCATCTGTTATTGGTTCACTAATAATCATTGTATCCACAACGATTTGGCTTTGTTAATTCTGTACGAATTTAAGACTGTTTTATGTTCACGGTCATACCTGATTCAACCCACCCAAATAGCACAATAGTTGTTTGTGGCGCATTTTATTGTCGTTTATCTGCATAGCTAAGTTGCTTCAAAATACTGTGCCGTCAAACCCAACCAAACTATGAAATATTCAGTACTAAAAAGTATATTATTATTATAGTATTTCCTGGCGCTTGCCAACTAGACAGTTTATGTAAAAATTTATCAGTTTTAGTATGAAACCAACAAGTAACAACCCACCCAGTATTGCTATACCGACGACGGAGTGAGCGGCGAGTGCGCGTGCACCGGTATATCTACCGAGGCCACGAACGAGACGTTTGTATCTTGATATCTCTTGTTCTGAACTTTGTTCCCAAACATCAAACTAATTTTAGCGTAATTGAGCACATGTATTTAGACTTTTCTGCCTAAATAGGTACTACCTACCTATCTGCTACTTTGTAGCAATGACTAGTTTTGATTCATATGTTTAGACGGATCAAAATATACTTTCGTTGATGATTTAATTAGTGAAGCCAATTACTATATTATACAAAATAACACGAGTTGTCAAGGAATCACAGTAAAAACCATTTCATGGATAACCAAAAGGCTATAAAGATAACAACATTAAAAATTAACTCTACCGAGGTTCTTATCGCCATCCACTTATAACTTACATTGGAATATAAGCACCTTATCAAACTGTAATTATAATATCCCTAATAGGTTAGTTATCGTAGTCTGGGTAACCGAATCCGTTTATTAAGAGTAATACATACCTTGGAAAAAAAAATACAAGAAAAAAATGTTATTTTCCGATGTAATTTTCTATGAAAGTTGACATGCTAATAGCTTCGAAAAAATATATGTTGTTAATGTATCTTTCACAAAGAGGAATTAGAAGTTTCGTAATATAATAACAATTAGTAGCTTATAAAAAAAATAAACACTAAAGACTAATTTTTAAGTATTTTTAGCTCCTATCTCAGAAATTATGTGAGTAAAACCTTCAATTTTTTTTACTAAAATAGGTATTTGTGATTTGAATAGTTATTAGTAATATCAAATGTTTTAGGATACAAATATATTATATACAATTTTTTAACTCTATATCCAGCGATTGCGCTAGATTGTTTAGTCTGCACCGCTGGCTGGTGCAGACTAAAAAATTAATTTAGCATACGTAATCCCCTTAATTGCAGTAGTGGTACATGGCGTGACTGGCGTCGCGTTCCATGAATTCTTGTGTTGTTAATTCCCATTGGAAGGGTCGACATAATTAGTGGCTAATTGACAAAGTAAGCCAGACTCGTCCACTGTTCACACATTTATGTCTGTGTGGCGCAAAGACAACTATAGTGTGGCGCCTAAGACTGACTCAGCCTGACAACTGGATTATAAAGTCACTAACATCTGATTTCCACGTTTACTCGCAACTTCGCGAGATATAACTCGAGAAGACTGGGTTGACATGTTGGCCGCTAGTGGCGCCAATGACCGATAAATAGGAATACGTCAAAGTATATTTTGCGAGTAAAATGGAACTTGGCGTTGGTTCTAAAAACATCCACGCGCCAACTCAGTGAACTGTTAGCAAGATCCGTAAAAATGGATCAACATTTACAGGGATGATATTCTGAAGCATCTTAATACTGCACGTAAAAGTTATAATGCATATGCTCCAAAAAAGTTAAAAGGAAATATAGGAAAGAAACGTAAGCAATTCATATATGGCATATACTTGTAAAGTAAAGTGAGTGGACGCACTTTTATCAGCAAAACAAAATTAAGAGTCGAATGAACGAGTCAGAGATAATACAGGAAAATGAGATAACTGAGGTGAAAAACGATAAACGCGATGAGCATGCTGCTGACACTGACAACTAAGAGCAAGTTTTTGTCCGAACTCGGAAGTTGTCATGGGCACAATAAATGGATAGTCAATGAATCTTCGCCAAAGAGGACAGATGGACCGTACAAAAAATATTATATAATTTATAATCTTACGGACATCGCCGTTATAAGAGAGCATTAGCAAACTATTACTAGGAAATATGATAATATTATATAATCCTAATAGAAAGTATTCTTATTGACCATCTTTCAATTTGGGTAATAAATGTAATAAAGTAGGTACTTTTAAAAGGTACCTACTATGCGTGATGCTCCATACTAAATCTAAATCTCATTCCTGACAATAGTGATTATGCATTAGCCTTGCCAACGTTAATTTGTCTTGTGACATTAGCATAGTTCTTACTAACCAATAAAGTACACAAATCTTCAATACAAATTCGCCTTGGTCGGTCCAGCGCACACCGGCAGAGTAGAAGGTCGCTCACATTATAGAATCGATTGTTTCAATTGGTCAGTTACTGAAAAACACGTAATAATAGAAAAGTAATTAACACTGTTGTTAAACAGCTGTTCAGGTGCACAGCCTTTCAAAAGGTGTATTAAAGAGGTCTCGACAAAGATTAATTTATCCCTCAGACACGACTTGATGTTTGTTCTAAAATAAACAAGAAAATTTAAATTAATGCAAGCTTTGGAGAACAGGAGGCGGTTAACGATCGCCTTGAACGTTAACGAGCTAAAAGCTTGCAAAATGAAATAACGACGTTAAAGAAACGCGAGAAAACGCAAAGGAGATGGAAAAATATTAACTACAATCCTGCAACGTTGCCATTCGAAAGCAGTTGACGGAACAATGGTAAGATAATGATAAAAGAACAAAACACTGTTAAAAAGCGAAGGCATGGGACAATGGCGACTAGTTTTATAGACGAAAACATGGCACTAATAAAGTACAAACTCTCCTATAAAATCAACAGCACAAGAAAAACATCTGATCGCTAGAGTGGCTATATCATATTAGCAGCATATAAAAGCAATCATTATTAAAATTTTATGAAGTTTTCTCTTTATTACATTCTCCAAATTATAATTAAATTTCAAATACTCTGATATCGCCGTCCCATAAATGATTTCGTGGTAGTCTGGTAGTTACTAGAAATATTGTCATCTCGATAACATTACGGAATAAAACTACTGACAAAAAAATGCACAAAACGATTTCTATTGATACAAATGTAGTTTGTACTGTACATGAATGGTCTGAGTACGTTGTGAACAGGTCAAATTAATTTCTCTTGGGTTCTTTTACCTTTGGTACCTACGAAGAAATCTAGCGTTCTTCGGCAAGTGTCATAAAGTTAAATGCCCTGTTAAAATACTTATTTACGTGAACGTTAGACGGCTTTTTTATAGTTGGAAATCATTCAGGTAAGTTAAAGCGTTTTCCTTTCCCATTAGACTTGTAGATAAATAGATCTATAGATCATAGTTCAAATGTATAGTTCATATTAACTGTTTTTAAATTGGAAGAAAATATCGTTTTTATAGGGTTCCGTACCCAAAGGCAGTATACGTTTTTATAGGGTTCCGTATACGTTTTTATAGGGTTCCGTACCCAAAGGGTAAAACGGGACCCTATTACTATGGCTCCGCTGTCTGTCTGTCTGTCCGTCTGTCTGTAACCAGGCTGTATCACATAAACTGTGATAATTAGAGTTGAAATTTTCACAGATTATGTATTTCTGTTGCCGCTCTATAACAACAAATACTAAAAAACAGAAAACAATAAATATTTCAGGGGGCTCCCATACGTTTTTTTTTTGCCGTTTTTATAGATAATGGTACGAAGGGCTCCCTTCGTGCGCGAGTCCGACTCGCACTTGGCCGGTTTTTATAATACGACAAAGGAAAAATATACACGAATTTATTCCTTTTAATAGGAAGACTGGACGGCTGTTTTACGTAATAGAATCGATTAAAGCTCGCTGAAAGCCTGAACTTTTTAGTTTAGTTTTACTTTTATACAAAATATAAAGGTCAACGCTTTTTATCTGTTTTTTACAGTACAAGAATGGATAGCGATCAAAAGATTACAAAGACCAGAAGATAAATTTAAGGGGCATAGAAGTATAGAACCTTCTATACCTAGAACAGAAAAAATCTTAGAAATTAGAACCCACGACAAACTACAGCAGACTTGATCGGCCGATCATTAGATCCAACAATACAACAAATGTCCTAAGAGCAGTAAACCTAAGAGCAGTATTTTCATGCAAATGACAAACAAACTGGACTTGTCTCATGTCCGCTCAGGTTTATAGGGTAGGGAGACTGCAATCGGTAGGGCAGAGGGTAGACTAAACCTTGTTTCTTAAATGTATTCTTAGTCCGGCAGTCAATTCGGATGAACGTATCACTCAGGACCCCCGACAAGTTCCCTATTCCAATATCATACGTAGTAGTAACTAGCAAGCAATTTCTCTCATAGTAACTATTACGTACGCATATAGTCTCCATAAAAATTGCGTAATAACCAAATAACTTATAGCTTTTTCTTTCAAATCAAATAAGCGCGTTGAAACCACCGCGTTGATTTCTCTTTACAACATAGACCGTAGTTCAGAACAGTTAGACACCGTGAGAGCGCCAGCATTCCAGGATGGGTGCAACAAGGCATAATTGGAAAGAGCACTTTGCTCCTACTTGAAATGGTACGTGCAACTTGATTACAGAGTTAGCTCGTCAGGAAATCGCTAGGCGTCCGTGTCGCCGGCGAGTCGGCGAGCCGACTCGTCCACTTTTACTTTCGCCAGTCCGTTCACCTGGTACCGCGCTCAGAACTGCCCTACATTCCAATCACTGTTTACCCGATCCCCATCAAAAATAAGCCTATACGCACTTTGAACGCGCTTTTGCTATGAATCATCAACAGTGACCAACATGCGTGCTGGCTTAAAACCATAAATAATAAGGATAATAAATACTAGTAGAGGAATCACAACACAACTGATTAATGGGCATCCTCAATACTTAAAACTCATTAGCCACTCATTATGCGGCCGAATATAATCCGTTAATTATTAACAGCTTTGTTTGTCTGTTTTTATTTCAACTGAGGTAAATACTATTAGTTCTAATTGCAATTTACTTATGTGAAAAAGCAAATATTCATTAAATAGAACTACTAACATTGAAATTTCCAATTATTTAATTAATATTTGCACTTTGAATTCAAAGAAAATGTTTTTAATTATATTTAACTTGTTACTAAAGATAACAAAAATAATAATACCTAAATAAACAATGGTTATCTCTGTTAATTCTCTGGCACTGAATCATTGATGATAATTTTGTAACATCCTTCCTGATAATAGCTAACAAAATAGTCCTAAAGTTAGACAGGACTGCAATAGGTAGGTAGGGACTACAACAGACAGGAACATTTTACATTCATCCAGTCCTTTACTAAAACAATGAAACAGGAAAAATTAAAATAACTTGGTAAATTGTCATAGGAAATGAATACTACTAGTGTTCTTAGATCAGTTTGCCGCAGCGCAATTAATTACAATTACCATAACTCACAGGTGTTTAATTGTTATAAGATTTCTACTGCAAACAATCTACATTATCCAGCATAAATAAAATATTAATCAGATGATTCCATAAACAGGTTAATAATACTAAAACTTTAATACTTGTTGTATGTCTTGAAAACACTTTTCAAGTTTTCAGAATTGTTTTCAATTCACTTTTACTAACTTGTAGGTATTTGGTTTGTTGTTATTTTCATTTCAATTCCTAATTTAATAAACAGAAATTAATTCACATTTTACTGAACAAAATTACAGTTAAAAATGTTTGTGAGATGAGCACAAGCATTTAAATGTATCACATTTTACTGAACAAATTTACATTTACAAATGTTTGTGTGATGAGCACAAGCATTTGTACCTAGATCATAGATGTTTATAAATGTAATTGAGTATGTTTATCCATTGTCACAGTACAAACTTGGTTTGGTTTGGGGCTAGATAATTGGTGTGATTGATGAAAGAGTTTAGGTAGGTATTAATTTAAACATCTCACAGTCAAATTGACCATAAAATAAAACATAAACTTGAGCCAAAATCAACTGAAAGTGTAAGATATTTATGATTGAAATTAACAGCTAGTCTGGAAGCCATAAACTTAGCAGGCTCATAAAACTAACTTCTTTTGTGCTCAAAATTATATTTCTCATGAAAATTTATGATCTATAAAAGATGGTAATTTACTTACCAACATGTGTTCAGTCAGTATTTTTGGGCATGGCAAAACATGTTAACAAACAGCTTTTAAAATTAAAAGATTGCAGTACTAGACAAGTCAGTCACAAACTTTATTCAAAATTAATTTTCAACCACTTATAATATTGTAAAATTTGACAACATTATTCACCAATTGATACAAATGAACCAAATCTTTTTAGTTGAATTTTTATTTAACTATTGCATCTTACAGCACAAAGTTGGTAAGGAAATGTACCTTATTGTCATTAGTTTTGTGTTTAATTTATAAGCCTGTGATAAAAGTACAGATTTATTTTGTTGAAGTTATTGAAGTCTACACATTAAAATGGTCGGAATTAAAAGAATTCCACCATAATTTATTATTATAATTCCCATACAGGAATGTGTACAGCTTAGCTTTTGATTCTAATAGAATAATTATATTTTTAGGATTCAATTGAAAGACTGTTGCTTTAAAGGAACACTTTGCCCTTGCTATCGTCTTGCCTAGTAGATTAGATTGGGTTAAATTATAATGGTCGGTATTCATTATCTATGTAGTTTTCCAAGCTGGTGGCTCTTCATGCACTCTAAACATGATCAATTTTCATTTGAATGAAATACTTAGTATGCTGCGTTAGCCTTGAAGATTGCCTAATAACTTTTGTAAAGCTATTCTTTCACAATAAGGTTGTGATGGTTATCTTTTGTAGAGCAGAAAGGAATTTAGTTAACATGTGTAGTATATTCAAATTATTATGTTACAGTTAAAAGTTTTAAGTTAGTCACTTACCTTTATCTGATTATAGCATTTATCATCCATCAATCCCGGATTGAATTTCATTAGTGACCTTAGATTTTTACAAGCAAAACATAATATGTAACCACTTGTTTATTAAAAACCTTGATCAAGCAGTAAATTACATTCGTACACAAATATAATTATACAAACAATTAGTGCTGGTACACTGTCAAGGATACATAATCAACTATGCCAGTAATACCAATTTAATTGATACCTACGTTATCTACAAAGATATGAGTGATCAGTCACTTACCTAAAGTCCAAACTAAGATTTCTTTGATGCGTAGGCGCCTGTGTGACCTTCGGGTCGCGATTTCCATGGACGGGTACATCTTCCAACATGCTCACACAGTGGCTTCGGTCGCACAACACACTATACCCATATCACAACAACCCACAGCAAATCAACGAGTAAATAACAACATTGCCAACATGGCGTCGAAAGAAACTGTATCAAATCGCGATCACCCCACGGAAAGATATTCACAAAACTATTACAAAATAAAACTATCTTAGTCTAGCACTTGTTCTACAAAATTATTGTAAAAGGCAGATTTGATATTGTAAAGTAGGTACCAGTTTTCTATTGTGTCCTACTAAAAATTAGCATACGGAACGCGTCAAATTTTAAGTGAAAACACAAAAAGATAAACACTGAAAACGATTTGTAATCTAATAATATGTGCAGGCGTAACAAAAGAAAGAAATTTCTCAAAACTAAAGAAATCGATGGTTCTTCGTCAGAAACGACATCTTCAATTTATTTTTTTTAAATGTCACTCAAACCACAACTCAAACAAAATTCCTACTAGTGAGTGCAGCATCGTTCACGTGATATATACCTACGTGATTATTTTTGGTGATTTTTTTGAACTCATATTTATTTAGTACTAGCTGTGCCCGCGACTTCTATACTATGGAATGGACTATAGGATATTTGGTATGTCTCATAATTCAGAAACATCGTGCTCTGCGCTGAAGCACGCTTTATCAAAAATGAACTTTTTATTTTGAATTTTAAACTCACAGCTTGTATTTACCAAAAGACAAACAGATCTAAAAGCGAGACTCTGTTTGGACTTCCATACGACATTTCATCCCCATACAGGTCAAAATTTTAAAAACGCTACAATTTTTCTCTTAGTACAAAGTTTAATTTCAAACCCTTCAAGCCTTTTTTTAAGTTTGAATATAAATATCTACCAAATTTCACAATAATCGGTTCAATAGTTTCGGCGTGAAATTGTAACGGACAAACAGACAGGGTCACTCTCGCATTATAATATTTAAGGATTTAATCCCCACAGGTGAATATTTCAAAAACACTTCACAAAGTTTTTATTTATTTCTTATCAAGTGCTTACAAAGTTTCATAGTTTTACCCTCGAAAATGATCAACTTCCATATAAACATTCTGCCCCTATTTCTACCCCTTCCTGCCTTTTATTTGCAATAAATGGTAGCTTATGTCCTTTCTGAAGCTCTAGTCTATCTTTGTACAAAATTTTACAATAATCAGTTCAGTAGTTTCGGCGTGAAAGCGAAACAGACAGACAGAGTTACTTTCGCATTTATATTTTAGTAAGAATTTAATATCATACTTTAAATCTCAGATCCATAAAGCATTAGTCATCATAATTAAGTTCATTTGACCATAAACAACAATACAATAGCTTTACTTACTTCGATCGAAAAGTTAATATTATTTTTCCTCTAGTGTTGCAAAGCTTGTCGTCGACTTTTCCTTTGCTTATTGTTCTGGATTAAGCTGATATTAATTTTCGCTTATTAAACTTCGTTAGTGTGGGGTTATTAAATAGTCCAATACAACATAATAAGGTTTCTCTTTCTTTACTTCTGTAGGCAAAAAGACTTTTTTTTAAACATTATTGTAGTTGTAAGGTTAAAAGTTAACAAATTAATGTTCTGTTCATGATTCATTTATTTTAACTTAATTAGGGAACAGAGACATATTGAATAGAACTAAAATGTATTAGGTCATTTTTGATAAATGTTAAAAATCATCACTTGATAACCAGGTGACGTGGCAATACACTGACATCACTAGTCACTACTGTACTGACAAACACTGACCTATGTTACACTAGACAGCTTTTGTATTTAATTACCGCCATTTTGGCGCTCTCTTTCAGTATCTACTTTGGGCCAGAACATTGAGTGGGTACCACTGATCAAATAATAGTGGGTACTCCCAGCCCCCAGGTAATAGATAATACACAGATTATTATGAGGACTACCAGGGCTAGCCTCCATTTTGAGATTATTTTTCTGGACAACTTTTAATTCGCGGTCGACTTAGTAGTGTAGTGCGCGAACCCCGCGAAGTCCGCGAACGCGTTCGCGGCCTTCGCGCGTGATTCGCCCACTAACTGGCCGCACTCAGAGACGTCACTTAACTTAATTCAACATACTCTATGATCCACTATTTGATCAGTGATCCACACTATTGTTAATTGACGTCTCCGAGTGCGGCAGTAAGTCTTGGAGCCGGCTGTAATTGTATAAACTTTAAGGAAAACACAGGAAATCAATAAGACAAATATTTAGTTTAGTACATATTTATAGTTAAGTAAATTATTTTGTGAACTTAAGCTAGCATTTGGAGATAAATGATTACATACAAATAAATTAGTAAGCTATGTAATATATTTTAAACAAACTTTTTATCTTGTATCAGCATCACCACATATTTCTTGCAGTATAGTGTGGTTACAAAATCATGCAAGTTTAAACATAGATTTAGGTTCTAGGTGAAGATTCCTGTGACTGTCGAGATGATGGGGGCCTTTTATGTACATTAGGTTTCCTCAGTCTGTGGTAGTTTGGCATTACTTTGCTCAAGAAATCGAGTTGGAGGAGCTGTGATGGCTGCTTCTCCAAGGCTTCTCTTATGTGGTGCTCGGAGCCCCAAATTATTGTGTTGTCAGTCAGTGTCTGCGGAGCTGTCAGATTGCATGATGCACCTAGAATGTTTAATGAATACAGCTTTTTATGAACTGATTATGCACTAGTATAATTATGAACTATTGTAATTTTTTTGTTTTTAGCAATTCCATGCAAGGTTTAATTGAAGATAAATAACACTTGAAAAAAATCATCGACCTCAGGTGGGATTGGAGGTCGATGATTTTTTTCAAGTGTTATTTATCTTTAATTATGAACTAGTTTCCCTAGGAGCTTTTTCTATTGAAGCATAGGCCTCCACTTGTCGTTTCCAAGATAATTGTAAATAGTATTTAACCAGACCAGTCTTGAGTTTTAAAAATAACCTTTAGCCCTAGTGGATATAAAATTGTGAAACTTATCCTGAGCCCTTCAAGTTATGAGTAAGACAAGAAATTCTTTAGAAGAAGACCATGTTTTTAACTCTTTAGTTTTAAATTAAAGTAGTAAAAAGGATTTTTACCAATAACACATCCACTTCCAACTTTAACATCTACACCAACAAAGGACCTGCATTCAAATAGATTGCTTTCCCCAATGTGACCAAACGGGGATTCTAACCGACAGCCCACTTCAAACACATTGTGGGCTCCAATGAACAAGGGTTTGGAGGGGACTTCTTGGTTGTCACTCTTTCTGTAAAATTTTAAATAACTCATATTACTAACATTTCTTTAGCTTTAAAGTAAAATTGTTTTATTTTCAACAAATTCAAACTAACATTTTCAAGGGTTCAAAAAGTAATAATAATATTCACACTATTTACGGTTTAAAAATGTATGTGCAAATAATCCAAAATTGCTTTTAAATCTATTTGATTCGATACTAAACCTAACATTTAAAAACAAAGTAATTACATACTTGTGTATTATGGTTGAGTATTCTTCAATAATACAATACTCAGCTATGATTATAGGACCACCTTCAGCAATGATAGTTACACGGGGATGAATAACTGTTCCTCCACCTATCGTTATGTCACCTTCGAGGGTACAATCTTCGCAGACTGTTGCCCCTGGTAATATTTTAATGCTGGAATTGAAGATTTTCAATTGAAGCAATATAGATTTTTTTTGTGTATACATTTGAGTAAACAACAGTATAGGAAAGTTGTTTTATTGCTTTTGTGGCTTACTCCGTCCGTTTGTAGCTATTTTCTGTAAGAAACTTAAGTTTTACTTACTTGTGAGACATGGTGAACAAAAAGCACACTAAATTATAGGTAATAAGCTGTTATTACAGTATGCTGCACTTATTTGGGGGTCACCTGTGACCAGTTAAATGCTCTATGCTGTGACCCTGTTCTCATGAATAAATAATTTCTTTCGATTCTTTGATTTTACCACTGATCAAATAAATAAGTGATTTTACAACAAATTAATTAGAGCTAAAATAAAAATATATGACGTCATTACGTCAATATGCTGTCAAAAGCTTTTACTTTTTTATCAAAATAAAAACTGAGTTTAGACAATTGAGCTGAGCGCCTGAGTTAGATGCAAAGATTAGGATAGAGTTAGACAAAGTGCTTAGCTTACTAGGCTCAATCGACTGTCATCGTTCGAAATCATAATCGTAAGCTCGCAGAATCTATATCTCTATATTCATATTGTGATGTCTGTACTGTGCCGTCTCTTTGTTTTAGGATATCTATGCTTAGAGAAAATCTAACCCAATTTTTTTTTATTTCACAAAAACTCCCTGTCTTGTAATGGTTACGCACGTGTTAATGGCGGAATAAATTGTTGAAACTCAGATTGGCTTTAAACAAAAAAGAAGAAGAAGATCTATCTATCTGCATTTTTTTTTTGACAACGAACGACTGACTGACAGCTGAGAGGACGTTCTGCTGTAGGACGTTAAAATAAAAGTTAGGTACTTTCATAGATATAGAATGTACAGCGAATCCTAAGTCTATGGGTACTTTAGCGCGCTGCAGCCTTACGTCAGTGCCTATTGAGATTTCTATGACAGCCAAATGTCAGCTCGACTTACTTTCGATGACGCCATGACAGATGTTTTCTACCCCTTTTATAGCTTCTTAAGCGTAGCCAGTATTGTTAATAAGATCTGTCAACTGGCTGAATGAATAAAATTTAATGATGTGAATGAATAAAATATTTTTTGTGAACGAGTAAAAAGTGTCGAAGCCCCATCCATAATAAGCACGATTTGATAACGTAATCTATCATATCTGCAAGGCTCGGATTATAATAAGCTGTATCCGGCCGATATTAGAACCTTTTTAAAAAACGACCTTAGGCTCGGTCTATACGCTGCTGGAATCCGTAAGCAACCACAAGAATCCCTTCAAAAACGACGGTTTTCAGTTTGACCCGTATGTTTGTATGTATGTATTTAAATCGCGGACAAACGTCCTTGATTTTCTCGCGTTTGGCTCATCCGCTTTTGATGCGGTTTTCAGAAAAGTATTTGTTACATTCTGAAGAAGGTTTTAGTATGCATATCATACTGCTGAGCTGATGATGGAGGCCACAGAACTCCTTAACATTTAGGAGTCAATAGATAATACTGCGATTTGTCTTCAGAACGTATTTCGTAGTGTATTAGGCAGAAGTGGCGCTTACGAGGTACCAGTCAGTTATTTTATTTACTGGGGGCGTAAACCAGTACACCCAGAAATAAGAAAAAAAAATGCTAGTTTTGTAATGAGGGTTTTCTGAAATGACGCTCACTAGGTGGCAGCTCTGAGACGTCAGGTCCAGAAACCTGTCACAAGTATCAGAGCCCCTATATTTGAAGTGTTGAAGTTTTGTATTTCTTAATTAAATACAATAAATATTTTATACGAATCGAAATCCCACCATGTTTTTCAGTTCCTATGTGCTTAAAAAACGGGAGGTCATGTTTCCTAAAGATAAAATACGTTTATTAAAACAATGCCTTGTAGCCATTCGTAGAGAACGTTTGATAATAGTCTTGTATGCAAAGGTTTCTTTAGTAAGGATGATTAGGTACGAGCTGCCGAAAGACTCAGTGGTAGAGATACATAATATTATTAAAGAAAAAAAAACTATTTAAAAACAAGCTTTCATTATTTGTTAATAAAATGAACTAAAAATTTAAAAATAAATTTACCTGATGAGAAAAATACCATTATATAGGTAGCATTTCAAAAAAATAAAAGCGTGTTACATTTTGATGGAACACTTAACAACATTTAGGTTATACACCATTATTTTTCTTCTGCAATTACAAACGGAACGAACTTTTTTCCCCAAATTTGTTGGAGATGCATATAGATGGAGACGCCAACCAAAAAACTCAGCAAGACGAATCAAACGAGCCCAAACCCAAACGCGATGGGGTTGCGTCGTTTAATTACCATTGAAAGACAAAGTACTCTTCAAGACGATTCAAACGAGCCCAAACTCGATGAGGTTGTTTCATTGTGAAGTTCCTATGGCCACCTTCCAGCTCCATCATCAGATCACCACCATTTCATCATAATATTGCATTGTCACGCGGTTTACACATGCATGCAAAATTTCAGCTCAATCGGTAACCGGGAAGTGGATCAAATTTAACTTACCAGATTTGATTACAGACAACGGGACAGGTGAAACTAAATAAAAGCTTGTAAAAAAAAATAGTTTCAGGTATCTTTCTTAATGTGTAATTAAACATAACATAAGTTCAAGTGCAAGTACGTAGCTAAACTTGTTTAGTATTCGCTATTGAGTGGGTTATCTATTTTTAAATGGACATCATTGAAGCTATCGCCTATTTAATTAGTTTTGTGTTTCTTAAATAATAGGGTTTGCCCGCAAAATAGAAGATTTGTCACTAAAATGTAGTCACCAAACAATATAAAATCAATTTCACAATAAATCACCAAAAATCATGGAGATATATTGTATATTATAATAAGTTTTTATTAAAATAGGTTTGTCCTAATAAGTATTAAATCAAACAAATTTAAAGAGATGACTAATAAATTATATATTAAATCACTAGAAAATTTCATAAAGTTTCAAAAAAATGTTGGGTTGTCGTCATCATCGTTTCAACCAAAATAGTCTACTACTTAACTGGACATATGCCTCTCCCAAGGATCTTAATATCCACACGTAGTAAAAATATATTTAGAGAAAATTTCTAGCAGAAATGTAAATAAAACACTTAATTAAAATCAAAATAATCAATATTTATTGTTAAAAACAATAATCACTGAATAATCAGCGCTGGTTTGGATTTTGAAGGTAGGTACGTTTATGTATGTATGTATGTAGAAATACCTTATTTAATTATAATAAACTTTGTTTTGTGCTTTTCCATGTTAGTAAGTAGATTTTGTCACTCACTTTTTACTTTTCCGAACCAAACTAAGCGTTATTGACATCTAAATCCAACTCGTGTTAGGTATAAACGTTACAACAGTAGAATAAGCCGCGCTCAAAAAAGGTTTTAATTTATTATTTTTAGTTTAATGGTTTATGTTTTAGATGTGTTATATTCATTTGTGGTAAATTCTAGTAAAAACATTTCTGTTCCGCCTTGTGCCTTCGTCTGTGCACTGTGTGTAGTGCCTTATATCATCGAATCATGGTTGATTTTACAAAAAGTTTTTAATGAACAGTACATACTTTTTTATAAGATTTAATACTCCTTGTATTTATTTTTTGTCAAAAGATATTCGGCGTGTCATTGGCGTCCGTCAAGTGTCAAGTCATTAAATTAAATTAAATTCTGAATTGAATTTCCACGAAATATATTTTAAATTACATTTAGTGCTCCTAAAGTGCATGCTCATACAAGTTGTATAAAGCTGTATAAAATTAAAACAGCAGAAAGAGTTCAAACTCTTGTTCATGCAGATATATGGACCAATCGTGTATTTCTTATTCTGAGGTTCTATGACATTCTGTGATGTACTTATGTGAGTCAATAAAATTGATTGGAACTATCTTTGACTTCTGGATCTGTTTGGTAATGCATGTTCCTTTTCGGC
Source organism: Anania fuscalis (assembly GCA_950371115.1). Taxonomy (NCBI): domain Eukaryota; kingdom Metazoa; phylum Arthropoda; class Insecta; order Lepidoptera; family Crambidae; genus Anania; species Anania fuscalis. Next base: position 4,504,302 of record OX493337.1, read on the forward strand.
TACAGCTACAAGAGAACGAGAAGATAATCTGAGACTATGAATCTGTATTTCTGGGACTGAACTAAGTGTATTTCTTATTTTGAAGTTCTTAAATATAAAATTTTCGTTTAACTACAGTTTTATTGTAAAGTACCCATTATTATTATTATTGCAGGTTCTGATAGCTACTATACAGCGCATACTACCTACCGACCGATTATAAAGTATCGATTAACGATTATCGATTAAAGTGCATCGATATCTCGTTTATGTCTAGATCTATGCGATATTATATAGCCTGTGGACATTTACGGTCATCAGACATCACATCACTATTAAGTATCTCACTCTGAGTTTTTTCTTTTCTTTTTTTTTGTTACTCGACGAAAAAGTTTCCAATCAATTGAAGTAAGTGACGTTTACTTTCTCCGATATTCCTACTCCGCTATCTTCTACGTAGTATTATTTGATCAGTGGCGCGCTGCGCGAAAATGGTTTTAGTGGGTTTTAGTTAGTTTTTGTTAATAATTTTGATCAGTTTTCCGTAAAAAATTGTACATTTATAAATAGAATCAACTTTAATTAATTAGATTTTTCCCTTAAAGTGTACAAGCTTCTTAAAATTTGAAGTAAGAAAGGTTATAATGGAAACTGAAAATAAACATTACCCTACTTTCTGTTTTCCTTTCAAACCATATTCTATTCAGGAAAAGTTTATGCAAGCACTTTATTTTACGATAGAAAATAATAAATCTGGTATTTTCGAAAGCCCGACTGGTACTGTAAGTAGGCTTTTCCCGTGTATTTGCTTGTGAGCATGCAACAATAATTCAGTTTTTGAAAAAAATTTACACCATCAACACTGTTTTCAGGGTAAATCATTGAGTATATGCTGTTCAGCATTGCAGTGGCTCAAGGATTACAATGGGAAACTTATTGCTGACTTAGAAACAGATATAAACAGTTTGAAACTGGATAATTTGTGTAGTAAAAGTGAGTAACATAATATTTGGTTACCTTATTAAATAAATAACACTTACTTATCATAAATGTCAGTATTTAACCAATTGGTTCATGACCGCTTCATGACACCATAACAATAACATTTGTACTGTATTTTTTTGCTAGGCTGAGTGTTTAATGAATATTAATCTCGAAACATCTGTATTGTCTAATATAATTTCTTTATGTATTCGTCTCTATTTTCTGTCTATTATAGCTACTGATGATTGGCTACAAGAAGAATATAATAAAATACAGAAAAATCAAACACTTTGTTCACTACAACTAAAGCTAGATAAAATTAAAAAGCGAAATGAACAATTACTTGAAATGAAGAAAAGAGTTCTAAAACAAAAACTGAGTGTTGGTCAAAACAAAGTTCCAGAATATTTCCAGAATCCTCAAAAGACTACTAAACAATTAGAGGACAATAAAGAGAATGTTCTAGAAGATAGTGCTAATGCAGAAGATGATGATTTAGTTCTAGAGTGTGATGAAAAAGATGATGATGAGTCTGAAACTGAAGAAATCTCTGATGGCGATGAACATCACAACATGAAGGTGATTGAAACATGACTATGTTTATATGAACATTCAAACAATTGCTTGAATGACTTAGGAACTTTTTCACAATGTATAGATAAGTTCTGCATTAGTTCTGAATAAGCTATATTTTTCTTATCTGAAGGATAAACACGATTTTTGACACAATTTTCAAGCACTTTAATCACAAATTACGTATAGTGGCGGCGCTTTTATCCTCTACATATTTTTATCTTATACATAACTTTATCCATACATTGTGAAACAGGCTCTTAGCATTAAAATTATGACTACAAGCTATGTCAAAGTGTATTGATATGATAATCTATACTAATATAAAGAGGAAAGATTTGTACCTATTTTTGTATGTTTGTAATGAATCGGCTCAAAAAGTACTGGGCCGATTTAAAACAATTCTTTCACCAATAGAATGCTACATTCTTCCAATTTGACATAGGTTACATTTCATTTTGAAAAAAATTAGGGATCCTTGGTAAAATTTGAACAATGTAACCGAAGGTGTAGAAAAATGAGTCTTAAAATGTCTTTCGTCGAATGCGCTGCCGAAACTATTAGCGATAATTGTCTACCCCGTGCGAAGTCGGGACGGGCTGCTAGTAAAACATATAGGATAAAGCTTTGTTTTCTCCATTTGAAAAATACCTCTCTTTGTATTATTATTATTATAAGTAATCCTTACAATATAATATTTATAATTACTTACAATAAAGACAGTGATGTTATATTTTTTAATGTAAACTGGTTCATATAAATATTTTTTCAGATTTACATTAGCAGCCGGACTCATAGCCAGCTATCACAGTTTGTCGGTGAAATCAAAAGAACTATATTCAAAGATGACACAAGAGTGGTCACTCTTGCTTCAAGGCAGCACTACTGTGTTAACCCTGATGTCACAAAGCTTAAGAATGTTAATTTGATCAATGAGAGGTATGGTAAATTTTGTGGTTTACTTGGTTATGAAGTGGCTACTAGTCACGCCTATATGTATGTATAACCTTTATAGGCGTGATAAAACATATATTTATATAAAAAGAATAGAATATAAAAAAATATTTGCTAATAACATGGTTATTACAAGTTGCTACAAAATTAAAATAGGTCCTCATGTTTAACCTACATGTTATGCAAATATCATTATAAGTAAAAAATAAAATAATTATAAATTAAAGTTAAAAAGGAAATGCTGCTTGTTACATTGAGAACGGACAATTCAACAAACTGTTTGTACAGTACCCGGCACCTGGGTAAAAGAGTGGGGATGGCTTTGCGCATCTAAGGCCGTTTTCTGATTTGTCAGCGCAGCAGCGGCGCGACATCAGCATGCTCGGTATACGCGGTACAGAAATCTTTCCGAGCTCCTATATTTCAATGGAGCGTTCCTGATTGGCTCGGTATGCGCGGGAGCGGCGCGGCACAGATTCCATACTTTCTGTACCGCGTATACCGAGCATGCTGAAGTCGCGCCGCTGCTGTGCCGACAAATCAGAAAACGGCCTTGGAATCATCATATCAGAGACGCGTGTCCGCGGAGCTAACAACCAATCATCGGTCGGCGGTGAAGCCGTGTCGCGCGACTAGCCAATCACGTAATCGTAATGGTCTTCTTCGCATCTTTTGCCCAGTAGCGCTCAACATCGGTGCCGCTAGTAGAATAGATAAATAAAGTAGATATGCACCAGACAACACACTAATTGTCTTAGTCTCGAAGTATATTATGAAGTTTTGGCAGAGAAATTTGCCAAGGGCGTCGCCCAGCCAGTGGCGAGCTTTGGTTTTATCCCGAGGTAGGCAATAGATACTTAAGAATTTCTTGATGAAAATCAGTGGTTTTCATCAATGACACACATTTGTAAGTACCTACAGCCTACCTCATTTCATTTATCAGGTAGGCACTGCCTAATTGCCTATATGCATCGCATGCCCCTGCGCCCAGCAAACTAAGAACCGATCCAATGTAGAAAAGTTTATCTTCCAAATTGATCCGTACCAAAAATCGAACCTGGAACCTTACCATTCTAGGTGAATTACCGCGCCACAATGTAAATTGGGTCATCAAACTAAAAGAGGAACTAAATGTGGCCCAAGACATAAGATTGTCATTGCGCAGTATATTTTATAGTAGGCAGAACTTTAATTAATACATTTTTAACACATTTCGCCTTATTTTACAATTTTAAATTCAACAACCTTGAAATCTTGACTATTCTTTTGTACTCAACTATAGACTTCTTTTGTCTTCAGATGCCTTGACATGCAAAAATCAAAAACTAAATCAACTTCCGTCGGAGACGACGGCAAGGTGTTAAAGAGGACGAAAACTAAATCATGCACTAGTTGTCCTTATTACAATCAGACTAACATCACTCGGTTGAAGGAGAGAATCTTGACTGACATCATGGATATGGAGGACTTGGTGAAATGCGGGAAAGAGCTGAAGGCGTGTCCATATTATGCTAGTCGAGCAGCTTTGGATGATGCTGAGGTAATTATAAAGTTGTACTAATGGTTTGCAATTCGCTTATATTTTTAATTTCCTAAGAAAATTCCATCTAAGTAATTAGTATTAGCGGCATCGATGTTGACCGCCCGAAGGTTGTCTGAAAGGGATCGCATTCGGGGATAAGACCACCTCATTGTAGATAAATGTCTTATTTACATTAAACCTTTATGGATTTACTACAAAAAAGATAGACTAGGTTTAAACCATGTCTAAAGAATAGCCAACCAATTTGAAATGTTGATACATCAGACATATTATTAGCAAACATTTTCAATTGGTTGTTTAATCTTTAGACAGTGTTTATACCTAGCCTATCTTTTTAGTAAGACCATTATGGCCTTACTACAAAAAGATAGACTAGTGTTGAACACTTGTCTAAAGATAAGTCAACCAATTTGAAATGTTTCTTAATAATATGTCTTGAATGTTTGATGTGTCAACGTTTCAAATTGGTTGACTAATCTTTAGACAAGTGTTCAACACTAGTTTTTCTTTTTGTAGTAAGGCCATTAATGTTTAACGTGCAATAAATAAAGTCTATCCATCTATCAAGTGACAAACACGTCTGATCATCTGTCATTTAGAGCTGCACAATTTAAACGGTCTTATTGCTAGAACTAATATCTTCCAGACAACCATTAGATAGACAACAGTTAAATAAAATTTAAACTATTTTCTCATAAATAAATTACAGGTAGCATTAGTAAGTCATGCTGACATAGTCAGCTCGGGCGCTAGGTCCGGAATGTGCCTAAAACTGAAAGACAATGTCCTAATAATGGACGAAGCGCACGGTCTGGCTGCGGCCTTAGAGAACGCGCACTGTTCGCCAGTGTCGGTTATCTATCTATGAAATAAAATTTAAATTTCTAAGTTTTCTAATAAATAAATTACAGGTAGCATTAGTAAGTCATGCTGGCATAGTCAGCTCGGGCGCTAGGTCCGGAATGTGCCTAAAACTGAAAGACAATGTTCTAATAATGGACGAAGCGCACGGTCTGGCCGCGGCCTTAGAGAACGCGCACTGTTCGCCAGTGTCGGTTATCTATCTATGAAATAAAATTTAAATTTCTAAGTTTTCTAATAAATAAATTACAGGTAGCATTAGTAAGTCATGCTGGCATAGTCAGCTCGGGCGCTAGGTCCGGAATGTGCCTAAAACTGAAAGACAATGTTCTAATAATGGACGAAGCGCACGGTCTGGCTGCGGCCTTAGAGAACGCGCACTGTTCGCCAGTGTCGGTTATCTATCTATGAAATAAAATTTAAATTTCTAAGTTTTCTAATAAATAAATTACAGGTAGCATTAGTAAGTCATGCTGGCATAGTCAGCTCGGGCGCTAGGTCCGGAATGTGCCTAAAACTGAAAGACAATGTTCTAATAATGGACGAAGCGCACGGTCTGGCTGCGGCCTTAGAGAACGCGCACTGTTCGCCAGTGTCGGTTATCTATCTATGAAATAAAATTTAAATTTCTAAGTTTTCTAATAAATAAATTACAGGTAGCATTAGTAAGTCATGCTGGCATAGTCAGCTCGGGCGCTAGGTCCGGAATGTGCCTAAAACTGAAAGACAATGTTCTAATAATGGACGAAGCGCACGGTCTGGCCGCGGCCTTAGAGAACGCGCACTGCGCGCCAGTGTCGGCTAAACATATGTCTGCAGTTAGAACGTACCTGCAGTTGTATATAAATAGGTACAGAGCGAGGCTGTCTAGCAAGAACTTGTTGACGTTAAACCAACTTAATTATGTAGTTGGGAAAATGCTTGGTAAGTTTTTTTTTTTTTAATTTCTTGCATTCAATCTTTATTATACTTGGTATACTTCTACAAGCAAAATCAGGCCAATTGTGTGTTCTACCTAAAACCAATTAATGAACAAGACTTCTTCTTCGCTTTGACAGCGAGAAAAATACACTTGAGGAATTTCATCTTGTCACGTGACGTCCTCGGTAGCTTAGTTGGTAAAGCACTCGCCCGGCATGCGATGGGACGTGGGTTCGAGTCCCACCTGAGGTCGATGATTTTTTTCAAGTGTTATTTATCTTCAATTAAGACATCTTCTATCAATTGTTTAATTCATTATCATCATCATTATCTTTATAATAAACCTATGTCAATCTACTGTTGGACCTATGTCCAACTAGTCTATGACTCAAGCTTAAGAAAGAGCTTGCTTATGCTTTGAGCTACATTCTTCTAGGAACTTCTTTTCAAAGCTATTGCCCGCGACTTCGCTCGCGTGGTTTTTAGATTATTAAATATATCCCAAAGGAACATTTAACCGGGATTAAAAGTAGATATCCTATATGTTAATCCAGATCATATTCTATGTGTGTGAAAAATTCCATCCAAATACGTTCAGTAGTTTTTGCGTGAAATAGTAAACATTCATGCTAACAAATTTTCGCATTCATAATGTTCGTAGGATATAAATGCTCTTAAAAGTATGTAATGTTACATATATTTTTCAGGTATGATAACAATAACAAATCAAAGCGAAAAAGTACAAGACACCCCAACAATATTTACCTTAGAAGACTTTGTCATAAAATCAGAAATCGACCATCTAAATTTGACACCCCTGATAGAGTTATGTAGAAAAACAAGGTTGGCACCTAAACTACACGGTTTTTCTATGAGGTACACTCCACAAATGTTGCAAGAAGAGTTGAAGAAAGCCGCGCCAGCCAAGAAGAGTTCTTTGGAGAGTTTCTTGCAGAACATTTCAAAGAAAAAAGATGGAAATATCGATAATAATACTGAAGAAAAGGAACCAGAACCAATTCCTGAAGTTCAGGTAAAGCCAGGTTATATGTATGTTCAGTTCAGTTAGACTTGCGTTGCGTGATATTTCGCAGGAAATTAAACATTAATATACAGGGTTATTTGAAAAAAATCAACAACCTCGCACGACTAGATCTGAGACTAGATAGCTAACATCATATACAACAACATTTGTTCTACGACTTCTGATAATTTGACACATTTTACTTTCATACAAAAATAAATATCAACTTAATTTTACGTCTGAATGTTCTAATCTCTATGCGCATAGAGATTAGAACATTCAGATAGCGCGCTCCATCTTTTCGTAGTGAATGGAACATAGACGTACAAATGTCACCACAGAGTACAATAAAAGCTTGGAAAATCATTTTTAATGAATGTATTGAGTTATGATAAAACTGGTAGAACAAATGTTGGTGTTTATGATGTTAGCTATCTAGTCGTGCGAGGTTGTTGTTTTTTTTTTTTAAATAACCCTGTAAAAAAACAAAGCCGTGTTTGTTAAAACACTTATAACTCGAGAACGGCTATACACTAACTAACTATATATTGTCATGGTTTATAATTTGTTGGATTTGTCTCCACCCCGAATAGCAGAATAAATAATAAAAACATTGGAAAAGCTGACGAAAAAAATATTACTGTTATAGGCGGTACGAAGTTGGCCGGGTCAGCTAGTTTAAAATAATTAAAACATGAGTTTAAAATTTTAAAACCTCTAGTTAGTCTAAAACCTCACCACATATCACCATGGGGGAGGGGGGAGTTAAAAAGTTGGTAAAAAACATCACGTCGTGATTAATGGACGACGCAAGGAAAACAAAAGCCCGTGCACAAACCATATATTTATAATATAGACGACCTCCGTAGCAGAGAGGCGAGCACGCCGGACTATATATGGCGCCGCCATCTCTGAGATTCCGGGTTCGATCCGCGGTTGGTTCAATGAAGAAACGGACTTTTCTATATTGTCTCGGGTCTGGGTGTTGTGTTACCGTCGTTTTTTCTGATTTCTATAACACAAGTTACTACTTACCTTAGGATCAGAACAATGTATGTGATGTCAAATATTTATTAATTATTTATTTATATAAATTGTCTGCCTCTATCCTTTTTTTAGGGTTCCGTACCCAAAGGGTAAAACGGGACCCTATTACTAAGGCTCCGCTGTCCGTCTGTCACCAGGCTGTATCTCATGAACCGTGATAGTTAAGAGAGTTGAAATTATCACAGATGATGTATTTCTGTTGCCGCTATAACAACAAATACTAAAAAACAGAATACAATAAATATTTAAGGGGGCTCCCCAGTGGCGGGCATTATTTTTATTTGGAGGTAGGCAGTAGATACTTCTTAAGTATTTTATTGATCAAAATCAAAGTGGTTTTCATTAAGAGTGTATTGCACGAAATTGTGAAAATTAAGGTATTTTTATATCACTTTTTCTAGACGCTGAATTAATTAAATACATTAAAACCACCTTTGTAGGCTAGCCTGATCCTGGATCTAGGTCGCCGCCTTGTTGAAATTTAGAAAAAATACCTTTAAAATAAAAAAAATACCCATGAAAGGTAATAACTTCTAAAATCTTTTTTTTTCGATTACTTTATCAATTTTACGCATTAAACACTCACACGAAAATGTTTGTATTGCAATTCCGCAGACCGCCCCCTTCTTAAAATTTAGTATAAATATAAAAAATATGAATATTTTAAGATTTCTTAATTTAAAACACAAACGCCTGATATATTTTAAAAGGAAACATTGCTCTTATTAATTTACTAGGCGCACTTAATTAAATGGTGCGATGCGTATTTTCAATAAATTCCTTGGTGAGGTCATGCACATGATACACAGATATTATTTCAAGCCAGCCTGCCAGCTGATGATCATCCCCGAATTCTTCCCCGATATCCCCAACTAAAGACAGCCGTGTTACAAATCTATACTTTGCAGTACATTTTAGTGTTTTTGCTGTCTTTCAACTCAAATGTCAAGTCTTATCCCGTACAGAGTAGTGCAAACGCAGAGCATGCAAACCAATAGGTATCAAGCTAATACATAAGAGTCTATGATAATTATGGATGTCATCAATAATGTAAAATAATAATAAAAATTGTAAATTCAATGTTTTGTTTACTTTTTCGTCAGCTGTGAGATTTATTATAAGCAAACGGTGCATATTTTTATTTCGGGCTAATTTAAAATGTTATACCTAATACCTACTTGGAAAATAGATTTTTCTCAAGTAGGTATTATAAAATTTTGGTGGTCCCGATCAGATGGGACCCGAACCCTGGACCATTGCATACCGGGTTAGTGCTTCTCCACCTAAGCTACTGAGACGTTAGCAGAGTTGTCAAATTTTTCATGTGCCAAAAGAATATTTTTTTTTTTAAAGATTTTCTGATCTTAATCAAAACTTAAATTTTATTTTTATTTAATTTTTGTTACAGTCTCAGTCATTTTCTAACATTCACTTATAATCACCATTCACAAGAGCCCAAAAACGCTGTATCGGCTGCCTAGGTGTTGATTACCTTACCATATACTTTCAATATCATTGAAATAACACGGTACCAAATTTCAAATCGATGTGGAAGGTGGTCAGGTCCTCTCATCAACTACTAAAGAGCTGATGATCTTCAATCAAACGGCTGATTAGGTCATAGTTACATTACCTACCATAAACTTTCAATATCATTGAAGTAACACGGTACAAAATTTCGAATCGATCGGACGTAAGAAAATTAGTCAGATCCCCGCAGCAACTAGAAAAGAGCTGATGCTGTTTAAATGGCTAAAAAGATTTTCATGAAACATGGCTAAGAATACTTAGGATAATAATCATTATGGGTTGTTCTCAAAAAAGTGGCACTGTAACCTGTCGGATGGATTTCAGTAAAAATGCATAATTGTATGTAAACCTATTACGTTATTTAGTGTAAATATTGGCTTCAAGAGACTTTTTAAACAAAGGCTGAGGATTATTAAGTAAAGGGGGTTGATCTATTTTCAGCAAAATAAAATTGTAACATCGGTTTTTCAATAACTTGTCGTGTCCAAACACTACTAGCCACACTTTGATGTTCTGTAAAATATTACGTTATTTGAATATGCGCTGAAAACCATTTAAATATTAATCAGTATACAAACCAAATAAACTTGACATAATCGTCACTTGAAATAAAAACGTAATATTATAGTAATAGATGTTTTAATTATGTCCAGATAAATTTTATCTTTAACCTGCCGCTAACACTCTTGCGCCTCATACAGATACTACAATATACATGACCTGCACCCCTCGCGTAAAATGTACAGACAGTAGTCGGTGATCCGCCGGGAAAACAATTTTTGTGGAAATTGGTGTTGTTTTTGTACAAATTACGTCGAAGCACGACAATCTGATCTTGTAACGGGTATGTGATCTTTGGGCCAGCAGTCATTTTGATGTCATCCTCATTCAAATGACTGCTGGCCCAAGGTGGAGGCGAGTAACCCAGGATAGACCTCAGTGGAAACTATTAAAGGGGGCCTATGTCAAGAGGTACACTGAGATTAGATATATTTTATAAGCTAAGTTACCAACAATGTGTATGTTATCTCTAATACCAGCTTTATTATTATTATGTGATCTTTAATCTGACCTCTTTATTATTATTTGTTCCCAATATGTTTGCGACCTGCGAATAATAATCTTAAAATATGTAACGGCAGTACATTTATATACCTATAAACGTAGCCATTTCGTTGTTATCACACCATAACCTTTACTGTCTGATTATCCTGCCACTCTTTACCCTGTTCTGAAAGCAGGTTAATGAGATTGAACCTCCACAGCTGAACATAGGGCTCCCACAGTGAATTCCAGATCGGCTGGTTGGAACCAACTTATATGGACCACTAGGAATAGCTTTCGTGCTCTGCTACTCCACTCGGACCGACATGGTGGCGTTTTTATATAAACACTTCAGCACCTCGATGTACCTATAGTTAATATTGCGCAGTTGGAGACTGTAGTACTGCCCAAGTCTCGATCGAAGCGAAGGGCTTGTCATAGTCCACAGACTTTTCTGTCTTCTGTATAACTTGTCGCAGCGTATGGAGGGGGTCTAAAGCCTTTTTGGACTACTAAAACTACGTGCGAGACGATTCGTAATGATCCTCGAAAACAATTTGTAGATATTGCTCAGAAGCGAGATTGGTCTGTTATTTTTCAGCAAGGTGTTATCCCCTTTCTTAAGGAAGAGCACCACCGTACATCTGTTTCATGCTTCCGGCGTTATCTCCTCGAGCAAGACGGAGCTGAAGAGTTTCTAATGGACTTTCAGTATCTGTGTTGTATTGAATCACTGAGGTAATTCCACCGTCACCCGGCGTCTCTTTTGTTCCTACGCTGTTTGTGCATGTCAGGTTGGTAATAAAAAGCTGATTTTGCATGGTTAACTGTTTTTTTTTCTACTTACCAGTTCAATGTTCTTTAACTTAGTACCGTTTCTCATTAACCTGTACAAAAGCTCTTTAACCTGTGAGGCAAAAATTTTAAAAGGCTGTATTTTCCATACTTATGTCTAAACTCCGTTCCCTTCAACTAATTATGAACACAAAGTATACATTAATTCGATTAACATTCACAAAACTCCATATTTGACACATTTTTAAAAATCGTTAAAATAATTCAAGCGCTGCCACTTTTTGGAGAACGATCCTTATCTATGACACAAAAACTAAACGAGAACCGGTTCATCCGTTTGAGAGCTACGATACCACAGACAGATACACAGACAGACACGTTAAAGTTATAATACCCCTCTCTTTTGCATCGGGTTCTAAAAACGCTGGCTCCGACAGCTTCTCGCTGTCAAAGCCAGCGTTTTTGACACTTAAAGATTACGTCTGCTCTGCAAACGTTTCGGTAGCTTAGTTGGAAAAGCACTCGCCCGGTATGCGATGATCGTGGGTTCGGGTCCCAACCCTTACACACACACTTACACACCCCAATTCTCAATTTGGTTGCAATTTAAGTATTACTGGAGAAAATAAAAATGGTTTTCATTACTACTTTTACATGGTGTGCAAAATTAAAATTTGAGAGTTGTAGAAATCCTCAAAGCAGCAAAGAACTGACATACAATCACGAGTAAGATTATGTCTATCTATAGGTATGGGAGTAGGTGCCCTCAAGTATGTCAATAATCCTCTTGATATACCCTGCATATCGGAAAATCTTTAATGCTAAATGTCATGCTAAAGTATGTGAACTCTGGGAGCTGGCCAAAGAGAAAGTCATAGAGGAAATAGCAAAAAAAGGGAGCAGAGAAAAATTTGAGTGGCTATTAAAAATGGTGACGGAATGCATGTGGCGTACCGATGATAACAGTTGTAGCCTCTTACTCCATCATGCATTGTTGGAGTAAGAGGTCGTATAGAAAAACATAAATAACTTTATCAGGAGCTGCAATTATCATTGGCTACAGAAAAAGCTCTCTACATTTGCTGATAAAAATGAATAGTGTATGGTATGCGCGTCAGCTTAGAATTGCAATCTTGAAGTACCTGAGCATGTGTGCTATAAAAATTACTATGGATCATCTAGCGGTACGAAGTCAACTGCCATAGTAGAAGGCTTCAAAAGTACATTAAAAACTAATTACATACTCATAGCTGTGGTCATTAGTTAGTATGCCTCTGAATAATAAGGTTATCCCTGTCAATGATTACTCAAAATTAATTTAGAACAATAAAAATAGTGTACTCTTTCATTTAGATCGCATATGTTCAATTAAACTGGTCTGTGTTTCACATTCCTTACCTAAATACCTTTTATGCAATTTAAAACTTAGGTTTGCTTTGCAATAAAAACAATGTTTCGTTAATTAATAATAAAGTTTGTAAATATTATTTAGAACAAAAGTTTAGGTAGGTATTTATAAACTAATATTGGCTTCAAGAGACTTTTTAAACAAAGGCTGAGGATTATTAAGTAAAGGGGGTTGATCTATTTTCAGCAAAATAAAATTGTAACATCGGTTTTTCAATAACTTGTCGTGTCCAAACACTACTAGCCACACTTTGATGTTCTGTAAAATATTACGTTATTTGAATATGCGCTGAAAACCATTTAAATATTAATCAGTATACAAACCAAATAAACTTGACATAATCGTCACTTGAAATAAAAACGTAATATTATAGTAATAGATGTTTTAATTATGTCCAGATAAATTTTATCTTTAACCTGCCGCTAACACTCTTGCGCCTCATACAGATACTACAATATACATGACCTGCACCCCTCGCGTAAAATGTACAGACAGTAGTCGGTGATCCGCCGGGAAAACAATTTTTGTGGAAATTGGTGTTGTTTTTGTACAAATTACGTCGAAGCACGACAATCTGATCTTGTAACGGGTATGTGATCTTTGGGCCAGCAGTCATTTTGATGTCATCCTCATTCAAATGACTGCTGGCCCAAGGTGGAGGCGAGTAACCCAGGATAGACCTCAGTGGAAACTATTAAAGGGGGCCTATGTCAAGAGGTACACTGAGATTAGATATATTTTATAAGCTAAGTTACCAACAATGTGTATGTTATCTCTAATACCAGCTTTATTATTATTATGTGATCTTTAATCTGACCTCTTTATTATTATTTGTTCCCAATATGTTTGCGACCTGCGAATAATAATCTTAAAATATGTAACGGCAGTACATTTATATACCTATAAACGTAGCCATTTCGTTGTTATCACACCATAACCTTTACTGTCTGATTATCCTGCCACTCTTTACCCTGTTCTGAAAGCAGGTTAATGAGATTGAACCTCCACAGCTGAACATAGGGCTCCCACAGTGAATTCCAGATCGGCTGGTTGGAACCAACTTATATGGACCACTAGGAATAGCTTTCGTGCTCTGCTACTCCACTCGGACCGACATGGTGGCGTTTTTATATAAACACTTCAGCACCTCGATGTACCTATAGTTAATATTGCGCAGTTGGAGACTGTAGTACTGCCCAAGTCTCGATCGAAGCGAAGGGCTTGTCATAGTCCACAGACTTTTCTGTCTTCTGTATAACTTGTCGCAGCGTATGGAGGGGGTCTAAAGCCTTTTTGGACTACTAAAACTACGTGCGAGACGATTCGTAATGATCCTCGAAAACAATTTGTAGATATTGCTCAGAAGCGAGATTGGTCTGTTATTTTTCAGCAAGGTGTTATCCCCTTTCTTGAAGAAGAGCACCACCGTACATCTGTTTCATGCTTCCGGCGTTATCTCCTCGAGCAAGACGGAGCTGAAGAGTTTCTAATGGACTTTCAGTATCTGTGTTGTATTGAATCACTGAGGTAATTCCACCGTCACCCGGCGTCTCTTTTGTTCCTACGCTGTTTGTGCATGTCAGGTTGGTAATAAAAAGCTGATTTTGCATGGTTAACTGTTTTTTTTTCTACTTACCAGTTCAATGTTCTTTAACTTAGTACCGTTTCTCATTAACCTGTACAAAAGCTCTTTAACCTGTGAGGCAAAAATTTTAAAAGGCTGTATTTTCCATACTTATGTCTAAACTCCGTTCCCTTCAACTAATTATGAACACAAAGTATACATTAATTCGATTAACATTCACAAAACTCCATATTTGACACATTTTTAAAAATCGTTAAAATAATTCAAGCGGTGCCACTTTTTGGAGAACGATCCTTATCTATGACACAAAAACTAAACGAGAACCGGTTCATCCGTTTGAGAGCTACGATACCACAGACAGATACACAGACAGACACGTTAAAGTTATAATACCCCTCTCTTTTGCATCGGGTTCTAAAAACGCTGGCTCCGACAGCTTCTCGCTGTCAGAGCCAGCGTTTTTGACACTTAAAGATTACGTCTGCTCTGCAAACGTTTCGGTAGCTTAGTTGGAAAAGCACTCGCCCGGTATGCGATGATCGTGGGTTCGGGTCCCAACCCTTACACACACACTTACACACCCCAATTCTCAATTTGGTTGCAATTTAAGTATTACTGGAGAAAATAAAAATGGTTTTCATTACTACTTTTACATGGTGTGCAAAATTAAAATTTGAGAGTTGTAGAAATCCTCAAAGCAGCAAAGAACTGACATACAATCACGAGTAAGATTATGTCTATCTATAGGTATGGGAGTAGGTGCCCTCAAGTATGTCAATAATCCTCTTGATATACCCTGCATATCGGAAAATCTTTAATGCTAAATGTCATGCTAAAGTATGTGAACTCTGGGAGCTGGCCAAAGAGAAAGTCATAGAGGAAATAGCAAAAAAAGGGAGCAGAGAAAAATTTGAGTGGCTATTAAAAATGGTGACGGAATGCATGTGGCGTACCGATGATAACAGTTGTAGCCTCTTACTCCATCATGCATTGTTGGAGTAAGAGGTCGTATAGAAAAACATAAATAACTTTATCAGGAGCTGCAATTATCATTGGCTACAGAAAAAGCTCTCTACATTTGCTGATAAAAATGAATAGTGTATGGTATGCGCGTCAGCTTAGAATTGCAATCTTGAAGTACCTGAGCATGTGTGCTATAAAAATTACTCTGGATTATCTAGCGGTACGAAGTCAACTGCCATAGTAGAAGGCTTCAAAAGTACATTAAAAACTAATTACATACTCATAGCTGTGGTCATTAGTTAGTATGCCTCTGAATAATAAGGTTATCCCTGTCAATGATTACTCAAAATTAATTTAGAACAATAAAAATAGTGTACTCTTTCATTTAGATCGCATATGTTCAATTAAACTGGTCTGTGTTTCACATTCCTTACCTAAATACCTTTTATGCAATTTAAAACTTAGGTTTGCTTTGCAATAAAAACAATGTTTCGTTAATTAATAATAAAGTTTGTAAATATTATTTAGAACAAAAGTTTAGGTAGGTATTTATAAACTAAATATTATGTATGATCTTAAATAGTATTTACTTCTTTACTGTTTACTCTGTCGTTCAGCCTACTCTGTAAAGTTATTTTTCTATGTGTGAGTGTTCACGTACGGGCCCGATCGGCTCTCTCCGAAGTTTTTCGTTTG
The DNA here is from genome assembly GCA_950371115.1 of Anania fuscalis. NCBI lineage: Eukaryota > Metazoa > Arthropoda > Insecta > Lepidoptera > Crambidae > Anania > Anania fuscalis. Next base: position 4,520,209 of record OX493337.1, read on the forward strand.
AACGGCACCCCCTTAATGACACACATTCGTAAGTAGCTACTGCCTACCTCATTTCGTTTACCAGGTAGGAGCACTGCCTAATTTGCCTATATGCACCGCACGCTCCTGGGGCTCCCATACAACAAACGTGTTTTTTTTATAGATTATGGTACGGAACCCTTCGTGCGCGAGTCCGCCTCGCACTTGGCCGGTTTTTGTTATTATATAAAACAGAGTTAAGTTTATTGCGTTGATTTATAATATCATTGCATTGCATGTTGTATTATTTCAGGCTCCGTCAGAAACATCGCCTGGTACAGGCTTGTACGCTATTCTGGACTTCTTACAAATGCTATGCGAACGCTCTGAGAATGGAAGAGTATTGGTGCAAAAGGGGGTATATATGAGCGGCAACCTGAAGTACCTATTATTGAACCCTGCGGAACACTTTGTCGACGTTGTGAAGCAGTGTCGATCTGTAAGTATTAATACATAGTTTTGTCTTCATAGCGTCTTGTCCAGTTTTAGTTTACATATTTGTATTCAAATTCAAATTCATTTATTTACATGAAACACGTACCGTGTTTCATGTAAATAAATGTTATAAGGTGTTACATTTAAATATTATGTTCAAACATGTTTCGCTAACTTACTAGCATGCAAATGTCAAATGAGAAAAATAATAATAAAATAAATATGTTAATAAGTAATTTAAATCATGTCAAATATTAAGCACAATATTACATTATTAAAATAAAATATAGACCATGATATAATATGCACATGATAGTGAGTACATTTGTTTTAAAGGTAGTTTTATTAGACCCTTAAATACTGCCTCACGAAGTCACTACTGTTGCAATTCTGTATTTAGAAGTCTAGCCATATTATTAAAAACCTCTATCAATGTATGGAAATTCAAGATTTTCTATTAGTATTGCATAATGAATGAACATCGAAATCCGTTAATGTCTGTGATAAATAAAATATGACCAGGGTTTTCAAAGTCAGCTGTCGTCCGTGGGGGACAAATTTAATGTTGCAGTTGACATGCTGGTTCTTTGGGACTAACTTATCATATTTTCCAATTTTTTTTCACTAAAGTTATTTTTGGCTACATCGAGCTGTTTTCGCAGTTGTCTGGGTTTAATAGGGGATGTAGGGCTCGTGATATAAGTAACCCTGCAAAAACAGCAGAACCTCAATCAAGTTATATCTTCTCTATTTTAAAGGTGATAGTAGCTGGTGGAACCATGGAACCCATATCAGAATTCCTACGACTCCTGACTGGCGACTCCAAACAAACTGATGACGTCAAGATAGTCAAATGCGACCACGTGGTTTCGCCGGACAACGTCATAGCCATTTGTATGTCGAAAGGACCCACAAACGTCGGTTTAAACTTTTCGTATGAACGCCGGGGAACGGGGGACCTTGTAAGTTTAATATACATTTTCTCATAATTTTAATATGGTCTAGTGGTTCTTGCTTCGGACTTCGAAGCCAGTAGTCGCAGGTTCGAATCCCGCAAGGGGCTAATAAATGTATTTAATACGTTTATCCATTGCTTAGTCCCCATACTACAAGCCTGCCTGGCTTATTTAGGGCTACATAAATTGGTGTGATTGTAGAAACACTTTATTTCATTTACCCTAGATTTGGTTTTATTTTAAATCTACAGCTATCGTCTGATAATAACCTAGTTTCTTGTACTGCTTCTTCTCGGTACTAATCCACAATTTTTGTATTATACTAATCCACAGTAAATGTTAAAAATTGAGCCGTGTAAAAGTGCCATTAATTCAATGGCTTATTTATTGAAATTAAAATAAATAACGTACATTACTTAATAGCGAAATATCTCCAACAGTTGAACGAAGTCGGTCGCATCCTGCGTAACGTTTGCAACGTGGTCCCGGGGGGCGTAGTATGTTTCCTGCCCTCGTACTCGTACGAGCAGAGTGTCTACGACCATTTGAAGAAGACTGCTGCTATTGACGCGATTTGCAAGAAGAAAGCTGTGTTCAGAGAGCCGAAATCTGCCGCCGACGTCGATCAGGTAAGACTTGTTTAAAACATTTGCTGGCGATAATAGTGATTTTGACAAATTTTCAGAGCTGTTTTAATTTTATAGATAGACCCGAATTATTTAAAAAACATATTTCAATTCTTTAATTATTAGTTTTAACTGAAAAATCAAGTCTAATTAGTTTAGTGTTAAAAGTTCGTGCCTAAACGTTCCAAGGTGTAACGTGATCTTGATGACGGACGACACGATGTGATAAATAAATAAACTGCTGTAAAAGATTTGAAAGCTTGACTTTCGGTGTTTCTCATTCCGCGACGTCGCCTGGCGTAATGCGCTCCGTTCAGCGTTTTAAATTAATTTATTACGCATATTGTGTAAACTTATAAAATATGATTTTTGGCATTCTAATATTCCCTGCTATGGTAAAAACAACATTCTATATTTCCGTGTCATGTCAACATCCCTAATCCCTATTGTAATCAATTTATTTAGGGCGTCTTTTAATGATTAGTATTGCTGCTAGGCTTCTATGTGAATACGGTTTCGGTGCGGACATAAAACAACGTGCGAATGAATAATAAGTGATAGAAATAGTGCTATTACTCGACTCAAGTTAGAATTCACGTAACTCGAATAGGCAGGGGACGGACCTAGTTGAGGAAATATATGATTTCAATTCTACACGGGAAGATAAAAACTTTTACATTTTTCTACTCAATTACAACTGTCAACATCTGAGAAAACTATAAATGAATACATACCATACATACTAAATAATATGGGACTTTTGGACGAAGTTTGACATGTATTATGTGGGCCGATCCCGGCGGCACTGCAATGCCGGGCCGACCCGTGAGAGGAGTGGAGCGAGCCCCGTACATCCTCTCAATTTACAAAAATCAGTTTAATATACTGGTCCCTCAGTGAGGGAACTTTCAGATATTAAGCTGAAAAGAACAGATACTACACTTTGATCTTAGCCAAAAGGCCGAGAAGCGATAACTCGAAAGGAAAACCTGGGAAAGGTCATTATCCGAAAAAATACTTAATACACCGCGGTTCAGCTACATTGCAGCGCCATCTAGTGACGCCTTAAGTAAACGAAGAGCGAAAAGCGTCTTGCTCGAACATGTATAGGTGGCGCCATCTAGTATAAGAGTAGAGAACTAATAATAATAATAATTTATTTGCTTGTCACATGGTAAATTACAGGTGTTATTACAATTAAAAGTACATTGCACACATGACACCTCGTAGGAGCACCGCAAATTAAGCGATCATAGGGCCTCTTAACGGTTAAATACACAATATATGTAATATGTTATCTACACTTATCCTTGCATTTGTTAGCAAATTTGACTTCTACAATTGCAACTTTTTTTTTTGCTCTGCTTTGCTTTACACTGAACACTTGTTACTTGCATTGAAGCGGTCTACAAATTGTAGAAAACAACACAAATCAAACTTGAAATAACCTGATCACGCCCAAATGATTCCAGAATTCCAGATACATTTAAAAAAATATAATATTGTTGTGACACGAAATACTCGTCGTCTGCACTACGGCTGCCCCATTTCAAAACCTAGTAAGTGTGTTTGACACAACTTTGCAGGAGAGCGCAAAACGTGTTTCATGCTAGCCTTTCAAAAGTGTAAAGAATTTGATAACACATTTGTATTTAAAAAATAGAGAAAAAAATTAGCTTTCTTTTGATGTGAATATTACAAATTAACTTTGAATAGTGCAAGTTTTATTAGCCTTACTGACTTTGAAATAAAATATCTTTAAAAAAGCAGAGCAAAAATACCATATCAAAACCTAGTAACTCTGTTTGAAATGACGACTTACTGGGTTTTGACATGGTAGAATTGATTATTGAAGGATTAGGTTACCAATTCAACCGGATCAAAACCTAGTAAAGCTCTAGAGATGGAAAAATATTTATGAAAAATACCCGAAAATAAGTAATTTTGGTATTAGAAAAATAAGTTTAATCAAAATTCAATAATTTTAAACCACTAAGTAATAAGATTTCCTTATCGATTTGATGAGGGAAGCAGATTTCGCACTAAAACTTTTAAATAGTTTAATTTCTAAAAAGCAATGTTTCAATAAAATAAAATGTGTATTATCATTTAGCTTTTCATTTGTCGGCGTTTTTTTAGCGATTAAATTCTTTCTTGTAACTCATTTTTTGTTCCTCGAGCTTCAAACTTTATTACTACGAAATACTCATTAAGAAAAACTTAGTAACTATCATTATATTTGCATAAATGGTTTTGTGACTTGCTATGTTTTGAAATGGTCAAGTCGGCTTAAACCGAAAACGTACATCCACTTACTAGAGTGTAACTTTTTATTTATTAGAGTAATCGATCTGGGTGTTTTTGCAATAATTAAGGGCTTACTAGAAAATGATATAGCCAAAAATATCAATATCGCATCCTGGAGACTTACTAGGTTTTAAAATGGGGCAGCCGACTACATCTACAGAGAAATTCTTAATATTTTTTACCATTTATTTATTATGAAGTCTTTTATTCCAGGTTTTGAGTAAGTACGCCACAGCTGTAAGGAAAAAGAGCGGCGATCAAAACGGTGCCTTATTATTGAGCGTCGTTGGTGGCAAGTTGAGTGAAGGGCTGAACTTTAGGTAAGTTGTTGTTACTCAAGAAAATTATGAACATCAATCAAACTTACTAAGCCAGGAATATTAAAACTAGCTGTTGCCCGCGACTTCGCTCGCGTGATCTTTAGTTTATTCAATGTATGTCACAGGATCATTTATCGGAGATAAAAAGTATCCTATATGTTATTCCAGATCATGTTCTATATGTATGCAAAATTTCATCCAAATCCGTTCACTAGTTTTTGCGTAAAGAGTAACAAATATCCAGACATAGGTACTTACAAACTTTCGCATTTATAATATTAGTAGGATTCAAGCTATTGCTCGTGATCGTGATTATACTTAGTTGTAAATAAACCGCTTAAAACCAAAACGTGTGGTTTTAAACCTCAAAGCAATCGTTTTAAACTGTTCAATACTTACTCGAAGGGGCCGACAGAACAAATGTTGTTTATAATGTTAGTTATCTCATCATTTCAGCCACAGGACGTCCACTGCTAAACATAGGATATCACGTCGTGTGAGAATGTTGATGTTCTACAAATAACCCTCCGTAGCCGAGAGGCGAGCACGCCGGATTTTAAATGGCACCGCCATCTCTGAGGTTCCGGGTTCGATCCCCGGTCGGGTCAATGTAGAAAACGAACTTTTCTATATTGGCTCGGGTCTGGGTGTTGTGGTACCGTCGTTGTTTCTGATTTCTATAACACAAGTGCTTTAGCAACTTACCTGAGGATCAGAGCAATGTATGTGATGTTGTCCAATACTTATTTAAACCCTGTATAGTATGAAATCTCTTTATTTCTTCCCAGCGATGATCTCGGCCGCTGCGTCATAGTAGTGGGGATGCCGTACCCGAACAGCAAATCCCCTGAACTACAAGAGAAGATGAACTATTTGAACAGGACCATCGGCGCGGGCGCAGGCAGCATGTATTACGAGAGCTTGTGTATGAAGGCCGTCAATCAGTGTATAGGTAAGAATAAAAGATCACATATGTAGTTACCTTAAGTTAAAAATAATTGTGTCCTAACATAGAGTCCTGGGGCACACACAATGCGTATTTAATAAAGCTCTGAAAATATCAGTTCTATTGACACTGTTTCTTGCATTTGGAATTTTATTGAGATTCGATATTTTGAAACTAAACTACTTAACTGTTTTCAAACCCTGTAACACTCTTTAAATCTAGATCGAAAAATTTTAATTGATATCACGTTCTCTGCCAACGCGGTCAGTGCTGACCGACAGCGAACTTTAAAATTATAGTTAAAAATTATTATTAAGCGTGCTATCCAATGCAAGGGTAATCTAAAAAGAAATCAAGCCAAGTAAAGCCAGTTGAGTGGGCCCAATTATTCGTATGCCTAAAAAATATTTTAATTAACTACCATAAAATCGCACGATTTGCCTTCACGTATAAAGGTGGTTTTCCTATTGACATTCGTTTAGTATTTGTGATTAATAGGTTGTATATTATGACACTGATAGATAGCCCAAGGATACCATTGAATACAGAATTCAATTTTTAAAACCAGGTTTAATTTAAACAACAGATAATTAAAGCTCTAAGTAGAGTGTAGAGATCTATGTAGTAACGGACTGCTAGGCTAATTTATTGATGTATTAGTCAATTCCTCCTTTTTTCTCGGTCCCTCACTGATGAGGATCGCGATTCGCGACCACATAATGCGTGTACTTCCGGCCGTCTGAGCCAGAGTCCTAGAGAGATCTCGCATATCTAGGCTGATAACGAATCGTAGGTGACGCCAATATACCTAGGTTTCATCGTTTGTGACGCAATAGATTTTTTGAAAATTGAAAAAAACCTGGCGCAGACAGCCAGAATTTTACGTTTTCCGACACTCTGGATCTCAAATTCTAGAGGGTTTTAGGGCCCCGTTTCTTATCAAAAGTTTAGTGACGCGATATGTGACGGCATCTAAAGTAGTTTCATCCATTTTGATGCAATGGTTTTCGCGGAATCATGAAAAACGTGTGGTCAGACAGCCTGATATCCGGCTGTCTGAGCCATTTTGTTTTTGCAGATATATAACGAAATATCACATTTCAGACTCATCTTTATGGATTTTACTTTAGTGACGCGATATGTGACAGCTCTCGACCAGATTTGAACCTTCGTTACCCACGCGTTTAGGAGACATTCTAAAAAAACTGTTGGCACAGACAGCCGGAATCCGGCTGTCTGAGCCATCCAGTTCTACCACTTCCAGGTGTTCTTGGTAGCTGGAAACTCATCTAATCGTTAGTGACGGTGATGGTTAATACGAATTATCGTTTGTGACGGCTCTATATGCCGGCAAACAAAAGATATAAGCAAATCAATTGTTCTCCATACATCGCTGCATTAGGGTGACCACACTTCCCACTTTATTAGGTTAATTATGCAAATACTAGTATAGTAGAAAATCGAGGCAACTCGTTTTACGACACCTGCTTGCCGTGTTATTTAAATACGTATTTGCGTATACGTTGGTATGAAGGACCAATCAACACTAATAATTGCTTTTTGGGTTAAGTGTGACTTGTTTAGGGCACAAAATAGAAAAAATACAGAAGGTCCACTCCCGCCGTTCTCGAAAACAACTGCCCAAATTGGGCTGACTGCCTAGGGTTGCTATTCTGATTTTTAAAATAAATAAGTGTGCCTTATTACACCGATACAACGATAAGTTTATTCATTCATCTTATCATACGTCCAGGCCTAAATGGGAAGACAGAGCAATAATTACTCTCCCCAACTTGGCTTCTTCAATTACTGTCGTTTTTAACAGCGGCGGCAGCTGCGCGTTGTTAGAAATTATACGTACGTTACGTTATGACATATACTGACATTTCTAGGTGGCGTATTTATCCCAGCAACAACAATGTAAAAAAATCAATGAATAATTTAATATGTTTATAATTTTTTATTCAACGCTTACCTAAAACACTGGTGTTAAACCAATGACGATTTAAGTAAAATTTAAAAGCTCATTCCTGCTGAATGTGTAGTGTTATGAAATGAATGATTGATCGCTATAACAACTTATCTTTACCTTTACTACTTACTTTACTTTACTTACAAGAGAAAACCTAGACCTAGTTTTATATACCTTTTAATATTATTTTGGAAATTTAATGAACGTGTAATCACAATTTTGTGTTGTATTCAAACATCCAAACACACTGCAGCAGCACCTAATAAAAACGCTTATATCCATTTTTCGCATAACAATGATCAATGCGTAGTAAACTGTCGTGAGTGACAGTCTGCTGTAGTACTGCCCCGAATCGTCCGAGATTGCATATAAACGCAATTGTCAATTTGTGCGTAACGATTTTGACGCTTAGTTCCGAGTGGCCTATCTGTCTAGCGCGCCGCCGCTTTACGTAATTTGTGTTTAGGGTAAGTGATTCAAGAGGAAAATTTGTTTGAACACTCTTATTCAAAGTAATTTGCTGTGTTTTACTGGAAATGCTGGAACGGCCCATTAGGGACAAGATGCAAAAAATGAATTTTAAAAATACCTATATTTTGCAAGTCATCTCCCGTTTCATTGAGTAATTTATCAACTCGTCCCACATGCCTACGGCCCATTTGGGTCAAGATGCAGAAAATGAATATAAATAATATTACTATTTTGCGAGTCATTTCCCGTTTCATTGAGTAATTTACCAACTCTTTCCACATGCCTACGGCTCATTTGGGACGAGGAGCAGAAAATAAGAAATTCATGATTTTTTAGGGTTCCGTACCCAAAGGGTAAAACGGGGCCCTATTACTGAGGCTCCGCTGTCCGTCTGTCACCAGGCTGTATCTCATGAACCGTGATAGTTAGAGAGTTAAAAATTTAACAGATGATGTATATCTGTTGCCGCTATAACAGCAAATACTAAAAGACAGAATACAATAATTATTTAAGGGGGCTCCCATACAACAAACGTGTTTTTTTGCCGTTTTAAAATGATACGGAACCCTTTGTGCGCGAGTGCTAGTGCTATTTCTAAAGTATGGTAAATATTGTTAAATCAAATATCACATTCACAGATAAAATGGACATGGTAATAATCACAGATAAATACGTATTTAAATAACACGGCAAGCAGGTGTCGTAAAACGAGTTGCCTCGATTTTCTACTATACTAGTATTTGCATAATTAACCTAATAAAGTGGGAAGTGTGGTCACCCTAATGCAGCGATGTATGGAGAACAATTGATTTGCTTATATCTTTTGTTTGCCGGCATATAGAGCCGTCACAAACGATAATTCGTATTAACCATCACCGTCACTAACGATTAGATGAGTTTCCAGCTACCAAGAACACCTGGAAGTGGTAGAACTGGATGGCTCAGACAGCCGGATTCCGGCTGTCTGTGCCAACAGTTTTTTTAGAATGTCTCCTAAACGCGTGGGTAACGAAGGTTCAAATCTGGTCGAGAGCTGTCACATATCGCGTCACTAAAGTAAAATCCATAAAGATGAGTCTGAAATGTGATATTTCGTTATATATCTGCAAAAACAAAATGGCTCAGACAGCCGGATATCAGGCTGTCTGACCACACGTTTTTCATGATTCCGCGAAAACCATTGCATCAAAATGGATGAAACTACTTTAGATGCCGTCACATATCGCGTCACTAAACTTTTGATAAGAAACGGGGCCCTAAAACCCTCTAGAATTTGAGATCCAGAGTGTCGGAAAACATAAAATTCTGGCTGTCTGCGCCAGGTTTTTTTCAATTTTCAAAAAATCTATTGCGTCACAAACGATGAAACCTAGGTATATTGGCGTCACCTACGATTCGTTATCAGCCTAGATATGCGAGATCTCTCTAGGACTCTGGCTCAGACGGCCGGAAGTACACCATAATGCGATCATAGGTCGTGTGGACAGCATGATGCATGTTTCCGCCCACCGTCTTCCTAGCCGCGTCCGACAATATCGTGGGCCCCCCGCGAGTCGGACTAGCGCACGAAGGGTTCTGTACCGTTCTCTATAAAAGCGGCAAATAAATCACATTTGTTGCATGGGAGCCCCTTAAATATTTATTGTTTTTAGTATTTGTTGTTATAGCTCGGCAACAGAAATACATCATCTGTGAAAATTTCAACTCTTTAACTATCACGGTTCATGAGATACAGCCTGGTGGCAGACGGACAGCGGATCCTTAGTAATAGGGACCCGTTTTACCTTTTGGGTACGGAATCCTAAAAGCTGAAATAGATATTACACTAAGCAGCAATCCGGTGATGACTGCGCGCTGATTATAGCTGATTGCAAATTTTTAGGGAATAGGGGTGCCGAAGTAGCCGAGAGGCGAGCACGCCGGACCGAGGTTCCGGGTTCGATTCCAGGTTCGGGTAGAAAACGAACTTTTCTATACTGTCTCGGGTCTGGGTTTTGTGGTACCGTCGTTGTTACTGTTTTCTATTGAACAAGAGCTTTTGCTACTTACCTTAGGATCAGAGGAATGTAGGTATGGGATGTTGTCCAATATTTATTATTTATTTAAATAAACCTCATAATTATGATTATTCCAGGCAGGGCAGTGCGTCACGCGAACGATTACGCCTGTGTTCTATTACTGGACGAACGATATTCGAGGCCCCAAACGATGAATGCTCTGCCTTCTTTTGTACAAGTAAGTCATTTTAATATGTTATTAATAAAAATTTTGGTTTTAGTGTGAAGAATTTACAGTCAATTATTTCTGTAGGGAAAACATGTCCCATAAATAATTATTATTTTATTTTATTTCCAGAAATCACTTTTGGATAACTGTACGTTCGGAAAAGCCTTTGGCAGTATAGGGAAGTTTTTCACGAAGCATAAAGACAGTTTTAAATAAGCAATACATTTTATTATATTCGCATGTTATTGATATTACTAATGTTAAGTATACTGTAAAATGGATTTTAATTTTATACATCGTTCGTTTTAATTTAATCATAATAACATACAAAAAATAAAAATACATTAAGTACAGGTATTATTCCACTCGTGAATCCACGATCGGTCGCATGAGACCGCGTAGGTAGTAAAAATAAATATTTTAACTCGTTGTTCTGAGCTGAAGTTGTGTAAGTAAGCATTAGATCGTATTTACTTATTAGTATATTTAAAATTGGATTCGACTCACCTAAACTACTTATAATATTATACTTTTATGTTTCGTAGCTTAACCCATTAACGCCCAAATGAAAACCATGGAAAATTTTACAAAACCTACTTTTAATATTGTTATAAAAATACTTATATTAACACACTATAAAGAAAGAAAAACAAAAATAATATTGGAAGTTGGATTTTTAGGGGTGTACTAAATTTAGTACAATGGGCGCTCAGGAGTGCTTATTGAGCGAAGCATCCCCCCTATCAAGGCACAATATTTTCATGCATTTTTACATGGGTTTTTAACTCGGTTGGAGCACACGATACATCTAAGTTGGTTTGTATTTTTTTTGATGTTATGACCACTATTCTTCTATCTTCTCCGTCAACTACAGAGGATGACTTCCTGGTTTTATTGTTATTTTTGTGGCCCAATTCGTGCGTGCTATATGTCTGCAAAACGCTAGGTAATCCATCAGGTCATTCAGTTTGCAATGCAGTGTAATCTCTATGCATTTCACTGGGTAATTTATGGTATCCAGTAATTATATGTATCCCCAGGAATTTTCGCAGTTCCACTAGGGTAAGAACTTTATCGTGCCTATTGTTTTGTCCGGCATATAATGACGTGCTTTGAGTTGCAATAATCACTAGCACCTGATCATCACAAAGGTACTAAAGAACTGTCACAGTGGTCATACCGCGATTAGACTGAGAATCAGAGTAAAAAGGCACGCATTGTCTCCAAGTTGGCAATTCAGCATAAGTTTCGTCTCTTCTTTTCTTTGGCACATTTCGTGAAGCAGATATCGCGAATGTTGTAAGGAGTTCATCATCACTGCTGCTCCATTCATCTTCAACAGTAGTTGGGTGCGGTTCTGCGGGTGCCAACTCCTATGTTACCAGAGAAATCTTGAGGTAATTCCTTTACATAAAAGTCATCGTCTCCACCTTCCTTTTCGTCGGTAATAACGTCTAGATTGGATTGCAGCATAAACACGTCGTAGGTAGCAGTATCATCACTTTCTTGCCTAATGTCATGTATAGCTTCTTGTAAACAAAAAAGTATTTTTACTGCGTAAAAGTACGTCAATTACCTATATTATTTATGATATTTGAAGTAGATTTCTTTTGCCGCCTAAAAAGAATGTAAATAAATCGTCACCTATTGTGAAAAAAACAACAAAAACACGAGTGAAAACTGCGACTAAAAAAATAAAACAAAAATAACCATGTATTCACTGCACTATCTTATGCGCCCATTGTACAGTCAACAGCACGTCGACCTACCCCAAAAGTCAAAAATTCTCCAATAGATTTTCAACTTTAAGCCTGTCATGTAGCGTTCATTTTCAAATGAGAAAATTTGACATTTTGTGGTAGGTCGACGTGCTGTTGTCCGTACTAAAGATAGTACAGCAACTTTTTATTTGATATAGCATGAAGAACCTTATACACATTTAACTTTTTATGTATTTTATATTAGAATATGATGTTATAGAGTAAACAACAAATCTTTTTAACAATTTATCAAGGTCAATCCTGTATAAATAAAATAAAGAAGTTCTCAGCAGACACGATAAAAACACTCGCAAAAAATGGGGACTCTTATCATATTATTTTATAAATTGCGATTTGTTTTAGCTATTGCCTTGTTGCGTGGACTTTTATTGACCGGTTAAAAAGGTTGCTAGAGTGAAAAAACTTATAACATCGCTTTTATCTTAACTTGAAATAGTGTACTTTTTATAGTACAGCAGGCGTTAATGGGTTAAAAGCGTTGGGTTGACACTAAAACAATTTATCTTATCCTTTAAGACCTGATAATTTCCCCGAAATAAGATGTATGTAGGTATCTCTTGCTATCGCTTCGTCTGGAAAAGCGAAAAATAATTAAACTTCGTTCAAACCAATTACTATATTTTGCGGGCGCAGTGGCGGTAGCTGTCTAATTTCAGAAAAAAAGCTTAAAGTAATGCCATCATACATTAAATAGGTTTTTTCTGACATTATAGATATCATAATATGATAATGCCGTTAGGAAGGTGGTTTGCATGCAATGTTAAAATCATGTATACATCAAAGCTACTTAAGAGGTTACATCTCTCGCCCCCGCATATGAGGCCCTATTATACTAGCGTTTGAACGTTCGATAGCCATAAATGCGATTATTGTAAAAATAATGATCGTAATTACTCTGGCTCAGACGGCCGGAAGTACACTTCATAAGCAGTAGAACCACCCTAGAAGATTGTTATGTAGTAATAAATTAACACCTTTTATAACACACCCGAGACATTGAGGTATATATATCGGGTGTAAAAAAAAAGCTTAACGAAGCCGAATACCACATATTCTACGTATTATTACGATCATTTTTTTCTTTTACACTATACCTGGGAAATGACGGGTTACCGAGTTATTGACAGTCAAAGTTGCAATTTTTTTTTCAAAGATTTTTACAAAATTGACTTCTGTTTGATAATACTAAACTTTTTTACAAAAAAACATGATCCGCTTACACATACAGGCATAGTCTGGGCGCGCGCGCTATACATTGCGGGTTAGAAATAAGTTATTTTTTTTAATACCTAAAAAAATAAAAGTCATTTCCCAGCAATTATTTTTTTTGCATTCTACTTGCTTCGTTAAGCCTTTTTTTACACCCTGTATAATATACTAGCGTACTAGAGAACACATCTCGAACTAAATGTTTCAGCCAAGCATTGTAGCCCGGTGGACTACAAAGCTTCAGTCAGTGTCAATAATTGAAGTTGTCAAAACTGCTTCTTGCTTGATTGTTCATTCCAGTTCAATCAATCAATGAGTCCACCGGGTTACAATGCATGACTGAAACATTTAGTTCGAGATGTGTTCCCTAGTACGCTAGTACATTATACGTCAATGACCCGAGATGTGTAAATCAGTGGTTTAACACTTGAGGTAGAGTCGTCGCACACGGTCCTCCAAAGTAGTAGTGGAAGCTCTTAGTGGCTGGTGTCATCTCGACATTAAACTCGGCTACTACTGCGCCTCTGGCCGACGCTAAGGGCCCGAACCCAGCCGCCGGGTAGACTAGAGACGACGTACCGATTATAAGGCACACGTCGCACTTAGACATCGCTTCGTCTGGAAAAGCGAAAAATAATTAAACTTCCTTCAAACCAATTACTATATTTTGCGGCGCTTTGGCGGTAGCTGTCACTTCAAAGAGTATGGAATCACTACTTCTAGTCTACTTGCAGGAAAAAGCTAAAAGCTAAGTCATGTATGCATTTAATAGGTTTTTCTATTATCATACATAACATAAACAATACATCAGCAAAGAAGATAGTTTGCATGCTATGTTAAAATCATCTATACATATGAGGCCATATCTCTCCAGCATATAAGGCAAACGTTCGATAGCCATAAATACAATCATTGTACAGACAATGATCGCATTTACGATTCACGAGCAGTAGAATCAACCCCTAGCTAGAAGATAGTTAGCTAATAAAGCGGTCATTGTACAGACATTCACGGGGTATTTCTGCCAACCTCTAAGCGTGTAGGTAGGTACGCTAAGTACACTCGGTACTTGCTTCGCATTTTGTGGAGAAACACGCCCTCTAGCTTTTCTAGGAAAGCTCTAGTGTGGAGGAGGCCTAAATATATAGCTCTTAAGATCATTAACTTCACAACTTATGAACTCATTTTTGATTCATAGAGATATAGTATGGTGAACTTGCATTGATTATTTTGTCTCTATCAACCTCGTATAAAAAAGTCGTAAAATATTTTAAATTAGCTTATCGTGAGATATACAAATGGACCTAAATGTAATAAGTACCAGCTTTTTCAAATACCGGAGTCTCCAAACTTTCGCCAAACCATACAATGTGTGGTCTCAGTAAGCCGTTGCAGTTTGCCTTCTTGCAGTGAGGCAGTGATTTAACTGGGATATCTGCATCTAACACTTCTTTGCCTGGTGCTCCTTTATTAGCCAGTGCCTGAAAACCATTTGATAAATACATAATCTCAATCAGAACAAAATAGGAGGCTGTTGTTTGTTCATTGTGAGAACCTTGTTTTAATTTTCAATTTATGTTATGGCGAAAACTACAACCTGTTTGATACATATGTTCTATAATGTTTCAATAAAAAAAACTTCGTGAAGTTTTATTTACATTAATAATAAGTTATAAATGATTCAACCCGATGGACTGATGACTTAGTAAAGGTTGCGGAAAGCTATATGCAAACGGTCCAGAAACGGTAGCGGTGTCGTTATATTAAATAGGCATATACAGGGTGTACAAAAGTATGGGTCTCCACTCCGCAACCTGGTAAAGGTTGCAGGAAGCCGATGGATGCAGGCCGCTTCCACCTGGTCAATCTGGATGTCATTGGAGGAGGCTAGTTCATTGGTGGATAATGGCTTAAATGACGATGGTGATGTTGTTTAGCAGTAAAATTGCAATTACTGATTAATAAGTTACCTCACAAATGGGACTGTCAGTGTTCACTAATACTTCATGGCACTTAGTGCACCGAGTCTTAAACAAACTGCCATGCAGTTCCACCAAATTCCTAGTCCCAGCGCGCGCGTGTAAACCGTCCACATTCTGAGTGACTACTGTGATTGTCTTAACCCTTCCATGCTTTGCTTCATACTGAGCTATTGCTATGTGACCCTAGAACAATGTTTATTTGAAAAAATAACTTTAAAGCACAAATTAATTGTAAAATGTTCCAAAGATAGATAAATAGATAAATATTGGACAACATCACATACATTGCTCTGATTCTGTAAGTAGCAAAAGCACTTGTGTTATTGAAACCAGAAACAACGACAGTACCACAACACCCAGACCCGAGCCAATAAAGAAAAAATCGTTTTCTACATTAACCCAATCGGGAATCGAACCCGGAACCTCAGAGATGGCGACGCCAAGTACGGCATGCTCGCCTCTCGGCTACGGAGGTCGTCAAATATATTATGCCATTTAAGTAGGTAGGTATGCCATGTAATATAAAATGTTATTTACCAGAAAAATTACAAAAGCAGCGATGACGACGCATTCTGCCTGCACGATTTAGTAAAAGGCCATGCACCTAGGTGTCGGAAGAATGGCACGCGCTAGAGGAGATAAAACATACAAATTCTTGCAATAATAATACCAATTTTCTAGCCCCAAGCCAAGCAAAACTTGAATCACCCTGTTCATGGAGACTAGATTATATAAACAGGGTGACAGGTTTTGAGTGGCGGAGCCATCAGGGGGGGATAGTAGAGTTTATTTCTAAATAGCCAATTTTGAGATAACTGAAATTTTAAGTTCTTAAAAAAATATATCGTCATCTTTACCCTAATAAGCATAAAAAAAATTGTGCTTACTAGGGTAAAGATATCGATATTTAAAAAAAAACTCAAAATTGGCTAAATTTTAGGACAGCACATTGTAGGATTAAAATGAATGGAAATAAACTCTACTATCCCTCCTTGAAGGCTCCGCCACTCAAAACCTGTCACCCTGTATACATATATACTTTAAACATCCATATACCAGGACAGGAACAAATGTCATCTTGCTCATCACTCAATTATTTGCTTGTTGCGGGATTCGCACCCGCCACCGGCTTTGTCGTCCAGAGCGCTAACCAAGACCAGACGATCATAGGATCGACGTAAAAACAGGTTTCCTTTGTTAAAAAGTACCTGGTTCGGTCGAGCCTTAGCCGCCACCTCTCTTCTATGGTGGTAAAACTCCCACACCAAGCTAGGGTTCTCGCTGAACGCCTCAGGAGTGACCAGAGACGCCGCCGAGTACTTCCTCCAATACCCGCCAGCTCCGCGGAAGGTCGGTATACCAGACTCCGAACTGATTCCGGCGCCAGACAAAAAGGCTATGTTCTTAGCTGATTTAAGATCTCCCTGGAGCTTAGCTATGTCTGATGAATTGCGTATTAGTTTAGCAACTGTTTGAAAGACTGTTTTCATTTTTTTTTTTTTTTTTTTTTTTTAAATATATAAATAAATAAATATTGGACAACATCACATACATTGCTCTGATCCTAAGGTAAGTTGCTAAAGCACTTGTGTTATAGAAATCAGAATCAACGACGGTACCACAACACCCAGACCCGAGCCAATATAGAAAAGTTCGTTTTCTACATTGACCCGACCGGGGATCGAACCCGGAACCTCAGAGATGGCGGCGCCATTTAAAGTCCGGCGTGCTCGCCTCTCGGCTACGGAGGTCGTCAAAGTGTTTTATTTTGGATAATATGCACTTTCATAACAATTTTTGCATGTCATTATAGACACAGCGATTTGCGATTTGTTTTGACTTCTCTCTTTTCATATAGCCACAGATTATACTTTATTAATAAAATTTAATGAAAAGAAGTTTTTATTGACAACCGATGAAGTGTTGCCTTCAACCCTTATTTCCACCCTAATCAACCTTCAACCCTTTTTTCAATGCAGACTTTAGTTTTTAAGGAAAAAGCATCAAATAACAGCAGAATTAACAATTTATTTCTTACAATCATATAAATCTATTTACAATACATTAACATTAACACTTAAATTATCTGGGGGCACGGCAGTGCCCCCGCCAAGTCGAGCAAAAAAAAGCGGCACGGCCGTACTATACTTTTCTCGAAGCAGTTCGGCCAATTTTCGACCCCCTATAACTTCGTTGTGGATTTAACTAGAAGCGTGTATTTCGAGTAACCTGGCAAGCATTGTATAAACACGGTATATTTAAAATTTCATTCAATTTGAACCAGTAGGGTAAGAATTATAACAAGTCAAAGTTCTTAATTTTGTCACTCACTGACTGACCGATCATCAAAACTCTAAGGCACTTCTAGTAGACATAGAAGCTTCAAATTTTGAATTCAATTAGTGTTTAGTGTATCAATCAAGGAAAAAATAAAATATTTTTCAATTTTAGTCCAGTTTTCTAGATACACCAACTGCATAAATAGCTTTGTAATCCCATATAAATATATAGGATTACAAAGTTACATTTGCGGTTATGGATTATGTTCAATGGTAACTTGTAATAAAATTAAAAGGTTGTTTTTAAACATGCCTTATTACTTGTGAATAATCCTCCTAACCGAGTTCGGTTACATCGACCACTTCTACTCCCCATTTTGATGTCGTCGTTCGTGTGCCCATGCCCATAACATGGCCTATGTACCCAACTTTATTGACAAAGGGACGCGTACATTGAGGACATGTTAGCACACCGTTATTTAAATTATAACTGATAGCCGCAGGTGGTCGGGCTTTTAATTCATCGCGCTTGGCGTCAAGATGAGAAAGCCGACGTCAAGATGAGAAAGAGTCAGCGACTTTGACATTCACGCGCGTTCTCCACTCTCCACGGTTGGATGCTAAATCCTCCCAGAGAGAAGGATCTATGTCACATCTCTTCATATGGCGCTTTAGCACATCTTTGTACATCAAAAGTTGAACGCCATGCTTACGCTTGTCCTCCTGAAGCTTAGAGTAAAAAATGCGCTTCGCCACTCTCTCCTCAGACATACGCGAAGCATGGCCACACCAGGGAAGTTGTCGTCTCATAAGATACGACTCAATGCCACCTACATTGGCTCGTCTCAAGACTTCAGTATTACGCACACGATCGGACATTTTATATGGAAACAGTCTAGTTGGCGAAAGTGGCGTCGATACGGTGTCCATGTTTCGGCGGAGTACAAAATATTAGGCAGCACGATAGCCATGTAACAGCAACTTTAGTGGCTAACTTCAAGTCATGCGAGCGGAAGACCTTGGTGTTTAATTTGCCAAAGGCTGCTGCAGCAGCACCGATTATGCTGTTAATTGCGGCATCAATTTCGTACTTTGATGAAATGGTGCTCCCCAAGTAACGGAATGAAACGAAACGATTAACTTTTTAGAATTTTTTACGCGAAAATCTCGCATCAAAAATACGCCATCGGCGACTACGGCGTAGTTCGTAGCGCAAACAAACTTAAATAAAATGTGTGTTTTGATGAAACATTAAAGAACATTTAGCATATTTTAAAGTACGTAGCAAACATGTTATCATAGTCAAAATCCACATTCATAACAAACGGAACGAACGAACGAACGAACTTATTTTCCCAAAGATAATGGGGTCGCACATTCTCGTCCACCAAACTATCACCTGTCACCACACTCACTCCCCATCAAATACAGTCCACCCATCAAAACGAATCAAAGTCGACGCAGTTGTGTCGCTTAGTTACTGAGTTCGTATGGCCACCTTCCAGCTCCATCATCAGACCCTGGTTACCATCTTGCACCAAAATACTCGCCAAGACGAATCAAACGAGCCCAAACTCGATCGGGTTATGTCGTTTAATTACTGATTTCCTATGGCTACCTTTCAGCTCCATCATCAGAACCTAGTGACCATCTAGCACCAAAGCACTAACTCGCCAATACGATTCAAGCAATCCCGAACTAGATCGGGTCATCTCGTTTAATTACTGAGTTCCTATGGCTATCTTCCAGCTCCATCATCGGACCCTGTGGTTACTATCTAGCACCAAAGTTCTCGTCAAGATAAATCAAACAAGCTGAGACTCCATGGGATTGCGTCGTTTCTTTTCTGAGTTCCTATGACCACCTTTTAGCTCCATCATCAAATCAGACCCTAGTAACCATCTTAAAGCAAAAAAACTCGATGGGGTTGCGTCATTTCATTACAGAGTTCCTATGTCCAACTTCCAGCTCCATCATCAGACCCTGGTTACCATTGAAAGACAAACTACTCGTCAAGACGATTCAAACGAGCCCATACTCGATGAGGTTGTTTCGTTTCATTGTGAAGTTCCTATGGCCACTTTCCAGCTCCATTATCAGATCAGTAACATTCATCATAATATTGCATTGTCACGCGGATCACACATATCTGCAAAAATTCAGGTCAATCGGTAAAGGGAAGGGAATCAAATTTAACTTGCAAGATTTGATTACAGACAACGGGACAGGTGAAACTAACTAAAAGCTTGTAATAAATAAAAGCTAGTAAAAATGGTCAATCAACGGAATGCAAAAAAAAGAATGGGGCATGTCTTATGAAGTTATACCAAAATCCCGCAAAGTACTTATTAGGTAAACTAAATTGTCCGAAATTGTCATGAAAGAAAGAACACTAATAATCATAACCGCGGCCGGCGGAGGTGGCTTTCCCGCGCCGCGGCTATCACGCTTCCCGTTCGTCACAGAAAGGCAACCTTTGGGTCTTACTGCGATATCGCAGGTATACACACAAACCACGTTTTATATAACTTACGTATACAAAAAGAAATGAGATGCCATCAAAAACAAAACTTGTAAAAAAAACCAAGTCTCGCAACTCAGTTCTTCTACCGTGAAAAGTTATGAGATCCATGTAATACCAAGTCGGTTAATTTAAGCAGTCTCTACGTAAGGGACCTTCTGTCTTAAGTTATTACGTAAGTAGCTAACCTAAGAACATCTTATAGTGACCATATCAATATTAAAAAATTTTATGTTTTAAATAAATAGATTGACTTGGCAATCGAAAATAATCTAATTTCATATAATAAGTATTCGTTGTGAGATACACTGTGTTATCATGCGATTGCCAAGTCGATTTATTTATTTAAAACATAAAATTTTTTAATATTGATATGGTCACTATAAGATGTTCTTAGGTTAGCTACTTACGTAATAACTTAAGACAGAAGGTCCCTTACGTAGAGACTGCTTAAATTAACCGACTTGGTATTACATGGATCTCATAACTTTTCACGGTAGAAGAACTGAGTTGCGAGACTTGGTTTTTTTTACAAGTTTTGTTTTTGATGGCATATGTATTATCACCACAATGTATAATTCCTACTTAAATCTATATTTCATTTTACTGGTTTTTATGTTATTTATGACCAATATTTAATGTCTACTTCTTCGGTTGCAAGTATCTTTTCAAAATTAGTCATCTAAAGCTAATGGCAAAGTAGTCCCGCAAGGTCCTTCGAAGTAGTAATGAAAATCGGGAGTCGCTGGTGTGGGTTCCAAGTTAAACTCTGCTACTATGGCGCCCCTGGCAGCGGCCTGAGGGGCGAACATTGCTGCCGGGTATACGACTGATGACGTGCCAACAACTAAGCAGACGTCGCAGTTGGCCATGACTTCACCTGAAACAAAGATTTAATAATAACAACCTTTGTCTTAAATAAAACCAAATTTCTCACAAAGTAATACAATCATTGAATCATGGTCATCAACTAGAACGTGTCGACATGATCGCGCGTTCGTACGAATTAATTCACGAGAATCGCGCGCGATTAGTGTAATCACTTTCTATCAGGGTGCCAAGTGTTGCCACAAAACAACCACTTCACATAAATAGATCGAAAAGTAGTACAAATTATCATTAACTTTTCGATCAAAGTAATTAAGCGATTGTATTGTGTGACTGCCAGTGCACTAGGCACTTAAACCAATGAAAGAGAAATAAATATATAATATATTCAATTCCATTCAATCATAAAAGTTTTGGAGCAGAGTAATAACATTTGAATATAGCTGTCTCCTAGCTGGAATCAGGTATTAGTGTCGGTTCAGACACGGCAATAATCGCATGGTGACCGCTACCAAAAAGCGCAGTTACGTCTGAACCAGGTAAATAGGACCTCGGGGTGCGGCTTCCAACCGCGCGATTCCCGCGTGTCTAAACGAGACCTTCGACTTGAAATCTAGCTCTAAATTTACTCACCAGCCTTCTCCAATACTTCATGTTCTAAGTTTTCACCAAACCATACAATGTGTGGTCTGAGAAGACCATTGCAATTTGTTTTCTTACAGTGTGGCAAGGACTTTACAGGGATATCAGAGCCAACCACATTTAGGTCTGGGGCTCCCTTGTTTGCTAAGGCCTGTAAAAAAGAAAGAATAAGTATGGATTTAGTATGGAATATTTCCAGTGACATGGCCTCTTACTATGAGCTCTTAAAGCAGGCATGATTTTGAATTGCCCTGCTTTTAAAAAAAAGGATAGTATGATTAAGCAGGTCAGTTTTAAGGAGATCATAGTAAAGGACCTGGTCTTTGGTAAAGAACAAAATCTTGAATGGTAACCTTTTTAACCTGTCCTAACCTATGGATAGGGAAAAAGTAAATTACTTGTTACCACATTATAATTTCTATACCATAGATGAAAAACTTTTCTTAGTTTACAAAAAAAACCGGCCAAGTGTGAGTTAGACTCGCGCACGAAGAGTTCCGTACCAGTATCTATAAAAATGGCAGAAAAACATGTTTGTGGTATGGGAGCTCTCTTAAATATTTATTGTTTTCTGTTTTTTAGTTTTGTTGTTATAGCGGCAACAGAAATACATAATCTTCGAAAATTTCAACTCTCTATCACGGTTTATGAGAGAGGCTGTAGCCTGGTGACAGAAAGACAGACGGACAGCGGAGCCTTAGTAATAGGGTCCCGTTTTACCCTTTGGGTATGGAACCCTAAAAAGTAATGGTAAATAAAAGTACACTACATAGCATAGGTCTCATCTCAACTAGAGGTTGTAATAAGATTAAAATAGATCGAGAAGACACATCTAAATGGTTTGGTAGACCCTTACCTCACAAATAGGAATGTCAGTGTTTACTAGGACCTCTTTACATTTTGTACACCGAGTTTTATAAAGGTTACCATGAAGTTCAAGTAAGTTTTTTGTGCCGGCTCGTGCATGCAAGTTGTCAACATTCTGAGTTATCACTGTTATCAACTTAGTTGATCCATATTTCGCTTCAAAGTTTGCTATGGCTATGTGACCCTGAAGATAAAAAGTTTAATGAATAGTTAGTAACACTGAAATTGTGATTTCCTGAAGAATTTTAAGATAATAAATGTAATGTCTCATTATTGTATTGTTTCTTTGTAATATAAAAACGATATTACTCCCAATTTTCTGTCATATGTACTATAAGAGAAATAGTGACTAACTTAATAAATACTGCTGTATCTAGTCTAGACAGTAGTCTATCATACTTTAGCAGGATTTTTTTCTTGAATGGAGTGTAATTTTTAACCAAAACATTAAAAGTAACATGGAGTATGTTACCAAATTGTTTGAACAACTCTGACAGAAAAGCAATTGATAGGATGTGGATTCAAGTTTCAAGCAGTCAAACTTTTTTCAAGTGTAGCAACCTATCATCTTTGAAATTAACTGCATAGTTACGGTTTTATTAAAGTAAAGTTTTTATTTATTAAACATACTCGGTTAGGTTGAGATTTTGCGGCCACTTCACGTCTATAATGATAAAACTCCCAAACCAAGCTTGGATTATTTCCGAACGCTTCGGGTGTGGCAAGCGACGATGCCTGGTACTTCCTCCAGTAGCCACCAGCCCCTCTAAACGTAGGTATACCAGACTCAGCACTAATACCGGCTCCAGATAGAAAAACAACATTCTTTGCTGTTTTCAATGCTTCCTTAAACTTCACCATGTCACTGGATTGTCGTGCGGCCATGATTTTCGAAACTATAAGCTTACTGCGAAGTGGCGTGAGTAAACTTATGCACATAATGTAAAAGGTACAAATACACTAGTAGTTTGAATTAAAAAATCTCCATTATAACAAGAAAAACAATTCATAAACACACGACGGACTGCCTGAAATGTTGGGTTCCGAACTAATCTGATATCTACTTTAGCGTACTTAAACTCGTTTTGAATTTAAATCACCTTGTCATTGCCAGAGTTAGGCATGCTAAAATTGAGGTAAGTTTGATTCGGAATAATATGGGTTCAAACGTCAATCTCAACTTGACATATGTCACATTTCACCATTGACGTTTCAGACATATGACAGAATAGTAACGTTTAGAAATTCACCTTAGATATCGCTGTAGCATTTAAGTCCCTGCCAAAAAGACGCGTGCGCGGTGGCGTGCAGGGTGGCGTGGGCGTACCGTTCAGATAGTGCCATAGCATTTGTATCGACGAGTTCACACCGGCCCGGACAGCGGCGGCGTGCATCACGCGTGCAGCTTGACATTCAGCTTTTACACGCGCGGACATGAAATTTGACGTGACAGGCTCAAAAGACAGATGTTGCGCTACTACGATAATATAAATAATTACGTTTAAATTTGAAAGTCAGTTAGTAAATAAATAAAAAACTGTACAAAATTCTTTGTTTATTTAGTAAATAGGGTTGAGCTTTTATATTCGTAGTATATCGGCAAATAATCTGATAAACAATTGTTAAATCATAATTTCTACAACATTATTAGATACCTTTATTATGGCTAATATTCATAATCTTCTTTGACTTCATTCAAATCTTCAAGAGATTAGTCATGACTAATCTCTTTCTTGTTAGGTTTATACATCCGAGCGAAAAATACATTTTCGTGCTAGGCCTCCTGAACGCCAAGTGTCCGCGTGTTTTGTGTAAACTGGCCTGCACGCCCACCCCACGCCACCGCGCACGCCCACGCCCCCGCGTTGGTTTGGCCGTAGCTTTAAACTTCCGATTTCAAATTGCAAAAAAGGGACCCAGCCGTTTATAAGTGGCACGGATTTGTATGAGAAAAATATGGTTTCAATAAGGTGGCGCCATTTCAAAGTTTGAAACTGAAATGCACCTACTGTGAAATTACAGGAGTAAGGATTTTGTTTGAGGTGCCCAAACAAAACCTTACCACTTCGTGGTCGAAGCACGAGAAGTTTTCCCTCCCCAACAGATGTTGTTAGGTTCTGCGAAAGAAGCAGTCACCTCATCGCCTCTGTAGCTTTACATTTTAAATTGAAAAGCTATGTCTGTGATTTTGGCTCTTGATTTCGTATGTTAACTCGAGTTTTATAGTCTGAGAGATAAAAGCAAGCAAGATAGTTATATACTTTATATTGCACACTATACAAAGAAATTACAAGTGAAAATTACAAAATTTTGACAGGTTTTTTCACCAAACTGCGGTGATTACAGTTCATATTAAAGATACATCGAAAATCGGAGGCCGTTATGTTAGTACTATAAAATAACAAAAGCCGTCTTACCTGCAAAAAATACTTATTGATACTTGGTTTCTATTTTTAGGGTTCCGTAGTCCTGACAAGGAACCCTTATAGTTTCGTCACGTCTGTCTGTCCGAGGTTTTGCTTGGAGACTGTTGACACTATAGAGTTGTAATTATATCAAATTAATGGGAGCTACCCAAAAAAAAAAAATCATCCCCGCGTTACATGTATGGAAGTCCCATACATGTATCTTGGGGATGTTTTTTTTTTCATCGTCTACCCCATCGTGCGGGGTATCGTTGAATAGAATTAAAAGTCAAAAATGACTTAGGAGGTGCTATTTTTCAATTTAGAGTTCCGTTTGCGAAATTTTAACGTGCTAATATTTTTTGTTCGAGTAGGGCGTCCCGTCTCCTCCCTCTAAAAGCCATTGCTTGAAAAATCTGGAAACATTATTTTTTTTTTTTTTACTTGAGATGGGCTTACTCTTGACCCCAATCTTGCTCTAGAGCATAGATGGGATCTACGATGGAGCGAGCTTGCCCAGAAGATGCCTATTCACTCTGGACTTAAAGAGAGTCAGGTTATATGCACTCGGAAATACAGACGCAGGCAGGGAATTCCAATCTTTAGCTGTGCGCATTATAAAAGATGATGAGAAGCGCTTAGTGCGGATTATGGGTATATCAACTAAGAACGGATGGTAGCCGGCCGTGCGTCTGGATGTCCGATGGAAGAAAGGTGACGGTGGTATGAGCTCATGCAGCTCATGAGCACACTCTCCGAAGTACAATCTGTAGAAGACCGATAGGCAAGCAACTTTGCGGCGGTGAACCAGGCTGTGCAGCTTGGACGCCACCATTTTTTTATCGCCTATTATTCTCTTGGCTCTGCGTTCCACCGAGTCTAGTGCAGCAAGTTGGTATTTCGCCCAGCCGTCCCAAATGTGGCTGCAGTACTCCATGCAAGATCGGACTTGGGCTTTGTAAAGAGTTAAAAGCTGTCCAGGCGTGAAGTACCGCTTGACTTTATTCAGGACGCCCAACTTTCTAGCTGCAATTTGAGCCTTAGACTCGATGGTGGTGCCAAAGTTGAGGTCAGAGGACAACTCCATGCCAAGAAGTTGTAGAGTGTCGGTCACTGGAACAGATGTACCTCGGAAAGTAGGAAAAAGGGTGAAAGGACTCCTTTTTGTAGCGAAAAGACACGCCAAAAATGCATAATAATAGTGATTTTTATTAAATTTTTAGGAAAATTATAACAGTTAAGTTAGATCAGTTAGTGTAAGAGTAATAGTCGTTTAACTTATGTATAAGAACATATTTTCTTACATATTAGGTTGGGGAAAAAGTCCTTTTGCATTATAGTATGTATGAACTTGTAATAAAATCTCTTAGGCTGTACTATTTGTATCTGGCTGGTTCTGGTATCATAAAAAGTTTAAATTTGAAAGAAGATAATTCCAAATTCAAATTAGGAACACGTGTGTTTTTCATTTATTTTTCGTACTGTCAAGATACGTAAGCCGCAAAAAAAAATGCGATGTTTATGGACCTAGTGCAGTGTCTGTGGGAGAGAGTAGCACAAATTTGGTTTAAGCGTTTTCATTTCGGAAATTTTGATGTCAAAGATGCACGTCGCTCTGATCGCCCTATTACGGATAAAATTGATGCCATTTTTGAAAAAGTGGAGAAAGAATATCAGTAGTTACGACGTAGCTGAAGAACTGGGAATTGAATACAAAACAGTTTTGGCGCATTTGAAAAAAACAGGGTACACAAAAAAGCTCGATATTTGGGTACCCCGCGAGCTCACTGAAAGAAACCTAATGAACCGTGTACTCATTTGTGATTCTTTATTACGACGTAATGAAACCGAACCATTTTTGAAGAAGCTGATAACTGGTGATGAAAAGTGGATCACGTACGACAAAAACGTGCGAAAAAGGTCGTGGTCAAAGGTCGGTCAGGCTTCACAGACTGTGGCATGATGCTGTGTGTGTGGTGGGATTGGAAGGGCATTATTCATTATGAGCTGTTACCACCAGGCAGGACCATCGATTCTCAACTCTACTGTGAACAACTGATGAGATTAAAGTAAGAAGTTGAGAGAAAGCGGCCGGAATTAATCAACAGAAGGGGTGTGGTTTTTCATCATGATAACGCTAGACCTCACACATCTTTAGCCAAAAATTAAGAGAGTTTGACTGGGAGATGTTAATGCATCCGCCGTATAGTCCCTGACCTTGCACCTTCAGATTTCCACCTGTTTCGCTCTTTTCAGAATTCTCTAGGCAGTCAGGTTAACATCACGAGAGGACTGCCAAAACCACTTGTCGCGGTATTTTGATCAGAAGCCCCAAAATTTCTATAGCAATGGGATCATGTCCCTACCTACGAGATGGCAAAAAGTTATCGAACAAAATGGTACCTACATACTTTAGTTAAATGTAAATAAACTACATTAAAAACGGTTTTGAATTTTCTTAAAAAATGCGAAGAAACTTTTTCCCCAACCTATTAATAAAAAAATCCTTAGAGGAAAACATTAAAAGTAATTTAAATGAAGTTATTGCTGAATTATAGGTACTGCAATGTGGTAACGACGGGCGACTACAGAACCTTACGGTACGACACGACACGCACTTGGTCGGTTTTTAGGGTTCCGTACCCAAAGGGTAAAACGAGACCCTATTACTTAGGCTTCGCTGTCCGTCTGTCTGTCTGTCTGTCCGTCTGGCCGCCTGTCACCAGGCTGTATCTCATGAACCGTGATAGTTAGAGACTTGAAATTTTCACAGATGATGTATTTTTGTTGCCGCTATTACAACAAATACTAAAGCACAGAATAAAAGAAATATTTAAGGGCTTCCATACAACAAACGGGATTTTTTTTTTTTGCCGTTTTTATAGATAATGGTACGGAACCCTTCGTGCGCGAGTCCGACTCGCACTTGGCCGATTCTTTATAGTAACATAGCGGCCTCCGATTTTAGATTTACTTTTAAACGACCAGTAATCACCAAACAACCACAAAACTGTCAAAATTTTGTAATAGGCCTCTTAACAGTGTTGCACAAATAAGGCGGTCTTATCGCTGAATGCGATTTCTTTTAGACAGCATTCATTTATGCCAGCCAAGCATAGCTCTCTCCATATTACGTTGAGTGTATTTGAGAATATTTAAAAGGTACCTATGGTGTATATTAAGGTATTCGCACTAGGTTTCACGTCACATAAATATACAGACGAAAGCTAAGAATACACTCGTGAAAATGGCTTTTTGAGTTATCGTAGCAATTTTCTCGAAACACCAGTCTGTTACTGAAATAACGATAATTTGCATGAGTAATATGGACAATTGGGCAAATGTTCTCCTCTTACGCTTTCTTTGGCATATTTATATTATTGTACAAAATATGAAGGTATTTAGTGGTTATTCTCTCATTTTTTATTCAGTTGAAACTTTACTTAGTTTGTTTAACGGGTGTAAAAAAGGCTTAACG
Source organism: Anania fuscalis (assembly GCA_950371115.1). NCBI lineage: Eukaryota > Metazoa > Arthropoda > Insecta > Lepidoptera > Crambidae > Anania > Anania fuscalis. The sequence goes on from OX493337.1 coordinate 4,548,478, forward strand.
AAGCCGAATGCCACATATTCTACGTATTATTACGATCATTTTTTTTCTTTTACACTATACCTGGGAAATGACGGGTTACTGGGTTATTGACAGTCAAAGTTACATTTTTTTTCAAAGATTTTTACAAGATTGACTTCTGTTTGATAATACTAAACTTTTTTACAAAGAAACATGTTAAAAATATTCAGTACATCTTTCTTCTGTGGCGTGCGCGCTATAAATTGCGGGTTAGAAATAAGTTAATTTTTTTTTATACACAAAAATAAAACTCATTTGCCAGCAATTATTTTATTTGCATTCTACTTGGTTTTATGTATACAATTCGTGGTTTAAGGCTTCTTTAAGCCTTTTTTTACACTCTGTATAGTGTCAGTTTTTCAGATTGTCTCATTCCAGAAAACTGTTAAAATATAAAATTTCTTACTTGTAGGGGATGCTGGGTTAATATTGATAGAGATCTTGCTTTAAGAGGCCTATTACGAAATTTTGTCAGTTTTGCTTTTGTTTGGTGATTACTGATCATTTAAAAGATAAATCGAAAATCGGAGGCCGCTACGTTGCTATGAAAAAGGGAAGCCTACAAGTATCAATAAGTCATTTTGATTAAATCATCATAACTTTTTGGGACAAAGCAAAAATTCATTTCCCTATTTTTTGCACGTTCCTATAAATTTACACCGCTTTTGCAGTTATGATTTATTAATATGTTTAGCTTTCGTTATTTTATAGTAAGTATCGGCCTCCCATTTTAGATTTATGTTTTAAATGATCAGGGCCATAACCATGAACTCTTAAAACAATCTCAAAGTTGTCAAATCTGTCAATTTTGGTACGTCATTTCATACAAAATTTGACAGAAATGATAACGTTTGACAGATTTGTGATTGTTTTAACAGTTCATGGTTAGGGCCCAGTAATCATCAAACAACCGCAAAACTGACAAAATTTTGTAAAAAAGATAAAAGGTATAGCCTTTGTAATAACACAGAGTTTCGATATAATTGAGGCAGAGAATTTAAATTATATCTTAAAATAACTGTGTAATTAAATATACCGTGACTGTAAATTGATAAGACAAGCAATTAAAACCGTAACGACTTTTCTTTGCAAGTAAAAATAAGTCTTCAGTAACAAAGTTACCCTTCCTTTTAATTAAGGTTTCCTTTGGCATTTTATTCTAGTCCACCAAAGCTATTGAATCAAACAGGAGCAGTGAAAGGTCGTATTCTTTCCGTAATTTTAGTGTTTATAAACGTAGGTAGTTATTTTCGTAAAAAATTTTTTGAGGTTAAAGCTCTATCGAGATCCAATACGTACTACTTCTTCTCGGCGCTAGCCCAAAATTGTCCCGAAGTAGTGGTAGGGAAAAAAATATTGGGACATGTAAAAGCCTATTTACAGAAATAAATTGGTTTTTATTGGTACAAAGATAATGAAATAATTAATACCTCCTGGGCCCCCGCAGAATATTAGTGTCATAGCAGTTAATCCTAGCTGCCATGACTAATGCTGAGCCTTTTGGCACTTCAAATGTTTTTTAGCTATTGATGTTTTGTACTCATGTCTTTTGTGCCAAATAAAGAATATATTATTATTATTAAATCAAATACACCCTGTTAACTTTTCAGTATTCATTTAAAAATAAATTTGGTTTTAAAGTTACAAAGCAGACTTTTGATTACCCAATTAACTTAAGTATTTGATCTCGGGTAGTTGCTTAAGAACATGTAACAATAAACTTTGTGGTGTCTCTTTTTGCTGGGCTGAAGAGTTAATTATGTGTATAAAATGGCTAATAAATTGAAAGGGAGGCAAGACTTTCTTGACTGCAAGTTTCTATAACTGGAAGTGGGGGCAAGATGAAAATACCTTGATTGGATGCGCGAAAGTGTTAATTAATTGGCAAAGTCATATTGATCCGAAAACCTTTATTATTCTAATGAAAACAAATGGCAATTTTTAAGAAAAACGGTTATTTGATTATTTGATAAATTAAGTGAGTTATACTATTTTAATAGTTGCATCTTAATGAGTGAAAATATTCTTAAATTTACGAAAATGCAGGCTTTTAAACGAATGAAAGGTAATCTATAGGTCAATTAAGGTTCGTTCGACTTTGATTGATTTTCCATAGTTCGGAAATCCGTGCCTATTTAAAAAAGTTAATGCACCAACACGTTTTTAATATTTTATGGTTAGTAAAACTTAACAAATAAGGCCAAACACGAAAATGTTTCTACTTATTAACCATTTAATAAATACATATTGGAAAACATCACAAACATTGCTCTGATCCTAGGGTAAGTAGCTAAAGCACTTGTATCATAGAAATTATAAAAAACTATGGTACCATAACCCAGACCCGAGACAATATTATAGAAAAGTTCGTTTTATACATTGATTCGACGGGGAATTGAACGAGATCATATAGAAAATTTCGCTTTTTAACCCGGAACCTCAGAAATTAAAGAACCATCAAAGAGCTCTTCTATCCACATTCTGGCTTTATCATCAGATCAGGTCGAAGTGTGACAAATGTATTGTCAACCGAATGCCACATAGCCCACATAGGTCCTTACAACATAACATAGCGTTGAATCCATAAGACAGGAGTAGGCTAAAAAGGATTTAGTGATTTGATTACTTACAGAATAGTTAGTGTTGTCCAATATATGACTAGGTAACATAGTTCTTAGAAAGATATACAGCCGCATTCATCTACATCGTACTGAATATTACAAAAGTCTCAAAAGATCAATTAGGTTTCAGGTAAATTCGACATAATTGAACTGAATGGTCCAGTATAACGGCTATCTACTCCTATTCATCTCTTTCTATCCTTTATTATGATTTATCGACTCGCGTTCGGTACACCCACGCGGTGTCACGGGCTCTTGTATCGAAAAAATAATGTTCGTTTTATAGCATGATTTCTGTTACTAGCTTGAACGGTAGAGGTACCTAACTGAATTAAAAGCGTATGTTATTTATTATTTAGAACTTTATTGCACAACTTACAGATAGTGTACAAAAGGTGGACTTAATGATAGAAGCATTCTCTGCCAGTCACCATTGGGTCAAGCAGAAAGCTTACAAAGGGCGCGGTGCAAGTAACTGATAAAATACAGCCAAAAGTGTAATAGCCAAAGAGAAAATAATTCAGAATCGTCTACTAAATATTTAAATACTTCAATAATAAAATAGAATATACATATTAACATTAAATATATAATATAATACATTCAATATACCTAAAAAATATACTATACATAAATACATATTAAGTGCAATTAATCTATTGTATGAATTAGCGAACTTTATTCTTGAAAATTAGCTAAGAATCCGATTTTTTTAAAGCTTGCTTTTTCTATAGTTTGCTTGAACAGTTTCTACTACCGGGTACACGTAAAATATTTTTGTTTATTTATTATACAAGTGCGCTAGGTTCTCCTACACCTACATACAAAGTGACGAGTATTTGCCTTTTGCAGGTTCGAATCCTGCAAGAGGCAAATGTTTGTGTGATGAGCACAACCGACATCGATGTTTATAAATGTATTTCAGTAAGTTTATCCGGTTTCTAGTCGCCTTTGCTTATTGCAAAGCGCGATTTACCAAGATTGGGGTTATACAGGATGTAAGTGGCAGCGCGTAGGTAAATTAAGGAGATAGCCCAGTAAACGACTCTGATCATGAATCAATAAAAAAAACCGTACCATACCGTACTTGTATTTTTATGAGACTATCCACATTTATCTTAAATTTTGGTTATGGCGCACGTGGCTTGCCCACTTTACCACGGGCCGTTTTCGTCTTTCAGCGTACCATACAATTACAAACAATTAATAAACATAACGGCCCGGCTAACGTTGTACCCATGAGTTTCGGTCGTTTTGCGGAATGGTTCCCGATGTGATAATTTCATACATGTCTAAATTTATTCAGTGAAATATTTTTATCTATTATCTAGACTTCTCATTTTACCTTGACTTTAATTTACCTACATGCTGCCTTAAACACCCTGTATACATGGATGCGAAATGCAGAACCTATCAGTGATCAATGTTAGACTGACTTCATTGGTTTAGTCTAGAATAAATAAGTTTTATGTCGGCCTCTTTAGTAACTGGCCACCTTTAAATGATTCTGTATAATTGCTGTGATGTACCTATGAAAGAATAAAATAACAAACATTAGATACTTATCTTTTTTAAGCGGACTCGAATTAGATACAATTTATTATGGTACGTATACCATTACTTAATTGCAGCATTAATAGATGTGTGGTTGGATTTGAATCACGTGGTGCATGATATATATTATCGCCAAACCCTTAATAGCAGACTAAATTGGAGCTATATTGATTTATCTGATATCTCTATCTTTGAATAATAATTGTCTTACAATGTCTATCTACATGCGCTTCTAACTAGTGACATTAAAGATAAGTTTAACTTTTACGGAGACTAAAAGTAAAGAGGATAAATTTATTAACAGTGCATATCATTAAAGGCGCGATTTTGTGGGTTAAATAGAAAAACCTTTTTAATATTGAATATGGAAATCTTTAAATATTTTTTTGCATTCTCATACTAGAAACGGCTGTGGCGCAAAATCACCAATGCAACCAATCTCATATATATGTATTTTTTTTTGTATTGTTAAAAAAGATCATTCTGTATAATTCAGAGGCAAAAAATGCTCCATTCATCTCCGCCATCTTGTAATTAGCGCCACAGTAAATTAGCCACATGCACACAAAGGATCTAATCTCCTGAACCGAAAGGGAACGGCGCTGCAAGTTTTACTTTCCACTGACGAGCACGCGGTCATTGCGGTATACCAACACCTGTATGCTTTGTGAACGAAGCCATTGACGTCATAGGGCGACGCATGCGTACTCAGAAGCGTCGAGTCGCGTCGGAACGGAGTCCCTACGACAGATCGCGGCATTCACGTCTCTCAGTCGCACGGTTTTGCGGTACCAGTCGAAACTTCAGCGCGGGAAACCAACCGGTAAGTAAAATAATAATTACGCAGTTTTACGGCGTGCGTCCTCCTCTCGAGAAAATTGATTTTAAAATGAGGTTGTTGTGACGTTTCCCTAATAAGGTTTCAGACGGATGTTTATGATTTGTATGATACGCAGTTTCGGCACCACGTGTGACGTTACTTTATTGTTTGGAGTTTATTGCGTGTATTTTTCTGACAGTATACTTAATTTATACACACTTGTATGAAGTGTAATATTTTAAGTTATAAAAATTGGACAGGTAGGTGTTATTTTATTCGAACTAGGTTTAATTAATTATCTAAAGTTTGGAACGGGAAGCCTTAAATTGGACTAAGTACAAAACTAACTTTAAAATATTTACCTATAAGATATTTGCATTAAAATGATAAACAAAAAGCATAAAAGTTGTTGTACGCTTTAGAAAAATATGAAATATGTCAAAAATAGCACATAAAATCTCAACTTTGTAAATGACCAACCAACTGAAACAGTACATGCACAAATTACGTATAGCGCCGGCTATTTTTAACCGACTTCAAAAAAAGGAGGAGATTTTCAATTCATCTGAATGTTGTTGTTTTTTGTGATATGGGCTTAGCAATGATTATCAAGGAATTAAAAAAAACATTTTATTTGTGTCGAAAGGATTCAAAAGATAAGGATCCATAAGACGAGACGACATGCACGACCGGGTAAATTCAGAAAACGTTTTTTTCCCAATTGGATCGAATCTGGGTGTGCTGGTTGACGGTTATGGCAAATTTACCATGTAGTACGTCAACGGCAGGTCAACCTACCCAAAAGGTTAAAGGTCATACACACACTCACATACATACACAAACACACACACAAACACAATTAAATGAGAAAATTTGATGTTTTGTGGTAGGTTGAGCTGTTGTCTGTCTGTACGAGGATGTTAATTCCTTAATTTCCTTCGCGACGTTTGTATATACGATACGATATGCTGGTATTTTTGAGGGTTCCGTATCCAAAGGGTAAAACGGGAGCCTATTTTTAAGACTTTGCTGTCCGTCCGTCTGTCCGTCTGACACCAGGCTCTATCTCATAAACCGTTATAGTTAGACAGTTGAAATTTTCACAGATGATGTATTTCTGTTGCCGCAATAACAAAAAATACTAAAAAACAGAATAAAATAAATATTTAAGAGGGCTCCCATACAACAAACGTGATTGTTTTGCTCGATACCTGTTAATAACGGAAACAGGTAGACGCTTGAAATATTCACAGAATGTTTAGTTATACATTCACTTAAATATAAATGATTGAATTAAAATAAAACAAATATTTAATGGGTACAAATATTAAAACAAATATACAACGAACGAACATATTTTTTTGCCGTTTTTATAGATAAGATAATGGTACGGAACCCGTCGTCCGACTCGCACTTGACCGGTTGTTTAGTGTATGGGCTTTTTATAAGTAAAAATTCAAATGAAACCGAATATAAATACTCTTAAGGTCTTCCATAATTCTAGTTTCAGTGTTAATTTTAACACTAACTGCAAACTTGTTTACTAGTCGTAAACTTAATTTAAATTCATTGAAGTTGCCTCGTTCCGGCCTCGGCTTCGGTTCCCAACTTGGGCACACAGGAATAAACTCTTGAATTATTTATGTTTTCCACTAGGGACTAGAAATGCTGGAAATTCCTATTACGCGTTGTTTAACAGTACAAAGAAAGGCTTAAGAGTAAGAAATTTGAATGTATGAAATCGTTTTGAAAATTATGCATTTTGAGGGTTGTTCTGAGACTGAGGACAGTTATTCAGATTTATGCCTTACATTTAACGTGATACGTACTTTTCTAAAATTATTTATTTGGCTTTTAGGTGTAGGCTTAGTCGATATCACTCGCAGACAATTCCCTGTTGTCCGACAAAGAGTGTTGGTGTGTCAAACTCTCCACTTTGCGGTCTGGCTTAAAATGTATTTAAAGTACCTATTTAGCTATCGCATTTTCAAAGTTAGAACATAAATAAGTAAAAACAATAATATTTACAAAAATAAAGGATTAAAATTTTTCTAAACTATTTTTTATTGCGAAAAATTTTCGCAGCAAGTAAGGGACATACAACAACGGGACCCTCTGTTAAATAAAAGAAAGATAAGGTAAACGCCGTCAAAGGGTGATAACAATTTTAAAAGTTCAAAGGAAAGATAAAATCCCTACGGAAGATTTCGACTACGTGCTCGCTCAGCGACTACATTCGTAGCTCGTAGCAAAGAATACTACTTCGTAGTCTCGTAGTCCGTAGCGTTCGGTTTCCAATATCTCGCTCATTGTTTTATTTGTTCTACGTTTAGAATAGTAATGATGTGATTCGGAACGCTTTAACTGTCGCGTCTATTTTACAACAATGTGTTACATTTCTCGCTGGGTACGGAAATAATTTGCAAGTACAAAACAAACTATACTATAGACATGACTTGTGTAGGTAACTCCATTCATTGGTCGCTAACAGAGCGGCATTGTGTAGTAAATTGGGCACTCCCGCGCAGATTGAGGAATAATAGAGCAACATACAAGAATGGGCTCTAACCAGATACGTACGATTGTACTTGACTTTATATCTAGCGAGTTCAACTTATTACATTTTATAGTTATGTACATATTTTTATGTATATTGTGTTCAGGTTTATACTAATTCATATTAAGATTTGTATGTATGTAAAATTTCGCAAACAGCGCTCTGCCAGTACTCATCATTATACTATGACTCTGCACTACTTTTGTCCACTGTAGTCCTCAACCTAAAGGTTCTCTGGAAGATATCGCTTTTACCGATAAGACCGCCTAAATTGTACATCTTTCCGTAAACATCAACTGTAACTTCTTTGTTTGGTGACCAATAAAGGGTATCTATCTATAGGAGGCACAATCCAATATATTGCCGAATATTTTTTTAAATTAAATATATTTTAACGATTCAAAAATGTATACTGACGTAGAATCTAAACACGTTAGTACTATTACTTAAAAACTATACAGTTTCGAAGGTCAGAAAGGAACATTTGTCAACATGGGCCCTTTGCTCGACTTTAATAATTAATGAAAGGCAGAAATAAGTGTTCAAAAGATTTTTAGTCATTGCTAGAAATGTCTGGAATAGTCTAGTAGAATATTTACTAAATATAAACTGTATAATCGTCAAACAGTTCCCAATATAAATTATATATCGTAAAGTTCGCAATTTGCGTAGGTTTGATAGCAATTTCATCGAATTCCTTATTTCTCCAACAACTGACGCGACAAGCACGATAATTATGCCCTATCCTCATTAATGCAGCTCGTTAACTCGATTTTAGCACGAAATATAAAAGACAACCAGACAATTTGTATTTTTAGTATTTTTAGAGCGTTCGACATCATTTTTGACTGTGGGACTAACTAAATATTTTTGAGTATGGTATCAGTCCACGCATACCTAATTCGAGAAGTAAGAAGAAAAAACAAGTATATATCTCGATAATTCATACATTATTATTGTGACCAATAGTACCTCTTAAAACAAATCAAGGTTTAAAAAAATACAAAAAAATTAAACTTCGAAACTACTAAATCGCGAAACATACATGGGGTGATTCTGATACCCTGGGTGTTGTGTCTCTGTGCTTTCGCTTAACATTATTTTTGGGACACCCTTTATATCAGCAACTAATAACGCAATACTTTTGAAAAGACGACTGCAAATTCATTCTGTTTATGTTCGTAAGTATTTAAGATTTCCACAGCGATATAAGACATCTTAATAATAAATGACCACGTTCTATTTTATTAAAAAACAGCCCGTATTACAATAATAGTGAAAGTAGCAAAAAATAGTTGAGTAAAGGCTTTGCTTCGCTAGATACGTACAAAGGGAAGATTAAAGGCTGAGCTCGTTTTGCGGGAGGTTGATAAAGTAGCTTTGGGCTTATCTCTGTTCGTCAAACAGTATTGAGAACTTGGCATTTAGATAAAGTTGCCTACTTACTGAATAATATAAACAAGTTCATAAAAAAATCGATTGCCGTGAAGTCCTACAAATACTCGAGACTGGTTTTACCGATTTGGCTGTTTTCTGATGAAATGAAAACATGTAAAAGTTTCCCAAGAAGTTAAAGATTTGGGAAAACTTATAATACCGTGAAATACCACAAAAACACCACAGCCCAAAAAATTAACAGTATCTGTTTAGTCGTAGCAATAATATTGTTTCATCAAGAACACAGTACATTGACTATTCTAGATACAGCAAGGGAAGACAATATGGAGTAATTGCCATCTCTTGCCGCTTTTATTTTTAAAACAATAAAGAAATAAACCTTGAAATTCCAGCGAACAAAAGCTGTTTGAGGAAAAAGTTTTTTTACTGACCGCAACTTACCATTTATTCTAAGCGTAAAAGAAAAACAAAACACGAGCTCGTGCACCTGCAAACAAAGGTTTCTTACTACGTCCGTCCTTTTTATTACTACGAGTATACCTTCATTTAATTTGTTTTTTTTTGTTTTCGTTACTCTTAATTATAAGCACATTTTTATGAGTTTTTTTTATAAAATGCAAGTGCTACGTGTTTGCGCCATTTAGCGTAAGACTCTTGGATAGTGGGAACTAAGTGTAAACTTAATCTTCGAAATAATAGCACTGAAAATTTTTATTTAGGGAAATAAGAATATTGGCTCGTTCCCCGCACAAAGGCTTAGTCGTTGCAGCTAGGATAGGCTAGGCTAGGCTACGATGCAAGAATTCTCGCTTCGTTGCGTTATGGCTTTCAAGTTAGTTTATTCTTGGATAAGACTTAATTGTCATTGATTAAATTGTTTTTTCGATAATTATTTAACTGCGGCCTTGTGATCTAATGAAAAAAATATCTAGTCATTATTCAGATTATCTTGGGAGTTGCTTAGGCTGGCTGGACAGTAGAGTACAAAGCTCTTCATCTCACTTTAGATGAAAGGAGGTTAATCGATGTCTAACAGGGCATGTCGTTCCTAGCGAGTGGTTACCCGAGATTGCTCTGTCTATGTGGGCGTGTATAAAAGTATCCTTTTATATTTTGTTCAAGTTTTTTATTTTGTTGTCTGCTTTTATCGAGGGATTCGTTTTTAGATTGTGTTTCCTTCATTATTAGAGTACAAACAATGAGGGTTTTCTGAAATGACGCCCACAAGGTGGCAGCACTGAGACGTCAGGTCGGAACGTGTCAATAGTATTAGAGCTCCTATATTTTCATGTCTGAAGTTCTTGTATTTTTTAAACAAAATTCATTAAGTAAGAATCGAAATGCCACAATGTTTTAAGTTAAGTATGCTAAAAAAAACGGGAGGCCATTCTTAAGGATAAAAAACGTTTAAAACAATGGTTTGTAGCCATTCGTAGAGAACAGTTTACGCCTACAAATAATATGTAGTCTTATATGCAAAGGTTACTTTAGTAAAGACGATTACCAGCAGCTGCCGAAAGACTCAGTGGTAGAGAAATGTAGGTACTCCTTCCTATTGTGTAATTAAACATAACCTAAGCTCAAGTGCAAGGACATACATAGCTTAACTTTTTCAGTATTTGTCATTGAGTGGATTATCTATTTTTAAATAACATTAGGAAGGATTTTAAATCAAAAACTGTGCAGAAACTAATTTTAACTTTTAACATCGCGCGCATTATTGATATGGGAGACCTGTTGGCAAAAATCCTCATTAGATCTATGTTACGGCTTTATTTAATATTCTTCAATGATTTTTAATGATGAGTCCAACGAGTTAAACTGCGACACAGAATTCGGACGTGGAAAAGTGCCTTATTGGCTCTATTTACGGGAATAAATTGGAACTGGTTTTATTAAATGAGGTCATACTGAACAAATATTAACCTTTTAACTAGAAGAAGTTGCTCTCTATAAGATACTTATAGGTTCCATAGAAAGGAAGTAATACCTGTTTTTGTGTAAATTTAATTTAATAATTCTGACAATAGGTTAAAATGCACAAGTAATAATAAAATTAGTTTACTAGACGAAAACATATTTTAATAGAACGTATTTTACATTTGTGAAAATGAAACTATTTTAAAGGCTATAAAAAAACAGGTGAGCACCCGCGAAATAGAAAACTTTGTGACATGCCAGTATACGAGTAATAAGATTTAGCTGCAGGAAATGAAAATACAATAATGCTAGTTTCCTTTGTTACACTTTCACTGCTAATGCACGTATTGATGTTTTAACTGAGTTGGCGTGGTCGTACTCAGACTTCACTACAATTTGTTTTAACATTGAGATCAGACTCAGTTGCAAATAAAATTAAACGATAAAACTATCTAAACACTTAAAACGTGCTTTATAAACGTGATTCATAGACTTCAATAAAATAGAACATTATCATTTTGCGAAATTTAGCCAAAGCACAAAAGCTTTTCACATTGAAACAACACACAATTGGGTCAAACTATATTTGGTATAGCTTAAAAATACCATTTTCTCTTTTTAATCAAATTATGTTGTAGTTTATATTAAAAGAATATTAAAACATTAACACAAAATCACTTAAATTGCACGACCGAGTTTAAAATAAAGCTTAATATCAGTTTCCCCGTAGTTGCAGGAATCTTCTTCTATTCTGTTTATCTTATGGCTCAGGTTCCAAGCTTGCACTCTATTGAGCTTTAAAATGTCTTCGTTTATTTTTGTTGGACGTTCGATTTTAAAAGCAAACTCAGCTGTGATCACCCCGTCAATAATATTACACTTGGCTTTCAAAATCGTGGTGAAAAGAATGTTGAAAAATTCATTATTCTACATTTTTCATTTAGTTTTTATAATTTTTGGAGGGATCAACTTAAAGTTCAAATAAAAAGAATTAAGAAAAGGTACATCGAAATTCAATTTCTGCTTGAATTTATTTCTGTTTAACGTCTGCGCATCGCTGGGTTAAAAACCTGGTTAATCTTTTTATACTTTACAATTTTACATTAAATAAACTTAGGTGTTAAGGCTTATGATTTGTGAGGCTCGCCTGCGAGGTGTGGTAAATAGGAAGACTAAATACTGATAGAAAATATGTTTGTTAGAGAATATTATGTAAATGTTTAAAATAAGAAATAGACTGAACTCATGTTTTATTTAATGTAATTTCATAACTTTGCTGGCTGTATAGATAAAGAAATTTCTCAAAACATTGAAAGATTACTTGATGCAGAAAAGTTTATTTAACCTAAATGAGTTTTTAGACATTGTATAAATCTTAATTTACGAATTTATGTCTCTCATACCTAGTCTTCAAAAATGTTTGTTCTAATTGTACTTAAATAATTTTTGTATTTGGTAATTTAATCCAAATAATTTTAATGCCCTAACGCTCATTTTGAGGAAATAGTAATATTTGTTTAAACCTTATGTACCAAATAAAAACAATAATTATACATGATGATGAAATTTCAACATTTTCACCAATTAACTAGCCCAAAGTAAGCAAAGCTCGTACTATGATAGCGACATCAACAAAGCGGCAGTGTATATCAAAATGTCTATTTAACATTTAGTTAGGGAACCCTTAAAATATTCCCGTGTGTCACGTGCCTTCGGCGAACGTGTTAATATACGTCCCTTGACAAAATCGATCTCATCTTTGGAAATAACAAAAACTATGTCACGTGTTTTCTCGATCTGTGATATTAAAAAAGAATCACGTTTTCGTCGAAGTGATAGAGGACAAAAAGACACGTATTAAGGCCTCAAAAGGGCAAAAAGACTGTTCGTAAGACGCGAAATACAATATAATGACTTTCATCTAGTTTATTTCAATATTGAACTTTTATGAAAGTTAAGCAATTGAAATTAGGTCGCCATTGTATTGCTTTAATTAAATTATAGTTAATGAACAAGTAGGTACGGGTTAGTAGAAGATCAGTTATAGTCTTTGGATTTGTGCTCTTGGCTACAAAACTAAGCGGATAAAATCTGATACAAATTACACAAGATTAGTACCACCTTAAATATTAGTACCACCTTGCAACCACATATTTTTTACATCATTGCAATGACCTTTAATAAGTGCATTTCTTTTTGTTATGTTCTCATACAAATTCAAATATCTGTTCGGTATTTTTATGAAAGTCAAAACATCATTTGCAAAAGTCATAGAAGCAAAAGTTGTTACAAGTTACGGTGGTGCGGCTACGAGATAGTCCTTCTTTACGAGACATTCTGTATCTAGTAACCATAATACAACCTTAGATTCATTGGGGGCATGATAATTTACTGTATGTGTTAAAAAAACTTAACAAAAATCACTTTGTAGGCCACCATTGATGTTAAAGTTGATTAATTTTAAACCTTGACACATAAACTCTCGTCTCTTAATTTGCCTTTGACCTAGGTACCTAATTCTTTAAATGAGATTAAGGTTTATCATTAATTAAGTCGATCGTAGGTACAATAAAGTTATAGAAGCAACACTTGTTTTACAAACTACTTAAGCTTGGACATTTTATTCTAACTTTACAACACATAAAAATTAGTAGAACTAAACATTTTGTTTCGCAAAACTCATTATTTTATCAATCCCAGCCATTCCTTTACGTACAGAGAAATTAGCGATCAATCATTTCCAATCGAACGCTTATACAAACAGCACTCGAACGGTGTAATGTATCTGATCAAGTGCTCCGTGAAGCACACACGAGAAGCTCGAGAAATAATGTGTGTTTACAGCCTGAACGACCCTGGGTACAGTCGGGACCAAGATTATTTTATAGCATTTTATGGGGTACGGCAATACGTACCTACAGTTGTACACCATAGGTATACAGACAGATCTAATAATACATAACACAATATAATCTACAGGTGTAGATTTAATCAGTCCCAATATTAAACAGGGGAGAATGTGTAAATTAAAATATGCAACTTTTATTATTGGATCACATCGAAATCGTATAATCAATCATACACTATACATATGTAAACAAATTCATCGGTACTAAGTATCATGTTTTACGCAAATAAAGATTTATCTTAGCCTTTGTTTTTTTGTATAGAACGCTAGTTTGTATAAAGCAACAAAAAAATACCACGATACGATAATTAATGGACCTTTTTAATTTTACAAAGGTAAAGTCGAGGTTAGCATAAAGCTGGTCATTGACGCAATTTACGTGTTAAGAAGACTGACTAAATCTACCCTTAGTAGGTATATAACTAATTTAGTAATTTTTAGAAGAACCGGGTGCCTGTTCTCCCAACTGTGCTACGGAGAACATTAGAAAAGTAAAGTAACTAAAATCACGTGTCATCCCTTCTCAAGCGTGCCATGTTATTATTTTATTTATTTAGGACTAGTATCCAAATAGGCATAAAAGTTAAAAAAATTAAATAGCGTTCATCAAACCTCGTGGCTCCTTTTGTTAACGACTGTACATTATTTAAAATATTAAATCATTGGTTTCACGCTTCATTGCGTGCCACCGTTTTATTTGAACGATTTAACGAACTCTCTGTTTTTTTGTATTTGTACGAGTACTATCTATATAAGGTCCTTATGTCAGTTGGGATACTTTACACGAAATGAATATGTGTCTTGTTCAGATGTGACTACACCCAATTTTCTTTATTGACTGGTCACAGATGACCTCTAAGAATTTTCTTATAAAAGTTTTGTATGAAATGGCATTCAACAATCTGTTGATTATTTTAAGTCAGTACTTGTATTGCTGAAGTTGTCAGCTTACATTACTAATAGTATGATACTTAAATCATGCAAGCAACATTAACTTGATGAACGAAACTCCACGAAACCTGTGCCAGAAAAATAATTAATGTGTTTTAAGCGAATCCGCTCGGCTTCTCATTCTTATAAAAACTGAAAGCTAACTTGTTGAAGTGGGATAGTCTAGTCTTGACCACGATTTAGTAAGTCTAGGTATTTTGATCGATTGCCACCTATAAAAAATTCACCGTAAATGATTGTAACTCGTTTTGAGACGATATTTCTGATGATATTTCAAATTTTATTACTGTGAGAGCTAAAGATCTAATTTTGTACCAATTCTAGTTTCTGATATGATTACGGTTCTAAAGTAAATTTTCTTTTACAAATTACATAACTGTTTAGGTACCTACCCAGTCGTCGCGATCCTTAAAGATTATAGTTTAATGAATATTAATATTTTTTTCTTTGGTCCACCGATAAATCTACCCTTTTTCCAGTTTCATCGCGCTTTTGCCTTCTAAACCCCTGAAAATAACAAATACTTAACTTAAAATCATAGTCTGTAGTTCAATATCACATTATCACTCAATAAATATTTACAGGTATATACCTACATTGAGTTGAGGCAAGCAGTCTATAGCTCTTGAACTTCAGCATTTTCTCTAAGGAAGGCTTATGGAGGTAATCGTAGATGCAAATCAGGCGGTGAGAGCTTTTATACCCCCCCCCCCCCCCCTCCTCGCGTTATATACAGTGAACCTTAGAGTTTATCTCGTTCTATGAAATGTACCTACTGTTAACTAAAAGGTGAATGGTTTTATCCTTGAAAAAATAGTAAAACAGTAAAAAATCTGCCTAAAACTGATACTCACATTATGTTAATGATCCAGTGGCCTAACTATAAGCGCGTAAAATCTTTTTAACTTCAACCTTGTTTTGTTTATAAGGGTTTGTACTGTTCAGAGATCTTTGTAAGGAACCAGTAGAAAATAAAAAAACAAATTGCTGGTCCAAAAATATGTTTTGTATCAGATCATGTTTATTTGGAAACTTTGATTAGTTTCATAAGCACAAGCTAAGCTCTAAAATTTTGTTGGCAATGTGTACATTACATTAAAATACAAAAACCGGCCAAGTGCGAGTCGGACTTGCACACGAAAGGTTCCGTACCATTATCTATGAAAAGGGCAAAAAAATCACGTTTGTTGTATGGGAGACCCCTTAAATATTTATTGTATTCTGTTTTTTAGTATTTGTTGTTTTAGCGGCAACAGAAAAACATTATCTGTAAAAATTTCAACTCTCTATCACGGTTGATGAGATACAGCCTGGTGAAAGACTGACAGACAGACAGACAGACAGGCAGACGGACAGCAGAGCCTTAGTAATAGGGTCCCGGTTTACCCTTTGGGTACGGAACCCTAAAAACTGCCTGTCCAACTGATAGTCTAAATAGTTTTAAGTTTCATAAAAAGAAGCATAGAATTATGGCTGATAATGTATCACATTAAAATGTAATATTTATATTTAACATCATAGTTAATGTTTATTTTTAAAAGCACAAATTTATTCCTGAAATATGGCTGACAATTAATGAACCTAAATTACATTGTACACGTATATTTGTGTTTAATAATCCTGAAATTCTACTGGGTTGTCAACATTCCGTGTCCGGAAAAACCTCGGAATTTGCAAGCGTATTATTGCTTTATGCAAATGGAAAACACGACAGGCTTTCTGATTCTGAAGTGGGATGCCATCTGCGAAGTTCGCCCATAACATTACAGACATCAGAGTCGTTTAAGGGAAAAAATCTTGAGATTTGCTTTTAAGAAGTTGGAACCTTAATTTAAAGTTCGTTGATAAATAAGTACTTACTCAATTGATTTCAATTAGTCTAGGCTGTCAACTCAGATTTGATATCCTTGAGTTTTGAAATTGAAAAAAAAAACTAAATAAGTTTACGGCGTGATAAGCTGAGACTTATTTTTAGTATGTTAGTACTTACAGCTTGCTAATTTCGAGCTATATTGAATTGAAAAATCACGCCGGACTATATGGCGTCGCCATGTTCGAGGTTCCAGGTTCGATCCCCGGCAGGGTCAATGTGGAAAACGATCTTTTCTATATTGTCTCGGGTCTGGGTGTTGTGGTACCGTCATTGTTTCTGATTTATATAACACAAGTGCTTGAGCTACATACTTTTAGGATAAGAACAATGTATGTGATGTTGTCCAATATTTATTTATTTATAATTTTCTTATACGAAGTTATCATGAAGGCCGACGCTTTTTTTCCTGAAATAACAGATATTTGAAAACGTAACGTAAGCGTAATTTTGATAGCCGTAACGTTATAATTGAAACTAGACTATAATTTATAAACTATGAACCAGTTTAACAAATGTAAATTTTAACTGCAACTCTGAATGAGAGCTTATCACTAAAAGGAGTAATTTAATAAGAATAACTTCTTGAATTCACTAATTAGTTACGAGTCAAATGGATTTGCGAGAGTTTAAGATTTGTGGTTAAATTACCAAAAGTTATTGCTTAGTCTGCACGTAAATCTAGTTTCTAGTATTTACATAGTATCATTCTTTACTAGCTTCTGACAAATTCATTTGCTTAGAATTCAAGATTAAGCCACAAATTACGTATAGCGGCGAAGCTAAAAAGGAAATGAGAAATCAGCGTCCCTTATCAACACAAAAATCGAAGAATACAAATCATCTTTTGTTCAGCTAGATCTACAAAAATGTCTTTCAGATTATTTCTTTCTAACATTTATTTTTATAATAAAACTAAGATAACATTTTCTATTTAAAGGTAAGATTCTCTGATATTAGGTTTGACTAGTCTAGACTAAATTTATAAATTTAATATATTTTTTACATTAAGTATTACACTGCAAGGCGCTGGCAAAGAAATTACACGAACCTTAAAAGATAAATTGGCACATTTTTAATCACACACGCTCAAATCGTCTACTTTTTATTTGAGACAAGATTGATATTATACGATTTTCTAGGAGGTATTAGGTATTCCCATAGTAGCGTCAAATTTGAGTCCAACTTAAAGTAAACCATGGATTAAACACAACGAAAATCATTTTACACAATTATGGCATTGGTGAACCTTATTGAAACAACATTGACATTTTAGAACAAAGCTTAGCTAAGCTTAGCTTTAGTGAGATTTAAAAAATCAATAATGATTTTTTTAAATAAATAAATGTTGGACAACATTATGAATATTGCGGTTTGTTCATCTAATTTATAAATCATCCTAGGAATTCTGATAACTAAATGTGTTGTGTACCTAATTAAAGAATAAATATTTTTTTTATTATTATAGTATGTGTCTAGTAATCTAGCAATTAACTGCTTCTAAATTAAATTTTCGATGGATTTTAATTATGTTTTTACCATGCATACCGGGAGTATCCCGGCTAATGAAGTTATAATATAATCTAATTAAACATTATACTGATTAAAAAAAAAGATGAACTTAACACCGTTACAAAAGGCATTAGCTTTTTAAGTTTTGTTACAATACAACATAACGAAAAAATCGGCCAAGTGCGAGTCGGACTCGCGCACGAAGGGTTCCGTACCATTATCTAATTGCGGTTTACGATTTATGACGTTTAAAAAAACTACAAACTAGATCTCGTTCAAACCAATTTTCGGTGGAAGTTTGCATGGTAATGTATATCATATATTTTTTTAGGTTTTATCATTATCTTATTTTAGAAGTTACAGGGGGAGGGAACACACATTTTAGCACTTTGGAAGTGTCTCTCGCGCAAACTATTCAGTTTAGAAAAATAATATAATTATTAGAAATCATTTTTGAACACCTATCCATAGATACCGCACACGTATGGGTTTTATGAAAAAAAACTTTTTGAGTTTCAGTTCTAAGTATGGGGCAACCCAAAATTTATTGTTTTTTTTCTTCTATTTTTGTGTAAAAATCTTAATGCGGTTCACAGAATACATCTACTTACCAAGTTTCAACAGTATAGTTCTTATAGTTTTGGTAAAAAGTGGCTGTGACATACGGACGGACAGACAGACATGACGAATCCGTAATAAGGGTTCCGTTTTTTGCCATTTGGATACGGAACCCTAAAAAGTACACTTCACGCATTATAACTAAAAAAAAACAACGATATTAAATACTACCTTCATATACATACAAGCATGACTTTAACAACTAAAAACACCTTTTCCTATAACATAACATTACAAACTAAATTTCCCCTCACATCGGATTTCACGCCGTCAATTTCGCGCCAACCGCCGCGAGCTTCCTTCAGAGTTCAGACCTATTTTCAGGATGTATTGCGGTTCAGTACGGGTTCGCTCGCTAGGTCGGTGCAGGCTCGGAACTGGGTCAGCAGAACGTTCGGGCGAAACGGGAGCGCGTCAATGTCCTCAATCTTATACATCGTGTATCAATCAAGATATTTAAACTAAAATTTGATGTTGCTTTTAAAAATTTTGGAACTTAGAAGTAGAGATAAACGTTTTGCAAATTAAAATTGTTAGACGGAATCGTTTCTTCCACATGTATGCTTAGGCAGGCCACGCCTGTTGCTAACCGGTGCGTGGCGGTTAACCGTTTTTTTAAAATTCATTCTGTAATATTGGGTGGGACTTTTTTTAATTATTGCTTTTATCGTCTTCAATTTTGTTACTTATGAGTTTGTTGTTCTTTTGTTTTTGGATACATTTCTGAGTTACCTATTGTTGTTTTTTTGTGCTGAATGTGTGTAATTTATATCCATTTTTTTCTTCTTTCTTTAAAATAGGGAATACAAGTTTCTATGTTTATTACTATGTAGTAATAGCTTATGAAATAGAAACAAAAGGTGTTCAGATTTGTGACGTTGTGATGTAATAACAAAACAATTACTTAATTAATTCTATTTAAAGGTTAATCGAAGAAAAACTCGTAAATAAAATCAGATACATACTATGAAAGGGAGTCAGCTTGTGGGTGCCGAACTAGGTCACCAGAACAGCCCAGTTTGCCGGGAGAATCGAGCGTTCAAAATCTATAGACGTTGCCACTTTTCGTGATAATATTATAATATTAATGGTGTCAAATTCTTACAGTGTAATGGATTCCTGATTACAGAATCAGGGGAGTTTTTTATGGCTATTCGATCTTCGTGACTTTTTTATTAGGATTTAATTTGCTGACAGGAAAAATTTACCTATTTGTCATGAGAAATTCGTAAAGGTTTTTGATCAGTGAACGCTTTTGTGTTAAAAAATTCACGCGGCTTGTAAGTATTCGCTAATATTTTTTAGTTTCAATACAATTTACAAAAAAAATATAGAAACTGCTGTTCGATATATTTTGGTCGTGTAGCACTTTGACATAACTATGAAATTGCAGCTTTTTTATTATTTCTGAATAGGTTCCACAGTAATAGTCTATTGTTTATATTCGTGAGAAGAACCGTATACAGGTGTATAAGAACGTCACTTGTTTAACCTTACTCCATTTCTAAGGTAGTTTCAGTGATTGTTTTGTAAATTGAAACTTGCAAACATTGTACAATTGAAGGTAAATCGATACAAGTAAACTGCAATCATGCGGCTTTTAAAGTGATTGCGGTATGCATGCCTCATGAATACGGCTATTATACGCATGTCATGCCTCCCACCATAATTGGAGTGGGCACAGAGTTGGATACAGTAGGCCTGGTGGCCAGTTACCAAATTAAAATTAATGATGATTTACAACACTATCTCATCTTCATGCAGACCAGTATTTACAAAAACGTTACGTTCAATACATTAAAAAAACGAACCATCGTCTTTGATGTAACAATTAGGTAAAGCTGTTACATTTAAAGTAATTTTAAATTGTTTAAAATAAAATTACTTAAGTCTATAGGAATAATTTACGTAATCGCAGTGCATACATGCAGCAACAAGAGTTTTGTTTTGAGAACCTACTAGATAAACACCAGCCGTTAGGCAATCATTTGAAGGCTTAGCTTAGTAGAGCTACTGTAATAACACAGTAGTGTATAGTGTCAATAAAAACTGATCAAATCTCCAAGAAGCCATGTTTGGAAACCATTTTAAGAACAGATTAATATTTATTTCTTCATTGTCCTTCTGAATTTCACTAAGATCGCGATCCGGTTATTTCTAGTTGGGAAACGATTAGGATCGAGCCTACTGTTTGGGGACATACATACCTACTTCAATATATAATTTAACTGGGTGAGAACACAGGCCCAAAACGGAATGAGGGCGGAACTTTTGAATGGTTCGATTAAATAACAGTTGAATGGCGGCGGTGACTTGCGAATTACTTTGGCTCGCAATTTAATTCACTTGGGTGACCGAGTTTGGAGAGCAACCTAAGTAATACCAGGGTGAATATGAAATCTATTTATTTCCTAATAAGTAGTTTATCAGCTACTGATAATATGATTTACTATCTGCAGAGAATACCTAACCACATGTACCTGACCTGCCTGCGTCTGTATTTCCGAGTGCATATAACCTGACTCTCTTTAAGTCCAGAGTGAATAGGCATCTTCTGGGCAAGCTCGCTCCATCGTAGATCCCATCTATGCTCTAGAGTAAGATTGGGGTCAAGAGTAAGCCCATCTTAAGTAAAAAAAAAAAAAAAACCACATGTATGTACATTTATTTGTGCGAAAGCCGAAAACTATTTTTTTCTCGTGATACCGAGGTTGCCCTCTTATTATATTAAGTAATAAAACTGGGAATTAAACAAGAACTTTAATCTGCTATTTAACAGTGTTACTTTACATCAAAATCTGTATCGAAAAAATAACACAAGGTTAAAGTAATTCTGTTATCTCATGGTTGGACTTTCTAGAAAATATTTTTGTTCCGAGTGTTAGCATAGCAGCTTTTACGTGCCACCTTATTTTCCTGGTTCAATGAGGATAGATAACCGGATAGATATAATATTAGTTCCCTTTTGTGTGTTGTTTGATGTGATGTGAGTGATGTTTATAAAGTCAATAATAATAACGTTTAGGTATACCTTCTGAGAAGCTAATAAAAATATTTAACGGAAGAAAACAAAAAACGTTTTATCGGTAGCGACGGGGAGTTTAATATACTTACACAAACAACTACAAAATGAATAAACAAAACAATTATTTTGTAATTTCTATAAGTACAAATCAAAAGAAAAGGAAAAAAATAAGCGGCCGTTTCTGTATCACAGGAATTGTTTTTTTGTGATGTGATTTCAAAACGGTTTTCAATTTCTCCTTTTACTTGTTAGCACAAGTAAAAGGAGAAATTGAAAACCGTTTGAAAATTGTAAGATTCTTGTCCAATTTCATGATTCTAGGTCAACGGGAAGTACCCAAGTAAGAATGGGGTCGTAATTTTTAATGACGAATTACGTTGATAAAGTTTGAAATTTTTACTGCTTCAAAGAATAGCTTCCCTTAGTATTTAATATTAATTTTTACCCACGATGGAACGGAGATAGTGAGAGGTTGTTTTAACTTGATACATCAAAACATTCTGACAAAAAAAGTTGTTGCCTTGTTGATAGATAGACAAGCAAACTAACAAGAAAGTGATCCTATAAAGGCTTCTTTTCCTTTTTAGGTAGAAAGATAGAGCAGGCATAGAGATAGTATTATACGTACAAGGTATCCTTAATAAAAATAACCAGCCAGATACGAGTCAGTCTACGTGCTCCCAGGGTAAATAAAACATAAAAGTATCAATTATTATCAACGAATAATTCAGTTGTTTTGATTAGAAACTGCGTGAAAAGTTTTTTATTGTTTTTAATTTTCGACTTACAGCCATACTAGGTCGACATTTTATGGATAAAAAGGTGGATTTGCCTTTAGAGCTATTACATATGATAGAAGAGAATTACAACATAATTCTTATATAACAATATTACACCCAGGAAATGTCGACTCATGGTCGAACAATCGATACCTCAAGTCGCATTCCTACGTCTTCGGGGCTCGCGCTCTTGACTGATTTTCTTTCACTACGCATTTCCAATTTGCAGATACTACGTTTTATAATGACCTACAAACAACTTACCTAAATTTGTAGGAGTACTTTATCAGATGTTGAGGAGATCAATGAAATGAGTCTACTGCTCATTATAGAAAAAGGTCTAGAAAATCTAGAAAAGGCTTTGGCCTTTCCGATGTTCGACCTTTTCTACGTTTTGTAGTTTATTATGATTCCGTGAATTTCAGCGGTCCAGGCTTTATCAAGGACTCACTCCTTGATAAGGGCTAGACCTCTTCCATCGCTTTTTATTCAATTTATTAAAATTGACGTTTCATCATCATCTCAGCCACAGGACGTCCACTGCTGAACATAGGCCTCCCCCAGTGACTTCCAGATCGGCCGATTGGAAGCGGCCTGCATCCAGCGTCGTCCTGCAACCTTTACCAGGTCGTCTGCCCACCTTGTGGGTGGGCATCCTACGCTGCGCTTGCCGATACGCGGCCTCCATTCCAGAACCTTTCTGCCCCATCGGCCGTCAGTTCTACGTGCTATGTGCCCCGCCCACTGCCACTTCAGCCGGCTAATCCGTCGGGCTATGTCAGCGACTTTGGTTCGTTCACGGATCTCCTCATTTGATCTCGCAAAGAAACACCGAGCATAGCCCGTTCCATAGCGCGCTGTGCAACTTTAAGCTTCTTAATAAGGCCCATAGTAAGAGGCCACGTTTCAGTTCCGTATGTCATTACTGGTAACACACACTGGTTGTATACTTTCGTCTTTAGGCACTGAGGTATTTTGGACGAGAAGATGTTGCGTAGTTTCCCGAACGCTGCCCATCCGAGTTGGATTCGTCGATTGACCTCTTTCTCAAAATTGGACCTACCCAACTGGATCACTTGTCCCAGGTAAACATATTTGTCAACAATTTCGAGAATAGAGCTCCCAACTGGTACTGGGTAGGGCGCAACATGGGCATTCGACATAATCTTTGTTTTGTCCATGTTCATCTGAAGACCTACCTGTTGGGAAACTCTATTAAGGCCATCGAGCATTGTACCGAGGTCTTCCAGCGACTCTGCCATGACCACAATATCGTCGGCAAACCGAAGGTGAGTAATGTATTTGCCATTAATGTTGATGCCGAATCCTTCCCATTACAGGAGTTTAAAAGCATCTTCCAATGCGGCGGTAAACAGTTTCGGAGAAATAACGTCTCCCTGCCTTACGCCTCGCTGCAGAGGAATAGCTTTCGTGCTCTGCTTCTCTACTCGGACCGTCATGGTGGCGTTTTTCCTCCCGAACAAGCAGGTTTCCGAAAAGGCTTTAGTACCATAGACCACATCCATACGCTGCGACAAGTTATACAGAAGACCGAAGAGTATAACTTACCACTATGCTTGGCGTTTGTGGACTATGAGAAGGCCTTCGATTCAATCGAGACTTGGGCAGTGCTACAGTCTCTCCAGCGGTGCCAAATTGACGTTTAATTTATTTAAATTCACTCAGTTGAAACTAGAAACGCTGTGGACCGATTTCTCCCGGTACCTTGACGACAATTATACACACTAGAATCATAATCCCCTTTAAACAAATACGAAACGATAGAACTTAGTTTTACCTAGTTAACACTTCTAATCTTGTTTCCACTTAAAAGTAGCCCTATATTGTTTGCTAAATATGCTAAAAATTTCGACAATCCTAAATCACAGGTTTTAGGTTACGGGTTGAACCCTTTAGGGGCACCTTCTGAGCCAACCTTGCAACGAGGATGAAAAAGGTTCAGACCGAGAATTTATCGTTCCCTTGGTAGAAAAGTTAAACTTAAATGATATAAAATTGATAAAAAATTAAATTATATGTAAAATTCAACTCAATTGTAATAAACAAAAAATGTATCTGACTGACATTACAGTAAATTGATAACTCTCGTAAAATTTATAATGTATTGAAAATTATTAACATTTGCATGCTATTCGTAATGACCGCCAGCAGGAGGCGTGTCGTAAGAGGCGACTAAATCGTGTAGCATGAGACGGGGAGCAGCGTCTGCGTGCGAAATAATAAAAAACTGCGCTCGCCAACCCGCCTGCCAAGCGTGGCGAGTATGGCAACCACCCCCCGATGACAGAAGTCACTGGGGGAGGCCTATGTTCAGCAGTGGACGTCCTGTGGCTGATGTCAAATGGGCCGAACATTAAACAGATTGTAAGACCTCCATGAGTGTACCCTGTTTAAACGCAAGTAAACTATTCTATTTAAAGATAATATTACTAGGAGACTGAGGTGCTCGTAGCTCAGTGGCGGCAGCGGTTTGGTATCTATTACTAAAGTTAAGCAACCAACGCCGCGGTCGTGAGTGGATGGGTGACCATTCCGACCATATTTAGTGACATTTATCACGAGCATCTCCGTGCTTCGGAAGGCACGTTAAAAGTTGGTCCCGGCCAATATCGCTTGATATTGGTCGTGAAGCCTAGTCAGAGGCCTTAAGGCGGCTTGATAACATCTGACAGTAAGGTTTAGTCACTGGCCTTACAACACCCCTCCACCAATCCGCACCGGGCCCGCGTGGTGGAGTATGGCCCAAACCACCTCATAGTTGAGGTGAGGCCTGTGCCCTGCAGTGGGACGTATATAGGCATACTTTATTACTAGGAGACCATGTTATAAAAACTAGCCTTTGTTTGAGGCTTTTTAGATTCAGTCTTAGTTTGTCAAACATAGTTTAGTTGTTGATCCGTGATTGTGTACTAAATATACACAATGCCGAAAATTAAAGAAGGCGTATGTGTTCATCAATCAACTAACACTTGACGGTCAACATCGAAATCGTGAAAAAAATTAGATACTTACCTTATTTTTCCTCTAGTCCATAATAGTTAAAAACACTTTTACTCCTTTAAACTATCAAAATCGAAATAACACATGGTGTTTAATAATTCTGATTCAATTAATTCAAATGGTATTGATAATAATTCTTTAATCAGAACACACCATTGGCGTGGCCCTTACTTCGAAAACAAGTATATTTCGGCCTTAAGTAACGTCCTTGTGTTTCAAGGTACTACTAATATTATTTTTGCTTGTGTCTTAACCTCCGCCGAAGTTATAATTACGCAAGTATTTCTACTTCGCCAGCTCTATCTATATTCCCGCAGGGGCGAATTTTCTTGTTTATTCGGGAGAGATTATTCTTACCTGAATACTGTTTTTTATATATTTGTATTATGTAGTTCGTTTACAGATAAAGCAAACAACTGCATACATATATATAGTGCAGTTTTTTGTATACACATGTATAGTGTTTTTTTTAAAAGTAGGAGGTTCTCAATTTATCAAATAAATGCGTTTTTTGGTTTTTGGTACTCTTTAAAATCTCATTTTTATTTAATTCTGGCGGCTGAAATTGTGTACCTACTGGCATATCAATAAATCAGATTATAGCTTTGCTTATTTCAATTAATACACGACCGACCCAAGGGTACCATGGTGTTAAACAAAAAACTGAAATGAGTTCATAAAACGTTAAATCTGTACATATACTTAGAATTCGCTACCCTTACAATGCTCTACGGGGTTTTTGTGTCATGCGGATTGTGTCAATTCTACTTACAGGATTAGGTCGCATTTGTTTATAAACGATTAGTGGATTATTCCCTGACACTAAAAACGCCCTTCCAGCGAATTATTAGTAGGTACAGCATTTAGTAAGGACGGTCAAACGGTAGCTTTACTTAATGTTTGTGGTTTATACCCTTGACTTTCGAGATCAGCAGCCGCTTTTGATTACGGTACAAATTAATGGTTAGGAGTTTTTAGTCGAATACAAATGACAGGCGGTGGAGAAATAGTTTAGCAATAATTCGTGTACACGTGTTTGTTTGTTACATTTTATAAAACGAATTTTGTGGTTTAGTATTGTTTTAGAAGCAAAACAAAAACTCAAAAAAGGTTTTCTTTTTGCAGATCAAAATGGCGGGGCCGATGTGGTACAAAATGGCGACGGTGCTACTGCTGAGCTTATCTCAAGTGTTTTGTGCACCAACTCCTCAACATTCAGGTCAGTGATTTAACTTTTTGTTTTTGACGTGATAACGTTTTATAAATCAATGAACGCCGCACGAAAAGGTGTCACGTTCCGCGTGCGAGCGAGAGCGCGTAACAAGCGATAGACAGGCACGATCGGCCTAAGCGTTCGGCTTGTGACTTTGTGACGCATCTATCTCTCTTCCACTGTATCGCTCAATGCGTCGAAGTAGCATCAATACTTTCTTAAATATGACGTTATCACGTAAAATTATCGTCCGTAAACCGACTTTACAGACAACCATTTTTTTAGCACTGTACTAGCCTCAGTAATTGACTACCTAAGCTGTGTGTACTCAGATGTGTAAATCTGGAAGATGTTTATTTAGCGTCTATGAGTCGTTTGACTAAACTCATAAAGCTCTAAATGTATAAGTATTTACTTTGCTTATTACATTAAGTTGTAAGACTGTACACCGTAGTACTTTAGCATCTAGGTTAGTGTTAGTAATTAAATAAGGTAATATCTAGCGTAATTTTGGTACCCATTAATGTGGAATATAATATACGAGGTGTAAGTGCAATCAGGTTACACAATTTACTTTGATTAATTGAACATTCGCGTAAGTAGGTTATGCGAAATATACATCGTAATAGTACATTTCACTAACAATAGATTTTAATAAAATGGGAAAACTGAGTAAACGTGTTTCAATAACCTTAAATCTTATCGTCAATTATTATCAGGTTAAATTAAAGTCAAACGGAAATTCAGTCGCAAAAAATGGAAGTAAATACATAATCATTTTATTTTAAATATTTTTTTTGAAAAGGATCGGTATTCCTACAGTTTCATTTTATAACGATACGTAGTTTTCCCAATACCTAATATATGATATATTTAGTGACCAACTGGAATCCTCGGCCGTCAATCCGTGAAAATAATAAATGTGTTTACAAGTATAATAATTAGAACGTTACATAAACTAGTAGTATTGATGACAAGCGTGACTATTCTTGTACTAGTAAACCGTTATATCAACCGGTAACTTTTACTAAATTCTAACTATAACTTATTTCGCTAAATTCAATCGTTGATTCATATTAACACGTAGGTATTTACTCAATTACGTCATGTTTACTTGTTACCTGCGACACGTGAATAACAGTACATAAGTAAGTTCTCCGAGCAATTCGAATTATATAATTACAACACAGTAAACAAATACATACACAGTAGCTCAACTAAAACAAACTGCGTAACTTCTACTTATACCAAGTTTGAATTACTTCTCGCCTTTGCTTCTCGCACAAGAGTTAGTTTCTTCGCCAGACGTAATAGTTAATAAGACTGCGTATTATTGGAAATATAATATAGCAATATAGTGCCTGTTGTGCCACGTGTGTGTCAATGTGGGTACATCAGTTCGAGCGGCTGTATGGGCGCGAGTGAGCTAACTGTTCATGCGAACTTTATTTCCCAAATTTCATTTTATTTCTGGCGAGCGATTTCATGAGACCACGTAGGTAACAATAAAATATTTTGCTGATTTTGAGTTTAAATAATACTTTACCACATTCTATGTGGAAAATTGGGCGGCAAAATATGTGGTGGTAAATATACAATTTTCCACAAATCTTCGCCACTATATTGGCATTTTTGCAACGGCTCGGAAAAGTAGTAGATACGTATAGTTGGCTATTTCCTACACCACCGAAGGTACACTTTTACACCTTTCATGCAGTCAGACGATGTCTGTATAAAGTTAAGATACTGCTGTTAACCGATACTATATCAAAATAGCATACTCGTACGATTTTCAGTTTGTAAAATATTGTACAATTCAGTCAACACTATTTATTTAATGGACCTTCGATTTGATATTGCAGCTGCTTAATTTTCGATCACGATCATGAATCCTAATGATTTTAATCAACACAGTTATAACCAGACTTCCGAAGCCTAAGGTTGTAGATGGAAATGCTTTGTTGAATCTCTATACTCTTGAGTTGTTGGAGAATGTTAGCTATAAGTTTACTACATTGTGTGAAAGTTGGTAATCAACTACACACAACAGGACTACTACGGACAACAGCGTATTTATGCAAAGGGTCATACTGTTACGATAGCAAGTGGTATAGTAACTGGGGACCCTAAGCAAACAGGTACTTACACTCATGACTTACCTAAAGTGATTTGGACAAGCCTGATTTTATGTATAAAAATCTTTATTTTATTTTATTTATTATAGTAAAAAAGAATTAATTCAACTTTATATTTAAAATAAAAATTTAATGTATATTTTTTATAATAAGAATATATAATAAGATATTGTTTAGGGAAATATTCTCGCTAAGCAGATGTATTAGGGTAATATTAAGTAGTACTATAACTAATACATTAAGGTAAGATGAGCCAAACATTAAGGTGATAATAGTTAGTTAGTATAGTGGTGACCACAGAACAAGTAAGACTCGCTACGCTGCGCTGGTGGTGACATTAGTTCCACAACGATTTCGATAGGTATTTATTAAATTCCTGTAAGGCTACCTAAGGCACTATAATTCGTTTCAAATGGTAAATCATACTCTTATTTTACAGTACGCACTCGTTTTGACTCCAATGGGATTCAAAAGTAATTTAAAAAGACTGGGACCGCCCAATATTTGCTTGCCAGGACTTATTATATTCAAACTCAATTTAGAACACGTGACCTATTTTACTAAGCGAACTCTTTAAGCCTTTGAGATTTCTCAACTTTCGGATTTAATTTGCGAAGCCCAATTGTAATGTATGTACATTTGTTACCGCTAGGGATTAGCTGCCTTTACTTTGTTCTAACGAAAGGTAAAATCAAATAAAATTGAGTGGAAGTCTTGTTTGTCAATTGGGTACATCAATCTTTGTGTTGCGTTCGTGGTTAAGTTTGATTTGATTTAGAATCCGCAAAAGAGTATTGGTTTTCTTTTAACCTAAATTGGTTTTTACGAGACGAAAATAATATTAACATAATGTCCAAATTGGTTGATGGTCATTTCATTTTTTTTTAGAAGTTACTTTTATTTTTTTGGAAAATTTGGGACATAAGTACTTTAAAATTATGTCACACCAAAACCACATGTCCCTATGTATGTCCTAAAGAATAACGATTTTACAATAAGTGGACACTAAAGTTTCCAATAATCGTCAACACGTAAAGAAGTAAAACTATAGTTTATATATCCTGTGTGGGTCTGAACGCTAGCATCAACAAGTAGTTAGTGAATCAGTTACTTTTTAAATTGGGTGTGGTGTGCCGTTATCATCGCAGTTTGTGCACATTCCGTTGATATTCTAGAAAATCAGCTTGCACCCTCCATGTCAATTCTTTCCTTTTCTCCGACCTATTTTCATTACTTTTAATGCTGATATTTCTGGCGGAATCATTTGCGTAAGGCCAGACACATTATTTTACGTAATGGTGACGCAATATCATTTCCCGCCTTTTCGTCCCCGACCTTGCCTCGGGATGATCTTGACATTGAAAAAAAAAACCGTTTGATGAAAATGTTACGTTATTACAGACAGTTAAATGGCAGCTTGTGTAAGAGGTTTTTTGGTACGTTTTGCGTAACAATCAGACTCTGTGGCGATGTAAAAACTTTGGAGTCTAGACATAGCCTTTGAAACACTCATCGTGATATGACTAGAATTTACATTCTCCATGCTAATCATCCTTGTGATATCCTAATATTAGTTTTATTTTGGTATTTTGTAGCTGGCTAATAGCTAACTTGACAAAGTAGTAGTTGTAGGTATTTTGGAAATCTGTCCCTTAACTCTTTTAAAATAAATATATAGTTGTCCTGTAACAGTTTAGCTTAAAAAGTGTGAATGAAGGGAATATATGGCAGGATAGTTTTTAAAAGAAATCGTATTTACGTGCAAAAGTTTTCACATATTTATGTTCGCATCTATTTAAAATATGTCAACTCCCACTACAAAATTACAACAGTGAAGAGAAAAGAACTGCTTAACTGACGTGGTTGACGACCTAGTCAGTTGAAGAGAGTTATATGTAAAACAATACCCATTATCATCATCATTTCAGCCACAGGACGTCTACTGCTGAACATCGGCCTCCCCCAGTGACTTCTGTCATCGGGGGTTTTTGCCATACTCGCCACGCTTGACAGGCGGGTTGGCGAGCGCAATTTTTTTATTATTTCGCACGCAGACGCTGCTCCCCGTCTCGTGCTACAGGATTTAGTCGCCTCTTACGACACGCCTCCTGTTGTTGTGCCGTGTGTGTGTGCTGTGTGTCTTACAGCCGTAAAGAAAACAATACACAACCTGTGGTAATTCATTCTTCAGAAATAGTAACAAAGCTTTAGTTATATGCTCAATTTCAGATCATGAGCATCGCCCACTTAGAGCCTTGTTAGAAATTCAATTTTCTACAGTAGTTGTCCATGACACGAGTTACAACATCATGTTGGGATGTGAGGGCTTCACACAGGTGGCTAGGTAATTGGCAATATCACCTCTCGCTTGCAGGCGTAATTGCAAACCTTTGACGTGTGTAATCCGGCCGTACAACGTAAAACAGGAGGAAATGAAGTTAGCATGTAAAACGCCACGTGATCCAATGGTGACCCATACATCGGGCAGATAATATCATGTAGAGTATAAATATTATACAGGGTATACGAGTTGACGTTCAAAGCTAAAATTTGGATGCCTTATATCATGGTGTATCCAAATCACCCCCATGTATGTTCTACGATTTTGCTTAGTTTAGGAGCTAGAATTATTTTATTGATTTTTTGCTTAATTTTCACCTTTTAGTGCTTTTTATTTTTTTATAACTCTGGCGAGTATTTATCGTTCGTTTTTTGGTAATAATTATTAACAATGCCCACAAGTACCACCCAAAAAAATTTAATATACCTAAGTATTGCAGGACTTGCTTAAAATTGTGTCGGAAGTTCAAAATTAGTTTCCAAACTTGGTACAAGCATACGTTCAATTTGTCAAAAACAATTTAAAAAGAGGATCTTGTGGATTCTAAGTATTGTTAAAAACTGCCTCAGACATTCATGAATAAAATAAGGTCAAATAAAGCTAATGTTATGTGAAAATAGGGGTTCATTTTCTGTAACTGACCTTTAAAGTGAATTGAGGCATCTTATAGGGGGGGGAAAACACTATTTTATTTTAATGCAATTCTTATTTTTCTATACGGCTCATGCCACAAGGCTTAAAATTCCATTTTAACCAAAAATAAAAGTTACGCTAGGGGCGTTCCACAAAACCTAGATACTTAGAATGGAAGGTCGATGACTTAAATCTTTTATCTTGGTAAACGAAACTAGACACGCGGATAATAGACGAGAAAGGTTTGATAGAGTATTTACCTGAGCTGAGGTGTATACCTAAGACAGATTAGTATTATGAATCCACATTGAATCAAATTACATGATATTTAATGGACACAATAAATGGCGTAATAAAAATGGAAAGAAAAAAGTACCTATTGGTATGGTAAGTGGCAACTAATACGAATTTTTTCCTATGAAATAGGAAGAAGCTAAATCGGACCGGCCCGGCTTCAGCTCTCCTAGCATGACCAACAAAGCACGATTTGATCTATGACTGCCTGGCTATCAAAATATGAACTTTTGTCGAAACAGCGAACATGAACTTGACGTTACCGGCACCGGCAGAGACATGCTCGTTGTTACTATAAAAGTTCAAGATGGCTGCTATGTTTATCATATTTTGACAGTTGGGTGTCAATAAATCGCTGTATCATATCTTACCGTGTTTTGTTGGTCATGCTAGGAAGGCTGGTGGTAGTCACGGGCTTTGTTAAACCTACCCTTAAATAAAATGTTGTGAATATTTGTGATAATACTTTTTTTCATGTTTATGTGTATGTCAAAAAAAATATAACAATAAAATGAATGATAAATGATTTAATTTCGGTTCTGTAAAAGAAATGTGAAAAATTATTATACCTATCTTGTAGTATTTTTACAAACCTCATCATTTTTAGCCCCGCATTTTTAACCTCATTTTTTTAAATTTGGCGCTACCTATTATAATTCTCGGTATAATTAAAGCGACCATTTATAACCTAGCCTGTTATTACACGTTTTGCCACAGAAGGTATTTCCTTGTGATAAAATAAAGTAATTAAAGGGGAACAAGTGAATTGTGTTTAATTAATACAATTAGTTCTATAGCAAGAACCCAATTTTACTAATGTTTATTTCGGTCGTGATCAGAAAATTGCAGCAATGTATTCGGATTTTTGCAATTAGACGGGGGTAGTAAAACTGCAGAACTAATGCTAAGAATCAATTAATTAATTACCGATTATTCCTCGATATAGTGTATTCAAATTCTTTATTCAATATATAGGCCCTCTTCCGGGCACTTATACACGTCCCAAAATATAACATAGCCCTACCACCGCTTCGGGACTACATATTGGCTGGTGATGAGAAGTATGCTGTGATTGGTACTGAATAAGAATAAGGTTGCATAATCAAGAACCTGAAAATTTATTACATCAACAATAAAGTCTATCAATCTATCAAAAATTAAGAAGTTAAGATCTTGCCGGTGTAGCTGTCATAATTACATACAAACTGAAAAGTTTGTGAGTTCTCTTTACTAACGGGCGTTGAAAAGTTTGTGAATTTATTGCACGGTATGATTAATGAGCTTAATTCACATTCATTAGTTTGCCTTTAAGTGCAAACAAAAGTTATCATATTACTGAGTAATTAATTGCAACTAATTTTATAAATGTGTGTGCTTATACACCGTGAATTTTTAATTACCCGAGAAAATTAACTGACATACTCAGATATCGATATACATCGAATTTGGCGAATAAAAAAAACGGAACGGCGTACGGCGTTGGCGTACAGAAGGAATAACTATGAATGAAAAAACATTCATTCATAGTTATTCCTTCGGTACGCCAATATTACGCGACCAAATTAGGTGGATTTTGCTTCCGTTAATGTTGGAATGATAATAATTACTATTCGAATTAGCAGGACTGTTATGGTGCATATTTTTAAGTAATGTTAGGGATCTTTTAAATAAATTTCTATAAAAAAAAAAAATTGCCAAATTCGATGTATATCGATATCTGAGTATGTTAGTTAATTTTCTCGGGTAATTAAAAATTCACGGTGTATATTTTTCACGTATCAATAATAACGAAGCAACGTTTTCACCATTTTTCTAAAAACATTTGACTAATTAACCTAATATTGGACAACATCACATACATTGTTCTGATTCTAAGGTAAGAAGTATAATAGTACTTATCATACTACTTACCTTACTAAGCAAAGACCAAAGTAAGTACTCGTAGATAAACAAATAAGAAACAACGATGGTATCACAACGCCCACACCTGAGACAGTATAGAAAAGTACTTTTTTTTTTGACCCGACCGGTAATCAAACTCGGAGATGTCGATGCCAAGTCCGGCGTGCTCACTTATGGAGCTACGGAGGTCGTCAAGTTATTATAGGTTATTTATTTATATTGAAAACAAACTTAACACGCTTATCTAAGCTTGTAATTTTTCAGTCATTCTATATTGCTTTCAGTACAGTTTTTCAAAAAGAAATATTCACCATGCCATTTTCTAACAAGGATGATACCTCTACAAAGGAGTTAAGGTAGTACAATAGAACCTTTTATCTTCTTACGGAATCTTTTATCCCAAATAAATAAAATAAGGACCTATTCATAAATAGAGACGGTTGGCCATTGAAATAGTAGTTTTTCAAAGCAGAAGTGTTTGAATGGAAAACTGGAGCAAACTCGGCATAACGAGATGGAAATATGGCACAAACGTATCTCCCCTACGAGTGGCTTATAAACGACAAATATAGCAAAAATAAATGTATATGCCAGGTGAAGGACAGGGACGACGATATACTAAATGATATCTCTTTCATGTGCTCGTCTTTCTATGCCACACAAAGACTAGAACACAAGGCCGTGTGCGAGTTATATTCGATTCGGTAATTTTTAACGAGCGCGTAAACGAGAATTTGCATAAAAAGTTGTGTCGTTATCGTGCCACCAGGCGGCCCCACCCCGAATTTCATATTTAAACAATTTAATCGTTTATTTATGCGCTAAAGAGCTATAATTGACTGGACACCGGATAATTAACGCTTGAGAGTTGGCAGGCCAGGTAGGCCTAACATTTAAATCGGCCTATAAAATGGCATGATTTCCATGCAGTAACCTTTAACACTTATCTAAAGTTTACACACATCATTCTTCGTAAATAAAAAAAAGTTCTTATTAGTACTCATTCCGTAGGCACAAAGCATTAAGATCCCAAGTTTAACTTAAAATCTATCTAACAGCAACTTCAAACTATACTATACAAATGAACGAATATGACAGAACTACGCAGTACTCATTATTGTACAATGACAGAACATACGGCATAATTATCATATTGCTTATCTCTTGGATATTATAGTCTGTCCTATGTCATTCGTTTTAAGAAAAAATAGATACCTTAACGACGGCAGAGAATTGGATCCAATTTGAGACTTCAGAAACTTTAGATATATTAAACAAAAGCCTAGATTCCAATGTTTTAGAATAACATTTGGATTTCGATTTCGGCAATAAGTGTCTACCTTTTTCAATTAAAGTTCAGACTAAACTTTATAATGAAAATACATGAAATACTTTTTTCAACATTACAAAAAATTAAAATATTTTAACGTCCATTCGCCGAATTCTAAAAACATTCTGTTTTTATCAACGTCAAATGCAATAATGTTTATAATTCAGGATTAAGCTAAATGTCATTTAATTGGAGATAAATAACACTTGAAAAAAATCATCGACCTCAGGTGGGACTCGAACCCACGTCCCATCGCATGCCGGGCGAGTGCTTTACCAACTAAGCTACCGAGGACGTCACGTGACAAGATGAAATTCCTCAAGTGTTTTTTCTCGCTGTTAATGTCATTTATTTGTGTTATTTATCTAAGTGGACCTTAATCAATAATCCAAGAATAAAAGTAAAGGCAAATAAAAAATAAAGTTGTTGACTCTTAAAGAAACGAACACAATTTGTCGATGACTGACACTTGGACAGGGCCAGCAACGTCGCGATGTATTTGCTAAGTTTAGTGTAAATACGAATTACGCGATTGAACAGATTACAATAATTTTTAAGACATCCAAAATAGTGTCGTCAATATTGTTTTGAATTACTAATATTTAATTTAAAAAATCTCAACTAACATTAACAAAGTTTAGAAATAAAGTCAAGTCAAATCCTAAGTCTAGGACTAGAACTAAACAATGTTATTAGATATTAGGCAAAGATTGTACATTGCTCTTTTGGTGTTCCTTAAATAAATAAATATTTTTAGTTGACTCTGGTTTTTTTTGACATATTAACGCGTAGTTACATCAGTTGCTTGCTTAAGGAAAACATCGTGAAGAAACTGCACTTTGAGTCATTACTGAATATACAGGCATGGTCTTAATTGGTCTAGTTCCACTATCTAACGGTTACAGAGTTCTGATGGAAATCGTTCCAAATGACGGTAAAAAAAGAGTTGCTTATAGGGCCAAAGTAAACCCCAGTAGGCCAATTCTACTAACTAAAATTAACAAAACGTAAACGCAATAATTGACGAAACGCAACTGAACGTCAAGTTTCGTATGCTACTAATAATTTATCAGTAGCGTTTCGGCTCACGTTGTCGATCGGTCGCGCGCACTACATTCTGTGAAAAAATAGTTTTAGAAAACTAAGAACAACTTCAAAAATAAACTAAAAAGCGAAAATAAATTTCTAAACTAATAATTACCTAATCAGCTATTTTTGGAGTCGGTGCTCCATGATGTAGAGTTAAAATGTGTTCATTAATCGCACCGACTCCAAAAATGGCTTTTTAGTTTATTTTTGAAGTCGGTTTTTAGTTTTTAAAACTTTTTTAATTTCCTATTTTTAGTGTTAGGTTTTTAACAATACTTTATCGTAATTGAGGATCTATAATTATAGAAGTCGTTTAAAAAAATATCGTTATAACAGAAATGTCGTAACCAGGGGATAAGGTCGCGTTCAAAGCCTAAGTCAATTTTAAAAACGAACATTAATTTTTTTCTCGTTTTTGGGTGTCAAGTTCACGCCCCAGTAAACAAAATTACTGTCTGGTACCTTGTAAGCGCCACGTCTGCCCAGCTACGAAATACGTTCTGTCGACAAATCGCAGTATTATCTATTGACTCCTAACCATTAAGGAGTTCTGTGGCCTCCATCATCAGCTCAGCAGTATGATATGCATAATAAAACCTTCTCCAGAATGTAACAAATAATTTTCTGAAAACCGCATCAAACGCGAGACATCGCGGACAAACATACGGGTCAAACTGAGAACCTCCTTTTTTTTTTAAAGTCAGTTAAAAAACTTCGATCACTTTGACACTGAACTCACTCACCGGCGCCGCGGCGGTAAGTAATGTGAATCCACTCTGTAACAAAACATAGTCTATGTTCGTTTGTCGCTCTGTTCACGTAGCGTCTCGGCTTACGTTTAGACTAGGTTTGGTCAAATTATTAGTAGAATGCAGTTACAATAGAAACGTAACGTAAGCTGTGTAAAGATTGGTCGCCAGTACAAGTCCCGGGACCAAATGGTAAGAGGAATATGTTTTGTTTAAAAAAAAAAAAAAAAATTTGTGGATTAACCCAACCACAAAACAATCGAAAGCCACAAATTTTACCCACGTAAATTATTCTTAGTTTACCTGCGTAGACTTTTGTTATAGTCTCTTTGATTTAAGCAGGTCGTTAACCTCGGGGTCGGTATTCTAATCACAGTTTTACAAGTAGACAAAACGGTTTCCAAGCGTGTACTCTTTGTTTTCGGATATTGATAGTATTGTTTTTTCCTTTTTTGTATTATAAAAGTTTAGGAACTTTTTTAGTCCTTTTATTACAAGAATAAACAGGTGTTCCATATATTTTGATTGAATGAATATGGATATTTTGTATGGAACAGCTGTTTTTTTTCAGTTAGAGAGTTGGTGATAGAAAAAGTTGTTCGTTTGTATCACGAGAGTCTTCTCAGAAGGTTTGGATGGTGATAAAAAGTCAACTTGTATATTTTAGGTAATCGTTAACTTCTCCTTAACAGTATTAAAAATATAGCTGTTAGTATATATGACGGTGACAGAGTATATAATACTGTCGGAGATAATCCTGTACTAAGCTAATCCAATCTAACCCAGTGAATAACAAAGATTGGTAAACTGGTGTCATTGTCATTGGTGTGTTTCATTGATAACATCGCGTTAACTAAACGAATCAACGGACCAGTAAGGTTATTTGATGAAGTTATAGGGTCGTACCCTTAATAATTCTATACCAACTATTCGAATTCAAATACAATAGGGATGAGACTGTGTAAAGAAAATGAAATTCTATTTAGTCCGTCGGTTAAAATTGCAATAAATAATGGACTCTTATTTTTTCATCTGTCAGTCAACCAAAAAATTACAAAGATAAAGCGCGTAAGTTCGGGAGAGGAGGCTCGTGACGTCACACACACATTGTACCAAGGCGTGACATCATGCGATATTTCAAATCAATATTAACTCTTTAATATTTTGATTAAAAAAGAAAAAAAATACCGGTCCAATACTTTTTTTTTTAAATAATTTACCTGATAGACGCAGAGAAAGAAGTAAGTCGTCATACCTTTTATTGTGATTTCGTATGGAAATTAGATTGATTCAAAACTACACCTCCAGTGTTGTCTTTTACATTCTCTTTCATGTTTTGTCACTATTTCGTTTGATTTGACCCAATTTGCTATGATTTTCGTACACAAAGGTTTTTGTGTGTTCCGATATAAAAATAAAGCTCCTACAACGGAGCTTTATTTTTATATGCCCGTGTCTTGAAGTCTGGCCGTTAATATTTTAGTTCCCATCGTGGACGAGCATGTTTATTATTTAGGTACGTACGTTATATAACTCTTTGAAATCTTTCCACAACACAAAAAAAATCTTATTAGTATCTCTGTGATAAATGAAATGAAAAGTTTATTTGACCAAAAACAATATGACATATTGCTGTTTTTATATAAATATGCTCTGGTAGCTTGGCACTCAAAAATTAGTTAGGCACTTACTTAATTATAAACAAAACTTAATTTGTAATTCTTCTTTTACTCTTAAAGGCAATTTAATATTTCCTTGTGACCAATATGCTGGCCACGCGAACAGCGTTTGCAGTTTCACTCGCTAAGTAGAAACATTAAGTAATGGACAACTTTATCATAATGAAAAAATAATTATTTAAAAACTGGCTAAGTGCGAGTCAGACTCGCGTACGAAGGGTTCCGCACCATTATCTTTAAAAACGATTTAAAAAAATCACGTGTGTTGTATGGAAGCCCCCCTAAATATATTTTTTATATACTATACTGGTTTTTAGTATAAATTTGTTGTTAAAGCGGCAACAAAAATGCATCACCTGTAAAAATTTCAACTGTCTAACTATCACGGTTCATGAGATGCAGCCTGGTGAGAGACGGACAGCCAGACAGACGGACAGCGGAGTCTTAGTAATAGGGTACCGTTTTACCCTTTGGATACGAAACTCTTAAAAAGACTACGTGAACGACTTAGTCTTTTAAGGCATCATCTGGTCATTATTTTGTGTAACAGTATCAGATAAAATAAAAACTGCTACGAATAACTGTAGCAAGGTGTTACATAGTTGTCGTAGCAGCAACTACGTATCGTAGCATTCATAGCACTTCGTAGGTCATAATTTAGAACTCTCGTATACCTATAATTTTCTATCCAGACAATTTCAAGTATGCGTATTAATTTAATCTCAAATGTCGAAATAACTCGGTATTTTTGTTATTAAAACGTTTTGTTATTAAAATAGTTCAATCTACAGACTAACCACTAACTAATTTTGCGAGTATTGAGATATTGAGAAGGCTAAGTTCATATGAAATAGTTGAAAAAGTTTTTGATTTAGAACTTGAGAGGCGCGTACCGCATGTTCGTAGCGTTATTAAAAAAGTTTGAGTAGTAGGGGAGTAGTTTTCTTGTTGAGAATGGTATTGTAGGGGCATTAAGGCAAGAAGGTCACGACTCACGACACTGGGTCAAGTTGAGAGAGCACGTGCTACAATGTTTATTCGAAGTTGTTTACTCTATTTGTGGTCATGGTCGAATGATTGGACAGCTTAGATTTATGTAGATTAATAGCATGACCTTTTTCACAAGTATCATATGGATTATTTGACGACCTCCGTAGCCGAGAGGCGAGCACGCCGGACTTTAAAGGCGCCGCTATCTCGGAAGTTCCGGGTTCGATCCCCGGTCGGTTCAATGTAGAAAACGAACTTTTCTATATTGTCTCGGGTCTGGGTGTTGTGGTACCGTTGTTGTTTCTGATTTCTAGTGACAGTGACACAAGTGCTTTAGCTACTTACCTTAGGATCAGAGCAATGTATGTGATGTTGTCCAATACTTATTATTTATTTATTATTAATATTATTTATTTGCATGAACTTTTCTAAAGGTTTTTTTTTACTTTAAGAAGATTCTTTAAAATTATTTCAGTTGCTTATCTACACTAATGTTATAATCGCGAAGGTAACTTCTGTTTGTCTGTTACGCTTCCATCGCGGAATCACTAAAACATTTTGATAAATTTTATAAAAAGAAAACATGGCAAAAATAGAACATTTTTTTTTTAAATTTCAGTTAACTAAGTAATGAAAAGCCGTATTTCATCACCTTGGTAACTGAAGTCGCAAGAAAAAGACACATTAAACTTTAGCTCAAACAACAAAATCGCTGAAATGTGTTATTACAGGCAATAGTAACCGTCTTAAAAATAAAAAACAAGGTGTCAAATATATTCACATCTTGACGTTTATAGACACAAAACCCTATACATATTGCGCCCGCATTTATTGTATTCACGTAGGCACCACTTGTATTCCCTATTATACCGCGTATTCCTTTGTGTCGTAAACCCTGAAGAAATATAGTTACCCGCCAAATCGGTGTCATAAAGTTACGGCTACGTGGCGACTCGCCGGCATCAACGGACCCTCGTAAACCTGTCAGATTTCCGTCCATCCAGTCTGCATATTGTTACTAATATCACATATTTCAAAAGAAGTTGTGTTTGTCGTTTGTAAGTATTTAGTTTTTTCGATGACTTAACTAAGGGCTGTTCCACAATGTACGGATAAAGTGCCACATAACAATGTAACAGATAAAATATGTAGAGGATTAAAGTGCTTGAATAAATGTGTCATATAGCGCTATTTGATGATGGTGAAACGCAAAATTTGTGTTTATCCCTCATAAATAGCTTATTCAGAACTTATCTGAACATTGCGATTGTTGTGTAGTGACGGTAATTAGCCCGGCGGTTCAATTTGATTCGAGTCAACACCCGTCGATTCTGTAAAAAAAACCGCGATCACTTTGACACTGAAGTCACTCATCGACGATAAGTAATGTGAGCCTAATCTGTAACAAAATAGAGTCTATGTTCGTTTGTACCGCTTAGGTAAACCGTGCTGTCACTGACTGAAATCACTCATCGACTACAAGTCGTGTGAACCTACTTGTTAGCAAATCGTGATTTCATTTTAACTGTTATAATAGGTCCTCGGACCTCATAAACCTAAAGAAACCCTATTGTTTATACCTAGGAAGAAAAAAAAAATGTACACTAGGAACATAAGCAATTGTAAACATTTATTTAATAAAGACCTTTTTAAAATAAAATAAAAAACACTTGTTAGCAAAATAGAGGCTATGTTTTTTAGAGCCTGTTTACATGCATTTTCTTACAGAATCGACAGGCTGAAAACGATCGGTAATTTAGCTCGATTGGTGATGCCGGGACAAAGATGTATTTCTTACTTTGCCGACCTCCGAAGCCGAGAGGCGCGCACGCCGGACTTTGCGTCGCCATCTCTAAGATGTCGGATTCGATTCCCGGTCAGTGTATAAAACGAAGTTTTCTATACTATCTCAGGCCTGGGTTTTGTGTGGCCGTTGTTGTTTCTATAGCACAAGTGCTTTCGCTACTTACCCTAGTATGAGATAAATGTATGTGATGTTGTCCAATTTTCATATTACATTTTTACTTCGATACCAAGTTTTGAAAATTTATTTAAATATGAACTAAATAATTATGAAAATGTAATTATTTTGCTTACAACTTCCGCTTAGTTACGCCGGCATAGGAACCCCAATTACACCACCTGTAACGCACAATCTGAGGACAATCACAGGCACATGCAAAGAGCACCGCCCTCCCTACCTCAAATTGCATGCGAAACAGACGAATGCAAAAGTTAGTACCCAACACCGACATAAAAACCTCGACGCGCATTTCGCCACTTCATTCCATTCTTTTTCAATTTTACACACATGCGTAAAATTTTAAAACTTTTCATCCTAGAACAAGTAGAAATAATAAAACACAATAAAGATAATACGCTTACATAATTGAATGAACAGGTCGGTTTTGGCAACTCTCCACTATTAAATATCTTCTCTAACCAACAAAATAGAAACAACCGTCAAATAACGATGCACGTTACTCGTAACGTTACGAGTGACGTTTAATCATGGTTATGGCCCTGTTCGCCAGTCTCACAGTTTAGTCGTCGAAGTGCAGCCGAGGCGAAGTTTTTATGTCGGTGTTTACTAACTTTTGCATTCGTCTGTTTCGCATGCAATTTGAGGGAGGGAGGGCGGTGCTCTTTGCATGTGCCTGTGATTGTCCTCAGTTGTGGGTTACAGGTGGTGTAATTGGGGTTCCTATGCCGGCGTAACTAAGCGGAAGTTGTTACCAAAATAATCACATTTTCATAATTATTTAGTTATGGATTTCCGCAAAGTAACGCCTGATTCTATCAATTTTTAAATATGAACTATTCTAGCACACATTATCTACCACCACGCTAGATATCTAGAAACAGCAAAACTGATCATGGAGTTTCTAGCGCATTAAGTTTTAATTGCTCTATTCCGGGCAATATTGGTAAATTATGACGTCACGAATACATCAAGAAATTAGGAGCAATAGCTACACGTAACAAGATACCGCCAGTCCCGTGCCACGCAATATGGAGCAACTTGACGAAGCCTTAGAAATTTATCGAGAATTAAGGATCAATATTGGTGGAGTAATTTGAAATCGTCGATGATTGCTGCTCGTTTGTCCATTGATTGAAAATATTAAATATTGAGATTTACCTTTATCGCTTCGAAGAGTTTCAAGAAAAACTTTTTTATTTAGGTTAGAATATTAAGAAAACAAATTCATCGCTTAAGGCGGCCTCTGGGAATGAACAGTATAAATTGCGATTAACTTCTTGCGTCTTACCTAAATTACACAAGTGGAGTCGCGAAAAGAAATTAGTCAATATAATCTGACGCCACAACGCTGAAGTCGTTGATTTCACAGTAAACTAACCTTTATGACCACGTGATAAAGGCGAGGCTTACTTCCGCAAAATTTATATGATTATGACCAAACAGAGTATAGGATCATCAATAAGAATACAAGCAGTTTTGTTCCGTGTTGGTTGAGCACAAGGTCGAAATCAGAGTGAAGATATACCGAGTAATGACTGAGACTGGGTTATAAGCTGTAGTCAAGTGGATTGAATGTGACGTTTATTGTGACAGTAATAAAATGGCTTGTACCTATACTGTAGGATATGTTATTAAATAATAATGTCAATTTATCTAAGCTTTTAGAAAATATTACACTTGAAAAAAAAAACTATTTAGTAACAGCTTTTAAAAAGTACATTTTACTTGAAAAAAAAGTCAATTTATTAATAGTTTTTAGAAAATTTTACACTAAAAAAAAGTAAAGGTTTAAGGGAGGTTTATTAAAGGTTATGACAAGCGCCAGAGGCGCGCGGACGAAACCAACGTCATCAATGTCATATGCACGTCAAACTCGATACTATGACCACACTTCGTGGTACTTTTGAACCATCAACATGTTTACTTCTACTGTAGTTATTTTAGGTATATTGTCAATACAGATAAATGGCAAGAGATAACCCAAAAAATATTCATCTATGAAGATATCATGTTCATCCATTTAAAGCTGAGATACTTTTATGTCAATTTAATACCAATTATCAAAGACTAAGTAGTATTCTAAAAAAACACTGTTTTTTGTAAGATTGTCCAATTGTTTGACAAATTTCCTACAGTATGCTGCAAAAAAAATAAACGATTACAACCAATAGGAGAGTAGTTAGAATATGTGCTGCACAAAGACTTACTACGCTAATACGCTTACATTATTATATCAGCAAGACGCAATAGGAAAAGAAATAAAAATAATAAATAACAAACCGCCCTCCAAATTAGGTCATAATCCGTTCCATACAACTTCATGCATCAAAGCAGAGCGCCCGAAACGCAGCGCCCCGAGCGCGCGCCCCGGTCGCTTGTCAAAACTACTCCCTTATGTGGATCTACTGGAAAGTAGACCCAGCAGAAAAAATACAAACAAACAAAAAAATTAAATTGATTCAGTAGGAACTCTGTTTGAGCTTGAGCTTAACCGATTGTTAAATATTTAGAACAATATTTATTTTGGATATACGGTATCATCATCATCATATCAGCCTGTTGCAGTCCACTGCTGGACATAGGCCTATACGGTATAGGTTAATGTAAATTCTGCAGATTATAGTGCATTCTATGTACTAT
Source organism: Anania fuscalis (assembly GCA_950371115.1). Taxonomy (NCBI): domain Eukaryota; kingdom Metazoa; phylum Arthropoda; class Insecta; order Lepidoptera; family Crambidae; genus Anania; species Anania fuscalis. The sequence continues at coordinate 4,593,029 of OX493337.1, forward strand.
CCTGTAACGTAATAAGGTACAATTTAAATGTCAGATTTTACTATAAATAAAATAAAAGGCAACGACAAGTTCCTTACACGACTAAAGGGCTTAGAATGGGAAGCATTTAATAAATCTAACAGATACTTTTTGTTGAGACATATCAAAATGCTTTTAGGCCGTAACTAGATATCGCTGAAGCGACTCAGAAATGATGTCTATTGGATTCTTATCGTGTTGTACGGCGCCGGAATTTGATTCTGTTTTATTTACGATAAATGCGAGAAGGAATTCAAAAGATTTACCCTAATAAGAAAGCTAGAGATATTTCAAGGCATGTATTTGTAAGGAAAAGAAATGTAGAACTCATTTAAATTAAAAAACAAAGTCCTTTTTGAAACTATCGGCTTTATCAGAACTAGCGGACAAAAACAGTTAAAAGTATCAGAAGGCCTACGAAAATGTATCGTTTAAAAATAACCATTCACTTGTATCAATACTTAGACAAAATTTTACCTACTCAAACTAGCCGTGTAAAAACCTGACCATTTTCAGTTGTTGACATGTTTGATATAACCGAATGGTAATTTTAATTTGATAGGTTTATACGTTCGAGCAAACGAAACGTTTTCGTAGAAGGCCTCTTGCTATCTTCTCATAAAAAGTTACGACTCGAAAACAAGAAGAGCCTTACTACAAAAAAGATTGGATAATCTTTAGACAACTTTTAAACCATCTACTCTTTTTTTTAGTGTTATGAAAAGAAATTATTTTTAATCCATACCTACTAAGCTTTTAATACCCGGTATATTTGAGATAGTCTAATACGTAAAATTATCTCTATAATATACATTGAGTAAGTAATTAAAGTTACATACTAATATGAACCTAAAGGTTTTTGTGGACGTTGTCAAGGAAAAAGACGATGAAGACATAATAAACTGAAAGAATGCAAAATTATTTTTATATCTGCAAAACAGCAAAACAAAAATAGCACGAATAAATAGACTTTAGTATTATAAATAATTAAGTTCAATTTTAACACCAAATTTTTTTATTGAACGGATCAAATTTATACGGTATCTCATTATAAACTTGAACTATTTAAACATAATTAAAATTAAATCTTTCGAGAATCTAATATTAAGCCTTAAATTAAGAAAAGCTTGCAAGACTATGGTGAGTTAATAACAGATTTAATACTTAAAAACATCCATGACTTAGGTACAAGTGACTTTGCTCATCTCACAAACAATTAATTTTCCCCTTGCGGGATTCAAATTCGAACCCGCGACTACAAGGCTTTTTAGTTCGGAGCGCGAACCTTACGACCAGACAGCCGTTAAATATGGCTATTATAATTATGTAACGTAATATTGCTTGATTTTTTTATAAAATGAATATAAAGGAAAAAATATAAAAAAACCAATATCAGTCATCAACACCAAATGAAATCAAGCAAAATTATAATATCCAACGGGCCAATGGTTTTATTTACCAAATAATCAACCAAAATGTAATTAATTTTCGTTTATCGGATTTACGAGAGTCAATTACAAACTTTGAACCCGGGGGCGTTACTCGTCAGGGCACCTTGTCTTTACGTGTTTTATGAATGACAAGTTAAATTTTAGCTGGCATCCAAATAAAATATTAATGCATGTTACACATAATATAACTAGAATAATAATTAAAACGTTTAACTGTGGCCTTTTCAGTCTTACCCCTCCATCAATCTACACTGGGCCGCGTGGTGAAGTCCACACCAAACCTCATAGTTGACCCATTTTTCAAGCTTACTTAACTTATTGTCTGCATCGGCTATCGGTTCTGAGGCAGACGAGGTAAACGAAATTTTTGATCATATTTCTCAAATATATACCTACTAAGAACTAGCTATGCATTATAATATTTTAAACTTTCGCGTTGCATTATAACTAAAACTTATAATAACGGGTCTAAACGCGACGTACCCTCGTGACCACGACCGTAGCATCACGGTCGAAACGTCGTTATAGTGTGTGATGCACCTCACTCTGTTACGTTGCATAAGGCATAGTATATAAGATAGGTGTAGGGCTTAATTGAAGAGATTATTATAACATCGGTCGACCTAATTACATCTTTTATTGTGCTCCATGGTCCCAACATTGCATGGCGACCCTGCCAGTGCTGCCTTTGGGCAGTGCTGTGCATCAAGTGATAAAGTAAATCTTTTTTTAAATAATATATTTTTTATTGACAAACATTTGAAGTAAAAAGAAATAAGTGAACATTTGAAGCTGGAAGACGATTAAATTGACGAAAAGTAAAACGTGCTACACTAAAAAGTGCTATGACGATGGAGAGTTTTGCCTGGCTGCCAGGTGTTGACGGAGCCAGATGTAGGTACGAGAACTTGCTGGGCGCTGGGAGCTGGTAGGCGTCTAAGGATGAGGAAAGGATAGTTGCTGGGTGCTGGGAGTTGTTGGAGTCGTGATGTGATAAGAAATGTTGGCGCCGGGAGTGTCATGCGTGTCAAAGGAATAATGAAGACGCGGGAATGGAGGATACGGAAATAATTTTATTTTACTTTTATTTTTTATGTTATAACTTTTTTTTTCAACGTGGCCACGATAGTTCTTAAGGTTTGTAAAAAATCACGTAAGTAGACAATTCAATTTAAATTTAAATTAGTAAAAGTAATTAATTAATAGTATTTTTACACTTTTTAATCTTTTATTTAAAAAAATGATAATGAATAAGCTATTTTCAATCTCGATTAGCGATTTGGTTGCACACTTTGTATTATCCGTCACGTTATGTGGCGATCAGCATATTTATTTTCACTGTTATTTTTCCAATACATTTACGTAAATAAGTATTTGTTTTTCGATTTAATCTCATATAATTTATTATATTTTTGAACGGCTATTAAATTTTAGATTCATCATTCACAAGTTTTTGTCATCAAAGAATACGAAATTACTTAAAGTAATTAATTAATTTAATTAAATATTTATTTGGTTCTTAATTTCAGTGACTGATATATTTTTTCTTATTAAACTACTTCATAAAACGTAATTCTTTATGAATATCAATTGTATTATTTACACTCTTTGTTTTCCATGATATTAAATTACTACACTTTCACAATTTCGTAACAAAAAATTTATTAATAATTATAAATAAAGTATCTTTAAAGAAGTGTTTCTTAAAGAGTAATTTGGCCATTATTGGGAATCTTGAAATCTAAATTAAATTATAAATTTGATAGTAACTTCTGATACATAAATAATGAAATTTAAATGGTTAATATTATTTAAATCTACATAAATTACTAACATAAAAAGTAAAGGTTTGTTAATATATGTTGTCATTTTAATTACCCGTTTCAATTATTTTGACTGTATAAAATTACTATCTAAAATTATATTAGGAATGTAAGTAGTATCAATACTACTACATAATATAGTACGTCGCGTTTAGACCCGTTATTATAAGTTTTTGCTTTGCATTACTTATTGTGCAATTGATAAACATATACCACCGAACAAAAATGTTTTTCCGGAAACCGTTTCAAGTTTATCGATCGAACTCAAATCAAATCCCAATAATATTAAAAATGATAAAAAAATTACTAAAATACATAATATTGTTAAATTTGTTTGTTCTGCTTACATTATTTACAAGTTTTATCTACATTTTTAGGGCTCCGTAGTCCTGACAAGGCCCTTATAGTTTCGTCATGTCCGTCTGTCTGTCTGTCCGGCCGAGGTTTTGCTTGAAGACTGTTGACCATTGAAAGCTGTAATTTTGTGGAGATATGTACATATATCAATTTCACCGACAAAGGGAAAAAAAATTTTTTTGAAAAAAAAATATTATGCGTCGCTTCCATAAATGTAACGTGGGGATGAATTCCCCCCCCCCCCCCCCCCTCCCTATAAAAGCTAAACTATTGGCTTGAAAAATCTGGATAAATTCATGATAATAGTTTCATGAAGTTTTAAGGAAAATCATAACGGTTAAGATAGATAGTCGTTCAACTTAGTCGTTCAAAAATTCCTTAGAGGAAAACATTAAAAATGACTTTAATGAATAATTGCTGAAATTATTCATGTAAGTCACTTTTGGGAACTACAGAACCCTACACTGCGCGGGCCACAACACGCACTTGGCCGGTTTTGTACCTAATGGAAGAGTACCTTAAATTATTATTTTTGTTTAACCCTACTTATTCTATTACGCTTTTTATTACAGACTACGGTATAATTAACAGTTTTTATTCAGCGATCGTCCATACCATTACTACCTTACTTTTACCTTATTACGAGCAATAACACCTGTGTAATTACGGAACACAATAAATTGAATTGAATTTGTGTAACACAAGTTTTACAAGTGCTTTAGCTACTTACCTTAGGATCAGAGTAATGTATGTGATGCTGTCGAATATTTATTAAAAAAAAATAGGTCATTCAATATTAGTCCGGCTGATTCAACAATTAGGAGTATTATCTTCAAGTACCTACTCTCATTATTAGATCGTCTATATTGTGCCGTTTAATGTTTAACCGATGAACCCTTTTAATTTTTCTAAATTGGACAGATTCTACTTACCATAGAGCCATTTTTTTAAATAAAAGTATTTTTAGCGGCAGTTTTACGCCCGCAATTTAATATTACGAAGTTTGATACTATCCATTTTGTTACGTTGTCTGTAATGTAAAGCATCTAAGACTAGTTACAAACTTCGTTCCATAAATAAGATTAAAGTGTAAAGTTCATTAAAACCTCTACCTTTACTGAGGAACTTTAGCTAGCAGTTTCAGATTTCCTCATGTGAATAGACTACCTATGTTTGCATGGCAATATACCTAACTAATGCGTAATACCTACGTGGCGATATGCATGCTTGGCAGTGCCGCACAAGATTGCTCGTGCTCATCATAGAATTAACTTTTGCCTCTTGCGGATCCGAACCTTCACCCTCGCCTTTGTATGTAGTATGTACTTGTTAGGGAAATTTTGTTTTACTTTGTTAAATAGGTATAGTTTTGTTTTCTCATATAAATATTATTTTAAGGGTTCCGTACCCAAAGGGTAAAACGGGACCCGTACAATAAACGTGTTTTTTGCCGTTTTTATAGATGATGGTACGGAACCCTTCGTGCGCGAGTCCGACTCGCACTTGGCCGGTTTTTTATAATACAAAACTAAGCTAAACTTAAAACTAAACCTTAAGAGAAAAAAATACAAAATAAATCACAAATAAAAAAATGTGTCCCAGATCGCCGTCCAAAGACAGTCCAAAATTTTAATTAACATAACGTAACCTATGCAAATACCTAAAGGTTAGATTAGGTATTAAAAATGTTTCATCGTGTGTTGCGTGCAATCACAAAGCTCTGTTAGCTCTTAATCCCTGTTATTTCAGGTCCACATCGTTAGGATAGCTTTCATGGAAAATGTCCCTCTTTTTATGTAAAATGTAAGCAACTTGTTTGCGTAACTTTTTTTTGCCTGTAGGCACTGATAGGATAATTTTATCAACATTGTGTTGAAAGAACGAGAGTTTTTCAATTAATTTAGATAAAGCAGAATAAAAATACATGTAAATTGTAAACTGTGGTAACTGAAGTGGAAAAGAGAGAGAGAGCAATAGCACTGATAGGTTAAAATAAAAAATGCGTTTTCTAACTAATGTACGTCATTCATGTAACAGTAAGACTTGTACAGGTTTTAGATAAAGTACTCTTACTTAACTACAATTGAATAAAATACAATTACATAACTTAATTTTAATATCGTGTAAAACTAATGGCGTGTGACTACTCGTAACTCATTCCATTATTTTTATTAAAATCAAATCAATAGACTTTTACACGTGCTTTTTATGATTAAGTTCAATTAAACAATCAAGGGCAAGTAGTGCTATATTACTTATTAAAATTAAATATTATGGTAACTAACTTATAAATGAATAAATTAAAATTTGATTTTTGTTCACGTTTATCCAAACCCAGATATCATATGATATTTATACTGAAAGACTTTGTTTTATTATGGGTAAGTAAATCGTTTTATTTAAAATATAAAAACGCCTTCACAATGTTTTAAAAAATTATAATTTTTTTGACGAGTTTTATGAAAGTGTATCATTTCATACGTGGGCAACACTTAAGCTGGCTGAGGCTTTAAAAAGAATTTTCTGAATAATTTTTACTCTTATTTACAGAGCCCTTATCGTGATGATTACTTTTAAATTATTTCTAAGAAAAGATGTAGAAGAAAAATGTAAATATTTGACGCGTGATCACATTTTTCGCAAATTTAATAGAGAAACAATTTAATCTCTCAAACAGTATGGAAATGTATTTAGTATTATTTTACGTTTTCGCACCTTATAAATTGAAAGAGGATCATTTTGTAATCCGTCCGTCTGTCGGTCTGTCTGTCAAGACCAGTTCACCAGGAGGTATCATCTTGAAACATTTCCGATTTGATATTAATTTCAACGTTATTAGAAGGACTTTCAGTTGACCTAGATTCTATCTAGGTCAATGAAGTTTAGCGTCTTACAGTACAAATAAAGGAAAAAACCTACATCATTAATTATCATTTCAACTATAGGATGTTTACTGCTAATCAAAACCGGTGTGTCGTGTGGTGCCGGCACATTAAAAGAATTGCACCACCCCTTCTCTTCCTATGGGTGTCGTAAGAGGCGACTACATGAGAACCACCACAAGAAGACGGGCAGCAGCGTCTCCTCTCCAACATTGGCCAAACTGCGATCGCCAACCCGCCTGCCAAGCGTGGCGATTATGGCAAAATCCTCCTTTTGGAGAGGCCTGTGTCCAGCAGTGGACGGAATAGGCTGGTGATGAATCAAAACCGGCCGGCTAAAAGCGGCAAACGTCCAGCGGCTTCCTGCAATCTTTACCAGGTCGTCTGACCACCTTGTGGGTGCATGTACTACGTAAGGCTTGCCGGTACGTTTCCTTCATTCCAGAACCTTCCTGCCTCATCGGCTAGTTCTACAGGCTATGTGCTCGTATCGTTTAGAAAGGAATACAAATCTGTTTAAAAATACCAAAAAGCTTAGACACCATAAAATGATAAAGCATTTTGAAGACGTCATCGTGGCGGCTCTCAAAATATTTGCTTTGCCATCGTCAAGTCATGTTTGCCCCGTATTATAATATCGCATGACGTAAGCGTCTATCGCCCGCTGAGATTTGATAGCGACACTTTCGAAGATTGAAAATATACGCGGGTAATGTTCCAAGACGTTTTGTGATCATGGAAGGCTTAAGGAGTTGTGAACCTTAACTTTAAATATGACGGATAAAGATAGAACCTCTTGCACGATGGTTCTTGATACTATGATGAATCTGTAGCATATGCCTTAAAGTCGAACTCTCATTTTAATAAAAATATGGATTCGATTAAAACATAAATATAGAACAACCAACCGAATTGAAATGTTGATAAATTAGAATAGAATTACCAATACACTACAATAACCCTGTTTCTAAACAAAGCCAGGCTATTTATAGAACCTAATTGTTGTACAAAAGTACGAAACACTTTTGAGTCTCACGATGATTAGGATTCGCCTCGCGTTACATAACTATTTGAATAAAACAGTAATTTGATATAGATTAATATTTTTCGAAAAATTTCAATTGTTTTAGTTTAAAGTAAAAATTATTCAGAGCTAAACTAGCCTACATAAATGAACTTAGGCGGATAATAGTTTCATTATATATGAATACTCAAAATTCACCGTTACCAAAGATCCATAGATATTTGACGTTACCCTTACCGTTGAAATTAAATCTAAATTAAAATAACTAGGTACTATCGCGGGCTCCGGCGCATGATCAGTCTTAAAGCTAAAATCGCTTGCAAGCACCTCATTGACACTCACTTCAAGCCACGCCCTACGTTCATTTATGTTTCGGGTTCAATCAAGACTAGGTGTTTAGGCACAAGCAAGCAAGCTTCTATGTATCTAATTGGTTGTAGTAAAACGTAGTAAAATGCATAACCAATCAGGGCGTGTTAGAGCGTGTCCGGCGCGATGCGCTTACACAGGAATATTTCTACAAAGTGGTAAGGCGTCGGAGCCCGCGATAGTACTCTGGCCGCTTTTACGAAGGAAAATGATCGTTTTCAGAAAATTGATTTGGATACTTGTCCTGAAATACAGGAAAGCAAATTTGTTATCCTTTTGCTAGTCGTCATCCGAAAGATAAATCTTGAAAACGATGGCGTGAGCACTTGGACCATAATTGCAAAGATTGGCAAATCCCAATAACCGCCACAAGTGAATGTGCTCGTACGGGAGAACCTTAACCCAAATATTACCCAGAATTAAAATAAATGAAATTAAATGTGTCGTTGCTCCGGGCTGTAAGCAAAATTGAGAAAATTAAAGATGTGTACCCTTTCGTAATAATTGGCTATGCTAGCTACGACATATCTCTATTCAGCCTAGTGCAGTCAAAGAGCGCCAAAGAGCACGAGCTACATATATGTATTCGATTCAAATTAATAGGTTGACGATTGGGTAAAAAAAAACTATTTAGTCGGTCACTTGGATTATCAAAAAATGGACTCTTATCTTTTGTTTTTGTCAGTCAACCAAAAAGTTATAAAGAAAAAGCGCGTCATAGTTCGGGAAAGGGGCTCGTGACTTTACTTCGAAGTTAATATTCTACCTAGGTGTGACTTCATGCGACATTTCAAATAAATATATATCTATGTAATATTTTAATTGTGTGTAAAAAGAAAAATACATGTCCAATACTTTTTGATAATCTACCTGATAGACGAAGAAAAAAAAGTTTGTCGTCATCCCTATTACAGTGTTCTAATTACTCCTACTCGTATTACGAACTTGAATCGCTTCAAAAGCCGTATCCTAAGAACTGCGGTAGCTTGTTATTAGTTCCAACGGTTCTTCTGCGAAGAGCAATTTTTTTTAATTCGCGCCAACGGACTCAAATTGGCTGTAATTACTGTGTCTCGTGACCATTTCGAACACATGCCCAGCACGATTATTTTGGGGTTCAGTGGCATATGAAAAATTTGTAAAATTATTTTGATTAATCCTCTGTTGTCTTAGCAATAACATTTTGTTATTTTATAGATTTTTCATTGAGTTCAACAATATATTTTTTTACATTTTTACATGTTAATAATATCTAAGATAATAAATCGATGAGCTAACCCATGTGGTCGTCATGATAGCGAAAGTTCGTGGGTGCGATTCCCATCTATACTGTGTGTCCATTTTTTTTTCAAGTATACCTACGAACGTGCATCATATCATACGGAACTCGATAATAGTTGCTTAACCCACACGATCTCATATTTATACAAACAACACACCCACACTCGGTAATTTTCTTCGAGCAATTTTTCAAGTTTCGCAGAAGGCACAGAAAGGCTTTATAAATTTTCCAGTCACTCTCATAACGAAGTCACGCCGTGTTAACTTAGTTAAAATGTGAACGGCACCCACGCTCATGTTAATTGGAAGGTTCTGGCAATAAGCGGAATAAGGTTTTGCGTTCGACTGACTTTTATTTAGTCGCATTGCGAAAGATGGCCGCGTGATTTTATAGCAAGCTAATTGTGGTTACAAAATGTTTTACATGCTTCTCATAGCCTCGAAACACCAATATTTTGGTATCATGATATCAAAGGAAGGAATTAATATCCTTGTATGGGGAACTTACACTTCCAAAAAAAAATCAAGAAAGTGAGATCTGAGCCAATTAAGAAAAAATAATTTCTGAACATGCATCCATTTTCGTTCAAGACAAACTCTGATCCACTACTTCAATCGGTTGTCAATTGAAGTAACAATAAACTAGTTGACGAACACAATTCAATTAAAAGTTGTTAGTTGATTTAACAGCCCACGGAAGAGGGGCGAAGACTCTGACAATGTTATAAATCTATTATGTCAACTAAGAAAGTTCTTTAAAACTGGAGACAAACTATCTAGATCGTTTATGTTAGGGTACAGAGTACATAGCAGGTACAGGGTATATGACTGGTACAGGGTACAAGGTAGATGCGGCAAGTCTGTAACATTTGGAATAATTTACACCAGACCTGGATGCTTAACCTTGGAAAGGTGAATATGACTGATGATGAAATGAGCAGGAGTATTAATAGCTATAGCTTAGGGTTAGGGACATGGAATTTTCATCACTTTGTCTATTTTCCTACGCTGCATTTGCGTAAGTTATCAGTTTAATGGAAAATATGACCAGACCACTGCCACTTTAGTTTGCTTATCCTTTGAGCTATATCGATTACCTTAGTTCTCTACGGATGACCTCATTCCTGATTTTGTACATTAGAGAAATACTCGAGCAAAGCTGCCTCCATAGCTCACTGTGAAACTTTAAATTAGGGCATTAATCGTACCGAAAATATCCACTTTCGGCTCCGTAAGTTTAGTTTAGTTTAGCTGGGCAGTTCCCGCACTTAGCCTCTTGATTGGCAATTGTGCGTGCTGCATCTTTTTCCTAACTCCAACCAGCCCAGGTCATCCCAGAAGGTCAGCAGCCTTTTCAGGCTCTTAAAGGCTTCCGGGAGTGATCCTGGTGATTGGAGAATCCGTGCCCTTTGTTCTCCCATGCTCCCGCACTCCATGAGCACGTGCTGTGGCTTTTCTTCTGCTTGATTTTGATGCTACCGGAATCGCATCTTTTGTTTGCCTGCATCCTACATTGTTTGTCTATTCTGTGGCTCTGTAAGTTATGACAGGTATGTACGTGCTAGTGCGCCCGTGTTTAAGACTCGTCGTCGTTTTGAGGTCATTTGATTATTGCCTGTACAGTGCCATGTATGTGTGGAACATCTGTGTTGTAAACAACAGCATAATGGGAAAAAAGCAATACTGCATGCATACCGACTTCATGGCCGTGACCTTTACGCCATGGAAGCCGGGTAAACAAGGTGTTGACTGGTGAGTGCAAAATAACAGTCTGGGTCAAACCCAGACTGTTATTTTACACTCAATCTCACTCTAGTCTCAATTGTAACCTCAATCTAGTCGCCATTGTAACCCACGAGTTTTCACATTTTTGAGTACGAGCTTTGCTTAGTTTTGGGATGTATTTATTTATATATACTAATTTATATATTTATAATCTTTAAGCCTACTTTTAATAAAAGGCAGGTACTCGTATGTTTTGTTGTGTGCGTGTGGTATGAGATATCTTCGCCAAATGTGAAAGAATTTTCATGATTCTTTTTTATTGCATACAATTTAATTCCAACATTAATTTGCGTTTCAGCATAAATGACGGTCGAGGGTTTAAATCCTGCAAGCAAGTGTTTGTGCGATGACCACGAGCATTTCTACCCGTGTCATGGATGTTATAAAATGTATTGTAAATCTTTTGAGAAATTAATAAATATGTTAAACTTTATATAAGTATATCTATCCATTACATAACTAGTTAAACGTGAACGAGGTCAATATTTGTTGCAATAAAAGTTAAACGTTAAATTGTTGTGGTTGTTTGAAGAATTGATGTATTGTGTTACCGTTACAAATTTCATTTTACACCTATAACATGTGTGGCGTAGAAATTATATACGAAAGATGATGGAAGCGTAGATACTTTTCACGCTTACAACATGTCAAGGATGTTATTCATTGCAGCGTAGACAGGTAGCGGTTGCGACCTCCTGAACGTCATGTCAGCCTGCAAACAAGGTGATGAGTAATAATGACATCCGATATATCTGGCCTTCTGGGTATAATGCTGAGATAACTTAGGTGAAGGGGAAAATGCAACACTAGGTAATTTTATGCCCCTGTTTTTATAACGACCGTCGTTGTGGTCCAAGATCAAATCGAAGAGGTGAAAGATCGAAGTGATTGGATTCCCGCAAGGGGCAAAATGTTTGTGTGTTGAACACAATTCAATTTTTATGTTTAATTTTGGTTTTAAATCCTAAAAACATATAAACATTGGACAACATCACATACATTTCTTACATTACATACTTTTGTGTAAAACAAACTGAATGAAATGAAATTGTTCTGATTAGAAACGACGACGGTACCACAACACCCAGACCCGAGACAATATAGAAAAGTTCGTTTTCTGCATTGAACCGACCGGGAACCGAACCCGGGACCTCAGAGGTTGTGACGCCAAGTCAGGCGTGCTCGCTTCTCGGTTACGGGGGTCGTCATAAGCCTAATACACCTAAGGTAGGTAAGGTAAGGTATAAATGTCTTAAAAAGAAAACACAAAATGGTTGTTATTTGTTCTAAGAATTTGAACATAATGCTATAACCACATAAAACCGTACTAAAACAGAAGGTACATTGTTCAGTTAGTTTTGCTGCTATTGCGGGGTGCGGGTAAACAGCCGTATAACAGCGCGTTTTAATGCATTCTTATGATGTTATTGCTAACGTTATCGCAATAACGGTATGACAGAATCTTAACGGCCCTTTTGTGACGTTTGACAAATAAAAGTCGTAAGTCTTGTAGCCGGTGTTAGTGCAATAGACCGAACATCTATAAACCCGTTTCATTTGATCGTATAGATGGGATTGTTTTTTCAAATGTAATTATGAAGTTTTAAAGAGTTCTCTGAATAAATATTGTTTCTACCATTTTACCCCTGTGATAAGGGTATAGACTAACAGTGCGAAGATTTTTAATACTTGAAAAAAATCGTCCGCTTCAGGTGGGATCCGAACCCACGTCCATCGCATACCGGGAAAGTGCTTTGACCACTAAGATACCGAGACGTTAGTGACTCGACGAAATCTTTCAAGTGGTTCTCGCTGTCAAAGCCAGCGTATTTTCGAATAAATATAAATATTTTTACAAATATTTAACTATTGGTAAAGATCAGAAAAGCTTAAACGATCTCAAAACTCGTCCGCCTCAGATGAGATCCGAAATTTTTAATTTTACAGTGCGAAGTTTAATTATTTCTTATCATAACAGCATTATTATTACACCTAATTTAATATAATTAGTAGGTTAAATTAATTATAATTTTTATTGATTTTTGTATTAAAAAGGTAAAAGTAACATATTAAAGTCTGCTACCAGTTCTCAAAAATAATCTTTTATAATATTTATTAATATATTACTTCACTCTATATACACTATTTATATTGGTATAATTAAACGCAAGCCCATACTAATAAGTAAATCGGATACCCATAGATGTGTTTTATCTCTAAACTCTTGCTTAAAACTTTTTTATGGGACAACCTGCTTAGAATTATCAATAAGGATAAATTAAGATAAGAATTTTCAAGCCTTTGCACTTTTGCAATAGTTGCAATTGATAATATAATATTTTATGTTTCACTTGTATCTAAACTTGTTTGCTAAGTCAACAAACTTACGAGTAATTCTTTAATTAACTTAAACTTCATACAATTTATGTAAACTACTTAAAACTTTATATAATGGTATTCAACGTAAGTTTCTGAGGTGGGATTTCAATTTGTGTTCATTACTTTGTGAGACCAAATGTTTTCGTAGTTTCATGAATCCTATTAAGCATATAGGTATCAAACTTTAGTGTTAGTTTATATTTTAATAAGCAGGTAATCGTTATTTTGCTCACCAGTTGGCGCCGCAGGCGTTGGAGTCCTGTCAGTCCTGTTAATAATATATTCACCATAGTAACTTAGTCTGGCGATCGATACCTTTTTAATTGACGTTTCGTTTTAACTCCCTCCGTAGTCGAGAGGCGAGCACGCCGGGCTATATGGCGACCCCATCTCTGAGGTTCCGGGTTCGATCACCGGTCGGTTTAATGTAGAAAACAACCATTTCTATATTGTCTCGGGTCTGGGTGTTGTGGTTTCGTCGTTGTTTCTGATTTCTATAACACAAGTGCTTTAGCTACTTACCTTTGGATCAGAGCAATGTTTGTGATGTTGTCCAATATATTTATAGATATGATTAGTTTTCAAGTTTCTAAACAGAAAAAAATAGCTCAAAACTCTGCAGTACATGCTTTTTGCACGTGTATATCATAAAAGTAGGTGCCTACTTCTTACAAGAAGTAATAAAACGAGTATATAAAAGTTTTGAACCACCTTAAAGCACTTTTCACGGAAGCACTCAGGTTAACTACTTACTGAAATGCACTCAACAGCATTAAAACGATGGCGTTCTAACTGAAATTAGTTTTTTAAATTGTGTTTAAGTTGTACCTACAGTAATTTAGTGCGCAAAATGTAGGTTACATGAAAAACACGTCCCTTTTTAAAATTGGTATTTGAAGAGATTTTGACATTTAAACTTGCATGATCTCATATTAATCTCCTTCTTTTTTCATTAGATTCTAGTCTATATTTCAAAATAGCACTGTTTTTATATCGTTTTATTTTTTTCTGGCACTCCCAGCAGTTATGAGAACAAAAAGCGAGCCGAAACATATCAAATTCAAAACTGACCAAACTTTTCAAAACCAAACATGTACCGAATTGTATAGTTATTTGCTTACTCTTCCCTTTTTTGTTAAAAAATATTTATTTATTTATAATAACTTGGCATTTAAATATGTTTACACACAAATGGCATTTAGCATTATATAAATTTAACAAGTGCCTGCGATTACGGATTATTATAACAGGCAGATTTTGTTGCAAATCTCATTGTTTGCTGACCATAGTTTCAATTTTAATCTCGCAAGCTTTATTTTGATTGCCCGGGATCCTGTGACCGGGTCACGTTCCGTTAACCCCGTGGTTCAAAAGGTCAGCCCGTTAAAGTTATCATAACTGAATTTAATTAAACGTGAACAAAAACGCATTAGGGTTTTAAGCACGGAATAGCGATGTATATTTGTTTTGGCGTAGTCGCGGTATGTCACGTTTTGTGACCACGGAGGATATGACATGTCTCAATGTTTGCCAACATATCAAATGTCCCAATTCCATAACATACATTTAATTTCCATTTCCAGCATTTTAATATCCTGGGACACCTTAATCGGATTGCGCCCTATATTTGGTTGACGGTATGTTAAATAGATTTTCATGGTACATTTGAATTCTACAAATAAGTGACTGGATTGGAAGAGGACCTGTATACTAAAGAAATTACTGTTAAAAACAAATAACTGTTAAGCTAAATGAACTCATCGCGTTTTCATACAAACATATAAGAACGATGATGATTCTTCAAAATCTACTGCGTGTGCGATTTATATGATTTTATTCGTACGTTTCACATTCGCATAAAAAATATTTAAAGAGCGACCGCCCTTACCGTATTGTCAATTAATTTTGCTGTGTCTATTTCTGTAACAGACAGCACAGCGATTTTTCGGTAATAATAATAATGTAAAAGCTACTGGAAATGATAAATGACTTATATCATTCACTTTGATTCAGTTGACAATTAACTAAAACGTACATCATATCGCATATAGGCATCAATCATATAGGCATACGAATTATAGGTGATTGATGGATTAATGTCGATTTCGCAGATGGATTAAATAAGATGTTTACTCATCCATTAGCTATGAGAGAGTGATTATTGATTGATTTTTATAACATCAAGTCAAGTTATAAATTATACTTATTTGGTGTGTTACCACTGTGTCCCTAAAAAATTGATTTCATAATTAACGAAATTGATGCAGTCGGAAGCAGTCAGATACGCAGGATATGTTAAGGTGCGCAAGCGTTCGCGCACACGCAGGCGCACGCACTTGTCCTCCCCCTCCTCGATTCAGTGGAACGGAGAACCGCTACGACTGAGGGAGAGGTCAGATGATGTGTCTGGCCGACGTTACTATCTACCCTCTAACGCCGCCCTTGGCCATTCACCTTGCCTTGCTGAATCGCCGAGTCCACCAAGCCCTTTGCATATCTGCGGTGGGGTGCCTTCCTCGCCGAATCAGAATTCATGCGCTTTGCAGGAGGGATCCGCATGAAAACTTAACCACCGAAGTAGCAAGACCCCCGTCCAGGTTTAGTCCGTGAGCCGACACGGTTTACCGGGGTGTGGCTGCTGCGCGCATCACAGCTACTTGGAGCCACTGGAGAGAGTTTATGGGCTGATAACGAATTTAACACATCTCTGCCACTTCTGTAGAAGTCGGCTGGCAGAAATAGGCGCTATGAACTCACTACACCCCAAACGTTCTTTATAAACTGGGTTTCCAACTGTGACACTAGTTGGCGGGAAATCATTTTCAGACTAGGAGTCCAACCCTTTCCACATTGTGACATACCAGTCTAATCTAAAAACGGGAGGTGTTGCGTAGGTATGAACTAAACTATCTAGTATACAGTGACCCCTTACACAACCGATCGTTTTAATTGCCAGTTTTCGCTTGAGCGGGCTCTATCCTTTCAGCCTTTTAGAGAGGTTGCTAATAGGTTACGGGGTAACGGTAATAGGTGGAGTGATTACACGTGAGCGATCACTTTCAGTTGTTTGCGTCTGCCTAGGGCTTACAGATTCGGGGTTTACTAGGTATAGTTACAAAAGTAGCTAAAAAAACCTAACTTCATATAGTTGAAGATAAATAACACTTGAAAAAAAACATCATCAGTTGTTAAAGCACTCGCGCGGCATGCGATGGGACGTGGGTTCGAGTCCCGTCGATTTTTTTTTTCAAGTGTTATTTATCTTCAATTAAACCTTACATGGAATAGCTAAAAACAAAAAAAAACAATTCATATAGTATAGACTCTTATTTTCACAATAACCTTTCGTCTTTATGTCACTTTTGCGATTTCGTCTGACTATTGTGATATGTTTTGCAATGCAATTCTGTTTGAAAGTTTTGGCACTCAGCAACAACTTGAAGTTGACTGTAGTACGTGACAAAAATATTGTCTATTTTTCTATTTGTGTAAATGTTATTATTTTCTACATAACACGCCTCCTGTTATTGTCTAGGAGTAAGGAATTCGTCCTCGTGTTACGAGGTACCAGACAATGTTCTATGGGTGTTTCTACTCCTGACATATCCAGATTCGACCTAATAGCCAACTGACGACCGTCTGATGTAGTGGTTCGCGCTCCGGACTACAAGGCCTGGCGGTTGCGGGTTCGAATCCCGCAAGGGGCAAATGATTGTGTGATGAGCACGAGCATTTGTACCTAAGTCATGGATGTTTATAAACGATTTAAGTATGTTTATCCGTTATCTAGTCGCCATAATACACGCTTTGCTAATTTGGGGGCAAGCTAATAAAAATAAATAAATAAATAATAACATAAATATAAATAATATTGTCCAATATTAGACAATATCACATACATTTCTCTGATTCTAGGGTGAGTAGCTAGCACTTAATTGTGTTATCAAATCAGAAAAAACGACGGTACCACACCACCTAGACCCGAGACAATATAGAAAAGTTCGTTTTCTACATTGACCCGACCGGGGATCGAATCCGGAACCTCATAGATGGCGACGCCATATAGTCCGGCGTGCTCGCCTCTCGGCTACGGAGGTCGTCATAATTAATTGGTGTGATTGTGGAAACAATTTATTCAATTTAGTAATCGTTATCGTAATTGACCCTAACCGGGAATCAAACCGTTCAAGACAAATCACCGAGCCACTGCGCCAATCGAATATTTTTTTTTACCTGTACCTACTATCCCACTGGGTTAAGGTCCTTGAAAATCTTCCACCGATATCTGTTCAGTGCCAAATATTCCCAGTTCCCTGCAAGGTTGGTAATATCGTCACACCATCGTATTTTGGATCGAATACATATTTCAACAAAATACAGTCCCTAAGACATTTTGTTATTATGTATTATGGTATTGATGGGTCATTCCGTTAAACCATTGCAACGAAAGTAAATGGTTTATAAAAATCGACCACAAATCAACCCACATAATATCGTGAATACAATTTCACGCGTGAAAAGTCTAGAGGTAGTGGCTATCTAGCAATAAACTTTTTCTTTTGTAAAATTAATATTGTGGTGGTCCGGCGATAACATGCCCACTGAAGCGTTTAACTTTGAGGATATCTTAAGTTTAAGTAGATCGTTTATCTGCAAAAAAAAACGTATACTAAACCGTCGTCCAGCTGATGTGATTTGTATGAAGAACTGAACACAAATTTTAAGATTTCGTTATCAGGATGTAAAAGAAAAACAAATTTGAGAAATGAATCATCTCTAGAAAGAAGTTTACTAATAAATTAGAACATAGGCGTCAGGCAACTCACCGAATGCTAGAAGAAATTAAACAAGAACTATAAAATGTAGTCCGTTATGGCCTCTTGTCTATCTTTAATGTAAGTTTTATAAAACTCTGGTATTTAAGGGCTGTGGATTTTGTGTAAAACAAAACAAATATAAATAAAATTAATAAGTATTCTTTGAATAAACATTCTTGAGGTGCTGCAACTTACCAGAAAGAGTTTGCATCTCCCAGTACACTCAAACGTTAGGTAATTTAGGAATTTAGAAATTGATACGGCAAGCAATAGAGTCCGGATTCTTGCGCTCAAGACCAATACCCAAAACCTAAGTTGTTTTGGAAAAAATATTCTAAGTACCATAATTACTATAGGTCAAATCATATATCCTAAGTTTTGTATTTATTTATGCATAATGTAAGAGCCAAAAAATATTTTAATAAAGCAGATTTTTGTAAACAAGCTGGCTAGATCCTCGGTCAAAATCTATCCTAAAATAAAATAGATCGTTACCGACGATCTACGAGGACCGGTTTGTAGAACATTCACTTAACTTAAAAACAGACGCGAGTCAAAGCTCCAGCTAAGCTAATTTCAGATTGTTTGCCTAAATGTTGCCGATTAACGAAGACTCAGTAGGTCATTGTCTCCTTTTAGATCAGTCTATTTCTAGAAATTTACGTGATGTTTACAAAACAACGTGATGTTCCAGGGTCAGCTTTACTACATTCAATTTTAGTTACATAATAGTAAAAATAATATTAACAAAATCGTAATAAATAATGTTGCTTTTCCCTAATTTACTCATACTTGTATTCATTAGATATGGATAAATTAATATCTTAATGTGGTAACGTAGGTACGTAATGTAATATGTAAACAAAAAAAAACTTTAATTACATTGCAAATCGCTGCAATTCTCTTCTATTCGTCACAGAAAGGTAGTGTTCCTATAAGATTGAAAACATGCCTTCATGTGACATACATTAAAGAAATTGAATTGAATTGAAAAGTCGGCAATTTCTGCGAACACTTAACTGACTTGGAGCCCCCATGGGCTTATTTACCAATCTCTTACAGCAATATTAATTTCTTTTTTTTTTGCCAATTCTGTAGATAGGAAGTTTGACATACAACCACTGCTGTACTATTTGGCCTTTATGGTGCTTCTAAACTGCTCATATTTAAACGTATTAATAACAAGCTGACCCGGCGAACTTCGTTCCGCCCAACAGTATTTCTTTTCGTCAGCTTTTCTTACGTTTTTATTTATTCTGCTATTCGGGGCACAGACAAATAAAAAAAAATATAAACCATGAAAATCGGTCCAGCCGTTCTCGATTTATAAGTATTGTAACAAGCCCGACTTTCTTTTATTTAATAAGATAAGATTAATGTTAGAGAAGTAAACTTGCTACATAAATTACAAACTAGCTTCTCATTTCTGTAGAAGTAGCAGACATGGCGGTTCTTGCATCTTGATAAAACATGGTCACAAATACGCTAAACTTGAGGATATTAACAAACTGTCAATCTCTAACGTCGTAGAATGCTCAGCAATCGAACTTCTAGAACATCAGATTTGTGTTATCTGTATCTACCGACCACCTAACAAAGGTTCAACATTTTTTTACAATTTCCTTGAACAACTAGATAAAGTACTATCAAAATTTCTCTTAAAAAATAAAAAAATTCTACTATGCGGAGATTTTAATGTTAACATTTTAAAACCAACAAGATTCACCGCTGAATTCCTTGACTTGCTTCTAAGGCATAATTTAAAAGCTCAATTTAAGCAACCTACTCGTCTTGCAAGAAAAACATGCCTTGATAACATAGCACATAATATTAAGGGATGTACAGGAGAGGTGATTGAGCTTGCTATGTCAGACCACACGGCGCAGATACTTAAATTTCCAGTAAAAAAGTATTGTACATTAAAATATTGGTATGCAGAGAGACGTGACTACTCCTTAGAAAACAGAGTTAAATTTATTAAATACTTAAAACAACTTACTTTTTATGATGTATATAAGGCTAATGATGCAAATATGGCATTTAACAGCTTTCATGAAGATTTTAAGTTGCTCTATGATCTATGTTTTCCCAAAATAAAAATTAAACTGCGTTCACACATACGACCGAAATGGTTAAGTAGGGGTATTAGACTTTGTAGTAGACGAAAAAGAGAACTATTATGGAAATACAGATCCTGTCCTAATACCAAAAATAAAAATATTTACAAAAGTTATGCGAAACGTTATAAAAATATTATAAAACTAACCCAAAAATCCCAGAATAACTTTTACATAAAGAAATCTGTCAATAAGTGCTTAGCAACATGGAGAGTAATAAATAAAATTAAAACAAGCTTTCCCAAGGAAAGTATAGATAGAATCAACGTAGACGGCAAAATTATCACCAATCCCAAAGAGATTGCTGTTGCTTTTAATAACTATTTTATTGACGAAGTCCAGGCTGAAAATAATAATACTGTTATAAATATTAATTCTCTTAAATGTAATCCAAATACAATTTTTATGACTCCTTCTATTCCATATGACATTCAGACTGTAATAATTTCTTTAAAAAACACAAATAGCGCAGGTTATGACGATATAATCACAATGATAATCAAAGATGTTTGTATGATTATTTCACCGGTACTTAGCTTCATATTTAATTTATGTATTGAAAAGGGAATTTTTCCGACAACGCTAAAAAAAACTATCGTTAAACCCCTATTCAAAAAACAAGATAGGGCGAATATGAGTTACTATAGACCCATAGCCTTAATTCCAATATTTTCGAAGATATTTGAAAAACTTATATACAAACAGTTAAACTCGTTTTTTGAGACAAACTCAATATTTACTACTCAACAATACGGTTTTAGAAAGAATAAATCCATAAATATGGCAATATATAATTTCCTGCTTGAAGTAATGAGAAATGTAGATCGCCGGATACCTGCTATTGCGGTGTATATGGACTTGACTAAAGCGTTTGATTATGTTGACCACGAAATTTTGTTAAATAAATTATATAATTATGGAATAAGAGGAAATATGCATGATGTAATAAAGTCTTATCTAAAAGGTAGGCAACAGGCAACTCGTATTGATAAGATAAACTTTACGACAAAAACTGAAACAATATATCAATCAGAGTTTAGGGAAATCAAATATGGTGTCCCGCAGGGTAGCGTGCTGGGACCTTTGTTATTTTTGATTTATATTAATGACTTGCCAGCAGCAACAAAATTACACAATTTGACATTATTTGCAGATGACAGTACTCTCTTATTTACTAATGATAACATAAATCAATTAGAAATTGACATAAACAATTCTTTAATATCCGTTATTCAATGGCTTAATGACAATAATCTTAAAATAAATCTTGACAAAACCTTAATTATGAATTTTAGACAAAGAATAAATAAAAACATTGACCTTAACATTCACTACCATAATAAAACAATTAATGAAACTCAAACCACAAAATTTTTGGGACTATATATTGACAATACATTAAAATGGAAAACACATGTTGAACATGTCTGTAAAAAATTAAGTCAGTTTTCATACGCACTATATAATTTAAGAAAAGTTTCTAACGAGTCTGCTTTGTTAACAGCCTATCATGGCTACGTAGCGTCGACGTTAAGGTACGGCATAATATTTTGGGGGAATTCAACGGATAAAGATCTTGCGTTCAGAGCTCAAAAACGATGCATACGAGCAATGTACAATTTAAAACAAACTGATTCATGCAAGCCGTTCTTTATGAAGCTAGAAATTTTGACGATGCCATGTTTGTATGTTTATGAGGCTGCAATTTTTGTTAAATCGAACTTAGAGTTTTTTGAATTTAGAACACGGGCTCGGCATCAAAATAAACTATGTACAATAGCCAGTAGGACAGCTTTGTTTCACCAAAGCATCTTTTGCAACGCGTCTCGTATTTTTAACAAAATTCCACAATCCATTCGGAGCACTGATGAACTGACAATTTTTAAACAAAAACTTTACGACTTTCTAATAGAGAAATGCTATTATAAAATTAGTGAGTTTATGACAGATCGCACTATTTAAATGACATCCCGATTTGTTAGTAAAGACATAGGTATTTTGAAATTTTTATTTAATAACGTAAAATAATTTTGACATTAATTAGACATTTAATTTAATTGAATAAAACTTACACTTATTATTGTATGCCCATGCGGCGGAACACAGATGTTCTAACCTTCTATTATATTGCCACCTCTCTGTACCTGTGATTCACAATAAATTGATTTGATTTGATTTGATTTGATAAACAATCATATAGTAATGTGATGCGATATCATTTTTCATAGGTAATGGAAGAACTTGAAAATTGTGAAATGTATATAGACATAGGTGTTAAGCGGGTCTTCAACGGTATTGCTAGACCCTCCGCTTAAGTGCTCTCGATAGCTCGCTCGGGACGTTAAGTACTAACTACTACTATCTAGATTCTTATCTCATGTTACATAGTACAAGTAGGTATACATTTTCTACTGAAATATGATATGTAGAAAGTGTACGACCAGGGGCGTGCAGTGCATATAGGCCATTAGGCAGTGCCTACCTGGTAAATGAAATAAGGTAGGCAGTAGGTACTTACAAAGGTGTGCCATTGATGAAAACAACTGATTTTCATCAATAAAACACATAAAATAGTATCTACTGCCTACCTCAAAATAAAACAAATGCCCGCCACTGTGTACGACGCATGACATGTAGGCAACAGCGTTTTCTCGTATGACGATTATTGAGAATGCCTAGAAACTTTGTTGGCTAAATCGAATTTTTATTTAGTTTTATGAATGTTTTAGTTTATTTAGTCATCTATTTATTAGATGAACGCAATAACACACTGAACAAGAATCATGCACAATGTGTTAAAATAAAAAAGATATGTTTAAGGAGTGGTTCCAAACTATGATTTAATGGTCGAGGGATATGAAATAAAGAACGCTATAAAATAAATGTTAATTTATTTAAACTTCATTGCTTAGATAACTTCATTCCACGTACGAGGTCTCGTCTGCCAGCCGATCATTTGGCTAAAAAACGTTTTGTAGTTGATATGGTTGTTAACAAAAAAACGAGTACCTATTTCAACATCGTCTTAACGTAAATGAGGGTTAAATGAGACTTACACATAATATTCTTTATCATTGCACAGAGTAAAATCTAGCTACATTAAATAAATGGACCTCAGGGAGCTTGAGAGCTGAATCGAAAAGAAATAAAAATATCGTACGATTTCAGAGTCCTTTAGATCTCTCTCCTGAGAATGGTTACTGTTTAAATATTGGATTAGGTTTTGCCGTTGACACAATGAATGTCCTAGGCGGAAATACTAACGGCGAGTCAGCAATGCGGCCCAAGAGAGTTTAAATGTCGTAGCATTCCGTACTTGAGGTACTGGTACCACATCGTTGTTTCTGATTTCTTTAACAAAAGTGCTTTAACTACTTACCTTAAATAATGAGAGCAATTATAAAATGTTGTCCAATATTGCTTTATTTTTGCTTATTTTATTTGATTTCAGCACTTTTTGACAAAAAAAAACACATAATAGATTAAATAGTTACTGACGTGGTATGCATAGACTCCCAAGCTGTTGGATTTTTTGTATTTTTTTAAATGTAGTTACAGATTTCCGCAACGTTAATCTAATACTCTAAAATGTATCTTTCTCCTAGTGCCATGTCCCGTTCCTTGATCATGATTCTAGATGAGACAACTCAAGTCTACAGCTCTAGTTTAAAGCTAATTGTTATCAGAGCATTCTGTCTCTATCAAATCGCATCGCTTAGGTTCTTAAAATGTGCAAGTGGAAATAACTAACTGATACTTATTAAACAAAAATTATAACAAGGTAGACAGACGACCTTGTAAAGGTTGCAGAAAACCGCTTCCAGCCGGTCAATCTAAAAGTCACTGGGGGCGGCCTATGGCTGAAATGATGAAGATTATGATTTACATTAATCCAACAATCACACCAATTCATCATCATCATCATCATCTAAGCCTATTACAGTCCACTGCTGGACGTAAGCCTCCCCCAAAGAGCGGCAAAATGGACGATCTCCCGCTTATTTCATCCAGCCATTGCCAGCCATCTTCATAAGGTTGTCAGTATATCGAACTGGGGGGCGTCCGACACTGCGTTTGCCACATAAACTCTTGCCCATTGCCGGGTTTCGAATCCGCAACCTGTAATCCAAAGCACAAACCATATGACCAGAAAACCCAATATACAAAAACACCGCGCTGCACCTGAATTCGTCTGTGATTGCTCGAGATTGCCTGACGCACGTGAATGATTACGATGTGTGACTCTTATAAATAGGCCTTCTTATTGTACAGGTTATACAAAGCTTTAAATGTACGCTGAATGAGGATTCCTTCCATTGCCGCTAAGTGGTACACAGAGTCGTGTCCGCTTACGGCGCAAACAGCGGGGCGCACGGCAATGAACTTCATTGCGAGGGCCAACACTAATGGACTTTGCATGTGGACAGTAATGAAAATGGACCTCAGCAATGCGCAGACGATTGCGGAATGACCAGATATTTTTATTTAAATGAAACTACTTTTACGGCTTATTTCGCGATTTATTAACATTTTATTTAACCTGACGTTTCGAACACTTTACAGCGTTCGTGGTCACAGGTAGACTAAGGTGTTATTCGTCTTTACAATATTTTTGAAAAAATATTAACTGAGTGACGGTAGTTTAATTTCGCGATTTATTAAATAAATTTTAATAAATACGAAATAATCCGTAAAAGTAGTTTCATTTAAATGTATCGTGTTCGCGTAAATAAAAGACAACAGTAACAGATATTTTTAGTTTAGACTGCGCACAGATCACCTGTTAGCATACGACCGTTTAGCAATTTAGAAAATTACCTACCTTCTAATTTGAAAAATACTTTGTTATGTTACAGTTTGATAATCCTTAAATAGCCTTAAGTTTAAAATTCTCGAAATAAAATTAAACATGCCTTTCCGAGCTTCAGACTACATAAATAAGTTGGTAGGTAATTGTTGAACGTAGTCGCGTACCTACGGATCTATCAGAGGATAAGATAAGCAGCTCCAGTTGGTGGTAAGAAAATGGATTCTGGGCGGATTCTGGATTTAAGGTACACAAAAAACATTCATAGACCTTGTAGAAAGAAACGTGTATTATTTTACTCCGCGATCGAACTACCTATTTTGAAAACTAATTACGACAGTCTTGGTGTCTTGGTGGTTCGCGCTCCGAGCAAATGTTTGTGTGGTGAGCACGAGTATTTGTACCTAGTCATGGATGTTTATAAACGTATTTAAGTATGTTTATCTATCCGTTATCCAATCACCATAGTACAAGCTATGCTTATTTTGAGGCTAGCTATTTGGTGTGATTGTGGAAACAATTTATTTTACCAAGTTTCAAACCAAAAACATAATAATCAGTAACCTTAAAAATTTCTTAGCAAAAGAGATCATCTCATTTTGTTTTGAATCGGCAGTTAATTTACAAGTAAAATAACTGGAAAATTGGGAAAACCGAAACCAAATACGTGTAGCGCAAATATGTGTACTAACATAACGGTTGTTAAACAATATTTCGCGATTTCGTCACGGATTAGTTCAGTCTACTGTTCGCGAAAGTTATTTAAACATCAGCGAGTACGATGTTTATTTAACTGTATTGTGTGCGCAGTAAAGTAGCTTTTGTGGTGGCTCGAATTTTCCGCAATGTGTCGTAAGATAAACTAAGGAATTTCTGGGTGTTTGGGTATGTTTGTTGTTTTCTGGCTTAGCCAGCTCGATGCTGCCTGATTTCACAGCGCCTTATGAATACGGCGCGGCGTAGAGGTTTTATATCGTAGGTTTATGTTGGAAATAAAGTTGGATTATGGGTGAAAAATTGAAATCAAAATGAAGGGTTGGATTTTAGGTAAAGATAGAAACCATTGAACCGGAGAGCGTTAAGAGGTAAAAGAAGTATTATTATTTACGAGCTGATCCGGCGAACTTCGTACCGCCTAACAGTATTTTTATTCAATATTTTTATTATTTATTCTGTTATTCGGAGCGGAGACAAATCCAAAAAATGATTTACGATGAAAATCGGTCCAGCCATTCTCGGGTTATAAGTGTTGTAGCGAACCCGATTTTGTTTTATATTATTAAGATTAGTATTCAAGGCTAGATTCGATTAGATCCAACATGTAAAAACCTTTTCATGGTTGACTGAATACTGTTTCTTAGGCGAAGTTCAATCGTCTCTGCCATATAATTAAACTCTGGTTTAATATCCTGTTTACATCACAAGTCAAAGGGCTTGATACAAACATGATACAAACAACGGCTTTCCGCGCGACTATTACGTAAGGTGATTAAGATTACCTACTAAACACTGCTTATTGGAGACTACAAAGTCATTTAACGGAACTGAATTATTTTTCATTTAGCTATGAAGCTGTAGTATTAGCTTTATTATTAGTGAAAAAAATTGTGCTTTAAACTCCATCACACATAAAGTGCATCGGAACGCATTCGAATAAACATCACATCACACACTTTGGATCACGGGAAAATGTAATCCTGTAGGATATGCTTTGCTTACTTCTGTGAATGTGTGGGAATTTTATCGTGCCAATAAAATGCGCCAGAGAACACACCAATTTTCATGGTTTCAATGTTAAGAATTAACTTCTATTTGTAACAAACTGCTAGAATTATTATTATGTTGCTATAAATAATCACACCCAGTCAGTTTAGAAAAGTTAACTCTTGAAGTGATCAGAACGACTGATATTGGTTAAAGTCATAACATAAAATGTAAACTTGTATTGCTACTTGTACACACAAAATGTATTTATTGATAATGAACTCTATGTCGTAAAACTAGGTCAACACGTAGGTTGAACTTTAAGTCAAAAATCGGTGGAGATAATCGGTAGGTTGATAAGCTGTTGGTTGTACGAGTTTTCTAGGTTATTTATATTGTAGCAGACAAATAAGACGGCAATGGGCGGTGTGAATATAAAATATATGCAACATGATAGTACGTGAGTAGGTATCCTTGAAGCTTAACGTTTCATGTGTCGTGAATAAGTATTCTGCTTGTTGTGGGTAATCAATATGAGATAACTAGAACATGATATTCGGTAAATTGCTTTTAGGAACTAAAGGTTTTAAGATAGACGAGGACTTTATCTATGTCGACATCTTTGAGGAGGGTGGATTTTAGGCAGAGACTCCTCAATATTGATTATGATACAAAAACCAAAAAAGAAACGATTTTAATTTGAACTCTATCACCATAGACGTAAGGCTAAATTTGTTTAAATATTCCTGTCTCAGATCGCTCATTGGATTCCAGTCACGTAGTTCGGAACCTCTGACGTAATAGAAAATAACTTTTTAACGCAACTTTCGCTTTAGTGAGGGAACAGTATTTAAATGAAGCTGATGTTATTTAGTTTCAGAAACCGATATAAATATACACATTTGTACATGTTTAAAACTTGTGGGAAATAGCAAGATACAGATATTATATCAGCTGTGTCTCAACTGTTGCCAAGCCTTACTTATAAAATTTTCGTAAAGGTCTTTTGGTTTGTACATTTTATAACCGGTTTCAGGGGTAGATACATAGTAGAATATATAGCTGGAATTAAGGATTTTAATAAATAAAATGATCAAAGTTTTACATGCTAGAACTAAAGCTACGGCCAAACCAACGCGGGGGCGTGGGCGTGCAGGCCAGTTCACACCAAACACTCGGACACTATGCGTTCAGGAGGCCTAGCACAAAAATGTATCTTTCGCTCTGACGTATAAACCTAACTAGAAAGAGATTAGTCATGAATAAAGTCAAAGAAGATTAAAAATGTTAGTCATAATAAAGATATCTAATGATGTTGTAGAAATTATAATTTAAAAATTATTTATCAGATTAGTTGCGGATATACTACGAATATAAAAGCTCAACCCTTTTACTAAATAAACAAATATTTTTTGTAGTTTTTAATTTATTAATTACTAAGTTTCGCATTAATTAATTCCATCGCGGTTACCCGAGCGAAGCTATTTGAAGATGTAGGAAAGAAAAAAGCTAATTGGCTTCACACATTACTTTTCGGAAAAAAATTGTTAGCTTTACACTCAATTAGTTATATAATCATAGTAGCGCACCATCTGTCTGTTGAGCCTGTCACGCCAAATGTTATGTCCGTGTGTGCAAAAGCTGAATGTCAAACTGCACGCCGCCGCTGTCCGCGCCGGTATGAACTCGTCGATACAAATGCTATGGCACGAACTGAACGCCCACGCCCACGCCACCACGCACGCCACCGCGCATGCGTTGGTTTGGCCGGGACTTTACAGCCTGGCAAATCTAAACTTAAGCTAGAAGCTATGCAGATGCGTTTTTATTAACATTCAAATCACAATAACTACATAATATAACTAAAACTTTAAATAAATACATTAATTATCCTTATTCGAACTAAACCTAGACAAAAGTTTTATTAAAATAGTATTCCGAGACCGAAAAGAAATCGAAACTAAATTAATATTATAATTTAAAAAAAACTGGCTGGTGCCGTAATAAAAACAAATGAAAACACGTGAAATATTATACGTTGTTGCGTGTCTTTCTCTGGAATCCAATACGAGATTGGCATTTGATTGGATTTGTTTCAAACATCAAAGTTAGAAGAAGTTCATTTTTAACCGTATATATTTTTTATCTATGTACACCGATCACGACGAGATTTCAGATCCGATTTGCTTGATTCTTTTTTTTTTTTTCTAACAATTACTTGATGTTTTTGACCTCTTATGTTGCCAGCCTGTATCCATTTGCAGGCAAACTTACTTGGAATAATTAAAGTAACTAAATAAAAAAGCAACGTAATATGTAACATAATTAAAAATTTACAAATAAGAACCCGGAAAAAAAAACCTCTTATGTTATGTTTTCTATTAAATGAGAAAAAAATCATCTTTAAAAACCGGAACAGCGGGTTTTACCAACCCGGCAACATAAGTAAGTAAGTAGGTATACTGGTATAGTATATACCTCGCTGCACTCGGGATTCTATTTTGTTAATATAAAAATTTGTATTGAGCCTTATGTTGTTCTATTTGTATTCAATTATACTCTTGAGTACTACTTGCTCTTTAACTGAAGAGAAGTCAATCATAAAATTCAGATTACGCATATAAAATTTAAAACCGTCTTCGTTTGTCGACTAAGTTAAAATAAAACATTCTACCTTCTTTTCTACATGCAAACGGCTGACAGACTCTTTGTCAACAACATGTTCTTTTTGTCTAATCACCTTTCAAAATAAGGTTGAATCATTAATTATTTCGGCACAAAAAGTGATTGCATTTTTTTTGGAATGTGTAGTTTTTGATAGAAAATTTATACAACAATTTGACATTTCATTTATGTACTTATATTTTAATAACAAACATTCGATTTTGTTTAATTAATGATCTGTAAAGAGAGAGAAAGGCACAAATGCTCGTCGCGAGGTTTTTCTAATAAATCTAGCTATTGGGCCATCGAGCCTCGACGCGCTTACGTTTTAACTCTTTAAGTTCTTTACTCTATGGGCTACTTCAGTATGATACGCAATAAAAAATTAAATCAGAAAATAATACAAAACAACTACCTATTAACTATTACATTTACAGATGAATTACAAGGCACCATATTTAAATAAAACCTCTTCTTTACTCCAGGCACGTCGCGTCGTCTCGTCGTGGTTCTGTTTACGCGCTATACCTAATAATTATGATAATGCTTCTAAAAAGTCTAGACCTATTGATTTTATTTGTCGCCATGCATTTCTATAAATATTAATCACTCTTCAAAGGTAGGTTTGGATATATAAGGTGTAAACTTATAAGTTAACTCTTTTCTAGGGGATGATTCTACTACTTAAATAGAACAAATTTTTCTATGGGACCAACTTCAAAATCGCTAAACAAAAAACCATTTCCCCATACAAAACAGCAGATCAGCTGAGATCAGTTTGTATAAAGATATGAAATGTTTTTTTACGATTTCGAAGTTGGTCTCATACAAAAAGTTGTTTTATTTGAGCAGTAGAACCACCTCCTAGAAAAGAGTTAACTGATAAGTTTACACCTTATATAGGTTTTATAATGACTACTTCAGAAACAACAGTATTAAGTACTTACCATTTTAACAATACACGCGATTTATCCGTGGAATAAATTTACACGGAAATTAATCTCGGGATAATACCATTTGTTATGTTTTCAAATTACATATGTTAACAAAGGCTAGTGTCGGATTGATATA
This sequence comes from Anania fuscalis, assembly GCA_950371115.1. NCBI lineage: Eukaryota > Metazoa > Arthropoda > Insecta > Lepidoptera > Crambidae > Anania > Anania fuscalis. The sequence goes on from OX493337.1 coordinate 4,623,578, forward strand.
CAATTTACCAAATACTCTGTTTAATGCGAACTATTAGACCATAGACGGTCGTCCAGTAGAATTAGAAGAAGGTTAGAATCGACTTCTAAAAATCTTAAAAACATGAGTCATATCAGCCTGTTGCAGTCCACTGCCTTTGTGACTGACTTTAAATGGCGCCGTCATCTCTGAGGTTCTGGGTTCGATCCCCGGTCGGGTCAATGTAGAAAACGAACTTTTCTATTTTGGCTCGGGTCTGGGTGTTGTGGTACCGTCGTTGTTTCTGATTTCTATAACACAAGTGCTTTAGCTTACCTTAGGATCAGAGCAATGTGTGTGATGTTGTCCAATATTTATATTTAAAAAAGAAATGTAACTTCTGGACATAGGCCATGACCGATAAAAAACACGAGTGGTTAAATAAAATTAAGTATCTTTAGGCAGAAGTGGCTATTATTGTAAAAACATCACATTTATACATATATTGTAAGATCTGAAGGCCTACTATCAAAGTATTTTGTTTGTTCGGGAGTATTATCCTGCTAAATTAAATTTAACTTGCATCAATGTTTTGGCAAAAATTTACAACACACTCTGTCCGTGTAAAAAACACGACAGTTTTAAATTGTTTATGTATTGTCAAATGTTTAATACAGGCGATGATTATTTAAATTATTACGAATGAAACACTTTCGTAGGCCTTTTGTAACATATTAATTAAACTCTGCTACAAATCTAGTCGGCAGTTAGTAACTAATGCAAACACGTTGTGTTTAACGAGATAGTTACGCCTGTAAAACTTAAATAGTCTAAGTTTCAGTTCGACCTAGATTCTGAACTGAATGTTCTAATCAAAGATGAAAATCTATTTTACTGCACATAATTAGTAGTTTGAAATCACAACAGCTATCAAAGTTTTCGGAAGTTTAAAGTTTATAATAGAGAAACTTTTATATCCTTGCTATTATTTTTTTACTAACAATAAAAATACGTTTGCGTCCTTACAAATACTAATTCCCTTTGATATGATAACATCGTACAGTTTGCATAAGTTTATTATTTTTGAATTTTTCAAAACGGCAGCTATTTTTATTTCAACCATGCAATCTGTTGATTTGGCTAATCGAATACAAAAACATACAAACAAGGGTGTATTTTTAGTTTCATCTTCAATATCTCGAACCACTAATCTTCACAAATCAAAATCTTGTTTAATCAAGGTAACGTTTTAACCTTGTTTGTATTTTGTATTAAACCTTTAACCAGTGGTGGCCAAATAGTTGCCATCATATTTTGAACTTTATCCCCTTGAGTTAGGATTGAAAACCAATGAAAATTAAAAATGTTTATACTGGTCAAAGGGTTAAAAGCCACACTCACTAGATCCTCATTCACCTCAATGTCATGATTGATCCGGAGGGTATTAAGCGCAAATGTCTTTGAGTATTTTGCCGCCGCTATACGTAATTTGTAATTTTGTGCTTAACGAATCAAAAACAGTCTATTTACGTAAAACTTAGGATCAACAAGTGGATGTTATTCTTAAGTTGTATTGATAGTCTATAGAAGTTTCATCGACAAATCTAATGGATTAAGGTTTGAATTTGTAAAGCTTCTAGATGTCCCTTTTTACAAAATTTCTTAAGCTATTGGTAGAAGGAATATTATAAGTTTACATTATAAGTTTGATGCTTAAAATGTAAAGTAGCTTAAAAAAATACGCCCCACATTTATAGATCATCTATTTTATCCTAAAGGCCAAATACCAATTTTCTAAGGCTTATTAGTAAAAGTAAATAAAAAACGACCCTCTTATCTACGAACTTGATTCAAGGAGAAGTTAGGTGACGAGGATTGTTAAAAGATCAGGGTGCACTCTCAATGTCAATTTTGATCGACGGGATTAAGTGCTAATAGCAAACGTATTTTAATTTCTTTGTCATTGTAACTGAAGGACAGTTATTAAGACTTAGATACTTCCGTGTTTATTTCACGGGGAGTTATGAATATTGGTTACCTTAAGGCCGTTTTTGATAATAACAACGACAAAATGAACTGATGTTATTGCATTTAGATTTGTATAAATATAGTAATACTATTATTTATATATAGTATTTACATCTAATAAAAAATATAAAAACCAATAAAACCAATTTATTTCTGCAAATAGGCTTAAACTAGAGCTTTTACACGTCCCTGAAGCTAAAAGCTAGTATACATTACAGATACGATTACTTTAATAACATTTATTGCTGGATGGATAACACATATTAAAATGTATCAAAACATATACTAACATGTTAATAGTTTTTTAGTTAAGTTTGCTTCTTTGTCCTCATTTTTTCATATTGACTACTTTTGATTAAAGCCTTAACAAAACTCAAGGGGCCTTAGACATTACAAATAATACTGCCACATAGCTTAGTATTCTTATATAAAGCTCTGATTTTAGTTGACCACTCAGGGCTCGCAAAATAAATACATGGTTTTAAAGATAAGCCAAGTGAAGCTCTAAGAAGGTAATAAGCAGTGTGAGAGTGGCGGTCGCGAGACGATAAGCGCCCCAGGGATATTGGATACTACTAGCACAGGATTGGGGACGGCGTCAGCTAAAGACAGCTTACACAGGGGTAAAATGGAGACAGAAAATGGGTAAGAAAAGTCATAGAACTTAAATAAAAGATATTTTCGATACGCAAAAACTTTAAACTGTTACAACTTACATATTTTATGAACAACATATATCTACCTAAAATAAACAATAATTCATTAATAACAAATACCCGTCAATCTGGAAGTCACTGGGGGAGGGCTATGTTCAGCAGTGGACGATCAGATGATGATGATGATGATGAAATACGTACAGGTATTTCATCATCATCATCATCATTATATTATTTGTGGAAACATACTTTACTTAGTACTAAGAAAACAGGTGACTACTCTACTGAGAAATCTTTATTAAATCTCTTAAGCCTAAGATGTGAGTAAATCCTGAAATACGTTAAATTGAAACTGTATAAATAATGGACTATAGGTATTAACCTACGCAGGTATTAACCTTGCCCAAATTATTGCAGGTCATAGTGCGAATTGACCTAAATACAAAATTGTTACAGCCTTGCACTGACCTATGAATATGGAGCATGCATGGCTATCCTGACGATGAGAATAGGACCCGCTTCAATGAAACCACATTTTCCTTTTAGTGTAATCAACTCTCGATAATATATTATCAGTTAAGCGTAGACACTTTAAAAATCTCCATGGACATTTTCAAAGTGCCTCAGTTGTTTTATATTAAAAAGATATGTTTATTTGTGACTTGATAATTATAAGCTATGCCTGTTCGAGCTTGTTTTTTTTTTAAATCCTGCTTATGCAGGATTAATAGATTTATTAATTTCGCAGATTTTGGACTCCAAAGTTTGTTTGAAATGCTGTGGAGCGTAACACTCTTTATGAGATTAAAATTGTATTATGACATACATATGACAGTAGTGTTACATATCCAAAATTCTGCGTGTATTGAACTCAGTCAGATTATCATTTACAGTAGATGATTGATTTAACTACCTCTTCCTGATTTAACTACCTGTTCTGGAGTCTTTAAAGCGATTCAAGGTTTATTGGCGATATGTAGAGGTGCTAAGTAGCCTGTACAAAATGGCATCGATGACTGAGCTGTTGAAAGGTTGATGCTTGGGATTATAAGGAATAAAATACGTAACGAGATCATCAGGAAAATACCAAAGTAACGGACATAGTCCAAAAATGTATCAAGGACACGACCTCAGTGCCACTGCCACGTATAAAAAAACAAGTAGGTATATTGGCGGGAAGTCCTATGAGGTTGTATTTTCTTTGTGTTGTAATTTGAGATTGTTTTATGTTTTTTTTGCAATATTGATATTTAATTTCCTCACAATCGAAGTGAGAAGAGTGTATTACTCGTTCATAAAACCCATTTTAAAAACGATTTTTTAAAATAAAACATTCTCATTGTGTTGATGATGGTTTTTAAAAAAAGAGATAATTCTTGTATTGAATACCCGCATTATTTTGTCTGTAGCACTTATTTTATGTCTCACGAATATTAGCCAGTATAATCACACTTAAACAAAATGTTTTGTCCTAAAAATATTTTCGCGCACATTTGAAGCGTGGGCGTATCTCCTATTGTGTTTCGCGTGTATAAATCTATTTACGGAGGCATAACACGAAATATTGTAGACGGTTGATGGGAAGGCAGACGATAACACTCTGTCCGTTTATTTTTTAACCGACTTCAAAAAAGGAGGAGGTTCTCAATTCGTCTGAATGTTGTTTTTTTTTTTTGTATGTTTGTTACGCGATTACGCCGTCAATTATGGACCGAGTTCAAAATTTATTTTTTAGTTTGAAAGTGTATACTCCCGAGGTGGTCCCATTTACACCAAGTCAGATTCTGATGATGGGATCTCTGGGAAATCGAGGGCAACCCTCAATTTCTATAGGCACCCATTATGTTTTGCATATATTTTCTGATTCAATGCTGATTTTTGGGTCTGGTAATCATCATGTCATGTTGCTGACCTGATGATAGAAGCCACAGAACTCCTTATCAGATAGGAGTTAAAAGATAATACTGCTTTTTGTCGACAGAACGTATTTCGCAGTGTGTTAAGCAGACGTGGAGCTTATGAGGTACCAGACCGCCAATTTTTATTTACTGGGGGCGTACCCGCACACCCAGTAACGAAAAAAAAATTAAAAGTTCCTCTTTTAAATTGACTTGGTATTTAATTCAAGACCTTATCCTATGGTTACGATACCAAAATAGCCGCCGTTCTGGTTGGAGTGTAGGAAAACCCTTTCCTTAAGACTTACAAATTTTCGTCGAAATATTGACCCAATCTAACACCTTATTTTTATCATACCATTCGATGGGGGGTCCATAGAGGACCAACATTAGCTAAGGTTACTTTGCTTTTAAGTCATTTTTGGCGGAGTTGGAAGGTGAAAACTGAAGCTAATTTTAAAGGCGTCTGGGACTTGTAATAAATATCGTCGAAAAATTGATCATTAATAGCACCCTATTTTTATTATACTATTGGGTGGGTGGTCCACAGAAGAACAACATTTGTCTAGGTCACTTTGCTGTAAAGTCATTTTTGGCGGAGTTAGGAGGGGAAAAATAGAGGACTTAACTCTTAAAATTGTAAAATAAAATAAGTTTAATAAAAAACTAAAAACCGACTTCAAAATGAAGCTAAAAAGCGAAAAATAATATTGACTACAACATACTTAATCAGTTCTTTTTGAAGTCGGTGCGAATGAACACATTTTAACTCTCGATGGCTGGCACCGACTCCAAATAGAACTGATTAGGTATGTTGTAGTCAATATTATTTTTCGCTTTTTAGTTTCATTTTGAAGTCGGTTTTTAGTTTTTTATTAAACTCATTTTTATAAACATCTGCAACTAGGTTAGTATAACAGCCTCAAAAGGTTGAACAATTGTATTTTATTCTTGGCACTAACAAAGGTTCAGAAATAAGTTGCTAATTTTGTATCGCTTTATTTACTGGTATTTATAACTAACGTAATATAAATCTAAATTAAGAGCCTTTTGTTACTTTGTTTTCATCTTATTCAAAATAATTTTAGTCCTGATTGTATTAATATTCGTAACTGACCTTTTAGTAAAAAAGTTAAAACACCGTCGTGGTCTAATGTTTTAAATTGCGCTTCAACTTAAAAGGTCGCTGGCTCGAATCATACGTAGAAAGATAAGTAATATTATCTTCTTAGAAATATCTATGCTCACTGAATTCACTAAACTGATATGATCTACATTATGTAGCATGTCCGGCATGGCATCGCTATCTCTTAGGTCCCTGGTTCGTTTTCCGGTTACAACGATGTGGAAAACCTTTCTTAATGTCTCGGGTGTAGGTGTTATGGTACTGTCGTTGTTTCTGATATCTATAACACAAGTGCTTTAGCTACTTAACTTAGGATGAAAGCAATTGTGATGTTGTCCAACATATATTTATTTATTTTAGAAGTATAAACTTAGAGTATGAATGAAAAATCTATAGTGACAATACCGGTATGTAAGTAGCCAGCCTTTGATGTCTCCGTCGATGGACTTGCCGGCTCGTGTAGGCGTTCTAATCGAATTCCTATAGTTATAGAAAGTGACGTCATAACTATTCAGAGCACTTTATCTGTATCAAAATAGTAGCGAGGACAAAGGAACATAAAAATAAACAGTATACCTACCTACCTTATACATTATATATAACATATAGGAAAAATACCGTATCTTTAAGAAAAATGAATAAAAAGCACCATAAAAGGTAACCATACAAGGTACATTAGTAAAAAATAAACCTAATTTTTCAAAATACAATTCCGAATAAGATTGTTTTGTACCACACTGCTGCTGAATAATAACAAGTTTTTCTTATATAATAAAGATAAAATTTAACAGCTACCGTACATTGGCATTGGCCTCAACGATTGGCAGTTTTGCCAAAAGCTTTCGTTCGATAAAAAATAAGTAACAAATACGAAGCTAGGTAACTCTTTTGTTGGGGCGTACTGCGTCACAGAGTATTGCGACCTCTCTATCCGTAATGTGATACGTTATTTTATCTGAAAAACAATGTCTATAAATTTATGAATATCCCCAAAGGATATTTCGGAGTGATGCAATATGCTATCTTATTAGAAATGATGAAGGAACTGACTCCTTGATCGTATCAGACACGCTTAACTACGGAATGAGTTAAGAGAATGCGTTTAGGTATTTTCAAAAGGTATGCGTCGGGGTAATGGGGCATTCACAAATACTTGTAGAGTAAACGTGTCCAAATGTTAACTTTTTAACAATTAGGGCCTGTTTCGTTATGTACGGACAAAGTGCCAAATGGCTATGTAACAGATAAAATATGTAGAGGATAAAAGTGCTTATGTGTCATATACAGTTATTTGACGGTAGTGAAACACAAAAATAGTGTTTATCCTCAAAAGTCGAAAATTGCTTATTCAGAACTTATGTAGAACTTATCCGAACATTGTGAAATAGTCCCTAAAGAAGATAAAGAGAGTTACACTATTGAGTATTGTCATTTTAACATATCCTACCTATCTTAAGAAGTTTTACTGAAAGTACGAATAATTTAAATTAAAAGCTTATTTATTATAAAAAAATAAAATAAATTACTACAGAAAATGCGCAATGCTATTACTAAATTTTACGTTCTGTCAACTTAGTGTTTCATTTTGCAAGTCTAGGGTTCTATTCATAGAAATATCCTTTCTCTGATCTGAGGTTCTATTATTCATTTCGATTTAAAGGTAGATTACGAGACCGAGACAGGAAAGAGTGACACGTCGATTTGTCAAAGACCGAAAAAGCTTATAGAGCGAAAGCGAAGCTATTTAGCTTACAACGCACCGTGGTGTCACTGTAAAACAACCACTTTGCGTAATTTTTGTCAGGGCTCCTACGAAAGCGCTCTACGACGCGCGTGGCAATCACAAAGAGGCCACTTATAGATATTATTTTCGACCACAGCGTTTTGGTTTTGTAGATGTTTTACAGAGCCCACTACGCGTCAAACTGTTTTTTCGCTATTGAGAATTTTCGGTATTTAAGAATGCCAATTAGACATATCCATACATTGTGGTCCAATCTTGTATCTTCTATCGTGGAGACAAGGCTGAACTTGGTCAAGTGGCTTCTAGTCTATCTAGTCGTGAAAACATAGACTTTTTTTATGAAAAACCCTGAGTAATTGAGCGAAACTCAATGTCAGTCGAAATTCTATCCTATCGTTAAAACGTATAAACGTCACTTCTAATAATTTTACGACATTATTTTGTTTCATTGGATACATTTAGATGATAGCATTTATACCTACACAAATATTATTTACTTATTCTAGTTATTTAAAATGATCGTTTTATTGTTTCAGGTGTTGATGACAGATTGGAGGGCAAGTCGGTAAGCAAGTTTTTTTTTTTTTAATCAAAATACTGCCAAGCTTACTTATATCGCCTTGTGCTTTTGACATAGTTTAGCGGTAAAAGGATGCATTACAACTGTATTTGTAGTTGTAAATACAACAAAAACTATCTAAAATATCGACACAAAAACTACCTATCTAAATAGTGAAACAATTCTAAACTTAATAAACTGCCCCTTAATTCCGTAGCCAATGACATAGTTTAACTGAACTTGAGCATTCTATAGCATTACTACCGCAGTATTGCTTCAACCTTGTTAAGAGTTTTTCTATTTAAACAGTTTTTTTGTAAAACAACGCTACCAACATACTCTGTACCGTTATTGATAATGCCCCTGAATAAACCGAAATCAAGTTGATCGAGGACCAAAACCAGGTGACTTGTGACTTGAAAATTTGGGTACTCCCAAATTTTAGTTTACTGTTGAAAGTCAGTCACTCATGAAAATAAACGAGTTTTACAGGTATTTGTAGTAGTAGAAGAAAAAGTTTTTCCCTATGCATGAATAGAACATGTTACTAAAATTTTGATACTTATTATAATCATACTGTACCTATCAGTCTGTCTACTATTTAATACATAACTAATCGTTTTATATATTGTCTAACACAGAGCTTCTAATTTGGGATATTCCGCCCACGCTACGATCCTTTGTTTAATATTCCTTGCTGATATTGAACGCGGTTTTGAATAGCACTTCTCTCTTAACATTATTCTTTTAGGTAATTTGATTTTAATTTGTAATCTGAAGAAGAGAATTACGACGTTTATTGGGGATTCTAATTCATTATTGGACTTAATAAAATTCATGCTTTTGCTAATGTGACTCTCTCGGTTGACTTTGAGGTTAGTTTAAAAAAATACACACACCGGCATATTTAGCGGAACATAAAAAACGGTTTGATATCAGTATCATATAAGGTTGCTGGCTGGTTTATACGTCATTTAATTTAAAAAGCAATAATTTCAAATTAATAAAACAACTGAACATCACATTTTATGCAATTGTTTCAATTTTATTCAAATACACCTTATCTGGAGCAAACTTCGAGTATTTCTTCCTTCTGAGTTTAATTTAAAATTTCATTGATATACTGTTTTTTGTTAGTTTTTTTTAATACCGCATCTTTTTGGAGTTTAGAACTGAATTATGCCTGACTTAGCCCCAACGGAGATTGCCAGGGCACTCGAAATGCGAAGAAATGGTCAAACCTACAGAGTGATATCCAGAGATCTTCGTCGACCAGTTTCAACGATCCATCGTAGTATCCAACGGTTCAGGGAGACCGGTACTTATGTGAGAAGAGCAGGACAAGGCAGAAAAAGACGCACTTCGAGTAGGGATGATCGTTTCATTCGGCTTCGTGTACGTAGGAACCCCCGTTTGACGGCCGTCCAAGCCCGACATGAGTTAGAAGCAGTGCGGGGTGTAACCGTAAGTGAGCGTACGGTACGAAGAAGGTTCGAAGAAGCTGGTTTGGGTTCATTTGTGCCCGCAAAGGCTCCAAGGCTCGAAGTAAATCATCGTAGAAACAGGACTTTTGCTCAGGAACATCGAATTTGGAACGCGAACCAATGGAGTAAGGTATTGTTTAGTGATGAGTGCAGAATTCTCTTAAATCAAATTGACGGCAGGCAAAGAATATACAGACGCAAAGGAGAACGATACATTCAGACAAATTTTGAAACTACAGTTGCATACGGTGGTGGATCAATAATGGTTTGGGCGGGCATTTGTTTGGGAGCTCGCACAGACTTGGTAGTGATTGACAGAGGGAGTCTGACTGCAGACCGCTATATCAGAGAAGTTTTAGAAGAAAATGTCGTACCGTTTTCCCCATATATCGGTTACGATTTTGTTTTTATGCAGGATAATGCTCGGCCGCATACCGCTCGGGTAACTCAAGCATATCTTAATGATATGGATATCACTGTTATGGAGTGGCCGGCGAGATCACCGGATATGAACCCAATAGAGCACGTTTGGGACTTGCTGAAAAGAAAAGTTAAGTCCAGAATTCCAGCTCCTGACAACGTGGGTGAACTGCAAATCGCCGTAGTTGAGGAATGGCGGAGACTATCCCAGGAGACCATCGATAACATCATTCTCAGTATGCCTAGACGGGTAGAAACTTTAATAAGAGCACGTGGAGGAAATACGCGATATTAATCACCATTTTTCTAATTTAATAAATTGTTACTTTAATATTAATTTTCACTTTTCCCGGTTACATAAAAAGTTCAAAAATGTACCATTTTTCACAAAAAGCCTTTACTCGCAAAATGTGTTCTCATTTTAATTAAAACAAATGAAACTTTAAATAACAAAAGAAGTGTAGTAAGTAGATTTTAAAATAAAACCATTTTTTTTTAATTATGGACTTTTTTTTGTGTTCCGCTAAATATGCCGAATGCCGGTGTGTGTATATATTGGACAGCATCACATACATTGCTCTGATCCTATGGTAAGTAGCTAAAGCACTTGTGTTATAGAAATCAGAAACAACGATGGTACCACAACACTCATTCACTCGAGTTGTAATTACCCTTATAATAAAAATGTATATGTAAATTTATATATACAGGTTGTTTGGTAATGGGTATATCACGCCGACACTAGCCTATAGTGTCGGCTTATCAATAGTATGGTGAAGTCAGTGATATCATCATTTTTTAAAATTTTCATGCAAAATTTTTTTTTAATTCGATTTGTATGAGTTATTTTTACAATTTTTTAGTATTTATATGCAATGTTAGGCTAGTGCCGGCTTGGTATACCATTGTCCTAACAAGCTGTACTATTTTTTGTGTTGTGGTTGGTCGTTGCTTCTGATTTCTATAACACAAGTGCTTGAGCATAAGAATAAGAATAATACAGGTATGGATGTTGTCTGACATTTATTTATTATAATAAGTTATTGAACAGTTTCTATAAGATGTTTTAATCAACTTGTAGGTAGGTAAGAATTTCCGGCCTTATTATTATAAGAAAAAATTGCCAAAGTACAATTTCTGGATCTAAAATTGTTCTCTTTTGTTTAAGTTCTCAAGCAAATTGGCGGAGTAATAATTTGCATGGACCACAAACTGTTTTATTTAGCCACGAACAAAACCTTTTGTGTGGAAAGGTTTCTCAGCTGCGCAGTTTTTCCGGCGACCATGTAATTATAGCAAGGACAAAATATTTGGCTCGGTTTTAGCGACAAACCGGAAAATTTGGGTTAAGTTACGAGTCAACGTGACTGGAAAACCGTTTTCAGTGGCGCGAAAATAAATTATTAATTTAATATCAATTGATAATACCAATATTTGTATAGCAGTAGGTTGACATCTTAGAGCATTTAACCAACTTAGATGCTCTAAGGTTGTCATCAAATCAACCTATTAAAATAAAACACTCTCCATTTAGCGTAGGTAAGCAAGGTCACATTAAAAATATGGAGAAGTGTAGTGCAACTTCGCTACCAGAAATGTTGAGAGAGAAAATATGGTATGACCACATAGATTTTTATCTAAACCTTTTTTAATAATTCCTAGCGCTTAGTTTCTAATTGTAGGCACCAACCCTCTGGACTGACGATCTAGCCAGAGTTACGGGAAACCGCTGGATGTAATCATAGGCTGTTTAGTCCCAATAAAACACGATATGATATGATATAAATAACCGCAATCTAGAACTTTCACCGTTGTAGGTATGTATTATACGTTTCTAGTGTAATGTAGGTACCCCACCTACACTTGCAGCAAGTCTATTCTTAATTCATTTATCATGAAGAAGAAAAACACAGCCTGATTAATTTGTTTAGTGGAAAGAGGAAAACATACGAAAAGTTAAAACTAAGTATTCCCAGTTTTAACTATTCCTATGTTAGATAAGATGACTGAAATTGCGCCTGACAAGATATCGTTCTTACCCTATGTAGGTACTGCATTTTTGTATGAATTATTCAGTGCTTAAATAAGAAAGTAAGTCATTGGGTAATATAAATATGAATTAGTAAAAAAAAGTAAAATCTATTCCTAATATGTCATCATATCCAGCCTTTATCAGTCCACTGCTGGACACAAGCCTCTCCAAAGGCAGGCGGGTTGGCGATCGCAGTTTGGCCAATGGTGGAGAGGAGACACTGCTGCCCGTCTTCTTATGGCGGTTCTCCTGTAGTCGCCTCTTACGACACCCATGGGAAGAGAAGGGGTGGTGCAATTCTTTTAACGTGCCAGCACCAAACGACACATATAATGTACACACATATATTTGACCCTAATTAGGAATAGATTTTACTTCTTGCCATGTAAAACATATTAATTTTTCTTTTAGGTTAAGTCCATTTTGTTAAACATTCAAATTGCCTATGCCAAAGTGACTTCGTTAAATATGTTTTAATATTCCTAGCGCAGTTTCGTGGTACAATATGCAAATACCATTTTATGACTTTGTAGAGAGACAACCACGCGAATAATCCGTTTATTTTTAGCTCTGTATGTAAATTTTCGCTTAGCTTAAAAATCAGAAGCGAAAATTTTGAAACTGAGCTGACGCGGTCGGTCGAGTGTAAATATTTAAAAAGCAAAGGTTATAAAAAAACGAAATGGAACCAATATTGGTTTTATTTTATTTTTAATTCTATTGAAATATTTGATCTAGCTTGAATGTTATTGGTTTTCTAAATTTAGTATTTATAAGGTACTTTTATGAAGTCAACTAGCTCATTTGAATTTCATAATTCATAATATTCTTTATTGTAAAACACACACAGGTACAAAGAGGTCTTACAGGATTTGTCAGCTCAGCTGTGATCTGCCTTAATGGGCGTACAAAAACAAATTTAAACAATCGTAATAATAAAAAAGGAATACAATTACAGTCACTTATGGTAATAACAACAAACAATAAATTAATAAGTCTATACATATTATCTGTCAGTAATTCATTCAATGATTAACATTTGTCAATTAGAAATTTATTTGATTTAATTTTGAAACTTTTTATGTCAGTTATATCCCGTATATTCAGGAGGATTTTGTTGTAAATCCTAGGAACAAATCCTTGCCGAATATGCTATTGCTGCGCAGACTAGTTTTGCAACAGATTGACATCAGCGTGTTTTTATTTCGATCTCGACTTCTCAATTTTTTGGTATTATTTTAATTCATTCACGAACAACTATTTTTTTAAATCATTGTTAATTTATACATTTTTAGCTTTTTTAAACTGTGGCTATACCACATATTATTTATTAATCTGTATCATAAAATATGAATCGCAAAGTTGTTTTCGTGGGCGGACTTTGATTGAATCATTTGTTTGTTCCAGGACGTTCCTGTGGAGCAGTTGGAAAAACTTAAATTGGGTGAGTTTTTGGTTTACTGTTCAAAAAACTATGCCAGCGAATGGAGTAACAACGAGTACATCATAATATATTATATTATGTTATTTCAGAAAATGATTTCTTTTCTTTTTTTTCAAATAAACTAAGTCAGTTGATGCTTTTTTATTACATAAAAAATACTTAAACGAAATATAAGTGCAATACACCTTCGCGTGTGTATGATAACGTAGGATTTACTTAATTTTTAGGGCGAGTTTGACTTATCTATAGAGAATTTTTCATGTTTTTAGATCGTTAGGACAGTTACTTATCTCCTTGAATATTAAGTATTTAGATATCAATAAGGAGCAGTAAGCAGGATTGGCAATTTTTGATTTGAAGGCAAGCCACGAGGTTTCGCATAGAGTTAGGACGTCATTTGGTACAGTCGAAGCCTGTTTTGGCAGCCGGTTATAAGAACATTGAATTTGAAATAAGATAACAACAACAACATAAAAAATACTTACTATTTTGGGTCAAAAAGTAAGTTAGGTAATAAAAAACAATAATAAAATAAAATACATTTTCACAAGTGTCAAAACAAGGCTTAGAGAAATGAACTGTTTCATAGATGATAGTAAGAGTATTTAAATTATCTGTATTAAAAGTTTCATTACCAGTAGTAGCTACAATATTTCGTTCCGTTAAAAATCGGGAAAGCTGCTTTTATACGGCTTTTTGGAACAATAGGATCTTTTATACAAGTGTTTCTCGATCTATAGTCGAGAGACTGATTGCTTATACGATATTTTTGCGAGTTGAGTTAGATACGGACACTTTTAGGTAGATATAACTCGTACGAGTATATAAGCTATTGTAACTGAGATGCTTTTGGGTATTAAATAGCTTTTACTGTAAAGTAATGCTATTATAACTAAATGTCGAGAGATTGTGCTATAAAAGCTAGTTTAATGACAAATTAGCGATTCAGTTGCTTTAATAGAACTGTTATAGGACTTACAGTTCAATAAAGGTGACTGAGAGATGACATTATACAATTATCGAATAAATGCGATATGAATTCGTCGAGTCAACGTTTACTAGACATATTTATAGAGCCAAAGAGCGCTGAATGCAAAAAAATCGAAAAAGCAGCTTTTATATGGCTTTTTGGAATAATAGGATCTTTTAAACACGTGTTTTTCGATCTATAGTCGAAAGACTAATGCTTTTACGATATTTTTGCTAGTTGGGTTAGATCCGGACACTGTTAAGTAGATATAATTCATATATAGGCTATTCTCATAAACGAATATAGATGTCGGCGGCAGACCTAAATAATGAATCTGTCTGTTCGCGATTTGTTTCAGTCAACAAAAGAAACCAATTAGGAGGAATCCTACTTATCCTACAGGAAATAGAAGTGAAGTATTTCTCATTTAGTTTGCCTAGTGTTAATCCTAGCGATAATAGCAATTTACGCTTGACCGGGTTTTATTTATTTTATGACGAAAATAGTCAAATATATGGTAATAGTAATCCCAAAAATAATATTACTTTTTATGAATAGTTACTCCTTATAACTCCTTTACTTGTATATTCTTTATGACCATTCTTATATTTACCTTGATTAGTTTTACTATAAAACCAAACAACACCATAATGTATTTAGTACTATCTATTTTGTACTTTACCCGTATGGCATAAAGCTCAAATATTAATTCATAAATGGGTACTTTAGCTTGTGATTTATTTAGTACTTCCTCTTGTTAAAGCTGGCTAAGTAGGTAACATTAATTAGTTGTTAATGGCTTCTTTGTGTAAGATAAAATTAATTTTGGTTTGGAAGATAAATTAAATGTAATACCTTTATACGTTTTAACAATAACACTAGAAGAAAAACAGTTTATATTACACAAGGAAATATGTACTTACGCAAAATAATTGAAATTTAATACTTTATTTTTATTTTATTTATTCAGAAAACCAACAGCGTATACAGTAATGTTTAAATACGATTGTGTTAGACCGGGCCAATAACAGGTTCCCCTAAATTACCCAAATGTAATAATACGTTTAAATCAGGGTTCTCTCTCAGCATTCAGCTGAAAATGTTTCTGATTTCATTCTTTCCGTCCATCCTTCAGTCTGCTTCTTTTATGACACAGCTAATTAACAGTCTACAATATAGAAAGTTTACATTAGACACGATATTAGAAAACTGAAACTCTAAATACATATAATAATATTTCCTAAAAACATTTAAGTCCTTTTCGTCAAGAGTTCAACTTGGTTTTAAGTAAATAACACTCTTTGTCTGTAAGTCATATATCTACTTTACACCTCAAAAACCATATTTGTGTTACCACTTTAGTTGTAATGTTTAAATAAGTATCTCTCGCGTTTTAACTAAAAGTTTAAATGAATCAGGAAGTTTATTACCACTTACACACACGTCTTATTCTGAAAGCAACAAGTTCTAGCTTCTAGCCTTCACTTAAAATTTTGTTTAACACGCACGCCCCGGGAATAAGTAAAAGGTTTAAAATAATCTACATACGGAAAAGGAATTAGAATACATTAGAATTTGTTATAAAGTTCAGTAATAGCTAAAGTTTTCATCCATTAAAAGGGGCTTATTAGTTTCCACAATGTTCATGAATCGGAGACATTGACAACACAACACTTTTCATTATCAACACACCACACGCCGGTCTTAGCGTCGGCTCTCTGAGGTCACGGGCTTCGATTCTCGGTCAGGTCAAAGTACAAAAAACTAACTTTTCTATATTGTCTCGGGTCTGGGTGTTTTTGTACCGTCCTTTTTTCTAATTTCTTTAAAATAGTGCTTTATTATATAGTGCTATGTTGTCCAATACTAACCTAGAAATTGGGGAAAACGTGCTAGATATGTTTATAGTATAGTATAGATATGTAGCGAATGTAGCCTCTGAATACGCTGAATATAATATAAACAATCGTAGATACTCATGTTTTAAGCGTATTTTTTAATTTTCTGTGTATTATTCCAGGCTATGATCTATCTCTATGCCGAATATTATATAAGTATTATTATTATGACGAGCTCCGTAGCCGAGAGGCGATCACGCTGGACTGTATATGGCGCCGCCATCTCTGAGTTTCCGGGTTCGATCCCCGGTCGGGTCAATGTGGAAAACGATCTTTTCTATATTTTCTCGGGTCTGGGTGTTGTGGTACCGTCGTTGTTTCTGATTTCTATAACACAAGTGCTTTAGCTACTTACCTTAGGATCAGAGCAATGTATGTATGATGTTGTCCAATATTTATATTTATATATTATAGATAGATTTGAAGATTTTGAGAACTCTTTATTTGTATAACACACTGTACATTTTTAATTATTATTTTAAAGGGCAATACGTGCATACATGTCTCATCGAACTATCGATATACAAATATTATTTATACAATACATTAATTAAATAAAATTTCTTCATATTCAATGTGAATTATCCAGATCCGTTCAGCCGTTTAGCGTAATGTATTAACAAGGATTCATACATCCAAATTTTGCATATAAAGTAAGATGATCTTGTTTTAATCATTAATATTCAGTAAGTAGGTACCTATTAAGCATTCAAGTTTTTTGAAGATTTCTTTATTGACTAGAAAAAGTTGCTGAGTACTCTCAGCAGCTGAGAATATTTCAAGGATATTACACAATTTTATCTGTGACTGCACTTAGACAATTTGAGAGTAAAAATAATGCATTCGTTATTTTAAGCTGGTTCCTTTTTGTAGGGTTCCGTACCCAAAAGGGTAAAACGGGGCCGTATTACTAAGGCTCCGCTGTCCGTCTGTCTGTCTGTGTGTCTTTCCGTCTGTCACCAGGCTGTATCTCATGAACCGTGATAGTTAGACAGTTGAAATTTTCAAAGATAATGTAGGTATTTCTGTTGCCGCTATAACAACAAATACTAAAAAGCAGAATAAAATAATTATTTGAGGGGGCTCCCATACAACAAACGTGATTTATTTGCCGTTTTTATAGATAATGGTACGGAAACCTTCGTGCGCGAGTCCGCTTCGCATTTGGCCGGTTTTTTATTCTCTGCGGGCTTTCAACGGGTGCAAAGAGAATACAAAGCAGCATCGTGTGCAGGCTATTATCGTTCAATAAATCACCCAACGTTCACTTGATCCGCTCGGCCTAGACATAGAATCGGGTGCCTAATTGTCTTAAACATCCATCACGATCCCTTCATCTTTATCACAAATTACGTATAGCGCCGGTTTTCTATTTTGTGTCTTTATCATAAAGTGATGATAGTGCACATTTCTTTCAGCACGTGATTGCTGAACTGGTCTTGTCTCTCGCGCGCAACCGTCGCGGTTTAAACCGTGGGCTTTCATACTACATTTTCTTGATTAAACTATGTATATGTCCAATAGTTAATGTTATAATACCCGAAGGTTAACCTTTAAAGAAGGACGTAATTTTTCCTCTTTTAACTTAGTGACAGCATAAGTAATTACTTACCCAAATTAAAATTGTTATGAACCTAAATTTATAGTGTAACAAATTAAACTCTTTCATCGCATTTAATCTTTTAACTTATGTTAATTGTGTGGTAAGGTTAATGCGTAAATTGATCAAGCGGTATTAATTTTGGAAGCCCACGTTGAATGGCACACGAAGGGGAGTTATTTTTAGATCTAGGGGAATATGACCGAATCATTAAACAGGTATAATATTTTACGCGATTAAAGGAAAAAACAGATTTCAGAGACAAGTAACTTTCACCATTGACGGGAGACAAAATTATTTATCAAGTAAGAAAAAAGGAAATGTCAAATTGCATTTTTTTTAATCCAATACAAATCTCACACTTTTGAAGTGTCTCAAAATATTTAAAATTATAAATTCAGTACCATTTTTGCTGTAACATGCCGAAGAAAAGAGCGATTTCTGAAATCGAGCTTGTTCGGAGCGGCTGCTTAAGCTGAGTACACATTATTGAGCCGTGACCGTAAATGATTAATCCACTTGTTGGAGGTTCGCCGATTGGAAATCAGATGTTAGACATTTTTGTTGCCAAATTTGTTGGAATTAACACACCTCTGACATTTGTCACGTAGATTATTGGAATGTGACAGAAAAAAGTATCGAATGCATATATTATACGTCGAACTGAACATATTCAGACATCGATGAATATCATATTAAGCTGGCACCTTTCAACCGGCAAATCTGAAAGTCATTGGGGGAGGCTTATTTCGGCAGCAGAAATCTTATGATGATGATGATGATGACAAGTATAATGTTTATGTAATACTTAATTAAGTTTCTTTGAAGGACTTCGAAGATTGAGCTCTGACCGACTTTGGTCATGGTCACTGTTACCGTAATAGTGTAATCACAACATTTCGCAACGGTAGTATTGTTGCTAAAATTTAGCGTAGTTACAAAAGTTGGTTGGAAAACATGTAACGTGTTTTTTTAGTTCTCGTTACGTGGAACGGTTTCAGTCACAGCTCTCGTGTGTGTGAGTACTCAGCTTAACGATAACGTTACTACGTTGCTCGCCACCCACGCAAGCACATAAAAAATTTACGAATACTCATCAACAGTCTACACTTACTTTTACATACGGCCCTTTGGCACCTACTGTCCGAGCTAGAATTATTTATGTAACAAAATTAGTTCGCTTTTTCTGGTCGGACCCTCGTATATTAAAGCGGGTGAGGTTTTGAACACAGCTTTAATGATCATGGAATTACATTTATAAAGAGTGGGTACCACTGCACCTGCATAACGGAAAAAGATACCTTTTTTTGACGACCTCCGTAGCCGAGAGGCGAGCATGCCGGACTTTAAATGGTGCCGCCATCTCTGAGGTTCCAGGTTTGATCCCCGGTCGGGTCAATGTAGAAAACGAACTTTTCTATATTGGCTTGGGTCTGGGTGTTGTGGTACCATCGTTGTTTCTGATTTCTATAACACAAGTGCTTTCGCTACTAACAATAGGATCAGAGCAATGTATGTGATGTTGTCCAATATTTATTTATTTATTTATAAAAAATAATATATATTTGCATTTACAAATTTCAACTAGGTAGTTCCGTTCAACCGCTGTAGAATGATTTAGTAACTTATATAAACTTATATAATATAACAAGTGAGATAGAAGTATCTGGCTATAATCCGTGTGATGTGAATGACCTCCAAATGTTATAATTAACAGAAAAACAAGCGACGACCATTATCCGAACGTGTTTAAGGGCTCTTACGTTGCTCGAGAGTAGAACGTTGATCTTTATAACAACTGTGATAAGAACTAAGTATGTGCGACTTCTTATCAAACGTGTCATTAATGTGCCGGTAAGGAAACTGCCCTTAGTAAGGATCGGACAGTTAAATTCAAGGACCTTTTATCTCTTAATTGTTACAGACAGACTTGTTTTTAGTTTTCGATGTTGGTTAGCCTCGACGGGAAGGACGTTGTGGAACAGCATAACTTTTGAAGATTCTCTCTTATATATCCTCGATTCTCATTATTGGGCCTTCAGTAAAAACTACCAATTGGACTAACAAGAAATGAGTTGAGAAGAAGGTTATGCCATTTATGGTAAGGTAACCTTAACCAAAGATACAACCACACACGGCATAGCGCATAGTAACCGTTACTGTACAATTGGTACGCCTGCTAGTAACTTACAACAAACTACAAAATTTTCAATGGAGCTTCAGAGTAGTGTGGGTTATAGCGGGTGTGGGAGAGTGGTTGAGTCACAGCGTGACATGATGTTTCCCCTAAATAAGTAATGCTTAGACATTACTGATATAAATTATTAATCGAAATGTACATAAATTGTCCATCCACAATAGTTCAGTCAAGAAATGACTCAAAAGAGGGTATAGAGTGCGTCAGCGGGAACCTAAGCGATTTCTTCAGAAACTTGTTCAGGGTGCTTAGGAAGAAAACATACTAAAAGTCCTGACGTCTAGGAGGTGCGTCGGAGGGAGGAGGGGTGCCAAAGGTCCCAATTTTAGGTTTTTCACTAACATCTCAAAAATGGTGCGTTGTAGCGATTAATGTTCTAAGATGGGATGAAAGCTTACAAAATGTTCTATAACTTTTATTCTATACACTTTTCCTTATTTCCAACCATTTTTGAACTACACGCTCCCTCTGGCGCACCTCCTAGACGACAGGACTTTTGGTATGTTTTCTCCCTAAGCACCCTGACAAGTTTCTGAAAAAATTGCTTAGGTTTCCGCTGACGCACTATACCCTCTTTTGAGTCATTTCTTGACTGAACTATTGTGGATGGACAATTTTTGTACATTTCGATTAATAATTTACTTTATTGATTGGACTACAAGGTGTAAGACCTCTTCATTGACCTAAAAGTCTTGTCTCTCGTTTTGCTGGAGGCGGAGAACCTTAGAGCATGTTGGTTGAATGCTCTAAGCGGAGAACATGCCTAAATAGAATTCGTTGAACGTATGGCATCTTTCATTACGAAGACAGAAAAAAAAAGTTTTTTCTAATAAGTTGCCCAGCAATAAAACCGTCAAAAGTATACACCTTTCTGTAAACATCAACTGCAAATCCTTTCTTTATATTGGTAATTCTATATAAGTGTGCAAAAAATAGTATCTTCCATCTATAAAGATGTGCTCATACGCGTATATTTTGAAATTGGCAAAATTGTCGTTTATAAAAGCACCCATCCATACTTTCTCAGTTACAAGTTAATAGGGCGAATGCACTAGCCCTTTCATCTTCTGAACTAATTTGTTTGTTGCAGCGGAGTCTATCAAGGATGGAAGCGACTTGAAGACCGAGCACGTCGAGTATCACAAGCTTGGTAAGTGGTTTGTTTGCTCATTTTTAGGGTTCCGTACCCAAAAGGTAAACCGGTCCGGGACCCTATTGCTAAGACTCCGCTGTCCGTTTGTGTGTCTGTCTGTCTGTCCGTCTGTAACCAGGCTGTATCTCATGAACCGTGATAGTTAGACAGTTGAAATGTTCACAGATGATGTGTTTATGTTGCCGCTATAACAACAAATACTTAAAAACAGAATAAAATAAATATTTAAAACACGTTTGTTTTATGGGAGCCCCCATACAACAAACGTGTTTTTTTTGCCGATGTTACAGATAATGGTACGGAACCCTTCGTGCGCAAGTCCGACTCGCACTTTGCCGGTTTTTTTACTATAGTGAAAAAAGGATGAACAAGGTTTGGGTAGGTAGGTACTTGTATTGCTTATTGTATTGTATTGAAGGCTTGCTTTTCTCTCCCGTTGATCTGCATTACTTACTAAATACCAGAAGCATTATTTCATGTTGTAGCGCCACAAAACTACTTTTGCTCTCGAATACGCACGCTTTGAGTAGGCCTGTCACTGGAAGAATATATTAAAATCATCGATATAAAATTATTATATATTATCCATACGACTCTCTTGGCTTTTACTATAATATACGTAACGTAAATAAGTAACAAACGTCCAAACTCTTATTTACAATTGTATCTTTGTTCATATTAAAACAGAAAGAAGTTCCATTATGGTTAAACTAATACGAGGGCTAGTCTAAATCCACGTCATATAAAATTTTATGACTATCACATAAAACTTTGTTATCCAGCCAAGCCAAGCCAAGTCAATTGTTATTCAATTGTTATAGAAAATATAAACAATTGAATAACAATTGACGCGCGGAAACCGGTAACTGCTTGGGAGTTTAGGAATAAATATAATGTAGTAAGGAATTTAGTAATCATAATACCTAATACTCGACCCGATTGGAGCAGTTGGTACGAAAGAGAAAACAATCTTGCTAAATTAACTTGGGTCGGGTTGTGTTAAAAAAATATTTTTTGTACAATTGGTGTGTTGTCGTTGTCTGTTGAATATTAATTATTTATGAAAATTATTACTTCGTGCTCTAATTAGTAATGATGCAGTATTTTAGCCTGAAAACTTGGCAGCGATTTTAATAGCTTAGCTATATACCGAAGCGTGTGTGTTATGTCTTATTTTGTGAGCTCGCATAAATTTTACAGTAACAAAAGCTTTAAGTAAATGACTTTTATTTTAAATAAATGACTTTAAGTAAATGACAAAATTTTAAGTCAATGACTTTTAGCCGCTGTAATTTTTGTATTGGGATGTAAGATAGATGGATACTCCTTATTGCACACCAAACAAAAAGTTACAGTTGTTTTTTATAGAAAGATGTAGGTACAATTAGGGCAGTCTTTTCACTAAGAGCGATCTCTTCCAGATATTTGTCAAGTAAGTGTATGTATACTATTGTATATCACATGAAATTAATAGGATAGCCCATTGAATCCACTTTTTAAAAGCTATATCAAATTTTACCTATACAATATTATGAAGAAAAAGCAAGAAGTGTTAAAGAGGGTTAAATGATAATACCTTTCTGACTTTACCCTAATAATATATGCTTATATAAGCTAGTATAAGATTTTATAATGCTTGAAAAAATTTTTCCTCGAACCCACGACCATCGCATACCGGGAGACTCTTTTCCAACTAGGCTACCGACACGTTATCTGACGAGACGAAATCTTTTAAGTGTTTCTCGCTGTCGAAGCCACCTGAGGTGGTCGAATTTTTTTAAGGATTATAAAATCTTAAATAAACCTAGCATGGTAATTGCTAAAAAACATAAATATATTAAGCTTTAGGCTTGATATACCATTTACCTAACCCCCTGTATATTTTTGGAAAATTTTGTCACTCTCACTGCCAGATTCTGATGCGTTCATGCATTACCTATACAGAAGCCTAAATGGCACTTATACCACCATCACACCCATATCGGATATGATATCAGCCAAATCGATATCATATCACGTTTCAATTCAGATAACAGGTTTATTCCAGAGAAATCGAAATACATGCTTTGGGGTATACGTAAGTAAATATTTATTGATTTTGCTCAATAAAGAAAAAAATATGGAAGTATAAAAATAGTTATTAGAAGGCAAATTCTGATGCTGCACAAATATTTACAACAACTGACTCTGTTAACACTTGACAAAAACTACACGTTTCAAGGATGTTATTCAGCTACTACTGCTTTTGTAAATTAGTATTTGTTGTGTACACCCTTCGACCTCAAATAAGTATAAACTGATTTTTAGGGTTTCGCACCCAAAGGGTAAAACGGGACCCTATTACTTGTCCGTCTGTCTGTCTGTCTGTCCGTCTGTCACCAGGCTGTATCTCATGAACCGTGATAGTTAGAGAGTTGAAATTTTCACAAATGATGCATTTCTGTTGCCGCTATAACAACAAATACTAAAAAACAGAATACAATAAATATTAAAGGGGGCTCCTATACAGCAAACACGATTTTTTTGCCTTTTTCATAGAGAATGATACGGAGTCCGACTCGCACTTGACCGGTTTTTTAAATCTTATATGGTTACAAAAATTTGTCTTGAATTCTAATTACCCGGTTCTTTACAATTGCCCTAGTGTCATTATAGGTAAATTGCTAAGTTCAGAAGGCTAAACCACAGTATATAATATATCTATATACGAGTATATGTACCGTGGCTAAACTCTCGTAATGTAACAGTAGTCGCATTCTATAGTTTCAGTAGCATTACTTTACGTTTTTTTTGTCCCATTTTCAGTCGCATTACAAATATTTTAATGAGTTTACCGGAATAATGTTACTATGAGCGGACCGATACTAGGCTGCAACTATTGATATTGATAAATTATGGGAACTGAGCTTCTGATTTTAGATACACAGATACGATATACCAAATCAAATAAAAAATCAACCTACCATTATTTTTTTAGACACGCACAATTTCGTTCTCTAAATATTTATCTAACCAACAATTTTATTAAAACTAATTAAAGCAACTAAAATTTTTTAGGACAAGACTTAAAACTAATTGTTACTTTTTTACATGTAAGTGTCGAGACTATTTCAATTGCAAGCAAAAAATAATAGGTTGGGGAAAAAGTTTCTTTGCATTTTTTAAGAAAATTCAAATCATTTTTTAATTTAGTTTATTTACATTTAACTAAAGTATGTAGGTACCATTTTGTTCGATAACTATTTGCCATCTTGTAGGTAGGGACATGATCCCATTGCTATAGAAATTTTGGGGCTTCAGATCAAAATACCGCGACAAGTGGTTTTGGTAGTCCTCTCATGATGTTAATCTGACACTGCCTAGAGAATTCTGAAGAGAGGGAAACAGGTGGAAATCTGAAGGTGCAAGGTCAGGACTATACGGCGGATGCATTAACACCTCCCAGCCAAACTCTCTTAATTTTTGCTGAGTGGCTAAAGATGTGTGAGGTCTAGCATTATCATGATGAAAAACCACACCCCTTCTGTTGATTAATTCCGGCCGCTTTCTCTCAACTTATTGCTTTAATCTCATCAGTTGTTCACAGTAGAGTTCAGAATCGATGGTCCTGCCTGGTGGTAACAGCTCATAATAAATAATCCCCTTCCAATCCCACCACACACACAGCATCACGCCACAGTCTGTGAAGCCTGACCGGCCTTTGACCACGACCTTTTTCGCACGTTCTTGTCGTACGTGATCCACTTTTCATCACCAGCATTCACCAGTTATCAGCTTCTTCAAAAATGTTTCGGTTTCATTACGTCTTAATAAAGAATCACAAATGAGTACACGGTTCATTAGGTTTCCTTTAGTGAGCTCGTGGGGTACCCAAATATCGAGCCTTTTTGTGTACCCAGTTTTTTTCAAATGCGCCAAAACTGTTTTCTGGTCAATTCCCAGTTCTTCAGCTACGTCATAGTAACTACTGATACGCCGATCTTGCTCCACTTTTTCAAAAATGGCATCAATTTTATCCTTAATAGGGCGACCAGAGCGACGTGCATCTTTGACATCAAAATTTCCGGATTGAAAACTTAAACCAAATTTGTGCTACTCTCGCAGACACTGCACTAGGTCCATAAACATCGCAAATTATTTTCGCGGCTTGCGTTGCATTTTTACCTTTTTTGTAAAATTATAAATGTATCGAATTTCTTCATTAGATTCACTCATCTTGACAGTACGAAAAACAAATTAAAAATACACATTTTCCTAATTTGAATTTGAAATTCAAATTTAAACTTTTAATGATACCAAAACCAGCCAGATACAAAAAGTACCGCCAAAGAGATTTTATTACAAGTTCATACATAGGTACTATAATGTGAAAAGACTTTTTCCCCAACCAATAGATTAATCTAACGTTTCTTCTTCTCTGCTTTTTCTTTTATACATTCAACCCAAATCAATAAAATAAAATGTATTATATTATCATTTCAAATTAAAAATATCCTAAACAAAATATATTCTCAGACAATAGTCTACCTACCTAATTTCAACTGTAGAGCAAACCGTTCCAGAAAATGAGTGTTAAATTGAAATAACATGTCTGTGTATGACGTCATTGTGTTATCTTATCAATGCTCGCGTCAATAGGTTCGAAAAAGGATCTTTACGCAAAATTGGACCCTTTAGAAATGCGTAGGTACAGAATATAAGCAACATGGAAAACTTATCTAAAGTCCGTTGAAGTTGTCGGCTGCTCCAGTGTTCATGAATATTTAAATTGGCATTACAACTAGGTGCAACGGCAAACGTCTTGGCTTGACTCTTGATGGACACTGGAAAATACTTTTACAGCCGATTCAGGAACTCGAAAAGAATTTTAATTTGATTACTTGGTAATCAATGACACTCAAATTTCAGGTAATGAATACAAGACAAGCAATTTTGGTAGAAACGGGCCTAGCCTTTTTAGGGTTCCGTAGTTCTGACAAGGAACCCTTATAGTTTCGTCATGTCCGTCTGTCTGTTTGTCTGTCCGTCCGAGGTTTTGCTTGGAGACTGTTGACCCTAGAGAGTTGTAATTTTGTGGAGATATGTATATCAATCACGCCGT
Organism: Anania fuscalis; assembly: GCA_950371115.1. NCBI lineage: Eukaryota > Metazoa > Arthropoda > Insecta > Lepidoptera > Crambidae > Anania > Anania fuscalis. Next base: position 4,649,846 of record OX493337.1, read on the forward strand.
CAAAACGGTAGAATTTTTCGATTTAGGGATCCGTTTGCGATATTTTAAACTTTAAAGTGCCAATTTTTGCTCGAGTAGAGCGGCCGCCCCCCACCCCTCTAAAAGCTAAAAAAAACTAGAACAATTCATGCCAATAGTGTTTTAGATGAACTTTCAAGGAAAATCATAACGGTTAAGATAGATCAGTTATTTTAAGAGTAGGTAATGGTCATTCATAAGTTCCTTAGAGGAAACATTAAAAGTGACTGGAAATGAAGTTTTTTATGAAATATATTGTGCTAACGACGGGCAACTACGGAACCCTATACTGCGCGTGTTACGACACGCACTTGGCCGGTTTTATTTTTAGAAGCATTGTTATAGCTAAGCCTTTTTCGCTAATTTTTAAGCTCGCGTCGCTAAGCTAATTTTATAGACAATTTTGTGCCAATTACTTTAGTAATTGACATTACTTACACTGCCTTTTCGAAATTCTATTTATAAGCCGGTCATTTAGGTACTAAGACGGATGGATTACGAGATCGTGGAACAGTATAACCAACCTCTTCTTTCAAATATTGTTGTGCCCTTCAGGGTCCATAGTGATACTATAGAACTATGTATCTTCTGTACTGTAACTGTAACCTATAGAACGCAATAAAGATATTGAGTACTTCTTACCTAAGAACCGTTAACTAATAACGGTTCTTAGGTAAGAAGTACTCAATATCTTTATTGCGTTCTATCGTACATACGTACATACGTAATCTTCTTCTGGAAGCTTTTATTGAATAACCTCTGACATTTTGTGGTAAGAGGTCGTAAGATCAGCTCAAAGAACGGAACTTTTAAAAGAACGGACGATTGCAAGGGTCTACTAGATATTAGCCTGAATAAATTGTCTTTTCATACGCGCTTATAAGATATTCAGAATTATTGCATTAATCCCAGTTTATTTAGGGTGATTAGAAAGTTGTTCAACCTTCACTGCATACGTTTATTTTAGCTAATCATAGCTCCACATCAGATAGTGTCTATGCATAGTCTTATCGGGTTCCCTACTCTAGCTCGAATAACATTTCGCCGATGTTCATTTGCACGATGTCTTTACCTCGAAGGTTCACTAGCTCGGTGGGTCGTTAGCTCGAAAGATCAATAGTTCGAAGGCTTATTTGCTCGACGGGTCATTAGCTCAACGACTCGTATCGTCAATGGGTTAATTATTTCCTCGAAAAAGTGTTGATGAATGAAATGTCTTCATCACCCCAATTACCTTACCTTTGTGATAAAATTCACGTTCTACCTAAAATAAGCCGAATCTTTTGGCTCTAAAAGATCTTGGATGGTTAAAAAAGAGTCTGATTCGCGCACGAAGGATTCCGTATCTATAAAAATAGCAAAAAAAAACATGTTTGTTGTATGGGAGCCCCCTTAAATATTAACTGTTTTCTGTTTTTTGTTATAGTGGCAACAGAAATATATCATCTGTGAAAATTTCAACTCTCTAACTATCACGGTTCATGAGATACAGCCTGGTGACAGGCGGACAGACAGACGGACAGCGGAGCCTTAGTAATAGGGTCCCGTTTTACCCTTTGGGTACGGAACCCTAACAACTGTCTTAAGTAGTGTAATAATAATATATGTAAAAGTTTTTTATGGATAAGTAATCCTGTAATATTACAAACATTTCGACGGGTTCTGCCGCCAACATTACTGTCAAAATTTAGGAGCTAGGAAATCCGCCTGAAATTGCCTGTTCGAATTAAAACAATATTTTTTATCTGTCCAGATTCAGTGAAAGAGAACGGCGAACTAGTTTCCCGCCTCGAAGAACACGGTTCAGCAGACGCGGTTGGCGACGAGAAACCCCGAGTCCACGCTTCGTCGCAGCTGGATGTACCTTCGGAAGGCATCCACCGCGTCCTGGTGCAAGATGGAGCGCATGTTAGCGTACAAGATGGCGTCGCTGCTACTACAGCGCCTAGCGAGGAGATTACGACTAAGGTAAAGAAAAAAACACGAAAAGTTGTCTTTTAAAATCTGTTATTGTGCTGATAGAGTGTTAGCCTCAAATTTAGCTACGATATTTGTTTTTCTAGTAACTTCCTTCAATATATTTGTGTATTCCGATAGAATCCCCTTCTGCATAACTCCCTAGCATGTCCGTCGTGCCAGATTGCGCAGATTAAGTTGGTACTATTATTATCTGCCACAGAAATAGTACTTTGGCAAAATACGTTACTACATAAATCTATCTCCATTTACGTAAATAATGCAAAGATTTGGTACGCTTACAAAGATTCTAGCATTAAAGTATGCATAAAGTACCTACAGTTAAGGATATTTTGTTAAATTTCTTCAAGTCATAAGGCATGCCCAATAGGTACCCCAGTGCAGCCCAATTTCGCGGGAAGACGTAACATTTATAGCATTTTCTAGGTGTTTCACGGAGCTGCCCGTCTAGTTCAACCTGGGTCTGCCACTACGAACCCTCAGAACGGCCACACGGCGGCGCGACGAGCCTTCAACGCGGATATCACTAAGGAGACCAAAAACAACGTAAGTCTTCTGTACAATAGTTCTTCTACTCCCATTTTGCTAATAACCTTAGGTTTTCACCTGAGCCTTGTGAGCTCACTCGGCTTGTAATTAGTACGTAAACACATTTCCTCTTTTCCTCGATTATAATGAAATTGCAGCCTTAAATTTGGTGTATCACATAGACAGATATCTTAGGTACCTATAAATGTGAGACATTATTTTTCTTTTTTCGACTTTGAGCAAAACTATGCAACGATTATAGCGTTTTTGTCGTTTAGATTATGTTTTGAGGTGTAAGGGAACAAATGGAAAGATAGAAAGAGGTTTATTTATAGACATAGGTATAGTTTGCAAATCTGCACCACATCAGTCACATCATAACTACCATTATTTAATAAATAGTTAGTTTATTTAATTTTGCATGTCAGAGTGATGTAATAGTGTTCTTGAAATAGCATACATACTCACATAATTTGGCTAGCTATCTCTCCAAGAGTAATTGAAATAGGAATTCCACGAAGCTCTTACTAATTGTAGATTGCAATTCTGCAGAACCATTTCAGCAAATGTTTAGATAAGCGCGGCTACAACTGCAAAATGAGACACTAACCTTAAAAAATGTTTTCACAGTGAATTTGGATCCTTTTGTTAAACGTTTACCATTCAATCTTCTTTCGTTGAGTGTTGAGCTTACGCTATTATAATTTTTATCATTGTCTACAATCTTGGTGAGAATAAAATTGAAATTTGTTTTAAATTCAAAGAGAATCCACCCATATTAAGTTTATTGTGATATTTAAAACAGCTTGTTTACTTAAAATTGTTTAGGTCTAGTATAAAATTACTTCTTACCAAAGACAGACCTGAGGCAGTCGCTTTATTAAAGAAAAAAATATTATTTGATATAACACTCTACAGGGTGGTCCAGGCCAGATGGATATAAATTTTTTTTTAGGTACTCGGCTTAGGGACTTATTTGTACCCGCTAGGAAAAAAATCTACTTATAAGATATTTTTTTTTAATTTTGAAATATCACCACTTTTCTGAGAGAGCGCAATGTCTATTTTTTTTTCTGAGAGAGTAAAATGTCTAGCTAAGCACCTAAAATAAAAATATTATAGAATTTTTCATCTTAAAAGTAAATAAAACATTAAAAGTGGTGATATTTCTAAAATAAAAAAAAGTCATATCTTGTAAGCGGCTGACAAGCGTTTTTTTTCCTGGCAGGTAAAAATAGGTCCCTAAGCCGACTACCTAAAAAAAAATTATATCCATCTGGCCTGGACCACCCTGTATAAAAGATAATGTATATGCAGAAATAACATAATGATGTAACAATGTGATTTCCAAGACATATCAATGTAATGGGTAATGATAAAAAATATGATTTCTAACACATTTCAATGTGTTGAAACATTACAACAAACGATTTACACAGGGGTATCACACACAACACAAGCTAAGATAAGGCTATCCCTTGACTGATTTATGTATCCTTCCCGACGTCCTTGAGAGCCGTCTGATCCGTTCAAGATTTCCTTATCCGTAATCAAGCTAGATCACAATACTATTACAATACCTATCGTATAATAACTTACATTACTTTAGTAAAGATGGATTGTCGTTTTTCACTTCAAATGATGATTAAGGCATAATATTGAATGGAAGAATAAAAACAAATAAACAGGTGTTCAAAATAGGGAAACACTTCTACATATTGTTTTTCTCTTGAATAAAGCAACTTTTACTGGGGCACCAATGGTGAAATCGAGAAAATCTATCGACCAAGATGTGCTTACAATTTTGGTTGAGTAGCTCGCATACTTAGACTTCAACATGAAAAAAAAACTGTTTTATTTTTCTTGATTTGACAATAATTTACTGTAGTAGTTGTTTATATTTTAAGAATAGACTGTAAGTTAAAGAGGCATACCTATCGTTTCTTAAACCTAACACTAATTAATACCCTGAATATCTAAAAGGCAGTGAACAACGCACGAAGTTGTGTGTAGTGATGTACAAACCTCGAGGCGTCGAGTTCTACTTTTGAAGCCTCGAGGCGTATTGGCAGGACTTAGTGAGCTCGGAAGGCTTGTAGAACCGAGCCTAGCCGAGACGCGAGCTCTCTAAGCCACGCCTCGAGGTTTCAAAAGAGTTTGAGCCTTCAAAAGAGCTGGAACCTATCAAAAGAGCTCGAGCCTTCAAAAGAGCTCGAGTCTTAAAATGAACGCGAGCCTTGAATAAGAGCTCAAGTTTAGGTTTACGACTTTAATATCTGACTCGAGTCTAGAAAATTAGAACTCAAAAAGATTAAAATCTTATGTCATAAAGAGCACCGTAGATGCTTAATCTATTGTGCTTTACCTCTAATTATTTTCATTTATAAGCAGCCCATCACAACTAGAGCGCTGAAAACGACTCGAGCTTTGAAAAAGCCTCGAGATCGATCGAGCTCTCAAAAAGACTCGAGCTCTTAAAAAGGCTCGAGCTCTAAAAAAGGCTCTAGCTTTGAAAGACTCCAGAGTTATCGAGCTCCATACAAACGAGGCGAGTTCTGTAAACGACACCGAGCTCTAAACAAAAGGACTCGAAAGCCTCGAACCTTGTACATCACTAGTTGTGTGTCGCGGATTGGGAGAGACCTAGAAAGGCTGAAGAAACAGCAATGGATAATGTTGGGCCGGTTGATAGTTTCACGCATATTTTAGGCTTTTTGTTGCTGTAGTCTATACTGAATTTTATTGTCATCTCAGATGGACCACTACTCTTCGTACGCGGGAGTGCAGTATTCTCCATTGGACATGGCGGAGTACGTGTTCTGGACTGGCGACGAGCGAGGAGTCACCACAGCCATTGAAGAATTCCTTCAAGAGGGATTGGTGAGGAGTTTCTCATGTGTAATTGTAGGTCACTATGTAAAAAAACGGGCCCTTCCATACAAACTGCCCGGTCAACTGATCGATTTATAAAATTAAAGTAAAGAAAGCCTAGATACACTCCCACTGCAGGCAGGGCACAGCAGGCCTCATCTAATCAACTATGAGGTACTTACTCGATTTAGTATGACAGGTATAAAAATATAAATAAACATATTTCTGGCCTATATTTCATTGACAACTTGTTTAGTTTCGTGAGCGCAACCAAGGCTGATTAGACATGTTATCATAGTAAAATGTTTCTTATTCTAGATGTCAAAAGAAGAAGCAATCGCGTTCCTGCAAGAAATCAAATTCAACATCGACTACCTGCGCGCACACTACTCGCAGAACCTGAAGGCGGCCGAGGAGAGCGCGCAGCAGGAGAAGCTCAGGACGATGCTCATGGAGCAGGCCAGCGCTAAGGTAACTCAGAGCAAAGAATAAGCAACGTACCTAACTAAATTTTCTTAGCAGCAGCTGTGCTGGAAAATTTTGTTAGGTACCTCGCTAATTCTTTACTTCAACATTAGTTTTGGTTATGGCTTAGAGACCTACATTAATTATTATGACGATATGCAAAAACATACGTGGTTTTAGAAGTTTGCATCCTGTGACTTCCCGCAAACTTGACTAGTTTGTAAGTCCATCGGTTGGCCTACTCATACTGTCTCTGCCAGAACAGCGATTATAATTCAACCTTTTAAACATGTTTATATACTTATTCATAAAGTATGTAATTAATTAAAACGTACCGAATGCGATAAAATTTATAAGCATTTTATTATTGTCTAGTCTAGTCTAAAACCCATAAAATAGCTTAGAGGCTAGTAAAAGAGTTGTTACCTACCATATACATCTCACTTCACGACCTGAAAAACAGACTATTTATATCTTTACGGGCATGCATCGTAAATGGGGATTAAAAGTTCACTAGATGGCTCAGTGTTAATATTTAATAATAATAAAAACTTGTTAATCAAAATAATGAAGTCGCGACATAGAATTTTGCTAGAGCATGGAAATAAACTATGTAAGAACAATTAATCAATCATAAGAACATTATGATTGAAAAAAAACGTACCTAATCCCGGGGAGGGATGACGAAAAAAAATTACTGTGGGCGCTTTCCTACGATTTCTTCGTTAAACTTTAGATTTTGTTAGTCTTCTTCTAAAATTTACTTTGACCGTAATGTTTTCCTTAAAATTTCGAAATGCTTACCAATTTGAAAAGATTTTGTTCCTATTTATTGGTAGTCAAAATGTTACAGTAAATTCTTTCCACAATCTCACCAATTATTATCTAGCCCCAAGCTAAACTAAAGCTTGTTTTGTATCGATTAGCGGATACAAATACTTAATTTGGATTTCACTGGGGGAGGCCTATGTTCAGCAGTGAAAGTTCCTGTGGCTGAAACAATGATGATGGTGATTATGATACTTAAATACAATAAAAATCCATGACGTAGAAAAAAATATATTTCTATGTGCTCATCACAGGAGCATTTGCCCCTTATGACGGTATTCGAAACCGCAACCTCCTGGTTTAGTAGTCCGGAGCGCGAACCACTACACCAGATGGTTGCCTGTCAACTATTTAGGCATGGTATTTTTTTTCAAATTGCTTTTTAATCTTATGACGCAGTCGCAGAAATCGGTACCTATTCTTTAATTTTAGAGATAGGTTGGATATCCCAAACGAAAAAAAAAACCTTGTCCCGCACCCTTATTACCTAAAATGTCACTCTAATTTTATAGCTTTAACATTTCTAGCTTCCAAATTATTCAACATTTCCTACCCAAAGATCAAAGTTTCCGAACAGTAAGTAACTAATCTCTTAGCGGAACTTACTAAAGTGCAGATATTAGCGGCTTTGAGGCAAACTGTTCAGCCATAATGATACGTAGCCTAATTTATAATTGAAAACTCATTTTTAGCGTGAAAATAGCATCCTACTGCCTGTATTTACAAAATTCTACTGGGATTTTTCAATAATAAATCTTTTTAGAAATGTTTGCGAGAACGGTTTCACGACTGTTGGGTGTTGTGAATCTTTCGTATTATTTACTGAAAGTTACAAAGAGGGAGCGTACGTAGGAACATTTTGTTTTTAAATAACTGAACATTATTAACAAATCAAGTGTAGTGTACATGTGATTGAAAAGGTTAAAATAAAATGTAAGAAGATAAAGCACTAATACCAGAAGCCACAAATTCAAATAGTATTTTCAGTTGGGGTTAACTTTTAATTACAGAAAACATTACGAAAACATAATAGTTTTCCTGCTTGACGTAGAAGAAAATCACCTTGCCCGTGACGTGTCCGTCCTTACAAGTCCCAGGACCCAGCCCAATGCCCGCCCAGCCGTGAACACACACGTGTGTGATTCCATTAACTTCGGATTAACTCGGGTCACAGCGTCTCACCGACCTACTTCTAACGAGTATTGAATAATAAACACTACCAAAAGCCTTTTGATGATCAACAGAATCTGTAAACTTATGGGCTAGTGATTTTGTAGCGAAAATAGTTTGGCTAAAGTTGATACTGGCCCTAGACTAAAGTTAAGTTAACTTAAGTACACTTGAGAACAATTAATTCTTTTCACTTTATTAAATTTACCTGACTCAAAAGAAAACAAAAAAATTTAATGTAACTTAATTAAACAGTGTTCGCAATGGGTATTCGCCACAAAACCGCGGTCTTATTTCCTAAAAATTTGCAATCAGCAATAATCGCACAGTAACGCCCGATTGATGCTTAGTGTCAAAATCTATAGGCAGCACTGATTGCTTTGTTTTTGTTTTTTGCTGTCAATTTGCGATTTCAAAGCCAGAATTTCTAAATTTGCATTGCAAGGGTACGAATACGTTGATTGATTCTCAACTTATCTCATTGAAAAGTCGAGCCATTATTTACGCGCGCTCGAAACTGCAGCAGCACTTAATATCTTACAACTCTTAAATAAGGAATTAGTAAGTAGTTATTGAGTTTCGCAATTCCAGTCAAGATTTCGGTTATTAGACTTTTATAGAAGGTGTAATTTCATTTAACTTACATTTTGTCAGAGTGAATGTTCAAATGGTATTTTCACTGAAACATTAAAATACAGATAAAAAATAGAATTTAAACGTTTCGAGTACATGGGTTCGCACCCGTTGCTACAACCATACAATCGACCCTCATCCATAACAGCAGTTGTAACAATCATTGAAGGTACTTAACATTCTAATATAATATCCTGTTCGACATTTTATAGGTCAATTTCAAATCAGTTTAGATGTTTTTTTTTGTTGAAATTGCGGTGATCGCCACATTTTACATAAATAAAATTGCTTCAAGGTTGCGTACGGGGTACGGGATGTTTGTAATATTTCAAGGTATCGACTCGGGAAAGCAAAAGATACGCAAATAACAACCCTGGTAATTAATAATAAAAACCCTTTAAAATTTCACAGGACTACCAGTACAGGAACCCTGTGGCGCTCCAGTCGTTCCCGTTCGGCAACAGCCCCGACATCATCAGGTCGATCGCGAGCAAGAACTGGGAGCTGAGCAACAACCTGTCCCCTATCCCTGTACTCCCAGTATCGAGCGACCTGCGCCCGGAACCCATGAAGCGATTCGACCCGATGCTGCAGACGAATATCATCAGTGAGTATTGGCACAGAAAAGATTATTGGTTCCAGAAGATACGCTTCATGTAATGCCCTTGAGCAACGCACACATTAATATCGCTCAGACACGATTTTGGAACACTTGAAATTTGAGGAAATTCTGATACCCATACATAACTTTCATTTTTCTAGGGCACTGTTCCGCAAACTTTTTGTGTTCAAGGTACAACTAATATTTTTGGAGGCACACCACAATCAAAACGATTGACATATTATATGTGTAAATATTTTTCTTACCCTTACTTACTAAAAATACGTTTCTATGATAACCTTATTTTTCCGAGGTACCACCAGACCACGGTATATCAGTGCGCCGCGGTACACCCTTTGTGGAACACTGTTTTAGGGTACCTAAAGACAAGCTTTAATATACATACCTACGCTCTTAAATCAGTGTCAGTGTACCTCCACGAGCAATATCTTTAGTTTGGTCAGAATCAGATTGACCTTTTCACTGACTGACGAAAAAATATGTGGATTAATATTACCAGGCTTAATTCAAACGTTGAGAACTTTGCAATACCTGCTTATATCCTATTGCCATAACTACATTATAGAGAGCATATCGCTAACAACCGTTACAAAACTCTTTCGAAATGAAAATTAATTATAACTACAACGATTTTTTTTTGTATTCTTTTAGGGAAACCCACAAAAAACACTTATCATGGCACAAGCTAGTAAATAAAATCCATTCATAAAACCGTATTGTTTGACACAGGCACATCCGACTACGACCGAGATGGGCCAGTCATCAGCGAGGAGGAATACGAAGAAATGATGGACAAACTGAAGGCAGCCGACACTCTTTACACGGAGTACACCCTTGAAGAAATCATCTACCAACTCGCTAAAGTGAGTACCTACTAACTCATTGTCACGGAATAGTTAAAAAAGATTTAACTATTCCGTCCAAAAAAACCAATGGTCTCTCTATTTTAACAGTTCAGCTCAACTTAGCCTATGACTTAGCTCCAATGGGCGGTGTTTAGCGGAGCTGTTAAAATATAGTACCTATCTTGGCTGATTTCAATCAGCTCAGCCACTAGAGCTTACACCCTGGATTCTAAAATGTTAGCATTAATGAGATTAAGGTTGCCGCGATAGGCTAATATCGATAGTATTGATGATATGTAAAAATAGTTAAACTAGAGATAAGCCTATCAATACTATCGTACAATCCAATAGTATCGATACTATTGATAGTATTATTGCTTTTATATTAGTGCAATACTATCGATAGTATTGCTGTGTATTCATTGGTATTGGTATATTTTATCAATCGATGGTATCGATATTAATGGATTGTATCAATATTATCGATAGTGCTATTGATCGTCTAACTAAATTTCAAGGTCAACTATCGATAGTTCGGCAAGACTAGATCAGAACAAAACTCCACTGTAAAGTAAGGGTCATCCATGGTCCGACTATAATAACATTTTGTTGTACTACTGATGTGCATGTTGTCCCAGATGATGTTCTCCCAGTCGCTGTCCCGGGACCCGGCGTCGGCGCGCGCGGCCACGCAGCGGTTCATGGCTTTTCTGGAGCTGGAGGCCGAGCGAGGACAGCTGTCCCGGACCATTGAGAAGAAGGTTCTTGGTACGCATACTATTTATTATCACTGGGAACATGACACTTAATTTTTATCTACATAACAGTTTTTTTAAAGATGTTGGTAGGTACATTTAGTCAAAAAGGTCTTTGACCCATTTTGCACTTTTTCATCGATACAGGAACGATGTTATGTTAAACGCTTGCATCACTACTATTGCTCGTTATTCGCATTTCCAAAGCACGACTTACGCGCTTTGTTTGTTAAAATATTTAGTCATTGACATTCGTACCACTTAGAAGTAAGTAACGATATTGTCGTTTACACGTAACTAGCATTATTCGCGCTCATCTAGATTAAAAAATAAGGAACAATATAAACTTTGAAGGTAATCCAATTACAATCTCTATAAGCCGGTTTCGGTGAGAAAATGCAGCATTTACTTACCTATGTGCTATTTTTGGCATTCATAATTGGAACCTAAATTCATTATACAGTAACATAAACCTAATCTTTTGATAGGTGTAAAAATTACTTGGGAGTTGGGGCGTTGGGACAGACGTGAAAATTGTTTCTTTTGTTCTATGATTGCTTTTCTCATACATAAACTAGTTTAGCCACCTTCAATCAGGAATTAACCTTTGCGTTTAATATTTAGTTGGTCGCCGAGTTGTCTAACATTTTTTAAAATAATTCTACAGATGTCATGATTGCTGCATTAACGGACACGATTGGAGACCACCCGGAACTGTTGCAGGCACGCGAGGGACCTGGGGTCAATTCTGCTAACAGGTACTAAGACTATTCACAACTACCTATTTACAAAATCATTTCGTGGGCTACTTGCACCTACCTGTTGCTGTAAATATAAAATTTGGCTGCCTGCCTGCCACAAGTATTGTTTTAAAATGACTCGGACACGAAATCTCTGAACGCAGTGTTCCGTTTTGGTCCGTGACGTGAATGATGTCCATTCGTTGCTCGAGCTTATGAAGCCTCCTTGGGCTTGGGCGGACTGCCCAGGCAGTCCAATTATATAAGGCGCCACTTTAAACCTTGTCTGCTTAGAAAAAGGTTCATAAATAAAGTCCAGGACTAACTGGACAGTCGGATCAAAGCTAAAGGGGATTTATTATTTCATAAACTTATCAGACCTTAAATACACAGGCTAATGCGACAATTCCTGGAGGTGTCCGCATCAGAGCCGAGCATGTCGCGGGCCATCCTCGCAGCGTACAAGGACGAGTTGTTGAAGGGGCCGCCTCTACACAAATTCTCGTTCCCCGAGAGAAACTAAACGTCAACGGAAACGCATGCAATCGTCTTTAGCGCCACACATCTGACGTAAAATAGCTGATAGTCGCTCAAAAATCGCTGGGATCCTTTTTGTAATAAGCCACAAACAAGACGCAACGAAACGCTTTGCGATACGATACGATGCTTTGCGACGCGAGTATAAAGCCGATGACAGATGGACGGTGCCGTCCATTTTACCTTGCTTTTTATTTCCTTGTGATATAATGATTTTTGATAATATATGGTAGTACGCCGTACGCATTTAATTCTTATAAAAGTAAGTTAAATCTTATAGCAACGTATTAGAAAAACGTTTGCCCAATCAACCTCTTCAACACGGATCGTGTATCGGTGTATCGGGCTGCTAAGTTACGTCTCGCCACATATTGGTAGGCGCGTAGTACGAACAGGGTATACGCGATAACGTAGGCCATTAGCCATTGCCCTCGCCACTCTTTGATGTGTAATGTGCCGCGTCGCAAATCGCGACGCGTCGTGTTACCGCGTATCGTTTACTACGGAATGCCTGAGGCCGTTTTCCCAGGGCGGTAATGCCGGTGATACATACTCGAAGTTTGGTAGGATTTCAAGAAGACACTAATTATCTCTAGTTTATGGTCAGATATTTCTTTATTTCCCGTGTGAATGAGAAGAGATGAAACGTAGGCTACTGATGTTTTTTTAGTTTTCAATTAATGACAACCGTTGAATGAGTAGAGTCCATACAAATTGAAGGGTAATGTATCAGCGTTACCGGTCTCAATCGTCATGGGCATCCACTGTCAACAAGCCTGCTTAAGTGTTATACTTACTAAATAAGATATTATTTATGTACTTATAACGTGAAATGTGGCTTTTACGACCTGAACAAAGATTTTTGAGCGACTAATCGCGATCGCAGTTACTCAGACCAGCCGTTAATATTCCATCGAATTTTTAAGAAAATATCAATAGACAGACCAAACCAATAGAATAAAATAGCTATTCAAAATCATGATAATTTAACCTTTTACCGATTAAGAAAATTGTGTTAATTTTAATAATTTTCGAATATGGTTTGAAGTCGATATACGTAGTCTAATTTATATATTTACAGGACTAAGACTTTCCAGCAAACTATAAAATGGTACGTCATTGCTATGGTCAATGTTAATTTGATAGCTAAGGTCACCATAACAAGAAGTCTTTTTAATAAAGTTAAAATATGAAAGTGAGCATTTGGTAAAAGCTAATACGGATTTTGTCTGGATTTATGGAATAGAGGTGTGCTGATATCTGCCAAAACTTTGTCGTACAAACATTTTATTCCAGAAAAAAAATGAATTCTTACAAATTCTTGAGATTCTATGAGAAATACAAGTATTCGGCAGCTAAATTGATTAAATTAAATGTTATTGCCTCCAATGTTAGAAATAAAATAAGCCAAAGCTTTTTCTCTAATAAGTAAACATTTTTAAGGAGCTAGGAATTAAGAATTATTCTGAAAAACACAAATTATATCTATTTATTAAAGAAAAATATAGTAGATTGTATACTAAATAGGACATTTAAAAAAAAATAAACATAATTTAAATATTTGTCACAAATCTCTCAATATCCTTAAATATTTTGAGATTTATGTATACTATACTACTATGGAAATCTATTAATGAAGTATTAAAATGTGATTAAACTCTAGTTTCGAGTTAGAGGGATACAGAAATTCCCGAATAAGAAAAAAAAGGTGAAATAAAAAAAAGGTTTGGTTCAGATTTCAAACGATTTCTCCAACGGACTACTCTATACGTGTCTATACTCTATGGTTTACTATTATGAAAAACTTAGAGCATTCAGGTTGAATGCTTTAAGATGAAAAACCGTTCGTTCATTCGTTTTTGTAAAAAGCGAAAGTGACGAAAGAGTTTTATTGCGGCTCACCGTAATGTGGGCGAGCGAGCCTTTATGTATATCGCAAAGGCGACTGCTGGTTTGTTGAACTTACTTGTACTACAGAGTAAGTATTATACTACGTCTATGCATGAGTGCACTTGCTAGACCGGGACTAAGGTTAATCCACTGTACTAACGTACATTAAACAGTGGTTTAACCTTAGTCCCCAACTAGCAAATGCACTCTGAATAAGACATGTAATGTCTCTGCTCATAAGTGTACATGACACTGAAATTGACGATTTGTGATAGGCAAGTAGAAGGCTGGATTGATTTAGATGTAAACAAAGTAATGGAAATGATGCGGATGGGGCGTTGGTATATAGTGTCATGTCCACGTGACTATTGTGTAATCGATCGAGAGCCTCTTCGAGTAAAACTTTCTATCTATAACTTTAAAAATCTATTATAAATCTCTAATATTTTATACCTACTCACCTTCTATTGTATTCATTTTTACCCGCTGATACAAGAATATAAGCCACAATTACATTATCTAACCGCAGTACAAAATGTGATGTAAGTAATGTGATTAATAATTATTTTATTGCATTTTCATAATGCCACACTTTTCTTGGAAAATAAATTAAAATAATCAAACTACCTACCACAAAATGTCAAATTTCCCTGATAGATCGATTGTCAACTACATGTACCTATCTTTAGTTTATTATCATTTGGGAAATTTTGTAATAAACCAATTTATTCCTGCATTTCCTGCTAATTGAATTGGAACCCGTCAGGCCACGGCAAAGAGACACGATGAAAATTTTATTGTTACCTGTGGGTAATTGAAGCTTGATAGGGCATTTCACGTCCCAATTGTTTTTTACCCCGCTGATGCTTTACCAACCCTATCAAAACACTTCCCAATTGTTTTTACCCCAAAATAAAAATAAAATGTATTTACGTTTAGAATGAGTTTTTTTCCGCAAGCCTAAGAAATTTTTAAGATAGGTATTTTGATGCTAAAGTTATAACATTATTTGTGTTGCCAACTTAACGAATATTTGAAAAAATAATCACTTCCCCATATATTTTGCACATTGTACCTAGAGGTTCCAAGGGATCTTTGACTGGTAATAACAATTAGTACAGCGCATCTTACGAGACGATCATCCATCATCAGAGACGCGTGTGCGCGGAGCTAACAACCAATCCCGGCCGGCGGTGCAGGCGCGTCGCACTACTAGCCAAACACGTAATCGTAATGGTCTTCTGCGCATCTTTCGCCCAGCGCTCAACTTCTGTGCCCAGGGTGAAGGTATTTTTTTTGTTTCAATGTTGGTCCTACAGAGACAGGTATTCTATTTGAGCAGCAAACCTACAGAAAACAATTTTCTATAACATTATTGTACATTCTTCTGCTTTATTTAAACATAAACAAGAAATCCAATATTATATTAGACGTAAAATGTCGCAAGAAGGTTTCTTTAATAAGTAAATTAACAGTAGATCAAAAAAAAACATAATGTCATGTTTTAAAATGGATGTATGTTTATGTGCATGATAAGCTTTTATAACAACTTTTAGCAACTTTTCAGTGTTTCAATAGTATTTATCTCTGTTTAGATCATTATTTATAAAAGTGTAGATGAATTATGTTAGCTAATATAAGCGTTAAATTTAAGAAATACAAAAATATATAAATAGCTAGTCAAATATTTCTTAATATTTTTCTACAAAATAAATATTCACACATGTAGTGATGTGCAATTAGGTATTTTTTTTAGGTATTTAGAAGTCATGTGTGTCTTCCTAACATTTAAAGATAAAAATGTAAACAAGAGCTTAGGATAATCTTTTGATATATCAACTGGTAATTGTGTTGAATGCATATCAAGTGTTACACCAAAAAAAAAACATATCTATGAACTAACATAATTGACCTTAATATCACTGCATTTATCAAAATATGAAAAAAATATGGAATTGCTAGCTAAACATACTTTATTGATATGTATGGGCAGAACACAAGAAATCAACAGCAATTGCACATCACTGCAGCCTTTCAAATTTTCAACTTCATACCAAAGTGTAACCTGTGTATCTTATAAGGGACATTGCTGTAAAAATAGATTAGATTGTGTCTTTCTAATAGAATCACAGACATTTTAAATGTAAGACTTAAAATATATGCAGCATTGTTGGATATAATGCTATGTTAGTGATGGCAAAATTTATTATATTTATATTATTCTTTGAAATATATTGTGGATTTAATAAAAAAGTTTAATGTGGATTCGTTTTTTATTTTTATAAAACCTTGCTTAGAGACTAATTCCTAACATAATGTTGTTAAAGGTGGAAATGCACTTTGTTTACTGACCACTACTTTCTGATGTTGGTATGAAATGTATCCTTTTATTTTTCCGTCATAAATAAGATTGGCAACAATGCACTGTGTCTCATCAGAATCCACATCATCTTGTCCCATTATTTGCAAAGCCGCTTGGAAGCTGGATATGTCTATCTGATGAGAGTTCTCCGCTAAGTACACCCTTCTAAACAGGTTTCTATACGCAGAAATCTTAAGTTTTTCCACAATTAAATAAATACCTGCCTGAATAAAGAAGCTCTCATGTTCCTCCATTACTCTGTCAATACCTCTCAAGTTGCCATTTTTTACGGCACATGCTAGGTCCCAAAACAGCTCCAGGTCATACTTGCATACAACCCTCCTACTTGGCATATAGCCAAGCAACATTTTAACAGGCACCAAGTACGTCAAAATCTGCTTCTTGTTCTTAATACTTTTTCTGTGACAGTTTTGGAATGCAAATGATAAGTGTTCATCAGCAGCACGGTAGTCTGAATCAAACATCGCTTTGCGCCCAACAAAGTATTTGTATGTAATTCGCTGTGCTAGAGGAAAAGGCTCCTTCAAATTAGTTGAGTCTATAGCTCTGATAAGAGGTTTGCACAAGTGTATTTTGTTAATGTAAAAATAAACCTTTAACAGCTGGTTTACAATGGTCAGCATTCCTATTTTCTTGGAATAAGGTTCATTTGTTCTTGTATCTCCAACACACACTCTGAAGCCAGCGAGAAGACTTTCTGCTGCTTTTTCTAGAATTTTTCCATTGCTGGCTGTGAAATGAAAACAGTTTTATGGAAAAGTAATAACTATTGGACAACATCATGCATGGTTCTGATTTTAAGTAGCTAAAGGGTTTTATATAGAAATAAGAAATAACAAAGTAACTGTATCAATTATGATACTGTAAAAGTAAGTGATAATTATGAAGCTTTTAACTGCCACAAAACATATTTGGGGCTGGTGAACAGTCTTGGGTAGGTATAGTGTAGGTACAATGGTTTTGATTTGAGTTTATATAATAAATTTTAAGAGGATACTTACGATTAATAGCTTCCGCTTTTAAAGCAACCAGTCTCAAGTCCAGACTAACAGTGTACAGAAGCGGCAGATTCCAATTCTCGCCTTGCTGTGCTTGGACCAGCCTTACAACACATGCAACGCACATTGTCTGGTACTCATACGCTTCATCATAGTCTTTCATGTATAAAGCCTGCACATAAAGAATTAACTAATATACACAGTGCACTAGAACAATTTACAGTGTAAGTACTTATTGTATCAACAAAATATTTAACAACATGCATATTTATATGATATTGGTAAATGCATCACATATACGCGTAAAGTAAATCCCATTAAATATACATATAACTTCAACAATAGCCCCATTGAGTCAGTAAACGAAGTCCGCGACCTAGGTATACTTCTCGATAGCAAGCTGACTCTGTCTGGTCATATCGACTGTGTTGTTAATAAGGCTTTCAGAAACTTAGGCTTCGTTTTGCATTCGTGTAGACCTTTTAATGATATATCTGCAATTAAATCTGTATACTTTGCATATGTTCGCAGTATCTTGGAATATGCGAGTCCCATTTGGTCACCGCAATACAATACATATATAGAAAGTCTCGAACGCGTCCAAAAAAAAAATCGGTAACATTTAAATTATCGCCAGCATGTTTCTCCTGATTCTTATCTTGACGGCTGCCGTCGCCACGGTTTGCTGAGCCTTGCAGAGAGGCGTGATATGCTCGACATGTGTTTATTGGTTGACATCATAAATGGACATCTAGACTGTGCGGGACTTTTAGGGGAAATCGCTCTTCGTACACCGTCGCGTCGCACTCGCCACACTCCCTTGCTTCACACTCCTCAACACTCCACTAGATATGCTGGTAACAGTGTCCTCACGCGTATTGCACATACGTATAATACAAAATTTAGGGAATTGGAACTATTTGGAGTTACAAAACATACTTTTAAACAGCGAATTGTACAGTATATAAAACAAACGCTCGTGGACAGATAAGTTCTTGATCTCATTTAATTTTTTTTTTTTTAGTTATGTAGATTTATATAATTTTGTTAATTTAACAAATTCTTAGCCTTGCAGCTCTTATCTTATTTTATTTTGTTTAAAAAGTTATCCTCACACATATGAGACTTATAGTGGGTACGGTTCTTGATTTGCAGTGTAGCTTTTTACCTTTGTCAACGGGTTTTTTGAATTTTTATTTTAATTTGATTGCTTTCATTTCCTCTTTGCTGAGCTCGACTTGTTCGAGCGAGTACAATTTGTAATGTTTTATTGTGCTCGTCTGCTTTCTAACTTAATACTTGTAAATAGTCTAAGGAAAACCTAGTATTAGCTTTACTATCTGATTGTACAATAACTATGTATGTGTAATATTCACGCTGTTGGTTTTCTCGAATAAATAAAATAAAAATAAAAATAAAACATAGTACCGTTTCAGTTTATTAAGTACTTACTTTTACACATGATAAATGTGCAATAATTATTTCATCTAGCGGCGCCACACAGTTCCCTTCAACTAATGTAGCGATATCGCTAGACCGAAGGTTTCTGTTCCCGACATGCTCGTCTCTGAGAGAAACTAATTTGGCCAGGGTTTCGCCCTGGCAAGTACGGAAAACACGTTCCACGAATTGAATGTATTGATTTATCGTGCCAGAAGACATGTTAGACATTTTAAATGCAGAATTGTTTTGGGATTACGTACAGACTATGCTAGTTTAACTTGCATTTTACAACCAAACTAGTGGACAACACCAATTTTAAACCAATCAAGAAAAGAAAACAACCCACAAAGTTAAATGCTCTGTGACACTGACACATATATTAATCTGTGACACTGACAACCCACTACAATCACAGATTAAATTTAATTCGGCACGGATTCCGG
Organism: Anania fuscalis; assembly: GCA_950371115.1. Classification (NCBI taxonomy): domain Eukaryota; kingdom Metazoa; phylum Arthropoda; class Insecta; order Lepidoptera; family Crambidae; genus Anania; species Anania fuscalis. The sequence continues at coordinate 4,668,992 of OX493337.1, forward strand.
CAGCATATAGCCTAACTCACAGATTAGATTAATAGAATCTCTTTTCTTTAGGCTCAGTCTATACCCAGCCGGAAACCGGACTGGGTTAACGCGGATTCAATCCATCGCTTAGGCAGTAAGGTCGTTTTTTGAACGGATTCTTGCGGATGCTTTCGGATTCCGGCAGCGTGTAGACCGAGCCTTAGTCATTATAATGTCGTTGGTACGGACAACAGCACGTCGACCTACCACAAAATGACAATTTTTTTCATTTGAAAATGAACTCCATATGTCAGGCTTAAAGTTGAAAATCTATTGGAGAATTTTTGACTTTTGGGGTAGGTCGACGTGCTGTTGACGTACTATTGTCTAATGTTGGCAATCGGAGCATAGCGCCCGCAAGCCAAGGAACAACGGCGAGCCTTGTCTTATGACGGGCCTCCGCGATGTTTATTGGTACTAACTTTTGATAACAGTGACCATTATGCGTAAGGTTTCTCCGTACTTAATGTTAGCCGCCCTGCCTTGTACAGATTGTTTATGTTTATGTAACTACGCCCAAGTGTGAGCTCTAATGTTTCCTTTCCGTTCAGCTTATTTAGCAGTAAGATGATTCAGTGTTGTGGGAATGGAATGAACGCTTTCGTGTGTATTCTTATGGGACGAGGAGTTCGAATTGAGCTCGAGTGACGAAAGCGCGACCACAATAACCTTTTTTTGAAGTTTTACGGCTTACGGCTAACGGCTACGTCACATTTATAAACTCTTTGTAAAATAAATGTTAAAGTGCATAGTTATTAAGTTAGTATGGAGTAGACAAAATGAGAAAAGTATTGAGTTCTTCGAAGTGTTTTTTATTTTTATTTTAAAGCCTTGTAACCACAGATCACACGCTAACTAAGCCGCTAGACGCTAGAATCAAACGTCAAATAAGTGAGCATTTAACTTTTACAGCGTATAGACCAAGCCTTAGCGCGTAGCGTAGTGCTTTTATTTAGTTAACGCTGAAATCATGCCGTTATTTGAATGTTAGGTGTCACGCAGGTGAAGCCCCAGCATTACAAAGCACTGTCGAGTGTAGTGTAGGTTGGCACGTTTATTTTGTAGTATTTCATGTCCAAAGAGTTTCTTTAGTCTTTAGTGGTGATCTTGCTGTTCGTTCGGGGTTCTGTCAGTATTATTTGATCAGTGGTTCTGTCGGGCGGCATCCATCATTCATTCATTTATTGATTTGATTTATTGATAACTTGCCTTTGTGGAGTTTTATTTTTTAGCTCTGTAGTTCTTTGTATTTTGATAGGAAATGGAAGAAAATGTGGCTTTAGATTCCAGCAAACAAAAACAGTTTGTGAAATCCATTAAAAAGCTCATAAAGGTTGAATCTTATTATTTAATTCGGTTTAATTAGTAGTGTATAGGTTATAATATAATAATGTATATCGATTTTCAATAATTTTTATTTCAATAATTACTTATTTTGTAGAAAAACGATGTGAAGGATGAGGTGATGCCCAAGGATGGTAAGGTTCAGAAAAAGAAACAGTCGTCTAGAGGCCTTGTTTACTTGGGCCATATCCCACATGGCTTTTATGAGGTTGGTCTTTTGTTTTCTACCCATGGCAATTACCCCCTTCTTAGCTATTTGTTAAACCTGCAATTGTAATAGTGATATAATATGCAATTTAAACAAAGCAATATTGTGTAGTTGGCTAGGCTAAGCTGCTCTAATAAAAAAATTTTCTCTTTTTCCAGAATGCGATGGCTCAGTATTTCAAACAATTTGGTATGGTAACCAATGTTAGGGTGATCAGGTCAAAACGCACTGGGAACTCGAAAGGGTTTGCCTTTGTAGAATTCAAGGAACCGGCTGTTGCTGAAATAGTTGCTGAAACCATGAATAACTATCTCATGGGAAAGAGGTTGATCAAAGGTGATATATTTAGGAAACATGGTTTATTTATTGTTGAAGGATTTCTGGTACCCCAATTCACATTGAATGCAATGGGTTCTAGATTCGCATTTAGTTTAATAATTAATAGCATACAATAACTTTGGCTCAGCGCTAAGCATGCAAGCCCAACAAGACAGTTAATAGTTAAATATTGAAACTATTTTGAACTACAAATTCCTAATCCAGTTTTTTTTCAGCTGCATATATCCCACCGGAAAAACAGAGGCATCATAGTAACAGGAAATTTTGGAGCTCTTCTTTCAATCCCGGTAGTGAGGCACGCATTAAAAATAAGAAGGTATTTTTTTCTTCAGTTGCTTAAGTTGCCACATCACTCTTTATTAGTTAGGCACTATATTTACAACACTGTTTCTTCATCATTCTTCCATTCGGATCATCAGTTCCAAGTAGGGAAGCCTTGATACACCTTTTTGCCGATATGCTACTGATACACTTATAAGTATATAGGTGACACTGATACGCTTATTAAATTAAAAAATCCAATGCTAGTTAATTAATAGTTTAGTGATTAAAATTAACATAAGATAAGATATAAGATGATAAGATTTTTGTTTAAAAAATGGTATGTCTGAATAAAGCGTGGTATTTCCCAGACCATAGTTAGTCCATGCCTCCTTTCAAACGAAATAGACGAAAGAACATGTGCGTTTACATTACAAATATTTAAACCGCAGAATTTCTTTCCTCAATGTTAATTAAAATCCCTGAAACTGTTCAGTTTTAAATTTTATTTATCTTTGTAAATTTCATTTATCTTTGTGGGGAAGAAATTCCTCAATAATTTGCAATGGCAAATCATTGCCCACCATACTTACTCGACATTCCCTAACAAATCCATGCAAGGAGCTTATGAGTGTCACAGATAATGCTATTTGTGTGGAAAAATATGGCTTTTCCAAAAAAACATTTAAAAAATAATAATATTGGACATCACATAAATTACTCTGATTCTAAGGTAAGTAGATAAACACTTGTGTTAGTAGAAATCAGAAACAGCGACGGTACCACAACACCCAGACCTGAGACTTTCTATATTGACCCGACTGGGAGTCGAACCTGGAACCTCAGAGATTAATGACGCCATGGCATGCACGCCTCTCGGCTACGGATGTCGTCATTTCGAGAAACACTGCTGTCATTTAAATCACAATACCTTTTTAGATTTGTCTGGGCTTAAATTTGTTAAATTTTTTAGGCATACAATGCTAACAGGGATGAGAAAGGAGATCTACAAAGAGCTAGAAAACTTCTGTCAAAGTAAGTAACCCTAATTTTGAGGCAATATCATAATCATGAACATTTTTAAAGCCTTTGAATATCTTATTTTTATAGTCGTCTTTGAAGACTTCAGAATTAAACCAAATAGAAATGAAAAATCATCCAACAGAAACACAAAAACGGAATAAACAAATATCGGATATGCATTTTAGCATATCCCTGTTTGCCATTAATGCATAATCAGTAAAAAACATGTTGTTTATTCACATTCTTATTATACAAGATGACTTTTCAATGAGTGACCAAATTTATTAAACTGCTCTACTCATGAAAATATTTTTTTTTATTTTTTTATTTATAATTATATTATCATGCGATCAGTCCAACGACTATGAGCAGATGTGTTGCTGGATGATTGGCGATAAGGGTATATTCCTCACTAGGAATATTCTCTACTTAATTGTGGCTCTCTGTCTCCATGATATGCTTCCTTTTGAGTCGATGCATTGCTTCTGGAATGGTCAGTTGCACAGCGAGTTTGTTAGGGTGGTTTGCAAGTCTTGCTTTGTATTTCCGGCTACTGGCTTCGATTTCCTCCTTCACTGTATTTATTTTCAGGACCTCATGTAATTCCGAGATCCTTAGGAACCATGGTGCGTTGTATATCTGTTTGAGGATGTAGTTTTGACACCTTTGCATTATACTTATGTTAGAATTACATGCTGAGCCCCACAGTTGAACTCCATAGGTCCATATGGGTTTTAATATGGATTTGTAGATAAGGAGCTTGTTGTCAAGAGACAGTTTCGTGTTTCGTCCAAGCATCCAGTAGAGTCCTCTGTATCTGTAGTTTATTTCATCCCTCTTGGTTTGAATATGTTTCCTCCATGTGAGCCGACGGTCCAAGCACATTCCCAGATACTTCGCGTTGTCGCTTTGGGGAAGCTGGTTATTCCGGAACTCATGAAAATAATAATAAAAAAAAACTGCTGTTCCATATTAAAGTCGCAACCAAGTGCTATTCAAATCGATCAAAAAGCATAAAACAGCTAAATTTTTTCCCGGTTATAACTTTTAATTAAAATTATGATACTCATTAAAAAGTCAACCTTAATTTGCAAATGTATTGTGTATAATAAATCATATTCTTGTTATTTATTATATTCAAATAAATAATTCTCACCATTGTTTCAGTTTAACAAAAACAAAGAAGAAATTGAGCGACTTGGGCATTAGCTATGACTTCTTTGAGCCTGTTGATGTCCCCTAAGGCTTGCAGCAGCTGGTGTCAAAGCCTTAAGAGGATACTTACGATTAATAGCTTCCGCTTTTAAAGCAACCAGTCTCAAGTCCAGACTAACAGTGTACAGAAGCGGCAGATTCAAATTCTCGCCTTGCTGTGCTTGGACCAGCCTTACAACACATGCAACGCACATTGTCTGGTACTCATACGCTTCATCATAGTCTTTCATGTATAAAGCCTGCACATAAAGAATTAACTAATATACACAGTACACTAGAACAATTTACAGTGTAAGTACTTATTGTATCAACAAAATATTTAACAACATGCATATTTATATGATATTGGTAAATGCATCACATATACGCGTAAAGTAAATCCCATTAAATATACATATAACTTCAACAATAGCCCCATTGAGTCAGTAAACGAAGTCCGCGACCTAGGTATACTTCTCGATAGCAAGCTGACTCTGTCTGGTCATATCGACTGTGTTGTTAATAAGGCTTTCAGAAACTTAGGCTTCGTTTTGCATTCGTGTAGACCTTTTAATGATATATCTGCAATTAAATCTGTATACTTTGCATACGTTCGCAGTATCTTGGAATATGCGAGTCCCATTTGGTCACCGCAATACAATACATATATAGAAAGTCTCGAACGCGTCCAAAAAAAAAATCGTTAACATTTAAATTATCGCCAGCATGTTTCTCCTGATTCTTATCTTGACGGCTGCCGTAGCACTAGATATGCTGGTAACAGTGTCCTCACGCGTATTGCGCATACGTATAATACAAAATTTAGGGAATTGGAACTATTTGGAGTTACAAAACATACTTTTAAACAGCGAATTGTACAGTATATAAAACAAACGCTCGTGGACAGATAAGTTCTTGATCTCATTTAATTTTTTTTTTTTTAGTTATGTAGATTTATATAATTTTGTTAATTTAACAAATTCTTAGCCTTGCAGCTCTTATCTTATTTTATTTTGTTTAAAAAGTTATCCTCACACATATGAGACTTATAGTGGGTACGGTTCTTGATTTGCAGTGTAGCTTTTTACCTTTGTCAACGGGTTTTTTGAATTTTTATTTTAATTTGATTGCTTTCATTTCCTCTTTGCTGAGCTCGACTTGTTCGAGCGAGTACAATTTGTAATGTTTTATTGTGCTCGACTGCTTTCTAACTTAATACTTGTAAATAGTCTAAGGAAAACCTAGTATTAGCTTTACTATCTGATTGTACAATAACTATGTATGTGTAATATTCACGCTGTTGGTTTTCTCGAATAAATAAAATAAAAATAAAAATAAAACATAGTACCGTTTCAGTTTATTAAGTACTTACTTTTACACATGATAAATGTGCAATAATTATTTCATCTAGCGGCGCCACACAGTTCCCTTCAACTAATGTAGCGATATCGCTAGACCGAAGGCTTCTGTTCCCGACATGCTCGTCTCTGAGAGAAACTAATTTGGCCAGGGTTTCGCCCTGGCAAGTACGGAAAACACGTTCCACGAATTGAATGTATTGATTTATCGTGCCAGAAGACATGTTAGACATTTTAAATGCAGAATTGTTTTGGGATTACGTACAGACTATGCTAGTTTAACTTGCATTTTACAACCAAACTAGTGGACAACACCAATTTTAAACCAATCAAGAAAAGAAAACAACCCACAAAGTTAAATGCTCTGTGACACTGACACATATATTAATCTGTGACACTGACAACCCACTACAATCACAGATTAAATTTAATTCGGCACGGATTCCGGCAGCATATAGCCTAACTCACAGATTAGATTAATAGAATCTCTTTTCTTTAGGCTCAGTCTATACCCAGCCGGAAACCGGACTGGGTTAACGCGGATTCAATCCATCGCTTAGGCAGTAAGGTCGTTTTTTGAACGGATTCTTGCGGATGCTTTCGGATTCCGGCAGCGTGTAGACCGAGCCTTAGTCATTATAATGTCGTTGGTACGGACAACAGCACGTCGACCTACCACAAAATGACAATTTTTTTCATTTGAAAATGAACTCCATATGTCAGGCTTAAAGTTGAAAATCTATTGGAGAATTTTTGACTTTTGGGGTAGGTCGACGTGCTGTTGACGTACTATTGTCTAATGTTGGCAATCGGAGCATAGCGCCCGCAAGCCAAGGAACAACGGCGAGCCTTGTCTTATGACGGGCCTCCGCGATGTTTATTGGTACTAACTTTTGATAACAGTGACCATTATGCGTAAGGTTTCTCCGTACTTAATGTTAGCCGCCCTGCCTTGTACAGATTGTTTATGTTTATGTAACTACGCCCAAGTGTGAGCTCTAATGTTTCCTTTCCGTTCAGCTTATTTAGCAGTAAGATGATTCAGTGTTGTGGGAATGGAATGAACGCTTTCGTGTGTATTCTTATGGGACGAGGAGTTCGAATTGAGCTCGAGTGACGAAAGCGCGACCACAATAACCTTTTTTTGAAGTTTTACGGCTTACGGCTAACGGCTACGTCACATTTATAAACTCTTTGTAAAATAAATGTTAAAGTGCATAGTTATTAAGTTAGTATGGAGTAGACAAAATGAGAAAAGTATTGAGTTCTTCGAAGTGTTTTTTATTTTTATTTTAAAGCCTTGTAACCACAGATCACACGCTAACTAAGCCGCTAGACGCTAGAATCAAACGTCAAATAAGTGAGCATTTAACTTTTACAGCGTATAGACCAAGCCTTAGCGCGTAGCGTAGTGCTTTTATTTAGTTAACGCTGAAATCATGCCGTTATTTGAATGTTAGGTGTCACGCAGGTGAAGCCCCAGCATTACAAAGCACTGTCGAGTGTAGTGTAGGTTGGCACGTTTATTTTGTAGTATTTCATGTCCAAAGAGTTTCTTTAGTCTTTAGTGGTGATCTTGCTGTTCGTTCGGAGTTCTGTCAGTATTATTTGATCAGTGGTTCTGTCGGGCGGCATCCATCATTCATTCATTTATTGATTTGATTTATTGATAACTTGCCTTTGTGGAGTTTTATTTTTTAGCTCTGTAGTTCTTTGTATTTTGATAGGAAATGGAAGAAAATGTGGCTTTAGATTCCAGCAAACAAAAACAGTTTGTGAAATCCATTAAAAAGCTCATAAAGGTTGAATCTTATTATTTAATTCGGTTTAATTAGTAGTGTATAGGTTATAATATAATAATGTATATCGATTTTCAATAATTTTTATTTCAATAATTACTTATTTTGTAGAAAAACGATGTGAAGGATGAGGTGATGCCCAAGGATGGTAAGGTTCAGAAAAAGAAACAGTCGTCTAGAGGCCTTGTTTACTTGGGCCATATCCCACATGGCTTTTATGAGGTTGGTCTTTTGTTTTCTACCCATGGCAATTACCCCCTTCTTAGCTATTTGTTAAACCTGCAATTGTGATAGTGATATAATATGCAATTTAAACAAAGCAATATTGTGTAGTTGGCTAGGCTAAGCTGCTCTAATAAAAAAATTTTCTCTTTTTCCAGAATGCGATGGCTCAGTATTTCAAACAATTTGGTATGGTAACCAATGTTAGGGTGATCAGGTCAAAACGCACTGGGAACTCGAAAGGGTTTGCCTTTGTAGAATTCAAGGAACCGGCTGTTGCTGAAATAGTTGCTGAAACCATGAATAACTATCTCATGGGAAAGAGGTTGATCAAAGGTGATATATTTAGGAAACATGGTTTATTTATTGTTGAAGGATTTCTGGTACCCCAATTCACATTGAATGCAATGGGTTCTAGATTCGCATTTAGTTTAATAATTAATAGCATACAATAACTTTGGCTCAGCGCTAAGCATGCAAGCCCAACAAGACAGTTAATAGTTAAATATTGAAACTATTTTGAACTACAAATTCCTAATCCAGTTTTTTTTCAGCTGCATATATCCCACCGGAAAAACAGAGGCATCATAGTAACAGGAAATTTTGGAGCTCTTCTTTCAATCCCGGTAGTGAGGCACGCATTAAAAATAAGAAGGTATTTTTTTCTTCAGTTGCTTAAGTTGCCACATCACTCTTTATTAGTTAGGCACTATATTTACAACACTGTTTCTTCATCATTCTTCCATTCGGATCATCAGTTCCAAGTAGGGAAGCCTTGATACACCTTTTTGCCGATATGCTACTGATACACTTATAAGTATATAGGTGACACTGATACGCTTATTAAATTAAAAAATCCAATGCTAGTTAATTAATAGTTTAGTGATTAAAATTAACATAAGATAAGATATAAGATGATAAGATTTTTGTTTAAAAAATGGTATGTCTGAATAAAGCGTGGTATTTCCCAGACCATAGTTAGTTAGTTAGTTAGTTAGTTAGTTTAGCTGGGAGGTGTCCGCACTTAGCCTCTCGATTGGGCCATTGTGCGTGTTGTGTCCTTCCCCTACTCCAACCAGCCCAAGTCATCCCAGAAGGCCAGCAGACCCTTCAGGCTCCTGAATGCCTCCGGGAGTGATCCTGGTGATTGGAGAATCCGTGCCCGTTGTTCTGCCACGCTCTCGCACTCCATGAGCACGTGCCGCGGCGTTTCCTCTGCCTCCATGCATCCTCTGCATGTGGGGCTGTCTGTTACTCCTATGTGGAATAGGTGCCTGTTTAGTGAACAATGACCGGTTATAGTACCTACAACCTTCCGAAGTTCGTTCCGTTTTAGTCTGATGAGGCTGCGGGCAAGCTTTTTTGATGCTGCCGGAATTGCATCTTTTGTTTGCCTGCATCCTGCACTGTTCATCCATTCGGTATGGTGGGTTCCTGTGGTTCTTTCACGCAGCCACGTTTTAATTTGGGCCTGAGGTATAGGCAGTAGTGGTTCCGGTCCATGGACTACTACCTTCGATCCTCTTTTGGCCAATTCGTCTGCGGTGTCATTTCCCAGTGAGTTGCTGTGTCCTTTGATCCATTGCAGAACTACTCTGTTCGTGTTTGCAATGGATTGGAGTGCATTGTGACACTCTAGTATGAGTGCGGAGGTTACGACATTGTTTTGTAGGGCTTGGAGTACGGATGCACTATCCGAGACAATTTTTATACCAAGATCTCGGACGTCTCTGGCTGCAACCGCCTGTGCCGCTTTGGTTATACCAATGCATTCTGCCTGGAAGATGGAGTTTAACTTGTCTAGTGTGGTCGATATGTTTATGTTTAAATCATTCGAGAAGACGCCGGCTCCGGTACCATGTGCCGTTTTTGAGCCGTCTGTATATATCCTAACTTCATCGACGCCAGAGTTGTCTTTTGGTTCTTCTGTGAGTTGGATATTGTATCTTCGATCGAAGATGTGTTGACACGGAGTTCTGTCCATGGGCGCCTCGAGGAGTGGTAATTCCTTTAGGACCTCCTGCAGAACTTTTGAGTGTGTTGTTTCTATGTTTTGTTTCCATAGTCCGTTTGCTCTTAGTCTCAGGGCGGCTGACTGTGCTTCCTCCTGTATGATGAGATCTAGCGGTCTCAAGTTTAGGAGGAACTCGAGCGCGGCTGATGGGGTGGTTCTCATGCATCCAGTAGTTGCTACGCTCGCTAGTCGCTGTAGACTCTGGAGTTTTGTTTTCACTGTGGTCAGTTGTGTTCTGGGCCACCATACAACTGATCCATAAGTTATAGAAGGTCTGATAACTGATGTGTAGAGCCAAAGTGTGATTTTTGGATTTAGACCCCAACTTTTACCAACTAGTCTTCTACATTGACAAAATGCTATACAGGCCTTCTTTATTTTTGTATCGATATGACTCGCCCAATTCAGTTTGTTATCAAGGATAACGCCCAGGTATTTCACCTGAGTTGATAGCGAGAGTTCTGTGTTAAATAGTTTTGGTAATTGTAGTGAAGGTAACTTCCTTTTGTTGGTGAAAAGGATAAGTTCTGTCTTTTTCGGGTTTACTGATAGTTGATGCTCGTCACACCATTTTTCTACTATCTGAAGTGCTGAGCGCATAATTCCGCAGAGCAGATTTTCAGCGTTTCCGTTTATCAGTATTGTTAGGTCGTCTGCATAACCAATAGTAGTGTATCCTCTTTCGTTTAGTCTGTACAGTAGGCTATCCACTACTATGTTCCATAGGAGTGGTGAAAGGACACCACCCTGGGGGCATCCTCTTACTACCTTTGCTCTTGTGGTAGTGTTCACCACTATTTGATCCGCCCTTTTACTTATTAGTTGCGTTATCCAGTTTTTTATGACTGGATCGACGTTGTATTTCTGTAGGGCGTGGTTAATGCTGTTGTGCATGGTTTTGTCGAAAGCCCCTTCTATGTCTATGAAGGCAGCTAGGGTTGAAGCTTTATTTGTGATAGCCGTTTCTATTTTATGCACCACCATGTGCAGCGCTGACTCTGTTGATCTGCCTGTTCTGTATGCATGTTGTTGGGGATGTAGTTGCTTACGTTTTAGCGCTCCGTCCCTTAGGTATCGGTCTACTAGTCTTTCCAGTGTTTTTAGTAGGAATGATGTTAGACTAATGGGCCTGAAAGCTTTGGCGTGCGTATAGTCTTCCTTGCCTGGTTTTGGCAGGAAGACTACTTTCGCCTCTCTCCATGTTTTTGGTATGTATTTGAATGCAATGCAGGCCCTGTAGATTGGTAGTAGATGTTTTGTTACTTGGTTGGTCTGCCATTGTAGTAGTGCTGGGAAGATTCCGTCCAGCCCTGCCGACTTGAAGGGCTTAAAGCTCTTTAGAGCCCATTCTATTTTATTTGTCGTTACTACCTTGTCTGCAATTTCCCATTCTTGGGTTGTTGGTTTGCTGTATTGCTCGTCAGACCATCCGTAGTCTGACGTTATTTGACAGCCTGGGAAGTGAGTTTCCAGTAGTACTGTACTGGTTTCCTCATCTGTGTTTGTATAAGTGCCGTCTTCTTTCTTCAGGGAGCCCAGGAGTTTGAGATCGCCTTTTGAAAGGATTTTCTTTATTCTTGCGGCTTGGTTGGTTGAGTTAATGGTATTACAGAAATCATGCCAGCCTTCCGTTCTCCGGAATCTGATTCTTTTCTTGTAGTGTTTTTGTGCTGTTTTGTATTTTTCCCAGTCTTCAGTGGATCTGGTGTTTTTTGCTCGGTTAAAGAGTGTCCTGAGTCCCTTGCGTAGTCGGTCGAGTTCTGGCCCCCACCAGGTACTTTTACCCGAGGTTTTGGGTGTTACTTCAGGACAAGCCAGTTCATAACTGTCTCTAAGGGATTCAGTTAGGAGCTGAACGTTTGATTCTATGTTATCAGTACTAAGTGTTACGTCTGTTAGTTGTACATCACCTAGCGACTTGGTTAGTAGATTTGTGTACCTTGTTATATCTGTTTTGCGGGGGTTGCGATATGGAACAGGGTGTGTTTGTGTGTACTGTATTTGGAAACAGACGCGGCGATGGTCTGCGAAGGAGGGTTCATTTGATACATGCCAACCCTCAATGAGGTCTGCCGCCGCGTGTGTTGCCAAAGTAACGTCTATGATAGATTGATACCTTGAGCTTACGAAAGTGGGTTCTATACCTCTGTTCATAATGTTCAGGTTTGCTTGGTGTAAATATTCGGCTAAAGACTCACCCCTTTTGTTTGTGTCCTTACTTCCCCACAGCGGGTGATGTGCGTTGCAGTCTGCGGAGATGATCAGGTCCCATTCGTGTGCTTCGCAGTGTTGTACCAGTTGGGCTAGTTCCCTTGCAGGAATTTCGCCCTCACTTGGCATATACACCGAAGCTAACACTAGGACGGTTTGTTGTACTGTAGATATCTTCACTGCTGTGAGGTCTCTAGAACAGAATTGGTTAAGCAAGGTTGTTGTTACGTTATTAGGCATGTAGATGCAGGTTCTCGGTTTTTCAACTGAGGTGTCCAGCAGTAACTTACCACCGATGTTGTTTAGACCGCAGATTCTATTATTCCTGATCCAGGGCTCCTGGATCAGAGCGACGGTCTTGTTGTTGACCTCCAGCACTCTGCGTAAAGTTGCCGCCGCTATCTGCTTGTGCTGGAGGTTTGTCTGTATGACATTGAGGGAGCTAAGGGCTACGCAGGACGTCATCTTCGTCGCTGTAGCTCCCCTCAATGTGCAGCGCCGAGTTTACTTCCATCTCGCTCATACCCGGTTGGGGAGCTGAGGTGGATGCCGCTGGGTTGGATGTTATCCCTGCGGCCTCACTCGTCGCTGTCGGTTCCGGTCCGGTTGTTGCGGGCTCGTCCGGAGAGAAGAAGCGGATGTAGCCACTGCCGGACATATGGGCTACTCGGCGATCTCTCTCCAGGATGGTCTGCTTCTGGTCTTCGGGGATTCCTAGGATAAGGTGAATCACCTTTTCCTTGGAATCCTCCTCTCGAGGCTTGTTGTCCACCGTCATATCGTAACACTGCCATGAATCAACTTTGTACCATGGGTTCTGGGCGCAAAGGACTCGGTGCAGTGTGGCAGCGTCAGTGATACGGGAGTGGACAAGCAGCCCCGCCTTCAGCTTTTTCTTCATCTCTGACTGTTTAATAACAGTCAGAGTGGTGCCCGGTATTGGTGATGGTAGGGTTTTGACCCTGTCGACCAGCCAGCCGAGAGCGTTCGCATCCTCGCACCACATCGCTAGTGCCCCATCCAAAAGGAAGGGGCGTCCGCGGAAGGAAGGAGCTTGCGCGCTCGGAGAGGGTGGAGACAGAACAGCCTGCAGGATACTATCGTCGATAGTCTCCTTGAGCTGATCTGCCTGGGCGGACGAGAGGTCCCTCGGCGGAACGGTGGTAACCGCTACTCTCAGATGCGATTTATTCGCATCTGCGTAGCTCATCGTCCGCTTTGGTCTCGTGTCGGTTTTTGCGCGTTTGGCTTCTCCCCTGGGTGACTGAGTCTCGTCCAGGCGAGCTCGCTTCGATGAAGTCCGCTCACCCGGGCGATCCCCAGGCCCAGACTGCTCCTTTTCAGGAGCAGGGGAAGCATTCGCAGCATGTATCCGGCTACGATGACCTCTCGGCTTTCTTCTCCTTTTCGACTGTGCTGGTGGTGGTGGTGGTGGTGGTAGTGTTGGTGGTGGTAGTGGCGGCGGAGCCGGTATAGTCTGTGCCGCTGCCACCTCCGTGGAGGTGGGCGGCGCAGATACGCGCTGCGTTTCCGCTGCTACGTCGTCGGCTGCCGCTTTGGTAATAGGCTTCCGGGCTTTCCTTTCCGCGCGCCGGTTGTGGCGACTACGTTCCGGTTGTCCCGTTGGCCCTTGGTTTGGTGTGTTGATTGGTTTGTGTGGTGGAGCCGCTGAGCCAGCCTTCCCCTTTTTCAAGGGGCGCTTGTGGGCGACTACGGTCCACTGGTGTTGTGGTGGCACAGATTCTGTGCCAGTAGGTATGGCCTCTGCGAGGCCTGACAGGTCCAGGCTGGAGCCTGGTCCTGTTTGTGGTATGGCGCCAGTAACATTCGCCGACGCGGGGGCCTGGTCGTCCACCCCTGCGTGGCCTTCGGTAACAAATTTCACACTCGCAGGCCCGGGTACCTGCGAGCGCCGGGCGTTAGCCGGATCGCATGACAAAAACTCATTATTATTAACGCTCATGTCATAAACGGGGGGGTTGGGAAATAAACACACAGCACTTTCCCGAGGTGCTGTGGCCGTGCTTTCAGAAGGGATTTAATCCTTCTGGGCTTACGGATGCCTGTGTGTGGTTTTGCGCCGCCACGGTTCGGCTATGCCGGTTTGGAGAGGGAGTTAGGATGGGACTGGGGGTAAGGATATATTGGGGTTCGGCCAGAGGTTTCTGTTATACCAGTAGCTTAAGGCAATTGGCCAAGAACGGGCAGCAACCTCGGGAAGGATAGTCCACTGGCCTTGTCTACGGGATCTCTGCGACCTGCGCTCCTCCTTAGACCATTCACCAAACCCAGCATCGGACAGATGCTGGGAGTAGGGGAATTACCAATCAAAGTATTTATTAAAATACAGATGTTGATTGATCTTGCCCCCGCCCCAGACCATAGTTAGTCCATGCCTCCTTTCAAACGAAATAGACGAAAGAACATGTGCGTTTACATTACAAATATTTAAACCGCAGAATTTCTTTCCTCAATGTTAATTAAAATCCCTGAAACTGTTCAGTTTTAAATTTTATTTATCTTTGTAAATTTCATTTATCTTTGTGGGGAAGAAATTCCTCAATAATTTGCAATGGCAAATCATTGCCCACCATACTTACTCGACATTCCCTAACAAATCCATGCAAGGAGCTTATGAGTGTCACAGATAATGCTATTTGTGTGGAAAAATATGGCTTTTCCAAAAAAACATTTAAAAAATAATAATATTGGACATCACATAAATTACTCTGATTCTAAGGTAAGTAGATAAACACTTGTGTTAGTAGAAATCAGAAACAGCGACGGTACCACAACACCCAGACCTGAGACTTTCTATATTGACCCGACTGGGAGTCGAACCTGGAACCTCAGAGATTAATGACGCCATGGCATGCACGCCTCTCGGCTACGGATGTCGTCATTTCGAGAAACACTGCTGTCATTTAAATCACAATACCTTTTTAGATTTGTCTGGGCTTAAATTTGTTAAATTTTTTAGGCATACAATGCTAACAGGGATGAGAAAGGAGATCTACAAAGAGCTAGAAAACTTCTGTCAAAGTAAGTAACCCTAATTTTGAGGCAATATCATAATCATGAACATTTTTAAAGCCTTTGAATATCTTATTTTTATAGTCGTCTTTGAAGACTTCAGAATTAAACCAAATAGAAATGAAAAATCATCCAACAGAAACACAAAAACGGAATAAACAAATATCGGATATGCATTTTAGCATATCCCTGTTTGCCATTAATGCATAATCAGTAAAAAACATGTTGTTTATTCACATTCTTATTATACAAGATGACTTTTCAATGAGTGACCAAATTTATTAAACTGCTCTACTCATGAAAATATTTTTTTTTATTTTTTTATTTATTATTATATTATCATGCGATCAGTCCAACGACTATGAGCAGATGTGTTGCTGGATGATTGGCGATAAGGGTATATTCCTCACTAGGAATATTCTCTACTTAATTGTGGCTCTCTGTCTCCATGATATGCTTCCTTTTGAGTCGATGCATTGCTTCTGGAATGGTCAGTTGCACAGCGAGTTTGTTAGGGTGGTTTGCAAGTCTTGCTTTGTATTTCCGGCTACTGGCTTCGATTTCCTCCTTCACTGTATTTATTTTCAGGACCTCATGTAATTCCGAGATCCTTAGGAACCATGGTGCGTTGTATATCTGTTTGAGGATGTAGTTTTGACACCTTTGCATTATACTTATGTTAGAATTACATGCTGAGCCCCACAGTTGAACTCCATAGGTCCATATGGGTTTTAATATGGATTTGTAGATAAGGAGCTTGTTGTCAAGAGACAGTTTCGTGTTTCGTCCAAGCATCCAGTAGAGTCCTCTGTATCTGTAGTTTATTTCATCCCTCTTGGTTTGAATATGTTTCCTCCATGTGAGCCGACGGTCCAAGCACATTCCCAGATACTTCGCGTTGTCGCTTTGGGGAAGCTGGTTATTCCGGAACTCATGAAAATAATAATAAAAAAAAACTGCTGTTCCATATTAAAGTCGCAACCAAGTGCTATTCAAATCGATCAAAAAGCATAAAACAGCTAAATTTTTTCCCGGTTATAACTTTTAATTAAAATTATGATACTCATTAAAAAGTCAACCTTAATTTGCAAATGTATTGTGTATAATAAATCATATTCTTGTTATTTATTATATTCAAATAAATAATTCTCACCATTGTTTCAGTTTAACAAAAACAAAGAAGAAATTGAGCGACTTGGGCATTAGCTATGACTTCTTTGAGCCTGATGATGTCCCCGAAGGCTTGCAACAGCTGGTGTCAAAGCCCGAAGTCAAAGAAGAGAATGAGCTCAAAGGAAAGGTAAAAGTCAAAATACCAAGACAAAGCCCTAAAATATTAGTATTATTCAAATAAATTTCCATCAAAGTATAAAAAATAAATTCAGTTCATTTCTAATATATATATTTTTTATTGCTAAAATCTAGGATGATAACTTATTGTGTAAAGAAGAAGTTTAAAGCCTTATTAACGCGTATTTTATTTATCTTTTATCCTTAGTTAAATAAGAAATCAAAGAAAGAAATAAAGGTTAATGACATTGACAACACCAAGGCCGATAAGAAGAAAGACAAAAAACATGCGGCCCAAAAAGACAATGAAAACCCAGACGTTAAAAAGCAATTAAAGCCAGTTCAAGAAAAAACGAGCAAAAGTAAGAAAAATAAAACAGAAGTTCAAGTAAATGACCAAGAAAAAACAATTAAAAATAAGAAAAATAAAACAGAAGTTCAAGTAAACGACAAAGAACAGAAACAGAAAGAGAAAAAATTAAAGGCAGCTGGAGTCAAATCTGTGGAAAACTTTATTAAAATTCAGGAATCTGATGAAGATAGTGACAGCTCATATGCTTTCGATTCTGATGAGTTTGAGAAGATGCTTGGGAATGCTAGCGATGATGATTCCGATGATGAAGCATCAGACGATAATGAAGACGATGAACAAGAGGAATCTGAAAGGTTAGTAGTAATTCTAAAAATATGTTTAATTCATTTGCTACATATAAGGATATCTAAAAACATTCCTCATTCCTCGTTCACTCCATCTGCAATAAATCTGAGTCACAACTTCTTTTGCAATAAGTCCGACAGTATTCTTTAGACAGGACCTTTTTTAAGTCGGTTAATAAAACGCTAAATGTTTCAATGTGTAATTTTTTAGTTTATTGTAGATTTATCCTAAGAAACATATACATATAGGACTTTTTTTGTATTTGCTAAGTGTTTATCATTGTTGGTAGTATTATTAGTTCACGAGAGCTACTACCGACAAACTGTTCCACAGTTTGGCAGAATAACAATTATGTAATTTAACTTTTTCGTTTGAATCAATATTAAAAAAAAAAACTTTTGAAGAATTTACTATCAGAAATGATTTCAAATTAGTTGAAAACTTAAACTGAGCAGTTTTATTGAACGGTTTAATAAGATATTTAAATAGCTTGTATAGTTTTTTATAACGAAATGTGGGTACGCTAAGCAAATCTTTCTAGTGTACTCCCGTGAGCTATGACTAGATTTCTTAAGTTTAAAAGCACTTACAGTTTTTCCTATGTTCACTATTTTAAACTAGGTATTATTATACTGGGGCATCACCTGCGTCTAATGTCGTTAATTAGTGCTCTATCTGACGTAGTACGCAGGTGTGGCCGGTCTTTGTGCGCTAAATTGCTTCAATAACATTAGACGTTAGGCGATAGCTCGGACGGCGGTAACTTTTGACTCATCAAAGGGATTAAGCGGGCGTCTAGTGCGTTGTTGTGGCTACACCTACTACACTTAACATGTTAAAACACGGTCACATTCAAAAACTCTTTGTGTAATATATGTTAAAGTGCATAGTTATTTAGGATGAAGTAGACAAAATGAGAAAAATATTGAGTTCTTGGAAGCGTTTTTATTTTTATTTTAAAGACACACTCACAGACCACACCCTAACTACGAGAATCAAACGTCAAATAAGTGTGGCCACGCACTTAGCGCGTAGCTTAATGCTTTAATTTAGTTAACGCTAATCATGCTTTTATTTGAACGTTAGGCGTCACGCAGGTGAAGCCCCAGCATTAGTATTAATAAAATATCAATATTTTATAATGTGTAACTTGCCAGACACTAAAATCTGATTCATGGACTCAAGGTTTTTGCAAAATTGTTTGCAATAAAGCTTACCTATTTTACTTTCAGTGAAGAAGAGATTCCAATATTAGTTAAACCTACACCTAAAGTAGTACCTTTAGCAAAAGCCCCAAGGCAAGGAAGACAGGAGCAAAAACAGCCAGAAACTAAACGGAAGGCTAGTCAAAGTAAGATACAAGATTTACTTGTTAGGGTAGCTACACACATAAGCGGGCCGGTAATGTCGGTTCGGCAGTATAGGTCGAACAACAAAGACGACCCGAAGCATGTACTACATTACATCCATCTACACACATTAATAATGTAATCGGCAAAGCCGAGCGGTAACATCGAATATTCGATTATGCCGATTAATGCCGGCTCACTTATGTGTGTAGCAACCAATACAGAAAAATACAATAAGCCTATTTATTTAATAGTTTGTTATAAATTAGATTATCTTGCAGACGTTCCTGTTTCGCCTAAGAAGTCGAAATTTGAAAACAGAAATACCCAGAAACTTGTAAAGAAACAATTCAAGAAGAAGAAATAGATGCACATTTTTATAAATATTGTGAATGTTGTCGACTTATAATTATAAGTAATAATAAAACAATTTTATGTTGAATAATTGTACTGTTTTATTTTTACTAATAGTAATTACATGTAAAAGTAACATCAAAAAGTATGATTATTATAAATATGTAATTAATTATTTGTATGAATGGTCATTGCATGCAAGTAGATGCAGTGCCGTAAATAGGGTGGAACCTTTGCGCCGGAAAGGTGCAGCAATAAATAATACTTAGATCCTGTTTCACAATCGAAAAGGAAGCACTACTCAACAAATAAATTCAAATAAAGAACACATTTTAAATTAACCGTGACTTGACGATTGTGAAACAGGCCCTTTATATAATAGGGTCGCTATATTTTGCCTAAGGCCCCTTGACCAAAGGGACTGCATCTAGGCTTAAATTCGCCTGAACGCGTCCAGAACTGAACCTTATTTTAAAGTAACTATCACCCAGAAACAATAGCCCGTGAGCAATATCTAAACCATAGATAACACAAAAAACAAGAGTGAGCAAATGGTTTGCAAATAAATAAAAGCAAAAAACGCTTATTACAGCACTGCAGTGGTAGGGTTTTGAGAAGTAATTGAAGAAAAGTTACTCAATATCAATTCCATTAAGGTTTAATTTAAAAAAATCTTACCTAAGTATCCTATGGACACAGTACATCTTAAATCTTAACACTAATTTAGAGGTAAAGATTTAAGAAAATAGATAAAAATGTACACAGTACACAACAACATAACACAGAATTAGATTATTTAATAATCTTTGGGTATAACGTCATGCTTATATAGCCGCGTATCTACCCGAGGCAGCCTCGAAATTATAAAGATAAATGCATTGACTTAATTCAGTTTTAAGAAGGTCATATACACTTAAGGCCAACTTCTCCGGATTATTATAATAAAGCAATTACAGAAGATTTTTGAAAAGAATTCAGTGATAAAATATGACCCGTTCGTTAATTGCGAAAGTAAATAGGAAAAATCTCTAAGGGACGTCGACGTCGTGGCATCCAATCAGTGTTGACGCAGCGCTTGCGCAGCGGCATTTACTTAACGCTGATTGGACACTGCCACGACGTCGACGCTCGAAAGACGCTAGTGTGGGGCCTTAGCAAATGGTGGCTCAGGTTGGGGCCCGTCTGCCTCGCTTCTCTATTTTATGACTCAACTTGAGCCCGCGGAACGCTCAGGATGAGGCAACTAGTTTCGACGCTGCTCAATTGAATACGCTTATTCGTCTGCATCCACACTCTCTGCCAATCTTACTATAACTGGTCTCTCGTCGTCTTCATCCGCATCCAATTCCGTGAAATCCCACTGCAACTTCTCAGTCAGGTTATGTTTGAAATCGTCGATAACCTTCAAAAGTCTGCCCTCTATATTACTCATGTAGACTGTTCGGAAGAACTCCCTCAATTTTTTGTATACAAGATTCTTATTCATAACTATATCGGCTAAGAATTCCTCTGGCATTTCTTCTATTTGAGTCTCCAACGTTTTAACAAAGTAGAAGAATACAGTTTTGTATTTGCTTATCGCATCGTCGCAAGAGCAAAACAGAATGACTAGACTCTTCCAGTGTTCGAATGCATCGAGGGAATGTCCAATTAAAAAGCAGAGGTAAGCAAACTGGAGTTCTCCTATAATGTGAAGAGGCCTAAAAAAATAAATAATAATTAGAATACTAGTTTTTTTTTCTTTATTCCTAATATTGAGGCATGCCGCATGATTGTTGGTGTGTTCATAGAAAATCGGCCAAGTGCAAGTCGGACTCGCACACGAAGGGTTTTGTACCACAGTTAATATTTAGCATTGTAATATTTTTAAATTGATGCCCCTGTATGGAGCATTAAAATTGTTTATACTGTATACAATTGGCGCAAAAACTATGGCGACTTGCATGCACACATAGTTCAAAACTAAAGCAATTCGCAACAATGATGCGGACAAGAGGAATTTTGTCCGTTTGCCGTCATAACGCACATCCTAACTTGTGCAAATCTAGTAATACCTTACTTCTCCACATAAGTAATTCATGCAAATACACAACAGGCAGACAAATGGCGAAATATGTAGCCCACATGTGGATGCCATACAATTTAATATAATAGAATAGAAAAAATGTAATCTTGAAAGTGTATCTCAAAAATCGATTTAATTGAATATTAACCATTATGTAACAGACATATTAAATATTCTTACTCTTCATGCTGTGCAATCATGAGTTCCAATGTGTATGACTGGTCCAAATAGTGTTTAGTTATTTCCTCTGGTGTAGATCCGGGTGGGTATTTGTCTAGTGGTATCTCTGTAAATCTGAGTGATGTGCCTGCAAACAGTTATTTTAAATAAGACTATAGATCTACAATTATATGTTTTATAAAGAACATTATGTTGTAAAATTATTGGTCAATCATTTCGGGACAAGCTCCATCATATAATGCCACAGACTGAAATGATATTTAGCAGTTAGCCGGTTAACCTATCGCGACCGTCGTACGAGAACGAGATAACGTCGTCGAGGTTGCGATTCACTTATTTTAATATAACCGGGTCTCTAAGGACCAATGCATGTCAAGTCTTTTCAGGCATCGTCGAAGTCTTTCTATTTCATATTATGCATTTATTGCACTGCAAATGCCAATTAATTATATCGTCTTCGCAGCGTATAAAGATTGCGTAAAATGCGCGACGTCGCTCGATTCATAAAAACGCATGGCTGTTGTCCGAGATATGTCCTACATTGCTAGACAGCTGCGGTTGAGCTGGGCTGAAGCCTGATGGATTCTTTTATCCAAGATAAATCTGGTTTTTAAAAAATATGTAAAGACATTTTACTAAGCTGCCAGTAGCAACATATTGATTACCTGGAGTTGGTTTCAAATTAGGTAACATAGCGTTAAGTTTTTCTTCATTGGTAATTCTTCTCACTCTTTTAGCATCGGACTGGCCAGAAAAACTTCCTTCCTGAGGATTGGAGGGTGGTGACTCCTCACTATTCTCCTCTTGACTTGGTTCTTGCATCGGTTCTTGAACTTTTACGCCACGGGGTCGCTCTTCATCCGTCATGGACAAGAGTTCAACCGAAGACCTGATTATACCATATTCAGGAGAGAATTTTGCTGCTAACTCGGCTGTAAATTAAAACGATATTTCTCTTTTATTTAGAACGTGATTATTAAAAATTTACTGCATTAACATCAACACTTCAAAAGATTTCAATGAAACTTAGCACAGGGACTCATAGTTATCCGGGGCTACAGACACAGGGGAGCATGCAATGGGGAAACTTTTGGCTCTGTTTCACTCAAGGTACTGGAGGATAGTGTGTCAGAGCATTTCCTCACGTAAAAAAGGGACTTAAAGTTAAGGAAAGCCTTTTTATCTCTACCTTATTTAGTATCCGGTAAAGAGGTATCTATCAATTTATATTGAACAATGGTTACTGAAGATGTGAATAAAGAATGTTTTTGTGATAAAACTGTCTTCACAGTTCTCTTAGATCCTTAGGCAGAGGTTTGTATTGAAAAATACGTAAAATATACAATTGCAGAGAATAAGACTAGTATTTACCAGTAATGTGCGTTGTGAGCAGTTTCCACTTTTGCCATATCTCGTATGGGTATGGGGCCAGGTGCTTGTCTATGTTGAATAGGTTATCTTTGAGGCGCTGGATGCTTTCATCACTTATCTCATCTTTACTAATATCCTCCATTTTCTTGTCCCACATTTTGACCACAAACTGTTTCGGTTCGAAGTATTGCATGAACCCTGATCTGGAACATCAGAAAAAGCAAATGTGGATTATGGGAGCATAACACCAACATGTCTGCTATGTATCAACTTTTACAAGAGACAGGAGGTGAGTAGGTACAATAAAATATTAAAACATTTTTTTAATATTGGCTAGAATTAATCGAGATTTCTAAAAAAAACTTGAGTATTGCGTTGCGTACCGATTGTTTTAGAAGGCAAGTTGTAAGTACATTTAAATAATAATATCTATCGGTTTTAAAATAATATATTACCTGGGAGACACATCTCCAGTGCCTTTGCTTACAGCTGAATAGTGTATGTAGTGTAATCCAGGCGGAATCATCTTAATTCCGCGGAAATCCTCCTCTGTATTCCAACATTGCATGTCAATACCAAATTGTGTCTCCTCTGGCACGCCAAGGAAAATAAAAGTGCCACCTTCAACAAGGAGCTTTTTTGCAGTTTCTTGATCCATCATTTTGTACTAATTGAATTTTTATTGATGTTAAACTGGCTGAAGCGGAATGAAAAAATAGCGAACCAAAATCGCACTGAAAAATCGAGTTGTTTACATCCGTGAATTGACACTTGCCTGACAGTTGTCAATTTTAGGCAATGTTCCTGTTTTTCATTGTCAGTGCTGCCAATAGATTTTGACACTAAGCATCAATCGGGCGATGACAGCGCGATTATTGCTGATTGCAATTTTTACCCGACTACGGCGAAGCCAAAAGGAAGGGTAATGATTTTGGCAGTCTATGTATGTATGTATGTTTGTATGTTCCACCGTAGCACCTAAACTACTGAACCGATTTTAATGAAAGAGGTGTCAATAGATTCGTATTAATGGCCCGGGTAAAATAGGCTGTATAAATTTTATCAAAATTGTCTCAGACGGAATTAAAACGTCAGTTTTTAACCTAAAAAAAAAATAAATTGTGATAATCATCACGTGTTTGGTATCAAAAAAAAGCTCTTGGCTAGCACATTACGAATATGTATATATATCATATTGTTTCAGTCATAATCTATACATTTAAATGCTTTGTCCTGAATGACCGCCTGACGGATCAACGCACAGCCTAAGCCGCTGATTGTAGAGACCTGAAACTTGGAGTGTGTGTTTTTTGTATGACGTAGGCATTAGATAAGAAAGGAGTTTGCGAAATTCAACCCCAAAGTGGGTGAAACAGGGGGGCAAAGTTTGTATGGGACAACGTGATTCCATGGTCCAATCTACTTCAAATTTTGCATAAACATTCTTTAACAGCATTGACGGAAGACAAGTTTTGTATTTTATTGAAATGCATCCCCTAGTGGGGTTAAATAGGGGTAGAAAGCTATTTTGGGGGTGATTTGCTGCGAAGTTGATATCAACACTCCTTAGTGCTATAGGTAAATGAAGAATTAAAAATAAATTATTTTAAAGACGGTTGTCATGTCATTGTCATGTAGTGTCAAACACAAAGACATTGCAAATTGGCAAATACATTATTTTGATGTGAAAAAAATGTGTTCGTAATCTTCCTTAAACTTAGGATTCGACAGAACTTACACATTACAGAACATAACATGACAGAACAGACGTTACTAAATCGAATGAGATTTGATATGGCATACCAGCAAGCTAAGATACCTACTGTACCTACAGACAATGATGGTGTGATAATGATGTGATGACGTAAGTCTACTGATGGACAGAGGCCTTTCCAAATGCACGACAGTGATCCCAATCTTTGGCTATTCTTTTCCATCCATTTCCAGGTTTAAGTAGAACATCGCATTATGACAGCAGATATAAGGGTTAAAGTTAGGCCAGAAATTGTAATGAGAATAAAGATTTATTAATTATAATTTTTTTGTTGTTTTTTTTTTAATTGAATACTTGTGTTAACTTATTGTATTGTGGCTAATTAAACGTAATAAATAACAAAATGTCATAATCTTTAAGTGGTGCAAGAAGCCAAAAAAAGTGTATCTTAAGTATGATTGTGCTAATCAAATGTTGGTAAGCATGTTTTTTTTATCATTATCTCAATAAAGTTCTTTAAAAACAAACAAAACAATTATAATCTTAAGTATTGAGTAAGGACCTAGGTAATATGATTTTATGTTTAGTTTATGAACATAATTAAAAATAAATTTCTTTTCTTTAATTTTGTCTTAGCTCTTTACTTCACTAAGTTTACTTTTGTTATTTACAAACACTACCGTTACAGGAAATAACCCCAATAATACTGATAGGTAGCGCCGCGCGCGATCCGCTCGCGATCTGCACGCGCGCAGCACGCGTTCCGTTACTGCAATAGTTTGGTCCGCCTCCTTAGCGCAACTCATGCTAGGCTTGTACAGAGCGCGCGATCTGCGCGCGTGCATTTCCAGTTCACTTTCCAGGTAGCTCGTAGGTCGCGCGGCGCATTCGCCAGACTTGAACGCGGCCTTGGTTAAGACCAGATCTGGCGAACGCGCCGCGAATGCGCAGGTCCCGCGCAGCACGGCCTGTGAGCTATCTGAAAAGTGAACTAATATAAATAATAAATACACGCGTGCAGATCAAAGTCTTGCATGAGTTGCGCTATAGAGGCGCACCAAACGATTGCAGTTAAGCTTCAACCAAACCAAAGCGTTCAGCCTGCATGCACGTTGGCGACTTCTCGCGTGCAAGGCCAGTATACATCAAACGCGCGGCCTAGGTACGCGTTTAGTCCAGTCTGCATCTACCTTCCGTTCCGAACATACTCCTACCTAATGAATTTGGTGATAATGGAAGATAGCGAAACTAAAATCAAAGCTGAAATGCTTCTATAAGCAGCAGTTATTGAAGATGAAAAAAAATGAGGATCGTTTGAAATAAATTAATTTATAATCAATTTGGTGATCATTATTGACGCGGGTTTCTTTTAAACAATTCGTAAAAAATCAAATTTTATAATAAAAGTAATATGGATATTATCATACAAAAATGGTCAAGGTAGAGCCGTGGTCGTACCCACTGTACACCTACTATGATATTGTGGGTGCCAGGAACACTTCCATTGAAATGGTACTGTGATGGTAGGTTACATACAGTGGGTGCGACCACGGCTCTACCTTGACCATTTTTTACCTGTGCATTTCTGGATTTCTATCTTAATTATTTACTTGTTTCGTCCTTTTTAGACCACTTTCTTACGTAGTCGGGTTATAGTTTTTTAAACTTATTTTTTTTAAGAAATGAGGGTGCGGTTCTAATGTTTCAAGAACATTGCACACTAAACGAAAGTTTGCTGGTGTACCCGATGCTGATTTTGAAATATGTTGTTCTTACACGTTAAGAATTTAAAAAGAACCATAAAGGTAATATACTACGGAAAGAACAGTATGATTGAATCAGGAACACGCTATTTAACTGACTTCAAAAAAGAAGGAGGTTCTATGTTCACCTTTATATATTTTTCTTATAAAGTACTAGCTGACCCGGCGAACTTTGTACCGCCTACCTACGTACTCTGCTGTTCAAGTTTGTATGATAAAATAAAATTGACGTTCTTAGTATTTTTCTTGTAATATTTCCGTTATTTCTCATCGTTTAGAATTTTCCGGGATTTTCACGAATATTCATAGACCAAAATTTGCTAAATCGGTCCAGTCGCTCTTGAGTTTTAGCGAGATTAACGAACAGCAATTTTTTTTTAAAGATGCTTATAGTAAAAGCGAGTAAACTGGCTAATCAACCCCATCTTTTGCTAAATACTTAGATAACCGACCAAGTGTCAAGATTCCTTGTGCGTATCATTTTACACAAAAATGAAAGCAAACACGTTGCTCAGTTACTTTGTTGTGTAAGTAAAATAAACAAACAAACACGTTTCATAACATAAGCGGAAGAGCACATTGGACCCTTTTGGAAAGGGACATACTTACCCAAGTTGCTTTGATATTTGGATTCTGCCAGCGGTCAGCGCCATCTATTGATGGGTCACTCGGCCTAGCGATAGGCCGTCTAGCCATGAGCGTTTCTTTGTTAGAAAATACCACGAATTTATGATAAAATCTGTGCAATAAAGTTTAAATAAAATAAATATGCTGCAGGTTTATCTAGGTGAAATTTGTCCAAACACGAACTCAATTAATATTGTATTATTCATCTCTTAGTTACCAGTAGGTAACTTGCATGAAAGCAATAAAAAAACGTCACGCTAGATTATTAAAATTTGTGCGCCAATTGCTTGAGGAAAACTTTTATGTAAATAGTTTTGTATTAAACAAATTTTGTTAGTAAACGATACATTCATGCGACTTTCGTGAAAATTTGCAAGTTCTGAAATCCACGGGAGAGGAAACATTTCGTGTAACCAAAAAACGCCAGTCTTTGGGTAGCATAATTTTTTATTCATTTGGCAAGTTGTCATTTTTACACAAAAAAACATCTAGTCGGCAACAGGTGAAGCTCTATTAATTAAAAATATGTTATGAAAAAGACATTAAAATCTTCAAAAAAAATTTCTATTTAATTTTTTTGTTTGAAGCCTTTTAATACTATTATCCAAAACGTGTAATGTAACACAGTTGTTTTTTCTATTCAATATTCTTAACTAAAAGCTACATCACATAGCGCCACCTATAGTGAATTATCTCGTATCCCTCAGTAATGGTGCATTTTTCGGGATTTTAAAGTAGCCCATTATACTAAAAAATATTGTAGCTTTCTAATTGTGAAAGAATTTTTGAAATTGGCCCGGTAGCTTTTGAGTTTATCAATTTCAAACATACAAAATATCTTTCCTCTGTATGTATTATTATTAGAAAAGAAGATGTATCTATGTTCACCGTACCGACATATGTATCGACAATTTAAATATATATATTGAAAGGGTAATATACTCCGGAGGTGATCCCATTTTCACCAAGTTTGGGTTAGGATCGAATAATGCAATCTCAGGTGAATCAAAGGTCATTTAAAAAAAAATAGTAGCTTGTAGGCTTATTAGGTTAATGATTAGGAGTTATTTAGTGGAAAATACTTTTGTCGACAGAATGTATTTTGTAGTGTCATTGGCCGACACGGCAATTTAGTTCTGAAGGCGTACGTAAACCAGCACACCCAGAACCGAGCAAAATTAAAATAGTTCGTTTCGCAATTTGACTGAGGTGTTGAATGCAAGACATTATCCCTTGGACCCCATGGATGGTCGAGACACCAGAATAAAGCAGGCTAAGGTACTTTTAACAGGACCTGACTTCATATTTTTAATGAATCAGATTCATTCTGTCCAAACAGTCTAAACGACTTTAGAGACTCTTTAATTGGACTCAAATAAAAACTAATTCTTAATTAAGAACAACAAAATAAAGTTTTATGAAAAACTTAAAACTAGAGTCGGTGCCAGCCATAGAGAGTTTCAATGTTTTCATTAGTACCGACTTAAAAAACTAACAAACTTTTTAAAAGTATGTTTTAGTAAATATAATTTTTCGCTTTTTAGTTTTTTTTTTCGTTTTAAGCAAGTGTCTCTGAGAAGATAAATAAATGATTCTAATAAGAATTCGCCATCATCACCCCCGCCCGCGGCACCAAAACTAGGTACCTTTCGAGCTTATTTATTTCACATATAAAAAAATGTTTACCGAACGTCATCATACTTTTCATCAATACGAACATAAATAACCTTAAACAAGTTTATTTTCCACTTGAGATTTTGTCAAGCGCGCACACCCGTTCGAAATAGTTTGCGTTCACTAAAAATACCCGCCAAAATTCGTCTGCGAACGAATTTCCCGTCGAGTGGGTAACACAGAAGGCTGTTGAGCCTGAGTCGGCAGCACCTATATTTTTGTTTTACTGCAGATTTTTTTTGCCTAATTATTTTCAACAGGTGACGAATTCGCGGCTCAAGCACCACTAGCGGGGGCGAGACGGGTTCAGTCGTAATCAGAAAGCTCAGTTTAGCTGTCGGTAGCAATTAGTGGGTTTTATGAACTCCACTATTAATGTATTTCGGTTTTACGTGCCGGTTTTGTGCTCGCATCCGCCAGACAGATCGTAATTACACTCGGCTTTCTCTTTGTTGTTTGCGAGACTTTCAGAGAGTCTTGTCGCGTTTTGATAGTTTGTAAATGTCGTTCGTGTGCGATCCGCCACTAGAATACTTGCAAGTAGTTGCATCTACTACTTACCATATGCAAAGTAGAGTTAATATTTTAAAGCACTTCATATAATCCGTTTTTTTTTATTTTTGCTTAGAGATTTCAATGATTATGTAATAAACAACAAAGAGGGTGAGAGTACGAGCAATGAGAAAAACAGAGAGAAGAAGAAGAGAAAGGCAGAATACCAACCGGGAATCGAACCCGGAACCTCAGTGATGGCGGCGCCATATTATTGTCCGGCGTGCTCAAATATTTTCCACAATCACACCAAACCAATATCTAGCCCAAAGTAAGCAAAGCTCGTACTGTGCTCTGCTATGGCGACTAGATAACGGATAAACATACTTAAATACATTTATAAACATCCATGTCTTAGGAACAAATGCTCGTGCTCATTACACAATCATTTACACCTTACGGGATTCGAGCCCGCAACCGCCAGGCTTTGTAGAACGGAGCGCGAACCACTACATCGTCGATGTTGTTGGATGTATCTTTATGAAGTGAAACTGTCTACGGGCTTCTAAGAAAAACCTTCATGATATGACTCATTTGATTTGTTTTAACCATTAAGGACTGATACATGTATTTAACAAGTGTATAGTTTAAAAAATATAATATTAAGTGATTGTGGACCTAATTTATGAATAAGCTTCGTAATTTATTGTTCAAAAAATTGCTCGCTTAATTTTAGTCTTCGAACGAAGTTACATTCAATTTGCATTTTTATAGCAATTTTTAAGACCGGCCACTTTCAGAACAAAAGATATTTAAAGTAATGGACGCTGAAAATAGGGTCGTTATAAAAATTTAAGTTTTGCATTTTGTTACCAACCAATAAATTAAGAATTGAATAAAAATAACAATTAATTTAAAGTTTATCAAATACCTACGTCCCAATACAGGGCACAGGCCTAACCTTAACTAAGAGATGGTTTGCTGGGCCATACTCTAGTACGGATTGGTGGAGGGGTGTTGTCGTGTTGGTTGTGAGGCTAGTGACCAACCTAACTGTCAAAAGTAGTTAAGCTGCCATAAGACCCCGAAGAACCGATTAAAGGTGGAGTAAACGGGCTCTCGAGTGGAGACCACGCCTAGGCAAACGTAATGTAGCACGCCCCCCAGCTTGATGGACCGACGACCTTCGGAAGATGGCAAGCAATGGATGGATTAAGAAAGCGGAAGATCGTGCTCTTTGGCGCTCTTTGCTTAAGTCCAGCAGTGGACTGCAATAGGCTGAGATGATGATGAGATGATGAAGGCCCCTGACTAAGTTTCTAGACTAGTATCAAGCGGTATAACCCGGATCAATTTTTAACAAGCCCTCCAAAGCACGTATAAAGCTATTTGTACACATGCGACTAAATATGTTTAGAATGGTTACCCATCCATTAACAATCGCGGCGTGTTTTGTTTAATTTTAGTTATCACCACCAAAGCGCTGCCGCTACTGTGCTACAATTACAAGCACCTCATAAAACAGAGGGCTATTTACTAAAATTTAAAACTAGTCAAAATCAAATTTCAATCTGGACCCAGTAACACAATTGAAACACGGTATTCTTGTATACTCGATTAACTTTATCGAAGACGATTTCGGAGCTTACCTACAAAAACACACATGATCGGTGGATCGCATGCAATTTGTCGTAAACATTTGTCATTTGCGAGAAACACCACAGTAAGAAACATTTGTCTCACGCAGCGTAGCTCTGAACACCAAGTGGCGCTCGTCCTTGTGTAGCCTAAGCGGTTCAATGTGTGCTATCATAATTCCTTGATCGTGTGTAAAATAAGTAACAATTGAATAACAATGGACGGCGGTAACTTGCCGCTTGGGAGATAAAGGGTTAAAATCACAAGTATGACTTGCAAAATTCCCAAAGGGGTATTTGGTACTGCTGACGAGACGAATAGAGACTCAGTGGAGGTCACAGGGGAAATTAGGATGTAAATATCCATTCGTTCCGCTTTCGCGATCCTATATTCACCGATTCTTTGTTTTCATCGGAAATTTAAGGATACGAAGTCTCTCGGGTAAAACCGATATGTAGCTCGGCAACAAGAACTTTTCGCGGGAAACGGTAAAGAAATCTATCGAATAATGTTTCGGAACGCAACGTAACATTCTATCTAATACATTTACATATTGTCTATTTTTGTCCCATTTGAAGGTATAGGATATACTTGTTCTAAATCACCCACTACCTTAGCTCAATACTATCAAGTGTCAACATTGAAATTCTTAATACCGCGTTTTAATTAATCTCAAAAACTACTGATGATAGGTATCGATAATCTAAAGGATTGTGATATTTTTAGGTTAGTGATAAACTTAGGTGGTACTCACTCACAGATTAGACCAAATATGCCCAGTGCCATCCGTGCGAAACCCGGGAGAGTTTCGGATTGTTGATATGATGATTTACCTGTAGTTGTAGTGGTATTGAATTATGTACATATTGGACAAATACAAAGAGCATGATCTAAAGGCAGATATACATATATAACTCTCTTTATTGAATAGTCCTTTTTTCTAGCCAGTAGGTAGATAAACATTTCGATTAAAAGAAAAGATTTACTAATGCCTTTATTTAATCGAACATTATGACATTTATTCATAGAAAATAATTGTAACATTATTTAATAGAATTTGCAAGGAAAAAAGCAAACTAAAATCTAAAATACCTTCTGCGTTTTTGTTGTTTTTCTCTAGGTTTTGGCGGCAACAGGCTAAACACTTACGTTTCGTGCCTCGATAAGTATTTCCGACGGGGTTGAATAACATTTTACTCATCTTCAGTATTTGAAGTAGACATTTTTTATAGTAATTAACCACACAGCAACAACTTTACCAAATATTTATTTACCAATTGTAACATTATTTAATAGCATCTTTAGAATAATCTAAATCATGCAACGAATAAGGGTAAAAATATTTTTATCAACTGGTGATAAAAATATTTAGTCATAATAACGTATACCTATTTGTTTCGAATACAGGCTTGCAGACAGGATCAGCGGGGGTCGGTAGTCTTCTTCAATAAATCGTTTAATTTTGATACTTGATACGTATATTTTTAAAATATGAAAAATGTGTTACAGAGTTGAAGTGAGTCTTATTGTAATAGACACAGCGTTATATAGGTTGATGACAGCGACACCACACGGAAATCTGTAGAACCACGATGTGACCGGTCGAAAGCTTCATAGCTCCTGCTAGTTGGCAAACGATAGTAATGTCTTCAGCCTTCGCTAGATGACGTATGTCGTAACATGCCCCCGGCCTTGGAAGTATCACTTCCGAAATGGGTACGCAGAAGGTCAGGATCACTCATTAGACTCCATGGGCTGCACCGGCAGTGGGCAGATCTTGGAGAAGGCGCGTTGAATTTCGCCTGTCGCTGTGCGTATGTCAGCCACCCGGGATACGCCGTCTTTGCCTGGGTACAGACGTATGACTCTGCCCAGCCTCCATCTTAGCGGTGGAAGATGATCTTCTTTAATAAGGACAAGGCTGTGCAGCTTGATGTCCTCAGCACGCTGCTTCCACTTCGTCCTCAGCTGCAGCTCGGAAATGTACTCGGTTGCCCATCGTTGCCAAAAATGTTGTCGTAATTGTTCGACTCGACGATAACGTGTCAGGCAGCTGGTTCTCTCGTTGGTGAGGTCATGCGAAGCCGTCGAGGTCAGCGGTCGGCCGATGAGAAAATGAGCAGGAGTTAATGGTAAAAAGTCGCTTGGATCTGAGGACAGAGGTGACATGGGGCAGGAGTTCAGGACGGCTTCAATTTGTGTCAATACCGTACTAAACTCCTCATAAGTTAAATTAGCGTTTCCTACAATACGTTTAAGATGAAATTTACAGGACTTTACCCCTGCCTCCCACAGCCCCCCAAAATGACTTGCATAAATTGGAATTCTATGGAACTTAATGCGGCTATGTGTAGCATAATCCGAAATTTTTTCAGAATTGTCATCAAGAAACAAAGAAAGTTCTTTTTCTGCACCTACGAAATTTTTTCCATTGTCGGAAAATATTTCTGCGGGTTTCCCGCGTCGTGATATAAAACGTTTAAAAGCCAATATATAATCATTTGTAGAAAGACTACTAACAAGCTCTAAATGTATAGCACGTGTAATAAATCAAATAAAAAGACAAATATAGCCCTTGACTAGCCTAGCCCCTCTTCCTTTTCTGTTTAAAATCATCACTGGCCCACAATAATCAACTCCAGTACGTATAAAAGGGCTACCCGGGTCTAAACGGGCACTGGGTAAATTTCACATAATAGGTGTCAATGTTTTACCTTTAATTCGAGTGCAGATCACGCATTCACTAACAATTTTCTTTGCTAAATTTCTTGCCCTTAAAGGCCACCAACATTCACGCATGTGAGATATTAGAAGTTGTGGGCCTGCATGCATTAACTTCAAATGTTCGTACCTAAAAAGTAACATAGTGTAACGATGACTACAGCACAATAGAATGGGGTATTTCCTAATCGGCCGCCAACTCTAATCAATCCGAATTCATCTAGGAATAAATTGAGTCCCAACACACGATTGGTTTCCTTTTTGTTTTTGTTACACTCCTCAATTGGCACTTTATTCAGTAGACACTGATAAACGTAGGGAAATGAATGCATTTGTGAGAATTTAGTGACGACGCGCTGTGATCGTTCTAGCTCGTCAACTGTCAAAGAACTTGTTTTCCTATCGCGACGCTCACTCGCTAGCAAGCGCATGTTGTTTATAAAGCGGAGTACATACGCAACGGTGCGTATCAATTTTGAAATCGAAGAGAATCTATCAAAATCTATGAAGTTTGGTAATTTACTAACGACAAAACTGACTTTCTTTAGATTTAATTCTGGTAACTCGTTATTATTTATTACATTTATCGTATAATTAGAAGGATTTGAATTTAAGTAATCCTGTAAATTAAGTAATTTAGTATTTACGTGTAACCACTGTGTGCTACTTGTTAACTCGTTTATTTCAGTTACTCGATTTTGCACAAACGTTTTTAGTAAATGAGGTGACATCCGAAGCCAGCCTAAAACAATGGTGGAATCTGTCCAAAATATTACTTTATCGAATTTTAATGAAAGTGACTCGACAATTTTTTCATAAAGTTTTGCACCTATGAGTGCACCGCAAAGCTCAAGTTTAGGTATACTGATAACCTTTAGGGGCGCGACCTTACCTTTTGCGCAAAGTAATTTAACAACAACATCCAATCCGTTAGATGTCCGTATATAAGCACACGCTCCGTAAGCTTGTTGAGATGCGTCCGTAAAAATATGTAATTCGGAATGTTGAGTGTAAACACTCTTTACGAATCGTGGAATGCGTAATTCACTGAGACACTGCAAGGCATCGATAAAGTTAAACCAGCTGTGTGTGACGTCATCGGGAACCGGCGCGTCCCAGTCTAATTTTAATAACCATAATCTTTGTAATAATATTTTTGCTATAATGATGGCTGGAGCCAACAAGCCTAACGGATCATATATTTGAGCTATAATAGCTAACATGCCACGTTTCGTGAGTATCATGTTATCTGGGTTGACCTTAGTCGCAAAGTATAATTCATCTGTGGAATTTAACCAGCCCAGTCCTAACGTCACAACTTAAAGTTCATTTTCTAAGAGGTAAGCAACCCGATTGCAACACTTTAGATGTTTTTTCGCATATCGTTAGTAAAGATTGAGGGTCATCGTGTCCTGTGATCAAATCATCTACGAAAAAGTCATCCCTAATGACACTAGCTGTTTCTTTATCTTCGCATTCTTGTGCTAACTTTTGTAAACAACGCATACTTAGGTATGGTGCGGATGCGGTGCCGTAGGTAACCGTATTTAATTGATAAATGTTTATTGGATCAGACGGATTCTCGCGCCAAAGAATTAATTGATATTGCCGCATATCGTCTTGTATATTGACCTGCCTAAACATTTTCTCCACATCAGCGCATGCGACGTGCTTATGTTGTCTAAATCTTAATAAAATCGAAAAAGTATCATTCTGAAGTGGCGGTCCTGTGTGTTGAATGTCATTAAGTGACTTATTTGATGCTGTAACTGCGCTCGCGTCAAACACTACACGTAGTTTAGTAGTTAAACTGCCCTCACGGTAAACGCCGTGACGAGGAAGGAAGTAATGAGGAATGCCATATGCTTGAATACGCGTCATAGGGGAGGTGAGCCCAAAGCGGGTATACCGCTCAAAGCTGGTAGCCTTCGTTATTCACGCATACAAGCCCATTGTGCAAGTGTGTGCATGTCGCGGCATCACCCGAACGCGTTCCGACACGAATCCGTTTGACCGAAACATCGGCGACGCGCAGCGGAGCTCTAAGACGCGAATGTTTTTATTTGCCTGTTTCACAAAAAAATATCAAGGTATGTGAATATGAATTACTTGATTCTGTTTAAAGTTGTTTAAAATCTGTTACTTGTGTATTATTCTGTATCAAAACAGCGTAGAATTATCATTGTTTGAGCAACATTTCTGATAAAGATT
Organism: Anania fuscalis; assembly: GCA_950371115.1. Lineage (NCBI taxonomy): Eukaryota > Metazoa > Arthropoda > Insecta > Lepidoptera > Crambidae > Anania > Anania fuscalis. The sequence continues at coordinate 4,704,126 of OX493337.1, forward strand.
TTAAGTTTATTTTACAAAACGTGAAAAAGTATCTTTTGGGCAAAGCGGGTATGGGCAAAACGGGTAAACGGTTCATGGTTGGGCCCATGAACAATGCACAAGCTATTTGGGTGTAGGGGCCTGCTATTGTGATCTATGTCAAGAATAAATTGCCACAGATCATTAAATATATTTTGAATGTTTTTTTTTTTTTGTAAACGGTAGTGTTACTCTTTTGTAATTTTATTATTGTTTAATATTTTGAAACTGTTCACAAAACCTTTCTTTTTGATAAATAAATGTTGCAGTAACTATAATTAAGACTGACGAATGTGATTTAAAAGACTGACTTGTAATAGTTTTGCTATAAGCTACAAAGCAATATTTTTTGTTTAGTTATAAGATTGCCCCAGGGGCCATACCCGCTTTGGGCGCCCCCTTCGGGCAAAACGGGTAAAATGACCGACTGATTAGTTTTTGAATTTTTGAAGTGATTTATTAAAAGAGAAGTGATATTTAGTTTTGATTACAAAGTTTAATACATAATTGTACGAATTATATAAAAATAAATAACTTTGCAACTGCAGTAACGTCTTTTTTATTGACTCAAACCTTAAGTTACCCGTCTTGGGCCCATCTCCCCTATGTCCTAAATCCTCATATTCACGCATGAATTCGCAATACATTTTTTTGTATTCAGGTAATCGATTTAGTTTTCGCTCTAAAGATAAGAATCTGTTGTATGCTATCGTGTAAGATTCACCTAGATTATCTGTCGCTTCTTTAAACGGTATTCGAACCGCGAACCGGCCGTCTTTTTCGCGTATAGTTGTAGTTTCGAATAAGTTTTCGCAATAGATTTCATCTTTAGTGAGAACCCGACCTACTTTAGGGATATCCTCGATTTCCCAAAATTTACGTATTTCCTTATCTAAGCTTTGAGTAAAATTACAAGACACCTGATTATTAATGCGCAGGCTATCTGTATATAACGGACCCGATACAAGCCAACCTAACTTGCTATTTTGCAAGAACGGGCCGTTAGGTAATCGAATTTTATTGTCGTTTAATAACTCCCAAAACTTATCAGCACCTATCAAAAGCTCGATCTCTGAAGGTACGTTAAAAGTAGGGTCTGCGAGTGAAATATTGTCTGGTATTCGTATTAAATTACAATTAAAATGATTCGAAGGTACACGCATAGTAATATTCGGTAAAACTAAGCAAGTAATATACGTATTATAATCACTTGACTTTGAACGCATAAGAATATTACACAAGTTGTTTGATTGCGAGACCGACTGTCCCACACCCGAAATTCGAATAGCGGACTGTAAATATGAAGCGTTTAAACGTTTACTTAAATTTTCCGTAATAATGCAATGTTCACTTCCATTGTCGAGAAGAGCCCGAACGGTATGAAATTCGTTAGTATTGTCGGCTACTTCTACTAACGCAGTAGAAAGTAACACGACTTGTGAACCGCGTATTCACAAGTCGTGTTACTTTCTAATCGTAACCTTGGGCGTATTTGAAGCGACGGTTGACGAATGCAGCGCGGTTGATGTGCTACTACCGCACGCATTTTTATTAATTATGTTCGACTCACCGACAAGTTTTGTTGAGTCTGAATGTAACAATGTATTATGTTTGGATTTGCATTGCTTGCAGGGACCGAATAAGCAGTCGTTAATAGTATGACCGGCACGTAGACAGTTTCGGCAAAGTTTATGTTCGTCTACAAAGGTTGATCTATTTTTTACGGGTAAATTAAGAAAAACAGAACAAGCATAAAGTGCATGATTTTCTTTACACATCAAGCAATTACGGATGCGTTTTTCTGGTTTTAGGCTTGTTATTTGTAGTGACATAACTGTGAGTGGTTTGTGATATTTGTCGTTTAGACTCGAACGTATTTCGACCTGTAAAAGCACCCTTTGGGTGATTTATGTTTATCATTTCCAAAGTATCAGCCCGGTTTCGTAAAAATTGTAATAATTCGTCTAAGGTTAACTTTTTATCCGTGCTAGATCCTATAATTGAACCTTTATGATTTTCCCATTCGCGTTCCGTTGAGACATCTAGTTTTGAAATGATTAAATAGATTATTAACGTATACCAGTTGTCTGTCGGTTCGTTGAGTGATTTTAAGGCGCGTAAATTACGTAATATGGTGTCTATTAATGTTCTTATGTGCTGTGGCGATTCTTTAGGAATAGAAGCAACATTAAATAATGCCTTTACATGATTATGCACTAAAAGTCTTTCGTTATGGAATCTATTTTCTAATAACTCCCATGCGTGAATGTAATTCGAACCCGTAAATTCCAATGCACTGATTACTTGTAAGGCGCTGCCGCTTACAGATGTTTTTAAATAGTGAAACTTTTGTATAAAATCTAAATCAGTTCGTTTATGAATTAAAGAAAAATATGAGTTTTTAAACTCAAGCCAGTGATCATAGGATCCATTAAAGGAAGGTAGTTTTATGTCGGGTAACTTTATATTAGAAACAGATTTAAATTGCTGTGATACACTTTCAGAAACGTTACAGTCTTTCTCAGGTTTAATTAACTGATGTATTACTGCTAGAACACTAAAATAAGAACTTTCAAACGTATCACGATATTCTAACTGTTCATCGAGTTCTCTTTCGTCAGATAAAATCTCAATTTTACTCTGAATTGTATTAAATTCCTGAAAAGTGTCTTGGGCATTCTGTAAACGAATTTTCAATTCGGAATTTTGCAAGGGGGTAGGTGTACCCAGTTCAAACTTAACGACAAATTTTTGTAAATTAGTAATACGGGCTTTTAAGGTTCCGCGTATACGTTTAAGATCACTGAGTTTATTTTTAATCGGAGATTTTGGCAGTTCCAAATTAGAATTTCCACCATCTACACTCATTTTGGGACTTAAAGGGAAAACAAAGGTAAAGTACTTACGGTTTTACGGGTATGAATATTTTCTACAGAGAAAAAGCACGGTATTAACACAAATATTAGGTAGGAGATGATAGGGAAGGAATACGACCTTGCTGACGCTGGTGCCTGGCGGAGCTGATGTTGGCTGATGCGTATGATGTAGGTAGCTGGTATTTTCTTAAAAATCGGCGAAGAAGGTCCAATGTTTCGAGTACAGGCTTGCAGACAGGATCAGCGGGGGTCGGTAGCCTTCTTCAATAAATCGTTTAATTTTGATACTTGATACGTATATTTTTAAAATATGAAAAATGTGTTACAGAGTTGAAGTGAGTCTTATTGTAATAGACACAGCGTTATATAGGTTGATGACAGCGACACCACACGGAAATCTGTAGAACCACGATGTGACCGGTCGAAAGCTTCATAGCTCCTGCTAGTTGGCAAACGATAGTAATGTCTTCAGCCTCCGCTAGATGACGTATGTCGAAACATTATTAGTCATCATTTATTTAATAAAAATAACATAATTACAACAACCACAACACATTCAATCTCAGCAAAATTTCTTTTTTAGGTTAGCCAGCGTGCAATAGAAATGTTAAAAAGTAGTAATTCATACCTTTTCACATTCACACGTCGTACCTAAGTCCTGCACTCGTCCTGTCTGGCCGCGCCACTTCCAGCCACGTAGTGCGTCCTCGACAAATACTTATCTCGTCTTAAACCTAAGCTTAAGCCTTTGGCCACATCGACTTGCATGACGAATACGTGACTATTTGTACACCTTTGAACGCAGATCCTTTACAATGCCACTCTCGTAGTAAGTGCCGTCGTCCTTTCCCAGAAACTGAAGACCTTTTTTACTTTAAGAGCAGCCCAAGGCCAAAGTTGTAAAATGGACACTGCGTCGGAGAATATAGATCAGTCTTCTTAAGAAAACTCGAGTAAAGAGTGTAAATTAGTAATAGGGTTAGGTAAGCGTCCTGAATAAAAAGTGGATTAAGTTTAAGTACTAGTACATTTTCAGTAGGAACTTATTTAAGGTGCTACTAGTCCTAGCAAATAGGTGGTAGGTGGTAAGATTTTATTGATTGTACTACTTATCACTGTACTTACTGTACAAAGAAGATTTTGAAAATGGATGCAATAACAGAATTCCTTCATCTCCTTGATTGTGCTGTGCTTCAAGAGCGCTTGAATTAATATAAATAATGATGTTTGAAAGCAGAAACCATTTTTACAATCATAATTGAGTTCGTACAATAAACAAATTAACAAAATCACAAAGACATTTTGACAATTCAGCCTGGATTGAAGTAGAACACTACGAGAACCAATTCACTAGCATCTAAGTGCTAGTTTCATTCCCATGGAAGTAGTGTTATATTTCTTCGAAACTTTGTATTTACGCGACGAAATCACTCTCCAGCCAATAAATGGCAACCAACCCAATCAAACACTCCGAAGTGTCCCGAATCTTTATATCAAGTTGGCGGCATGTATGCTGGTGTTTAGATGGTCCCAACACAAACTAGTTGCGTCGCTCTCAGAGAGTTAGAGGAACTTTTAATAGTGTTCATGTCCCAAGAGTGCCAGCCCAGCGCCGAGTACAGCGCAGTTATCAAGAAGTTATTACACAAATACTCGCCAACTGAGCCCGAGGTATAAATGTTTGGCGAAACTTTTGAGATAGTATTCTTGCGAGTTCTTTTAGCGGCTAAGCTATATTTAACACTAGCTGTTGCTCGCGACTTCGCTCGCGTGCTCGCGTGAATAAACTATTCAATGTATCTCACATGATCATTTATCGGAGAATAAAAGTATTCTATATGTTAATCCAGATCATATTCTATATGTATGCAAAATTTTATCCAAATCCGTTCAGTAGTTTTTGCGTGAAAGAGTAACAAACATCCATCCATACTGATAAACTTTCCCATTTATAATATTAGTAAGAATAAACACAACACGGGTGTTATTAATGCACATATACCTCTTTTTATTAATTGTTTTCCCGACGTTTCGGCCTAATTGCATAGGCCGTGGTCGCGGGAAGACTTCTTCCCGGGAAGACTGTATGTATGTGTTGCATTAATACCCGTGTTGGTACGAGTATGTGTTAGTTAAAATGCAACGCAACACGAAAGTTTAAATAATTTAAACTTTCTCAACAATTACAATAATTGTTATAAGTTATTCTGTGAGAAAAATCCACACGTTGTGACTGTTGAATCACCACGACTCTCTGGTCTAGTGGTTCGTTTCGGGCTCCAAATAACAAATCCGGGATGTGGGTTCGAATCCCGCAAGAGGTAAATGTTTGTGCGATTAGCACGAGAATTCAAGTATGCCTATCAGTTATCTAGTCACCATAGTACAAGGTTTCCTTAATTAACGAATAGCCTAAGCTCTGAGATTGTTAGAATAAATTATATTTTAATAAACCAATTAATTTCAATTAAACACTGCGCAGTGACACTAATCTGCGGCGCGGTATTCTGTGCAGACCTCTGTAGCAAAGAGGAAAGCACGCTGGACTTGGCGTTGCCATCTCGGAGGTTCCAGGTTCGATTTCGGGTCGATGTAGACAACTAACCTTTCTATATTCTCTTGGGTCTGGGTGTTTTAGTACCGTCATTGTTTATTTAGCTACTTAAGAATCAGAGCTACGTATGTGAAATTGTCCAATGATTAAATCATTTACTTAGCCAGAATAAAGCCACAAAATACTGTACCTTATACTGTAGGTACTATCATTTTTTTTACACGATTGTTAAAAAAGTATTTACACGTAATTAAGCTTGGGACTAGCAGGCCTAGCACGAGAATGTATCTTTCGTTCGGACGTATAAACCTAACAAATTAAAATAACAAGTCTTATGTGATGTGTCTGTCAATCTTTTGATAAAATATGACCAACTCAATCTAGCCGTGCAAAAAACCCGACCGTTTTAAAAAGTTCATAAATATTTGATTAATTGACGACTTCCGTAGCTGAGAGGCGAGTACACGGGACTACATGGCGTCGCCATCTCTGAGGTCCCGGGTTCGATCCCCGGTCGGGTCAATGTAGGAAACGAACTTTTCTATATTGGCTCGAGTCTGGGTGTTGTGGTACCGTCGTTGTTTCTGATTTCTTTAGCTTAAGTGCTTTAGCTACTTATCTTAGAACCAGAGCAATGTAAGTGATGTTGTCCAATATTTATATTTGTCCAATATTATATTTATAATTTCATCGGATAATACGACCGATCGTACGATACGTTTTCTTTCGTATTAAGCCTCCAGCTTTTCTATTCCTCGCATTTCCCACACTGTATTATGTACAACCACTGTATGTGTGTAGTATGTAAGAGATTCCACTTTAATTTCCGATAGTGTATCTTAGAGCGCAAGCAACTAGGCCACTCCGGCCAACTGACGAACAGCTACACAATTAATTATACAAGTTGTTCGTGGACTGCTGTTATGGCTTCTAGTTATTGGCTTGAAAGGGCTGTGCTAATATCTTTTTTTATTTACTTACTTCTTTTAGTAAATAATCTTTTAATATTACCTCCTTCAGGTTACACTATTTTCTTGTAAGTATCTTATAATGGTCATGTGCTACCATTCCTCTAGCTACGGTAAATAAAACTGCAAAATAATAATATCACACTTTAAATAAGATCCGATTTTATTAGTGTTCATCCTGTTAACCTGTGACTATTTATGTGAAAAGCAATCGTAAAAACCAACTTTCAAATGTCTATCATAAAAACTAAAAAAGTTAAAAATAAATTACAAAATAACAACATCGACTTCATATTGCATAAACTCGTCCTATCTTCAAATCTTTCTCGCTCTGTACAAGGGGAAGGAATAAGACGGATAATCAGATGGTTAAACGTAGCAAATATAGGACGAGTTTATGCAATACGAAGTCAATGTTGTTGATTTTTAACTTTTTTAGTTTTTATGGTACACATTTGAAAATTGGTTTTTACGATTGCTTTTCACCTATATAGTCACAGGTTAACAGGATGAACACTAATACAATCGGTCCTTATATATCTGTTTTCATGCATTTATTCATGAATTGCATGCGATTTTTTGGGCCAGTTTATCCCACTAATATTATAAATGCGAAAGTTTGTGAATATGTTTGGATGAAGATAAATAACACTTGAAAAATCATCGACCTCAGGTGGGACTCGAACCCACGTCCCATCGCATTCGCAATATGTTTGTGACTCAATCACGCGTAAACGGCTCAACGGATTTGGATGAAATTTTGCACACATACAGAATAAGATCAGGATTACCATATGGGGTACTTTTTATACCGGTTCAATGTTGCTGTGGGATATATGTAATATACCAATTTTTTATATCCTGTAGTCCACGCAAACGGGGAACTGCGGGCACAGGTGATAAATAATAGGTTGGCGAAAAAGTTGCTTTGCATTTTTAAAGAAAAATCAAAACAATTTTTAATATAGTTTATTTACATTTAACTCAAGTATCTAGGTACCATTTTGTTTGATAACTTTTTGCCATCTTGTAGGTAGGGACATGATCCCATTGCTATAGCAATTTTGGGGCTTCTGATCAAAATACCGCGACAAGTGGTTTTGGCAGTTCTCTCGCGATGTTAACCTGACACTGCCTAGAGAATTCTGAAGAGAGCGAAACAGGTGGAATTCTGAAGGTGCAAGGTCAGGACTATACGGCGGATGCATTAACACCTCCTAGCTGTTTGGCTGGGAGGTCTCTTAATTTTTGCTGAGTGGCTAAAGATGTGTGAGGTCTAGCGATGAAAATGCGGTTATCCAGGACTTAGCGCTTTAACTTTAGCAAAATTGCTTTGTGAAAACTAACGATGTGTCATGGATCGACAATTTACTCTTGCATAAAGCAACCTTAACTGACTATTGCTATTTTACAATAGGTTTTACAAAACGAGACACTCCCCATGCCACGATCATATATGCGGTTTATCAAACAAGTTATCGATAACTGAAAATACGCCTAAATGATCGAAATCGGAATTATCAGATTTGTTATTTTTTCTAATTAAAAGTTCTATATTTTTTTGATTACGTCAACAAGACAAAACTGATCTGCTGGGATTCGTTCAAACGCTGTAAAGGTTTTAGGGTTATTGGTTTAGGTTCTTGGAATGTTCAAGCGCTTGTTTAATCATTTTATAAAATTGTAATCCGCGGAGAATCCGCGAACTCACTGGAGTTAATTAATTCGAAAACTGAAGCTGAAAAAGATTTGCAAACATTCTATGAGATCGAGCAAGGAGTACGTACTTACTTTAGTGCAGGAGGAAAAGGATGAGAAAATAAAAACTTGGAAGTAACTTAGAAGTAGGGAGTCGTAACCTCTCTAGTACAATCAAACTACACTTTTGTAGATTTGGAAAACAGAATTTGATCACATGCGATCACATGATTATATCAATAATCAAGATACTTTCAAATTGTTTTGTGGGAAATTTTTTTCATAGCCGCGAAATTAAGAAGTGGAGAAAGAGTAGGCGAGGATAGATAATTTCATTTCTAGTAATAATGAGGTCCGTTTTAACATCGACGTCGGCAGGCAGGCTTGTGTTGTGTCTCTAGTCCATAATGGCTGCTAAAGAGTAAGTATACCTACTATTAAAAAATATTTTAATTTTTATGAAATAGATTACACAGTAAGCAGTCTTAATAAATGTGAATGTTTAGTGGTTAGTTACTTAATCATACTAACTTTAATGGTTGAACGGAATGAGCTGAAAACACATTAAAGATACACACACATAACAATATAACAGCCCCGTATCTAAATCATCCCTTTCTTTTGAATTAAAAAGCTGCTTTTAAACTTGTCATCTCAACCAAAGAAGAACAAGACCAAAAATTTGTCAAAAATTCTGCAGTTTCCACCCAAATTGTAATAGTAGTTACTTTAAAAATTAAGCAGAAAAGATAGCGAAAGCAGTGCAGAGTCAACACAGACGTGTAAGCAGACATCTGTTTACCGTAGCGCTGCCGGCGACGGACTTAAAGTAATTAAAACTTCCTAAGAGCTTGGCCTGTCCGCGGCTCGCAACCATTTATTTCTTACTTTTGCTAACAGATATACCGATAATGGTGGATCTTTGCATATTATATTCATTTTTATTTAACTCTTATTATCATCATTACAGCCAGAGGACGTCCACTGCTGAATTTATAGCCACCCCCAATGACATCCATATTGGCCGGTTGGAAGCGGCCTGCATCCAGCAGCTTCTTGCAACCTTTACCAGGTCGTTTGTCGATCTTGTGGGTGAATAAATAGTCCTATTTAAATTCTACCTTTTGCAAATTCTAAAGATACTTATGTCTTTTTTGCACCTAGATTTAAACGGGTTATAAAATGAACAGAATTAAAGCCATTTGAGAAAGTTATTTGTTCAGAAGCAGACACTAAATCTTCTTTATAATGGAATTCAAGTTGCTTTTTCATTGCTAAAAATTGATCTAGGTTCTTATGCTAGATTGCTAAGTTTTAATAGCTTAGTAGGTTGTTTGTTTTACCTTTGAGAGAGCCGGTCACTAATGTCCTAACTGTATGCTGAATAAGCAGATATGAATTGATAAACATATTTTAGTTAGAACAGATATATTGAATACGTTCTCGCGACTTCGTTTGCGTGGACTACATGATGTTAGCATAGAGAAAGAATAATACTACGTAAAACAGAGGGACAGTCTCGGTACTTTGAAAATTTCCACCTTAACTCGCGCGAAAGACAGCGAAGGTGGTGAGTAAATGGAACTAAAATATAACTACGCCATAGTTTGTTTCCTTCTGTGACTAGATGGCACTATCTGCGCAATGATAGATAACTTGCCCATTATTCATAGAACCATAGAGAAAGAATTATACTACGTCAGAATATAACATTAATTTACATTAATTTCTGTTTCGGTCCGTCAGAGAATGCCAAACCACCATAAGGTTTACAATTGTTTGCACACTCTGTCAAAAAATATAAACTAACACTTGACAAATTTCGAAAATCGTTCTAACGTCGTTGTAGCTTAGTTGGAAAGGCACTCGCTCGTAGTTTCTATGAGATATGGGTTCGGACCCCACATGATGCGGTCTTTTTTTTTCAAGTTGTTATATTATTTTGAATAACTTTTTGTACGCATCCATAACTTTTTTAAGATATTAAGTACTATATTTATCTTCATTTTAGTCGGTTGCTGATTCCACTAGAGTATGATCCTATTTTTTATGAAAACTGATGACGGCGAGCTGGGACCTATTTTCTATTAGTTATTTATTTTGTTAATATTATGTAAAAAAAAAACAAAAGGTCAGTACTGAGTTTAGTTATTAAAAATGGTTTTAAATGTGAATAAATAATTTTCATCAACATTTTTTAATACAAGTCTGGATTTCGAAAAAATATTGCCGCCGACCAAGATTCGAAGTCGCGTCCCATGGAATATTATCCCGAATTATTAGCACTTTGGGCATCGATACTTGACAATCAATAACGAAATTACTAATTAGGTTTTAACTTGAAACGACCTTATGACATATTTACGTCATTTAGACTTGACCTTTGGACGTGACACACAATTTCACACAAATGCCTTCAAATAAAATTCATTGTTAATCAAAGTTGATGAAAAAATTGGAATCGTGATTAGGGTTACCAAATTGTCTTTTTTAGATTCACCGTAAGAATTTATTCCAAAATTATTGCTTTTGGGATCAAGTATCTCTCTCGATCAAAGCAAAACTCTCTTAAAACCCATTTAGCCATTTCAACCATTTTTAACGGTAAATTATTTTTCCAAGGTAAAACAAACGTCGATGCAGCATGATAATTTCAATGTTTGAGCGTAAGCATGCAAATCGTATGCCATGCAATATTTTGCAAAGAGTAAGTTGTGCCAAATGAATCATCTGATTAAATAATATTTGATTAAATGAAACATGACCAAACAATTATTTGTTATACAATAATATCCCAAATAAGAGATTTCGTAACTAAAAAATTGCAATGAGTTGTTTTGATAAATGCCTTTTTGCCAAATGAAAATTTACGTAAAATAGATGGGTTGTAATATTTTGGGAAACGTTTTCTAGCTAAACATTGGTAATCGATATTTTTCTCCTAAAAATTGATTTTTAAAATCACTTCCTAAATATTAAAACAAATCCCCATATTATAAAACTACAATACTCACACTGGTAGCCCTACAAACAAATATTTGACAGTTGTCGAAAACCAACATTATTTTGAAGCTTCTTGCTTTTGACTGTTAATTACCAGAGAGTATATAATCACTCATTAAAAAAAAAAACTATATTTTAAAATTTGGATTTCCTTTATTTATTTTTATAAATTATTCGATAAAATAATACGAAATGCATATTACCTCTATAATCAACATAAATGCCGTGTTTAGTTTTTTACAATCCAATAACTGACGTTGCGTTTCCATAAATGATAGTTTAAGTTAAAACCGATAGATGGCATTATACAGTAAAGTGTTTTAAATTTTAGTTAAAATGATTTGTTTTGAAATAAATGTTAAAATTCAATTAACATTTCATTTTTTAAAAACAAAAGTGTTAAAAAAGTGTTTTGATAACGTTTTTATCAAGAGTTATCGTTCATTGAAATCAACCCCAATCCTAATGAGCCTTGTAGTGACATCTATTCGTTTTTAATATGTACTAAACCTACGGTATATGGCGTTGACCAGACATGATGTTAGTAAGTCTCATTTAAGCAATGGTGCTCTATGGTGAAGCACTCTTAACAAGGCAAAAGTTTTTTAGTTTGAATTAATAAATCCTAGGTTGTATTTAATCAGTAGACATAAATATCAGGTACATAGTTCCTTTGCCATTGGCACAATAAATGTTGGAGCAAAGAGTTTTGTGCGAGTCTTTGGATTTTCGACTGTTTCAACGAGGCATCAAACGAGGATTATTATTAATCTTCGAGATGTATCAGGGAATATAATATTACGTCGTTATAACGTCTTTGTTAGGTGTTCCTCTATCAAACGGACTCACTACTTAATGAACCTATTTTATGAAAAAACTAACACTATAGTTTTTAAAAATAATCAAAATAACGTTATTAACTAAAACATTTAAAGAAACAACGCTATAACGTTCGTTTGCTTTTATTGGCATTGAGTGTAAAGAACTAATGATGATGCCTCATTTAACCTATTTACAGCCTAACCTCATTATAAGAGTATACTCCCGAGGTGGTCCCATTTTCACCAAGTCAGATTCTGATGATGATCACTGGGAAATCGGGTCATGTTGCTAACCTTATGATGAAAGCCACAGAACTCTTTAACAGATAGGAGTTAGAAGATAATACTGCAATTTGTCGACAGAACGTATTTCGCAGTGTGTTGAGCAGACGTGGAGCTTATGAGGTACCAGACAGTCAGTTTTTATTTACTGGGGGAGTAAACTAGCACACCCAGTAACGAAAAAAAAATGAAAGTTCCTTTTCAAATTGACTTGGTATTGAATGCAAGGCCTTATTCTATGGTTACAACATATATATATTCAATGGAAGGAAATTGCGCAGGACAGAAAATTTTTCGTCGAAAAATTGACCCCATATAACAGCTTATTGTTATCATACCATTGGATGCGGTCATGCGGAGTCCACCAACATCAGTAAAGGTCACTTTGCTATAAAGACATTTTTGGCGAAGTTAGGAGGTGAAAACTTAAACTTAACACTTAAACTTGTGAAATAAAAAAAGTTTTATAAAAAACTAAAAACCGACTTCAAAATTAAACTAAAAAGTGAAAAATAATATTGACTAAAACATACCTAATCAGTTTTGTTTGGCAGGCACCGACTCCAAAAAGAATTGAGTAGGTATGTTTAGTCAATATAATTTTTCGCTTTTTAATTTAAATTTGAAGTCGGTTTTTAGTTTTTTATAAAACTTATTTTATGTAAGTAAGTAGAATTAGTTACCCGTAAAAAAAGCAAAATTCGTATTCTAAGTTGATCCTCCAAAAACGTTAATACGTACTCCTTGCATGTAAAACAAAAAGCGACAACTTGTTACATTATTAAACCCCCACTTGTCTAGAACTACCCAAAATAAAACCAAACTCTAAGCTTGCTCGAAGTAATCCGGAATGGTGTTGCAAAATGAATAGAAGGCTCGATCGTTCGGCCTGTACCGTTGTGCAAAACAAGATTGGAAAATAGGAGGTTTGTTTTCGGGTCGAGCTCGCATTGCAATCCGGGATGTGGACAAATTCAATTTTCCCAACGCCGATAACGGGGGCAATAGTCCGGAGTAAGAAAGCGCGGGTTTATAAACCGCTCTCGATTCCAAACGAGTTCGGGGTCTGCGATTAAACAGCTACACTCACTTCTAAATTTGATATTCCGCTAGAATAATACGTGTAGCATGGCTTAAAGGAATAAGGATTGCTTTAATTACTACGAAAGTTCGTTATCTGAATTAGTGGCCTTTTGCTCTGGAAGGATGCTTTTAAAGCAGGCCTTTTTAAAATTGCATTGCTTTTTGGTATTATCTTAGAATGATCCTTTTCTTTTCGAGTCGATGGCAATTGTAAACTTTTTAGGGACCAGTATTCCGTTTCCGTTAAACGGTCATGAAGAGCTACCTATAAACTACTCATGGTTTTAGGGGAAGCACCGCAAACACACTTGCCGTATGTAGCCTAATTTTATTACGTTTACCTTAGGTACCCCATCCTGCCCATCCGGCCCATCTGTGTTAGGTATCAGGAGGTAACAACAATCATATAGGAAAAATGTGATGATGATGATTGTATTTTGCCGAGATTAATTAACTTGGGTGTTTCAGCAAAGAAAAAAATGCATAACAGTTTATAGGTAGAAGCCTAGCCCTAAGTGAATAATGTAACATGTGATCCAAAAGGGCTTGTAGTTCTCCGTACAAATTATCATGAAAATCTATTCAGAGATTTCGAAATAGACAAAGTTACTTTAGTATAACCTAATAATTTGAAAAAGGTATGAATGCAATTTCAACTTGAAACATGGAATTACTGTACAGATTTCTTATGGAGTAAACTAAAACGTAGAAAACACCAACTCCATTGCAGATAAAAAGACCTTGTTCTCACTTGGATCTCTGCAATGCGTCTAGTTAGGCTAAGATTATATTCGAATATTACTTCTGTGTTCGTGTAATAAGATTCAGGACTTTAAAATTAAGCTACTTTCTCCGCCTAAATGAAATGAGTGCGGCAGAAAAAAAAACTGGTACCTAAACAAATTTAGTTTTACTGGTTGAGGTTACTTATAGATAATTTAGAATAAAGAATGAAATGTTATTATTTAGAAAAATTACAAAAATACCTCAGTGTTAAAAGACGAAAGTCTACAGCCAGTGTGTGTTATCAGTGATGACATACGGAACAGAAACGTGGCCTCTTACTTTATGGCCGTGGCCTTATAAGAAAGCTCAAAGTTGCACAGCGCGCTATGGAAAGGGCTATGCTCGGTGTTTCTTTGCGAGATCAAATCGGAAATAAGGAGCTTCGTGAACGAACAAAAGTCGCTGACATAGCCCGACGGATTAGCCAGCTAAAGTGGCAATGGGCGGGGCACATAGCACGTAGAACTGACTGATTTCTCGATTTTATTCTATACTTTAGCTGTGTGACTAATATTTCTCAACACATTCCAAAACCATCTTAGACGAGAATAATAATTATGATTAGTTAACAGACCAGTTTCTACTTAACTCTCCAAAAGCAGGTTCAAGACTATATGCAAAGGGAGAAAGGCGCTCGATCAAGTTAATTAGTGAGACCGTTTTGTAGAACACTAATTGAGATTTTTTTGTGTCGCGGTCTTTTGTAGAAGGCTAAAGTTAAAGGAGACGCTCTCATTAGAAGAAGTCTTAAGCCTTTGTTTTTAATGCTATGAATTTTTGTGCAGACATTATTTTGTTCATTAGAGTTCTCGAAGTGAAACCGAGCAACTAAATTCGAAAAACCATGCTGCGCGAAATTAACAAGTATCAAAAAAAGAGGTTCTCAGTTTGACCCGTTAAATGTTTGTATGTATGTTTGTCCGCGATTATCTCTCGTTTGGCTCATCCAATTTAGAAGCGGTTTTCAGAAAAGTATTTGTTACATTCTGGACTAACCTTTAGTATGCATATTATCATACTGCTTTTATTCAATCATTGTGTCAAGTCTAACTTCAAAGTAACATTTGTATTAGCTATTCTTAATCACAAAGTTTTTTCTAAAAATCTTTGTGACATTGAATTATTTAAATTACCTATAATTGATAACCCGAATGGGGTAGTGGCAGTGATTTTCTTTGAATGCAAATGTACCCGGATACGATTCTCGGTTAGGGTCAATTAAAAAGAACTTTTCTAAATTGCCTCGTGAATGTGTACTGAGTGACGCCCCTGGCAAAATTCAGTGTCTGGTATCTCGTACAAGAATGGTATCCTTCCTTCTTCCTTTTCACAGTAAATAATACTGTATGATACCTAATAAATGATAAATTAAGATACACATACTAAAATTTAATTAATACTTATTAAATATCTATGTCTGGTTTCCCAAGTAAATTCTCTTTATGCAAAGCAATCATCGAATGAAATGTTCACAAACAAACTCAAATATCCAAACTGGTTTTCAGTTTGCTCTAGCGGTATCAAAAGTACCCTCTCAGATGTAACGTATCAACATCCCGTAAATATCTAGGGTTTGCTCATTGCTCCGATACCTCGAGCTCACAAAACAAATAAAAAATCAATCCAATCGAGTTGTACGGCAAATATTTGCGAAAGTCCTATCCATATTTAGGACACGGAGAAATCGCAGAATACTTATTTCCACGTAGACTTGACATTGGGAAGCCGTCTGTATCGGTATATGATGATGATGTGATGGATGAGTAACGTACGGTACTTAGAGGTTATCTCACGTCTATGAACACTATTGAGCGAGGACCCGGTTTTATATACGTCCACTGCAGGGCTCAAGCCTCACCTCTAACTTGGTTTGGGTCATACTCCACCACCCGGTCCCTTTGCGGATCTGTGAAGGGTTGTTGTAAGGTCAGTGAAATGAGAAACCTTACTCAAGCTCGACCATTATTTATTAGATAAAGGATTCTTCAAGGCCTCCGACTAGACTTCAAGCTTCAAGACTCGGTTACAAAATGTTTTTTGCTAATCACATAACCATTTTCATCTTGCGGGATTTGAATTGAACTGTTGGTTTCGTCGCGCAGATCGCGCTCCTAACTCTAGACCAAATGGCCACTAACTAAAAAATAGTCGCAAAATTCACTAAAAGCACAAACATTCGTCGATAATACAAAGATTTTTTTATAAAAACGTGCTAGTTAACCAGTGCGTGTCAAAATGTGACTCGTTGCGCAAACTATATTTCTTTGTAAAAAAAATGGCCGCCCGTATCATTACGTCTAGTCTACATATTGCTGACTAACGAAGCCATGTTCAGATGCGAGATGAGATGAATATATCGTAACATGCCTCATTAGGCAGCGGCTCGATTCACGCGTGCCATACAAAAAATGTATAAAAACCGACTGTTAGGGCTAGGGCACACAGGAAGAAAAAATGTTCAAATCTCTATAATGGTAACTAAAATGGTAATTTATCTACACGACCACAATTTGTAACCAGATTTTTGATCTCCTTCTTAGCTTTACGATGAAAAAAAATATTACTTGAGCTCAGTGATTTGCCGCGCAAATGGCACTGACTGAGGTTTTCATACGATCTTCCCGCATGCAGGTCACGGCAGAACGATCACTCGCAGTTCAGATCTACTTCAGTAATACGTACGTATAATACTATCTCTATGGCAATACTTAACCGATCAACATCAACTAACAGTAATACTTAACCGATTCTGCTGGGTCCGGTGTCTATTCAATAAGTTCCAGGTCAGTGATGGCAGATTTTTTTTTAGGCAGTGGCTCTGAGATAGACACAAAGGGAATAGGTGGCCAGATTTACTGCTAGAGGTGCATCTGATTATTAAAGATAGACATTGTGGCGAAAATATTTTTCATAAAGCGTGTTTATCTTTGACAA
The DNA here is from genome assembly GCA_950371115.1 of Anania fuscalis. Taxonomy (NCBI): domain Eukaryota; kingdom Metazoa; phylum Arthropoda; class Insecta; order Lepidoptera; family Crambidae; genus Anania; species Anania fuscalis. The sequence goes on from OX493337.1 coordinate 4,721,149, forward strand.
TAAGAAAAACAAATAAAACATATATTTTATGTATATATAAAATTCTACAATTAGCACTCCGCACCACTTTTCTCTTTCTTTATAGCTGTCCTCTGCCTGAAGGTTGTCTGGAAGAGATCGCTTTCAGCGATAAGACTGCCTAAATTGTTCATCTCTCTGTTTATATCAAATGTAACTTATTTGTTTGGTGTGCAATAAAGAGTATCTATTCTTAGTTCTGTGCCAAAGTCAGCCAGTATACGTTTTCAATATAAGAGAAACTATTACTAGGCATTTCCTGATGTATAGCTTGATTTTATTCGGGAGTACAAACTAGCCAGATTCGAGTGGAAAAGCAGTTATTTAGCTTTTTGTGGAACATTGGCCTTACTTAGTCACTGACGCCATATTAGCAGGTTCCACGGTGAATATTTGTTTTACAGGCGTATTAAACCCGTAAAATATTGTTAGTAGGCTTAAAAAGAAACTATTTAGTAACTTTATTTCCTGAAATATCCGTTTAAAATTACCATTCCATAAGAAAACTTTTCATTACCAGCCTATATCAGTCTACTGCTGGACACAGACCTCTCCAAAAGGAGGGTATTACCATAATCGCCACGCTTGGCAGGCGGGTTGGCGATCGCAGTTTGGCCAATGGTGGCGATTCTCCTGTAGTCGCCTCTTACGACACCCATAGGAAAAGAAGGGGTGGTGCAATTCTTTTAACGTGCCGGCACCACACGATACTTTACAAATAATAAATCTTTAACCTTACGTATCAAACCATCTTATGTACACGTAGCTTTATTATAATACTTTATGAATCACTTTTATCCGTATAAGGTAAAGTAAATAGGTTACTGGGTAATTTTTTTTTTACATAACTACCCACTAGTTTAACCACTTCACTTCATTCGCTTTTCCCGTTTGTTCCTATTTTCCCACCTTATTTTCCTGTTAAAATCATCCCTTGAAGTTTCGTTTTAATGCAAGCAAAGATCTAATTTTAAACACACATTAATCTAATATGGTGAAATATGATATAATACACACACACAAGGTTATTTTTAAGAGAAGGGGTATAGAATACACCGGTGTTTTCGTTAGATATGGAGCCGCATAAGTCTTTAGTTAATGTCTTTTATTATGGTTTAATTATGTGAGCGCCTCAAAATATATTTTAAATGTAAGCATTTTTTCCAGATAAATCATCAGTTTATTTGTTTACCTGTTATCTAGTCGTCATTGTAAGTATAAACTTCACTCAGCTTCAGTCTAGATTAAAATATTTAATAATTAGCTCTCATTTTTAAAATAAATTCATAGAAAGAAAAACCTCTTAAAGCTTTTTTGTGAAAGATTTGTATTTAAAAATTTCACCATAACAGCCGAAATTAATATCCAGTCAAAATTACAGCATTAATTACAGGCCTAAAAATGTCAGCTCGCTAAATGAGACCGTTTTAAGCGCACAATTAGTATGTGAGTTTGACCGTGTGGTTTTGCGCCTTATGGTGGCTTTAAGTAGGTGCTTGGCACTCATCTGTGAAGTCAGGTGCAAAGGGATCGGACAAAAGGGAATAATAAGGGCCGTCGAGAGGGCGTCCGTCGGAGCGAGTGTGCCGTATCACTCCTCGGAGGCATTTGGCCTCTCGACACGATCGTTCACGAACTTGCTGGAGAATCAAGTTTTTTCGGTAAGAAGTCGGTTCGATAATTTTAGGATAGCCGGCTTAGCATGATGGACGGTTAGTAGGTATTTTCACGCGTGAATCTCCATTCAAGTGGAAACTTAGATCAGGAAAGGGATTGCGCCGGATTTTTATCTATTCAGTATTCAGTCACAGGATATTTTATATTTTGAGTATAAATTCAACATTGGAAAACATAAAATATTATTTCATAAAATTATTAGTTTGACACAAATCTTTACTTAATAATATTGACATAGCACGTAGAACGGTTCTGGAATGGAGGCCGCGTTTCAGCAAGCGCAGCGTAGGACGCCCACCCACAAGGTGGGCAGACGACCTGGTAAAGGTTGCAGGACGACGCTGGATGCAGGCCGCTTCCAATCGGCCGATCTGGAAGTCACTGGGGGAGGCCTATGTTCAGCAGTGGACGTCCTGTGGCTGAAATGACGTAGTTAGGTAGTATTAGGTAAGCTTGGACATTAAACACCACAGAACCGCTCACAGGATGGGCGGTCAAGGTCACGGGACCCTTGAAGGCATCCCTCTAGGGTACCTGGGTCCAGGCAACCCTGGTTGCCCACATCGCTTGAGCGGTTCAGAACAAGTAAGACTCGCTATTTGATCCCTTTTCTGTGTTAAACACAACTAAACTGCTAAAATGTCTGTGACTTCGAGCAAGTTATCCATCCATTTTGGTCAACGCCACATACTTTTTGCTTATGATTTAAAATGTAGCTTTTCTGAGCGTTCTTCTACAGGAAACTGGGAGGGTACCACCAAGAAAGTAATAATAGAACATCAACTCAATGAAGTTACACCCTTACAAGAAGCCAAGACCGAACTTCGCTGGCCGCAAACTGTTCTACTACCCCAGACATTCAGTGAAATATCGAATAAATAAATAGCCGAATCCTTTGTTGGTAAGCAGGCGGCGAGTTGCCCTTATCTTTGGTTTATGGTGGCATAAATAACGGGGTTTTTATTCAATGCATGGGGCAACCGTCGATTAACTTTAAAGTACGTCTAATAAATGTTTTGGAGTAAAATATGTTGGAGATTTCGTGACTTCAAAGTACATACAAAAGCTATGTAGAAGACAAATAGTCAATCTCCAAGATGCTATTCACGAGTAGGCATACCTACGTGGGAACAAAATGTCTTTACTGGATTGGACTGGATGATTAATAAAGGTTCTAAGCATCAACTATAACTTCTTTGTTTGGTGTGCAATAAAGAGAATGTACAGTACGTAAGTATTGATGATTTTAATACAAATCTTAATATATAAAACAAAGTCATGTTTGTTACAACTCTTATAACTCGAGAACGGGTGGACCGATTTTCATGGTTTATAATTTGTTGGATTTGTCTCCACCCCAAATAGCAGAATAAATAATAAAAACATTGGAAAAGCGTGTACTGTTAGGCGGTACGAAGTTCATCGGATCAGCTAGTTATACATAAATAAGGTTTGTACGCATTTTACGCGAATTTATATATGAGCGGTATAATAAGCGAGTTTAAAAATTAAAATAAAATTAGTTAACATTACCGTAACCAATAAGCTAGTACTTTGGCTAGGACACATAGGTAGAAAGCCCACAAAACTACAATACTATTGTGCTGTGACACATTTTTACTAACCTGTTAGTTGTTTAATACTTGGTACACACCAAGTATTAGACCACGTATCTTGTTTAGTACCCAACTAAGGAGCAAGTCTGAAGACGGCCGCAGTGTGGGGGTAACCTTGTTAGGGCTCCACGTTCCGCCTGCGCTGCTTCAAAGGAGCCTCTAATGACTGCATCAGCAATGTAATCAATACAGGCATAACTGCCAATCGTGTGGAATAAATGACAAGTAAAGTAGAACATTGCAAGTAAATAACAAGAGGGTTTTAAAAAGTTTTAATGCTTAAGTTGGATGCTGACCTTAAATCCAGTAGCGTAGCGCCAATTTCCGACCTTTGATAACATACAAATATCTAATCTTATGTAATAAGTAGTAATTTCGTTGATAAAAATCTATGAAACTATGTGATATAATGCAAAGTAGCACCATGTAGCATTAAATAAAATATAGCGTTTCACCGCAGAGACAGAAACGAGAATATCTGAAGAACAGTAATTTAAAATCTCCTTATTCATATCCTCAATCATCCATTACGCTATGTAAAATAGAATTTTACAATTTTGCAACTTGAGTTTTTAGCGATTTCAGTCCCATAAAAATCCGGGTTTATACGTGACGTCTTTTACGGGGCGTTCAAAGGGCTAATTTGTAACTATTATAGCGACTGTCTAAAAATCTCAATATAAACTACTTTTTCTAAGAAATCTCAAACTTTTTTCGACATTCCATACTATATCGATCAGTAATTACCAGGCAGTGTGTAGGCTAAAATAAATTTTACACCGACCATCATTGAATACAACCATTTCATGAATTACCTGAAAATTTATAATACGTGTTGCAAAGATCAAAATTTCACCGTAATACTTACCTACTGTCTTGAGTACTTGTGTTTTAGTTTTTGAATGTTTTAATATTTTTATTAACGGCAGCAGTGCAGCATAAGAAAAAACATTCATATCATCAAATGAGCTGCTAGCATCTGCTGAGAGCTTAATTTTAAAGAAGATAATCCAAAAAGCACCAATAAGATATAGAAACTAGGTTATGATTAAATGTTGGTTGCAGTTAAAACTGATCTTGTTAACCCAAGTCTAATGCATAAATAATGCTCTATCTGAATGTGAATTCAGATGTCTCAGTATTCTTTGAAGTTATTAGCGACTGGTCGCAATTGCTTTTCATAATAAGTACATGTACTCTGGGTGACGAAACGAGGCTGATCTCGATCAAAGGGTTAACTACACTAGTCGGTCACCGGCCAATTTGCACCGCTCGACGCTCTCTGAGGTGCACAAATTGAATTTATGTAACCCCGCCTTTAGATTTGCACCTACATACCGACCGGGAGCTGGGCGAACTTAATCTTCAAAGTTAGAAATAAATAAATAAAATAGAAAATTCATTGCACGCTCCTTTCGACTAAAAAGATAAAACACCACTGACAATCCTGTTCGGCAATCAAGCTGAACAGGCTGTACTAAATATGACGTTTGGGCTCTACTGGGGAAAGTCGGGGAGAAAAAAAAACTAACGTGAAGTAATTTTAAGATGCCATAGAAATTTTCATACAATTAATACAGATTGTAACTTTTCTGCTCCAATCCACTGTTTAGCCCGCTGAACTGCAACGCATTGCTTGCCATATACTAGTTACTAGTCTTAACACCTGCAATGTACCTGATCAGATAAAATTACTCTTGCAGTAAACGAGAGGTCAGAATACGATAAACTTTCATTATGATCTAATTTTGAAGTAACATAAAATAGGACAACCAACAACACACACAGGAACTAGCGGAATTTTTTCAAGTAAAAACGAAAAAACACAAACGTATGCAGCTACGTTCATTACTGGCTATAATGGGATGCAAAATGCTGCTTATGATGCAAAGTTTTTATTTAAAACTGAAACGTCAAATAAAAAAAAATACTTAAAAAAAAACTTAAATTTTAAAGACAGTAAGCTTAAGTATTAGATGCATAAACAGGAACTTATACAACAATTTTTATCTTCGTTTTCGTGGACCACAGGATGTTTGGTATGATATTTAAAGCAAGACGTTGAAATAAAGAACAATATATAAAAAAAAATCCCACAGAAACATTTAACCGGTGTAAAAAGTACGCTATATGGTAATCCACATTATATTCTACAGGGTGGTCCAGGCCAGACGGATATATTTTTTTTTTAGGTAGTCGACTTAGGGACCTATTTTTACCGCCTGTATATGTGTGCAAAATTTCATCCAAATCCGTTGAGCCACCAAACATCACAAACTTTCGCATTTATAATATAAGTGGGAAGTGGGATTTTTTGAATAACTTTTCAGTCGGGTGATCAGAAAAAAACCACTGCAAAATACCTATAAATATCGTCTCATCCCAATCCATCCGCTAGAATCGAACTGTAGCTTCCAAGCTAAGAAGGAGGAAACTTACGTCGTAATTATGTTAACTAAACTTATGATTAGATGCGACTGAGTAATGGTACAACTTGCAGTGGCGTGTAGTCTTGGCTTACGGAACTTCATGTAACATCGTTCTCACTTCGATAAAGTTTGGCTGATTTTCTTGGGAAGTACCTACTAGGGATATTTATGTCTTTGGAACGTCATGCCCTATTAAACCATGAATTACTCAACGTTATTATGAGTGCGTAGTGCTAAGTAATCAATTTGGTTTGTGGAAGAAGAAATTGAAGGTAGGTAATAAATTCAATTTATTTAATAAGCACCAGACAACTCTCATTATCATGGCCCCGAGAAAACGTACGTTTAGCGTCAAAAGAAGCTGATCATAAACTAATTTCCAAAAGTATGACTAACGTTTTTCAGTTTCAAAATAACTACAGACAGTAAATAATAGATATTGGACAGCATCATATACATTATTAGGCTCTGATCCTTAGGTAGGTAGCTAAAGCACTTGTGTTATAGAAATCAAAAACAACGACGGTACCACAACACCCAGACCCGAGACAATATAGAAAACTTCGTTTTCTACTTTGACCCGACCGGGGATCGAACCCGGAACCTCAGAGATGGTGACACCATAATAGTCCGGCGTGATCGCCTCTCGGCTTCGGAGGTCGTTTTTGAGGACCAGACAATTATTTATATTTTGCTGGGGCCAACTCCTAGCACACCCAACTCTGGCTCTAGAACTAATTTACAAAGGTCCGTTTCCGAAATTGACTTCAGACCGGGAATCGAACCTTACGAACGAGTAGCTTCGCCATTGTGCCAAGGAAATTCCGAATATGTCAATCCTTATATTATAATTTTATTTGTAGTAGTTTGTTTTTGTGTATGTAATTTTTATTTTAAAGTTACTTAGTTGTTGTTTGCGTGTAGTGTAGAGGCCAGCTGGAGCTGGCATATTCATCAGTGTAAATAAAGCTCCTAAATAAAAAAAAGATTTTTAAAAAATCGGAACAAATAAATGATAATTTAAGTGTTTTCGACGCATTCCCAAAGCAATCCGTTCTTGACTGCCAGTGACCGGCGTGCACACTACCAATAATTGGCACTCGCGCTGCGAAACATCGGCGACGAAATTTCCGTAGAACGTGTAATTGCCAGAGATTTGTTAGCTAAACTACAGGGCTGTGTGTGTTTCTAATGGGAAAGATGGCCAATATTGCCACTCGAATACGATAGTGACCACGGGCCACAGCAAGAGCAGATGCAAAAGTCATCACTGAACGGCCGTCAAGCATACACGCGTACTTGTGTATTCCCTATGTTTTAACCGACTTCTAAAAAGGAGGCAATCCAATTCGACGCGTTTTTTGTTTTTAAATTCTCTCTGCACTCGGAATAGGCTATGGATGGGCTGTCCACACTCTGCGAAATAGACGTTTTCGGGATTTGAAATGATTTATTCACGGCCCTCAACGCTTTTTACGCGGTAGGTACTCGATGGAATACCCATCAGCAGGGTTTGGTTGAAATCATCCGTGTTTATAAAAAAAAACACCTTTTTATGAAATAAAATATTTTCAGACAGTTTTAAAATGTTTTAATACCTACTCATTTTATAAGTAAATTGTATTTTTGAAATAAATACACACACACAATACACAACTTGCGATTTTGTCGAATTTAGCCAAAAAAGTTTCCTCAGTTCCATTTCAGATAAAAGTTTAATCTTTTGGATATTCGAAAGTGTTCAAAGCGGATATTCTTTGAAGATCAAAGCTCAAAAAGAGAGCACGTGATAGCAGGTGCAAGCGAATTGATTAGAGCCCGGACACATCACAGCTAGAGCTAAATTTGGGGTGACTGAGGCTAGTCAAAGGATATCAAAACGGGGATTCTCTAAAGCAGGGTGGGTACTCACCTAGCTACACGGCTAGGTTAGTAACCTGCTTTAGCATGTAACGTATCTGATACTATATCTCGGCGGGCCACTGCGAGCTTAATGCACTACACGCGCGAGCAGCTCGCAGCAGGCTCGTGCCTTCGTACACACTTGATACAGTATCAGATACGTTACATGCTACACGGCTAGGTGAGTAAAAGTGCTTAATTAAGGAGATGTGACCTGACTATGTTGCTAAAAGTGATGCTATAGATAAATCGAGATATGTAGTAATTTGATTATGTGAGGGACCAAATATCCTGGTTTTAAACATTATCGGACATTCTGACCGAGATTTGAACTCATAATCACAGACTTGGCAGTAAAGAGTGGTTTCTTTAATTAAAATGTTTTTTTTCTAGATCCGTCGGTTGTCAAACAATTTATTGTATTCATTCTATGCTATATCGGAGGCAGCGTCGCGTCGCCTCTAATAACATTATTTACATAACAAACAACAACGTAGTATTCACTACCATCATTATTTACCAGAGATAATCTACGGTACCTTCTTCCAAAACTTATCTTCGTCATTATGGAATCACTCATGCATGCAAGTTTGACTGAACAGACTCCAAATGTAAATACACCTTGAACTGCATCAAGAGCATCAGACAGCTCTACATGCTTTGAATCGTCATCGTTAAGCGGGGTGAATATTTAAAGTGAAGCCGAGCCATTCAATTGGATTCGGTAGAAAGCATACCTCCGCGCAAATTGCCTTGTTCCTGAAGCTTTGACAATGCGGCGGGCATTTGTCCAGAGTGCAAGGATAGTGACGCCAATTTGGATGGGACGTCCCGTTTTGTAGCATTATGAAGTTGAATAATATTAGGCATTTAAAGTAGCTTTTAAACCACTTTCCTGGCCTAAGGTACTTCTTGTCCCTACAAGGCTCACAAAAATAAATTAATGTAGTTTCTTTTTGTTTTGTTTGCAATCACTAAAATAGCCATAGTTAGTAAACCATAACCATTTTTTAAATTAAATATTATTTAAGGTGACGGAACTCTTAACTGAAAAAATATAAATTACATAATACATATTTTTATTATGACATAATATACTTTTTGACAAAAAATATGTTTACTCAATACTTCGACAATTGGCATCAATCTAGAAAACAAACTTTTTTTAATTGTGTCGAATCTGGGTGTGCTTGTAGATGCCCCTAGCATAATTTATTGTTTGGTATTCAGTAACTAAAGTATTAATAATCCATATCAATCGAGAAAATGACAATTGAAATTTGTCTGGCGCTTGGAATTGGCGCATTATTATATTGTGTTTTTACCTTTATTCCTTCAAATGTTCAAAGGCATTCTAGCAATTAAGCTTGTTAAGACAATCATAATGCTACTAAAAGATGTTCACTTACGGCAATCGTCCCTTTCTCCTGTCTCGTGGCAGCACTAACGGCGTCAGAGTAATTGCATCCGTTACAGACGATGTGCCGAGGACTGACCTTTGTTAAAAGTTACATTGGCAGGTGAAATAAGGCAGGCTCTCGTTACGGCCGGACCGTAATACGGGACACTGCTCAAAGCTTAGCTTAGTTAGGCACACCACTTTATTTAGGCAATTGGGTGAATGTACTTCTTCTTAAAACTATATCTACTTACTGCTCTATTACACTTGGAATTAGTACAACCATCAAAGAAAAGAACAGTAGCTCTTGATTCCCGATACGGAAAAACATTATACATTTTAAATAATTTCCTAAAACAACAAAAACATGTAACATTCGCAAAAACAACCGTCAGTGGAAATTATAATAGGATCTAAAGTTTTTAAAGACACTTAGTTATGTGACTATCTCTATCGAAAGGCACGTAACCTTAAAAGAAACAATGAAAGAGTTTTTAGGCAACAAAACTCACTCCTCAAAAAACAACATTCAAATAAAAAGAAAGTAGAAATACCGGGCGCGACGGTAGCGAATAGCACTTTTAAAGGCATCAAGTCGAGATGGGGGCTAAATTGTAATGTTTACAAGTTAAATTAGATGAGGGCGTTGGAAGTTATTCATAATGGAGCCTCACCTTTTTGTGGTGGTCTCTGGCAGATTACGCACAATTTGTTTCACGGATTCGCGACGAGAGCGCCCTCTCTTCCACCTATTTGTGTACTTAATTTGATTCTCTTGGGAGGACGGAATTAGAAATAATTGCGATTGCTGAAGGTAATTTTTTGCATAATGACGACGTTGGGGTAACTGTGGTTAATAACAGCGTTTTGAAATTTTCATAGAAAACCATTTGCATATTTAAATTGAGAGCGGTTTGATTAGATACAGTTGATTGTGTCGTGTTAGCTGTCATCTTAATATATAAAACAAAGTCGTGTTTGTTCCAACACTTATAACTCGGGACTGGCTGGACTGATTTTCATGGTTTATAATTTGTTAGATTTGTTTCCACATAGCAGAAAAAATAATAAAAACATTGGGAAAGCGAACGAAAAAAAATACTGTTACGCGGTACGAAGTTCGCCGGGACAGCTTGTGAAAATTAAATCTTTGTTTAATGCCTCTAGAGAAGTGTGGAATCGTTCGGCCATCGCAATTTACCACATTTTTATACTACCAGCTCTTTTAGGTACCGTTACGTAGTTTGCTAAACGAACTATCCATCTAAACCTATCTTTTTTGACTTAGTTCCGTTTGATCTTAGTTCTTCACGTCTGATTATTGAATCAATTTAAAACTAAGTATTATGTTTTCAGATAAAAATACAATTAAGAATACCATCGAGATACTCTGATGAGAGCGCCAGACGATGGATAGTGGATTTCCTTAATGAATATTATTAAAGCCACGTGTCTTAGCTCATTTGTTTTGTTACGAAGATTTAAAGGGTTCATTCATTAAGGATCTGTTTTTTCATCTAATTTTTTAATAAAATAAAATGAATATCAAGATGCCTATTTTTGTAACAAGAAAAAAAGGAAAATGACACCTGTTTTTCGGAATTCACTAAAAGCAGTCAATCATACACTCCTCTAAATCCAAAGAGGACTACAGAGGTCCCTCTAAATCCCCACCTAAAGATTTATCGTGGCTTGCCTCTACTTTACGAGTTTAGTGTTATTAGGTCGCATGGCTTACCAACCGTTCTGAAGTAGTTTATATCTCCTGCTTGTTAATATACAAAGCAGGATTTATCCATATACGGAATGAGGGATTTGTCTTTGATTTTAAGTATGTTCAAGTTTTAAAGATATTTGGATATTGCCAGTATCAAGAAATAATTTCTTACAAAAAAAATACGATACCCAGTGTCGAATGACCGAAATCCAAAATTACCTGATCCAGTAGGAGGTAGGGAGGTATCCGAAACTGGGAATAATTTTCTGGTAACTAGAAATTATTTTCTGGTTTGGATCGAATCAATAAAGTTTTTTCTAAAGTTTCTTCTCTTTTTGGCGTCGGTCGCCCTGCCAAATTAAGTCCATCTTGTCAATCTTGTAACACAATTATGTTGATCGCTTACTACGAATATGTGTTGTCACTTGCTATCTGATCTAATTTCTGTTTCTTACTTGCGTCATGGATGCTTGCTCATTGCATCGTTGTTTCTCAAATGTCTGTCTTAACTCGTTACTGCCAGAAATTTTTCATTTCACTTATTCTTACTATTAATAGTATTAAATTCACAAAAATACTAAATGAGTTATTTAATCAACTAAAATACCTTGAAAACAGAGGAAATAATCAGAGACTCGTCAGTGAACTGTGGTATCGGCCGCCGTGTATACGATCCTCATGGTGTTAGTGAAGCCGGAGCCTTGTCTCCACCCAGAGACGATGACGAGGGGATCCCCAACTCTGATGAAGCCCAGGTCCATAGCCCACTTGGTGCAAAAGTTGATGCGTTTCTCGAGGTCATTTTGCCAGTCAACGTCTGGAGAATCTGCAAAAGGAGCTTGAATTAGTAAAAATAAATTAATATTAAACGACGTCACATACATTACTCTGATTCTAAAGTGAGTAGCCAAAGCACTTCTGTTATATATTAGAAATAACGAACGCACCATTTACGGCATCTTTTAAAAAAGTATATTAAGAAGAATCCTTAACTGAATAAAAAGTATATTAATACTATCTTCGTAAAATTAAATCCATAGATTCGAAATCATAGATTCGAAAATAAATAGAGCTATGAATGAACTGAAACTCCTGGCTTAGGTATTGTAGGCTTCAAAGGAGGCTCCGACCACTAGCTAGTCTTAAGAAATCACTGTGAAAAGAAAAAAAACAACTATTTTTAATATAAGTACCTACTTATAATAGTTTTTTCTTACCCTCATAAACCAAAGGCATGATTCCCCTCCATAGGTGGAGTTGTCTAGCAATAGGTGCGTATCTGGTGACGGTGATAATAGGACATCTGGGTCTGTACTTGGCGACTAGTTGGGCAGACTTTCCAGTAGTAGTGACAACTATTATTGCTGCAGCTATGACCCTTTGTGCTGCTAGAACTGCTGCTAACGCTGCACCGGTAGCTTGATCACAGGGTAATGGTGTCTACAGTTAAGAAAATATTGATGATAAGTAAAAAAATCATCACATAGGACTAGGATTTTACTGAGCTCAGTAAAATCCTAGTCCTAGTGTGATGATTTTTTATCCTTCTCATTTTTTAGACAGCAGTCTAATAGTACAAACTAGTGTACAGTGAAGTAAAGTAGCTAATCTTCTTCCTCGGTTCCTAACTAATGAGGATCGCGATGATATATAGTATTTTTCCCCGAGCATATCTGCCTTCCATTTAGCTCAAGATAATTTGCTTCTCGAGATAATGGCTTGGCTTTAAGTAGTTCATAAATATGAAGGTGTAATATTAACTTTAAAACGTTAAAAGTGATAATAAATAAAATATTATTAATTACCAACCGTCTACATATTAGACGGATCTGTAAGGATCGGTAATAAATTCTGAAGTAAACATACGTGTTTGAAATAAAAAAATATTTAACTCAATGATGAAGTGACAACTTGAAGAACAAAATACAGAAGACCGAGAATTATGGTAAAACTTGAAAGAGACAAAAGATGACGTAATGCTCATATAATGTATGGGCTGCCTTTAATAGTTCTAGCCATTATACTCCATGGACAACTGACAAGTAACGAGTTAAAGAGCAAGACATGTGCTAGATACCTTTTCGATAAGATCGTGATATAGCTGTTTTGTCCAAACACAAGCTTCAGCTTCTTTGCAGGTACTAGCTAAACAAGCCACAGTGTCGATTGGGTGCTGACCCACAGCTGTTTCAGCAGTTAGAATCAAGGCATCAGCACCATCAAGGATACAATTGGCTATATCCAACAATTCGGCTCTAAGGGGTATTTTTTTATACCTCATGCTGCTCAAAAGATGTGCGCTGATGCAGACAGGAATGTTATTCTGAGAAAAAAGTGAAAGCAAATATATTGTGTTAATATTTTGTTAGTTTACTGCAACAGTTAAGTATAAAAATTATGATTACTTACTTTATTTGCTCGCGCTATCATATTTTTCTGTGCTATGACTAGCTTCTTGGGTGTGATATCAGATCCTAGTTCCTGCCTAGTGATAATTATACCGTTTGCTACCTAGAACGAAAGTTTGGAGTAAGTTCTGTTGACTATTGGTTTCTTACATGGATTTTTTTAGTAAGACTTACTTTTAAAATATCATCAAAGTTATTAAATCCTTCGATCGTTTGAATATTGGCAATAATAGAAATCTTCTTTCCCTTTTCACCTATAATATCCTTCAGTTCCGCAATAGCGTTTGCTGAATTTACGAAAGGTGCTACAAGAATATCGACCTGGAAAAAACGTGTGACTATTTGTACCTTCATTAAGTAGTTTTTAAGAAGTAATTAAATAATTATTGATATTACCTGATTTTTTATTGCCATTTCTACATCACTTTTATCTTTTTCAGTAAAGTTTGGCATATCAAACACTACATTTGGTACAAACACATCTTTGTAAGAGCCCAAAAAGCCCCCTCTCTCAATTTTGCAAGTAAGAGTAGTAGTTGAAATTATCTCCACTTTCAACATTATAGTTTCATTGTCTAGGAGTACCAAGTCGTTCTTGTCCAATTGGTCAGCAAAATGCATGAAATCTACATAGACTGTGTAGGTGGAACATCTTTCTCTGTAAGTTTCATCAGTAGTCAAACGAACTACATCACCGGTTTTTAGTTCAACACTTTCACCATAACTCTGAAATTATAATATGTAGCTGTTATAGTAACTTATTTGTTTTGTATACTGTACTAGCTGTTGCCTTTGACTTCTTTGGCGTGGTAAGTGTATTAACATATTGATTTTGATATTGATTATGTTAGAAATAGGTACTTTATTGAAGATTCAAAAAATGACGCGAAAAGTTTTGTTGTAGATTTTAAAATTAATAGATAATGATTTGATCATAAATGGGAAAACTCGTTCTAGGGGGATTTTCCTGCTCAAATACAACTTTTGCAACACCGAAATACCGCACAAAAAATATCTTTATACAAACCAATGTCTGTTGGTCGGGTTGGCAAGTGTTTTTCTTTAGATTTTGATGTTGGGTGCATAGAAAAAGTTGCTTTATTTAAGCAGTATAATTCCTTAGAACGTATTAAGTTAAATATTTTCAAAAAGGTTTCCTCATCTTGTTTTAGCCACATGATGTATACTATTGAATATAGGTCACCTCAATGACATCCAAATTGGCCAATTAAAAGCGGCCTGCTTCCTGCTTCTCTTACCAGGTTTATTAATACTCGTATTACAAAGGTTTATTTTTAATGTATTTACGTCAGCAATGCGTCCTGTCCTTATCTTCCGTCCAGCTAGTTGAGCGGCGATTGCCAAAGGGTAATTTCTTCCCATATTCACGCCGAAGTTCTTCGCGGCTTGACGGAGCATCTTTATAGTGTCTATATTTTCTTCTCTGGACCCGAACGATAAGTTGATGAGAGCTATGTTCATGCCCGCTGCGATCATCTTCTCCATTACATCAACGTCGTTCGTTGATTTGCCTATATGTAAATAAAATGCCTATCATTGTAGGGCTTTCTGCATAAAACTGAATAATGTACCGTTTTTGTTTGGTACCTATATAATATTTTAATACGTCGGTCAAGCTTGTCTAGAAATGCCTGTTCTATGATAGTTATTTTTATCTTTAAATGGAATTTTCACGCTATTTTGCAACACTGACGTAGTTTAGTGATGATTAAAATAAAGCCAGCCATACTTATTCAAATAAGACGTACTAAACAGGAGTTCAATTGTCCGTTTGCAGGCCCGCAAAGCAAACAAAACATTTAAATGAAACTACTTTTACGGATTATTTCGCGATTTATTAACATTTTATTTAACCTGACGTTTCGAACACTTTACAGCGTTCGTGGTCACAGGTAGACTAAGGTGTTATTCGTCTTTACAATATTTTGAAAAAACTATAAACTACCGTCACTCAGTTAATATTAATTTGTGTTCCTATCTACGCAAAAAGAGCTAACTGTATCTAGAGGTCTTGCAGTGCGGGGCCTAGCATGGGATTTCGTTAAAACAGGATCCCATGCTGGTGGTATTTTCCAACCATCTTCTCTGTTGAAATTCGGGTGTCTTCTAATTTCAATTGCCTCCCGTAACATGCGAGGAACAAATCGTCGTTCTCTTGCAAGGACTTTAGGCTGGTCAAATCGTATGAAATGGTTGGGTGTATCTAAGGCATGTTCACACACTGCAGACTTAGTATTCCGTCTATGTTTGATGTCGGCTATATGTTCTTTTACCCGCACGCCTATACTTCGTTTTGTTTGACCGATATAGGAGAGCCCACAGTCACATTCCAGTCTGTACACCCCCGCATCTTGAAGAGGTATGTTGCACTTGACAGGTGGTAAAAATTGGTTAATCTTTTTCGGCGGCTTGAAGTAGGTTTTGATTGAAGCGCGCTTCAAAATGTTTCCAATCTTGTCAGTGACACCCTTCATATAAGGTAGTACAGCAGGTTGGCGTTCGACGGTGGAATGCTTGACCCGGGGTCTGTAACGACGTGGTACCGGCAACTGGTTTTCCCGTAGTACCTTCCTGACATGCTGGAGCTCGCCAGCCAGGTGTTGGTCGTCACAGATACCCCTTGCTCTCTGAAACAACGATTTGCCTACGGTAGCCAACTGTCGAGGATGATGGTGAGAGGCACCATTGAGGTATTTATCTGTATGGGTGGCTTTACGAAAAACTGTATGACTAAGAGTATGATCCGGATTCCTAGTAAGTAAAATATCTAAGAAAGCTAGTTTATTGTTTGCCTCAATTTCCATAGTAAATTTGATTTTTGGGTGGATTGAATTTAAATGTTCTAGAAAAGCAGAGAAGATGGTTGGAAAATACCACCAGCATGGGATCCTGTTTTAACGAAATCCCATGCTAGGCCCCGCACTGCAAGACCTCTAGATACAGTTAGCTCTTTTTGCGTAGATAGGAACACAAATTAATATTAACTGAGTGACGGTAGTTTATAGTTTTTTCAAAATATTGTAAAGACGAATAACACCTTAGTCTACCTGTGACCACGAACGCTGTAAAGTGTTCGAAACGTCAGGTTAAATAACATGTTAATAAATCGCGAAATAATCCGTAAAAGTAGTTTCATTTAAATGTATCGTGTTCGCGTAAATAAAAGACAACAGTAAACAAAACATTGTATGAAAAAAATTAATAAATAATATTTAATTAGCACCTAATTTACATTGTAGTACAATACATAAAATCTTAAAATATGTAAAAAGTAAAATTACTATGACGATTGCGTTAAAAAAAATGACAACAAGCAACATTTTGTGTTCTGAAAACGCACGACTGAAGACCAGCTCGTATGTCATGTTATTTGTAAGTGCTGGAATGAGTATACGACAGAAGTTCGAAAGACACTACGCCGACAGACGGACAATTCATGTAGATCTGTATATTGCAGTTCCATCAAATATATTCTTGGTTGCCAATTACAAGACGTTTGTGAATAATTTAATTACATGTATTCAAATTTTAGTATCTTCTCTTTAATCTTTCAGAGTGTTACAATAATATAAACTGCAGTGCAACAACTGCCAGCGGCACGATTCTGCAAAGGCAGGTGTTTGCGAAAACGTTGAATTAACTAACAACTTAGCATTTAAGAAAATGTGCATATTGCAATACTGTATGCCTTCATATGCACGTAACGCTGTCAGAATAGCAACCAACGTGAACAAACCACAACCTAGTTCAGTGAGATGTTACGTTCATTTAAACATCATGTTGACTTAGCCAAGTACATACATTATAGAGGTTAAGATTTTAAGCGCATTGTAATCTAATGTCAATTAATTACTAAAGCCTTTAAATATGCATATCTTTTTGAGGCAGTTTTGAAAGCTCAATGGGTTCGATTAGCTGAAACCTAAGTTAGCCTTAATAATTATGCTTGAAAAAAAAAAAACCCACGACCATCGCATACCGGGCGAGTGCTTTTTCAACTGAGCGACCGTGTACGTTAGCTGACCTGACGAAATCTTTCAAGTGTTTCTAGCTGTCGAAGCCAGCGTTTTTCTGATCAGAATGTTGCGGGTATACGTAGTTAATTCGTATACTACCGTCCTGCCGTACTGAGGCGGATTTTTTTCAAGCTTACATTATCTTGAATAAACCTAGCATGTAATTGGTAAAAAACAAAAGAATACACAATACTGTTGTCTTTTATTTACGCGAACACGATACATTCAAATGAAACTACTTTTACGGATTATTTCGCGATTTATTAACATTTTATTTAACCTGACGTTTCGAACACTTTACAGCGTTCGTGGTCACAGGTAGACTAAGATGTTATTCGTCTTTAGAATATTTTGAAAAAAATTATAAACTACCGTCACTCAGTTAATATTAATTTGTGTTCCTATCTACGCAAAAAGAGCTATATGTATCTATCTAGAGGTCTTGCAGTGCGGGGCCTAGCATGGGATTTCGTTAAAACAGGATTCCATGCTGGTGGTATTTTCCAACCATCTTCTCTGTTGAAATTCGGGTGTCTTCTAATTTCAATTGCCTCCCGTAACATGCGAGGAACAAATCGTCTTTCTCTTGCAACGACTTTAGGCTGGTCAAATCGTATGAAATGGTTGGGTGTATCTAAGGCATGTTCACACACTGCAGACTTAGTATTCCGTCTATGTTTGATGTCGGCTATATGTTCTTTTACCCGCACGCCTATACTTCGTTTTGTTTGACCGATGTAGGAGAGCCCACAGTCACATTCCAGTCTGTACACCCCCGCATCTTGAAGAGGTATGTTGCACTTGACAGGTGGTAAAAATTGGTTAATCTTTTTCGGCGGCTTGAAGTAGATTTTGATTGAAACGCCAGGTTAAATAAAATGTTAATAAATCGCGAAATAATCCGTAAAAGTAGTTTTATTTAAAAACATTAATCTTTGTTTCAATTTGTTCTGACTCTATGTGTCATCTTAACGCTCCATAGAGTCTGCCGAGCGGTCATATGAGAGATTTCTACTAAGTCTTGTTTTGCAGGACTAACGGGTTGGTTGTATAAAACGGACTTACCCATAGTTGCAATAATAGCAGTTAGTCTTTGACAGCCCGGAGCCGCTTTGATGTCCAGATTCAATAGATGGTCCAGTGGAGTGAAGGCGTTGGTCGCTCGCAATTGTTGGCCAGGAAGCTCCATGGCATCATACTTGGTAAAAATATAATCAATTAATAAAAAAATACATTAGGTAAGGTGGGGTAAAACAAACATAGTTTCCTCCGTTAATCAGTACAGATTAGATTTTATTGCTTATTTGTTCGTCCTGCCTTTGCACCTAAGATAACACTGATATAATGAAATCACGAACTTTGATGTAAATGTGAATATTTCTGTAATGTGTTTAGAACGGTTATAAAAATCAAAACAACTATTTAGGGAAACTGTTAATCTTCCCCCATCCAAAGGGGACTAAATAAATAAAGTATAAATTATTTTATTACATATTAATTGTTTTACGACCTCCGTAACCGAGAGGCGAGTACGCCGGACTTTAAGTGGCGCCGCCATCTCTGAGGTTCGATCCCCGGTCGGATCAATGCAGAAATGGAACTTTTCTATATTGGCTCGGGTCTGGGTGTTGTGGTACACAAGTGCTTTAGCTACTAACTTTAGGGTCAGAGCAATGTATGTGATGTTGTCCAATATATATTTTATATACATTGCACATCGGTTTTAGGCTGGTTGATAATGGGTCTTATACAATACACGTGCTTTACACATTTCCGCAGTATTGTTTTTAAGCTACTTATACTGATTATCTCGCAAATAAGTTAAAAAGGGTATTTCACATATAAATAAGCTGTAAAATGTATTAAAAGTATAGTAAGGAAACTTTTCATTTACGACGTGTTTTGTAAAGGAATTGTTATGAATAAATAGTTCTTATTGAGGCTGTATGACTCTGTTATTGACACTGCATCTCGTTTTTAATCAATGTACATGCAAGGCGTAAGTAAATGAAATTGTATATATTTAATTCCTCGAACGTGATACGAAGAAACAGAATGTATACATCTGCATTTACGTCCGTGATCTGCATTAGTAGGTCATCTCTAAAATCCTATCCAATAAAGCTTTCACTGTTGACTTGGGGATGCAATTCTTGTTGACTAAATTAGCACCCCTGAATTCTATTACATATGTAATATACAATAAAAAATTGTAAACTTACTTCGTTCAGTTTTTCGTCAGCTTCTGTTGGCCACACCATTGTATTAACAAATTAAAAGTACGAAGTCGAAAACCAGGTAAAATTGTATGTAAAAGAAACAGAAATGGCAGTACAGCTATCAACGTCAGTTTGACTTAGTTCGTTTAGTAATCTATTGTTTGCATGAAAGTTTGCATGGATTGTTTGACTTTAGTTTGATTTTGTAAGATTAATCGTCAAAAACCGGCCAAGTGCGAGTTGGACTCCCGCACGAAGGGTTCCGTACCATTATCTAATTGCGGTTAATGATTTATGACGTATTAAAAAAAAACTACTTACTAGATCTCGTTCAACCCAATTTTCGGTGGAAGTTTGCATGGTAATGTACAGTCAGCACGTCGACCTACCCAAAAATTCAAAAATTCTCCAATAGATTTTCAACTTTAAGCCTGACATATAAAAATCATTTTCAAATGAGAAAATTTGACATTTTGTGGTAGGTCGACGAGCTGTTTTCCGTACATCATATATATTTTTTAATTTTATCATTCTTTTATTTTAGAAGTTCCATGGGGGGGGGGGGGGCATAGATAACCTAATAATACAGATAGACACAATATTTTTTTTTTGAGTTTCAGTTCTAAGTATGGGGAACCCGCAAAATTTATTGTTTTTATTCTATTTTTGTGTGAAATCTTATAGTTTTAGAAGAAAGTGGCGGTGACATACGGATGGACAGATAAACAGACAGACATGATGAATCAATTAGGGTTGCGTTTTTTACCATTTGGCTACGGAACCCTAAAAAAGATTTCATATTTTTTATTTGTTTTTTTTTAGGTTTCCTTCCCTTAAAGTCTGTGCGCATTATACTAAAATAAGTATATATATGAAATGAAATGAAATGAAAAAGCTTTATTGCCATAACGTTATAGAATAGGTAGGTAGTACATTTCGTTTTCTTAACTTATTAAACTATAGTTTAGTACATATAAATAAAACAGTATCAATGTTTGGCAATGGGTACCAGTCTCAGCTTGTGCTGAAGCTTAGCCCAGCGCTGGTTTCAGACTGGCCCTTTAAATCGGTTGGCATTTAGGAGGAACAGTTGGTACAGGAGGCATGTAAATAGAGAGTAGAAGTTTTAATGTGTGGTGAGTTAATAGCGGGGTGTGCGAGTCTTTCTTTGTGTGGTAGTTGGTATGTGTGTTAAAAAAAAAGTACTAAACTTGACTTATAGTTAAAGGGGGGCTGGCCTAGCATAAACTAAGCCCTTTTGTCGTTGTTCTTGTAAAAGGAGGGAACGAACAAGCAGTTTGAATTTCAAAGCAGACATAGGCATTCGTAGTGGAGGCGGCAAGTCGTTCCACACCTCATCACATCATCACATCAACAGCCTATATCAGTCCACTGCTGGACCCAGGCCTCTCCAAAAGGAGGATTTTGCCATAATCGCCACGCTTGGCAGGCGGGTCGGCGATCGCAGTTTGGCCAATGGTGGAGAGGAGACGCTGCTGCCCGTCTTCTTGTGGCGGTTATCCTGTAGTCGCCTCTTACGACACCCATAGGAAGAGAAGGTGTGGTGCAATTCTTTTAACGTGCCGGCACCACACGACACACACCTTACTTGCAGCAAATTTAAACCCGCCCCTAAAAATACGGTTTTGTGTTTAGGTATTACGAGACTGTTTTCTCTGTACGTTCTTAGGGACTTTAAGTGAGAGGTCTTGCCCTACTGAAGTTTGTTAAAAAGATAACATGGTCTCTGGAATTCGGGGACTATACGGGTCGTAACTGCTAAGTGTAAAAGTCTCCGATTAGTCGTGTTCAACTTACCTTTGATGTTTAAGTAAGGCGTTATGTGTGCTCTTTTTGGTATGTTGTAACTAAATCACATACACGCATTTTGAACCCGCTGAACTGATCTTTTTTTTTGTTCCAAGAGTCTTGGTCCGTACACAATGTCGCAATAGTTAAATTGGGATAGGACCAGAGACTTTCTCTAACTTTCTCAGACAGATATTTCCTTAGGCTGTACAGCGCATTCAATCGGTAAAAAGCATTCCTAATTTTTGAATTTATGTACTCTTGTATAATACTAACTCTGTGCTAATACTATAATAAAATGGCTTATTTTAAATATTCCGTGATTTTATAACAACGAAAAAGCTGTTGCTGAAGACGGGCATCCGAACATTTGTCAAACAGCCACGATTTTCCCAATTCCCGCGTTAATTAAATATAATTGACGTACCCTCAGATGTTTTTTACAACAGCTTTGAGTAGAACCTCCAGTTATTAGTGATTATTCAGTATTTAGTTGGGCTAACTTACTTTAGGTATACTTTCACTAATGCTATAAGCAACATATTATTACAAAAATAAAAGCAATACTTTGTGCTACTTTTTTGGCATTATTTAAATAGCTAAGGAAATCTGAGGATCGTGACCTCGTTCTTTAGTCACATCGAAGTCATTGCTATCCTTCTGTCTATAAGACATGTGGAATGGTATTTCCAGTAGGTTCGTTTACTGTGTTGATCTTCGTTCATAACATAGGCAGTATGGAAAAAAAGAAATGAAATAAGTAAAAAATTATCCAAGAACGAAAGTGGATTGGCTTTTGCACGTTTTATCATTCACATCTATCAGTCCATAATTTTTGCGGCTCAATTCTGTTGTAAAGAGCCTAATTCAGAAGTCAGGTGAATTACAAAACGGAGCAAAGAATCCCGATCAGGGTAAGCGGAATGATAAACAAGCGCCCAGCTGTCGCTAACAACGCCAACAAAAATAAATAAAGCCACGGAAATAAACAAAGCCGGTTTTATTTGTGGGAAAACCATTAGGGGATCAGAACAAGGTTTGCAGATCAGATAAATGAAAAACCTAAAAAATACTTTGTGTATTTTTAAAGTATAGGCAGTTATTGAATAAAACATCTTCATTTTGGGACATGGTATGAAATAGAATCTTATTACATATACCTATCATAACTTACATTATTATGTCGATGATTAGAAAACGACGAATCAAGGTTTTGATTTTTAGTGGGACGTTTTTTTTTGTTCGTTCATATAAGTAGTACTTATATTATAAATTCCGTGCATATACCATAATCGTTTATAGCGATAATCCTAGGCGATATTATATGCGCATTCGTGCATAAGTTGTGGTGGTGATAGATGTAAATATAGGTACTTGAGACTTGTTAGTGATCATGATGTTGCATAACGCATCGCCGTCATGCGTTCAGAAACAACGTGTATCCTTGTTGATCTGTGCTTTCACAGTTATATGCCGAGACTGCCGAATTAGCCGAGTAGTCAGCTCTGCTCGATTGCTCTATGTTGGGGGTATAACGGTTACGGTACGGGGTATTACAGACATGCCACCCGGGCTAGAAACCTGGAATTGAGTTGCGGTGATCGGGAAAGCCATTTTTCTAGGCCCCGTCATAGCCTGAATGGTGCAATAATCTCACACATCAGGGACATACCTAAATTAAGAGTATAATATGTAGGTACAACTTTTCTCCGAAACTAGTACCTAAGTGATAAGTGAACTAGACAGATAGAGGTTAAAAATGGCGGATGTCGAACAAAAAAAATGATATTTCTACACCATAGGGTATGTGCTCCATACCCTCAATCAACCCCATGCTTATTACTATCAATTAAAAATATTCTGTGGTAATAGCCAGATAAAAACTTTCCGTAGTTGAAATAAAGGTTTATTTAAAATAGACGTAACAACTTTCTAAACAAATTTGTACATAAAACAACATGTAAGAACAGCATAGCATGTATAAATAATCATACGAGTAAATCCTCTTCTTCTTCTTCACCATCAAGACATCTGAAACACATTTCTTGTTATAATGTTATGCTAGTCAGATAGCATAAACAGGCTAGGATAGACATTTGACCTTACTACAAAAAAGATAGACAAGCGTTGAACACTGCACTTGTCTAAAATTAATCAACCAATTTGAAATGTTGACACATCTGACATTCGAGACATATTACTAACAAACATTTTAAAATGGTTGACTTATCTGTAAACAGGTGTTCAACAGGTGTCTATCTTTTTGTAGTATGGCCGCGGCCGTAAGTACTTTTTTGAGCTGTCTAAACGCAACTCTTCCTAATGATTTGAGACGATGGCGAACTATAACATCACTTTTTCTAAACTCAATTGCTTGGATCTTTATTGAATTCGAAGATACAAAACAAAAATAAAAAATCGGCACTTGCAGGGACTCTAAAAGCAGTTTCGCACTGCTTTTTATCTGACGCTAAGAAGCATTAGTCTGAAGTAGCCGTAGGTAGTGCTATTTGTGTAAAGGTTCTCGGATTCGGAGAGGATTCGGTCTCTAAACAGTCTTAGAGCGGTCATACAAATAGTATAACGACTTCTTCGACCAACATCTCTCGGATTCGGATTGGTAACTTATTGGATGTAGTACGAAATCTCTCATAACTCACGATCTAACAAACGTGTGATACTAGTAAAAGTTAGGACAATTAAAATAGCACTTACTCGACTAAAGGCTTCTTAGAGACTGTCACTGGCCATATTCTGACCGTGTCGCAAAAGGAACTCCGCTCCTCAGATCGATATAGAGTCACGTACGTATCACCGTACATCAACCAGCCTCTTGACACCGCATGGTTTATAGCAAATTCAATTCTGGCTTGTACATTTTCGTGCCATTTATGTTTTGTTGCGTCTGGATTGAATAAAATTCTTATTTAGTCACAAAGTATGGCTGTAATATAATCTCAAGTCATAGGCACAGTAGTGAACAAGACTGTGTAAAATTTTTGTTACAAGAATAAAATCGCCACACTATTTTGGCTCTACCTCTAAAAATGATGGTGTGACGATTTGATCAGCCTTGAAAATGTTTGGTGCTAAAGAGTGATCGATGAATAATTTTTGCCCATCAGTCTTATGGCACAGGTTGGCACAGGTTAATAAAAACAACCGGCCAAGTGCGAGTTGGACTCACTACGAAGGGTTCCGCACCATTATCAATAAAAACAAGCAAAAAATACGTTTGTTGTATGGGAGCACCCTTAAATATTTATTTTACTCTGATTCTTAGTATTTGTTGTTAGAGCGGCTACAGAAATACATCATCTGTGAAAATTTCAACTGTCTATTACGGACCACGGTTCATTAGATACAGCCTGGTGACAGACAGGCAGATAGACAGACAGGGAGGCAGACAGACAGAGAGACAGGCAGGCAGACAGGCAGACAGGCAGACAGGGTCACGTTTTAATCTTTGGGTACGAATCCCTAAAAAGAAGACATGTTGCTTACAAGTTCCCTTCAAAATTTTACCAACCTTTAAACAACAGCGGGACGATACACCGGAATGTATGTAGCCGTCTGGTGACTCCAGGTTTCGTGCTGACCGTGATGACGATACAAGCAGGCATCATACGCTGCAGCGCTTTTACTGTGCTACCAGTCACAGTTGGAATGATGATGACGCGTGCTTGCGCTTGATTGGCCACGGCTGCGCATGAAAGTACGCTTGCCTCAGCTGCGTTCAGGGGCGGTTTCACCTAAGAGAAAATATTATGGATAAATCACCGGTTGTTAAAAAAGGCCAACAGACTGCTACAGATTGGCCCTAGCTGTCTTATTCAGAGTGCATTTGCTATTCCGAGACTAAGGTTAAACCACTGTACTATCGTACAAAAATCAGTCCTTAGTTTGGACTAGTAAATGCACTCTGAATAAGACAGTTTGAGTATATACTGACATAATAGGAGGCATATAAAAATATTTCACATCAAACACATCTCTCTGATTGTAAGGCCAAAGTTCCTGTGTCATAGAAATCAGAAACAACGACAATACCAATACCCGGGACAATTTAGTAAAGTTAATTTTCTACGTTGATCCGAACGGCAACAGAATCCAGGAACTCAGAGATAACAACGCCAATCCCATCGTGCTTGCCTCTCGGCTACGAGCGTCGTCAATATACATTATAATACATATGTTTTATGAGCGTTCATTAAAATAAAATTGTTTTTACAGATTGGAAAAATGTTGTACCTCTTCGATAATCCGCCAAAAATTCGTGCTAGAATTAGTATACGGTTCTACTGTGCGGCACAACTCATTTAACGATTTTATTGTTTCAATCATATTTTCAATATCGGTGCAATCTTTCAGTATAAATCCGTTTGCTCCGTCTAACAGCGCATTTGTGACATCAGATACTTCACTGTCACTGTATTCACCCTTTGTCAGAAAATCTTGGAACACACCGCCTGATATGTAATACGGTTTTCCATGCTGAAATGAAAGTACACACACATTTTATAAGCTGCCAATCAAATGCAAATAATATTAAATAATAATATAATCATAGAATAGTGCGACTTTTCTAATCAAACGGTTAAAATTTGTAACAACGACAAGACTTGCTAAAGACGGGCATCCGAACATTTGTCTGTTGAATAAACGGTGTTTTGTTCTACAGTGTTGTTTCGGTAATAAGAGCAATAAAAAGGCTAATACAAAAAGACAATGATAATTTCTAACACTAAATGTATTTTTTATCATAAATATAATACCAGTAAGAGTTTCAATTTACCGATTGACATTTTGCTCCAAGCCACTTTTGTATTTTACTCAACTTGTATCTTTTTGATGGCTCCAGTTCATAGGGTAAAAAATCTCGTGACAGCAAAATGGCATCAGATTCCTGGCAAAATATATTTTTTAGTTGAAATAACTTTGCTCATTTTTTTTGCATTTTTATAAATAACTGGATTTGTAAACTTAAGTACTGCACAATAAATGTTGAATCAAATTTATTTGAGCGTCCTAAGAATTGCGACTGTGTTTTTTCGCCGTGGCTCTCCCCTTTTGGTGGTGAAACGAAAATAGCGATATTATATTGTGCAGTTTCAGGACTGGTTGCGACAGGAGTAAAGGTCTATTCAAACCGCAGAGTTACTCGCTACCGCTGGCGGTGCAGAATCCCGATGGGTATTCGAAAAACGCGCTATTCTAACCATTAAAACGGTGTCCGCTTCCAAAGGCGGTAGCAGATACCGCGATGTAGTGGACTGACGACGCTCGGCGAAGGAGTAAAAAGGCCGTACCGCGTACCGCTCTGGTACGCATTTCCGCTTTCGCGACAGCTGCGGTAATCCCATACTGATTACCGCGCGGGATATGGCTTGGGTATTAGCGCTACCTACGACAGTGACGGATAACACTGCGGTTTAAAGAAGGTGGGTAAGGCGATCACTTTACTCATAGGTACGTAAAGAGTCTTAGGTTAGTTTATTTATATTACCGCGCGGTACAAGATGTAAATTAACGTTTACAGCACCGCGCGGTGCGCTCCGGCCCGCTCGCAAGATCTAAAGCCTTTCCTCGCGCCTCAGTACCCGCCATTTCCACTCCTGTCTCTCTGGTAAGTAAGTTTAGAATAGAAAGAATACAATTTTCAAATAAGAGAGTTAAACTTTCCTGAAATGCATGATGCAAATTCAAATGCGTTTATTGCTAATTAAGTGCACAGCTGACAATTGCTGTAGTGTGTATTATATTACCGTATATTACCGTACAATTAAAGAGTTAATAAACGAAAACTAACAACCCTTTATACATATTTCCATTTTATATTTATGTGTTTTTTTTTTAAATAATTGAATTAATGTT
Source organism: Anania fuscalis (assembly GCA_950371115.1). Classification (NCBI taxonomy): domain Eukaryota; kingdom Metazoa; phylum Arthropoda; class Insecta; order Lepidoptera; family Crambidae; genus Anania; species Anania fuscalis. The sequence continues at coordinate 4,748,254 of OX493337.1, forward strand.
TTAGATGTGAAAAATTCTTCTAAGATATTAAAGCAGTTACAAGATCATGTAGCCTTTAAAGTTTTTAAAAAGTAATATTATGTTAGTTTTCTTTTTTATGGCTTAAGGATAATAAGATTAAGTTTTGTATAGCCATGAAAATGGGCTAATAATAACAATTTTTTTCTTGACGTGCCAGGCAGAGTCTGCTCTGATCGGTAATTTGAAATTCTTTATTCAAATCGATAGTGAAATACACATACTTACATCTTTTATTGTCCCCAAGGTATACAACTAGGCAACTGTAGCGTTATAATTCTCTTTTATTCAGTAAAATATTATAATATCTTCTTGTTCTTTAGCACGTATTTTGAAACTATAATTTCCATCAGTACCTAATGTTTAATTCTTTCTTTGAATCAATTCATTATTTTTACCCGACAAACGAGGGTTATTTTTTATATCTAGTAATTTCTTCAAACCAATCCAACTAAGCGCATATTGTATGGGTCTAGCTATCAAAAATATTACCAATCAACACGAACTTTATGAATATGTCGACTATGGATGTAAACACTAAAAATGCCCCGATAGCGTACTCATCCTCACTTAACTGAACAGTTTTCCCTCCAATGATCATCTGGAGTTCCATCATTAGCATTATTACACTAAACAAAGAGCCTATAAAAAGTATGACCAGGTGCACTGGCTTTATGTAAACGTTTGCGATCAGCATGCCCAACACAACCATAAGTGCGAGCGACGAAAAGACTGTACCCGCCACTACTATGTATATCATGTGCTTTGTGAAGTCAAATGACGAACAAGCTAACAACACACAAACTAGAACTGTAATTACTGTTGCAACTAGGGCATATAAGATCAAAACTGTTCTTGTTCGAACGGTAAAATATGCTGTTATTACACTCATACATATAACCGCTAACCCCAGGCAAACGTAATTGCAAGGCGGAACCATTGCGCACCGGGAGCAAGACATAGCACAGTTTACGAACAACATAGCAATAAAAGCAGGTAAAACAAAAATAATTCCGAATTTCCTGAACATTGTATACACATTGGGCGACACGTGAACGAATATATTGAATCCCATCGTACATATTAGCATTATTAATACTATGGAAAGGACAAGCCTTATAAATGAATTTCTTGATGGTCCATAAGCCATGTCGCTAACAGGAACTTCTCCTTGAGGAAGCCATGAATCTGGGTTTGCTTGTGTAGGCGGCAGAATGCGTTGTTCTAAATACTGGTTATGGTATACCACAAAGTCCTGATTTCCATTATGATTATTGCGTCTTTTTTGCTCTACCTCTTCTTTGGTGTTAGGGTATTGTGTTCCTATCTCTTGATTCTCGGCAGTCTCCATCTCCAGAACAATTGTATCTGGATCTGTGTCACTAACCAGTTTATTATCATTTTTTATATGTTTTTTCTCTATTGGTACTAAGATAGTAGGTATTGACATTCGTTTAGATTTATTCGCAGTTATGCATACAAAGAATTTGTTAGTTACTCTGCCTTAATATTATTTTATGTTAGTTTTAAATATGTGATATAATTTAAAATTTTGATCAGTTTTTTTATAAAATTGTAAACTTATTAATCAAAAGTCAAAAAGTAAATCAAACATAATGATGTCACAACGACAATATTTAAAAAATATATTAATTCACCCTATGGATTTAGTATTTATCTTAAGGAGGTGGCTAGCTCAATTTGTCATTACCTCGCTTTTTCTACGGGTCCAAGGAAATAGCCATGTAGTACCCAAAATGGATTGAGTGGGATTGAACAATGTGCGAAAAAAAAAAAACGACAGAGAACTTGCCCTATAGCCAGAGGAATTTATTCTCTTTCTAGTAGGGCGGAATATAGGTAAGTATTTTTAAATTGAAAGGAAATGGCCAAAAAATCATACATAAAAAACCTAGAAATTGCCAGCGACGAAATGTTTAAGAACGGGTTCACTATATGAAACACGTTTTCAAATTTGTTAATGTAATTAAGTTTATAAAAGCAATAAAGAGTTTTCAGTTATTAGACTGTAAACTTACATAGATTTTTCTTGACTTCTATTTTTATCACTAACATTTAAGTATCCTTTAAATATTTTGTGTGTGTGTGTGAGAGAGAGTGTTTGTGCACATGTGTCTTTATTGTTAATTATTCTTAAGTTTTGTAGCTATCGTAAAAAAAACAAGATAAGATTTTTTTATATTTTTACTAGCTGACCCGGCGAACTTCGTACCGAACAACCGACTAACAGTAATTTTTTTTCGTCGACTTTTCAATGTTTTTTTTATTTATTCTGCTATTCGGGGCGGAGACAAATCCAGAAAATTATAAGCCGTGATAATAGGTCCAGCCGTTCTCGAGTTATAAGAGTTGTAACAAACCCGACTTTGTTTTATATATTAAGATTTAAAACTTACTGTTTTACTTTTACTCCATGTTCGAAAATACTGGTAGGTACTAGTTTCTATCGTTCGTGGTGTGTAACAACAGTAATGAATATTTTTGATGTTTGATACAAAATTATGCGCTTATGTTTTTTCGTAAAATATTAAATAGTACTTCGTATAAACTTTTTTAAATTACGAACTCCGAAGATTTCATAAATCACAGTAACAATAGATTTTTGAGAATCTAAAAAATATTTTATTATGTATCATTAATCATCAATTAACCATTACTGGTTAATTGATGATTAATACTGTAGAAACGAGGTGGTAGTAATACCACCTCGTTTCTACAGTATTAATATTATTTATTTTTGGTGTTCATATTATGCCCATTAAAACGAAATATTATTATATGACATTTCTCGCGAATTCTAGGTTTATTTTTCGCCGTGTTTTTTAAGCTAGTTTTTTGAGTATAATAAATAATTAGTTTTCTAGCTTCTGTAATTGTTGTGCAGAGTTTTGCTGTATTATCTATTCAACTCAAATTACAAAATTCAACGATTTCTGGCTGACATAAAGCACACTTTTAAAAAGAGAAGCTTAAGAAGAAATAAATAAATAAATACAAGGTTTTGGGAGAAGCTTACGTCCAGCAGTGGTCTGCTATAGCTGCTCACATGAAAAAAATGGTTTATTATTACAGTTTAAAGAAAAACAATGGTTTATTACAGTCTGTCTTTTAGTAAGAGAGATCATTGTTACGTGCAAAAAATGGATAAGCGTTTTTATTACTGCTGCAGTGTGTTTGGATGTTTTAATACAACACAAAATTGTGATTACACGTTCTTCAAATTTCCAAATAATATTGAAAGGTACATAAAACTAGGTTTTGGTTTTTTCTTATTAGTAAAGAAAGGTAAGTAAGTAGTTAAGCTAAAGATAAGTTTTGATAGCGAATTATTCATTTCATTGCACATTCAGCTTAAATGGGCTTTTAAATTTTCCCTAGCATATCGTCGCTGGTATATAACAGCAATCTTTTATAACATACAGACATATTACATTATTCATTGGTATTTTTACATTATCGTTGCTAGGATAAACATATCACCTTGAAATGTGAGTATATAACAAGTTAGTACGTATAATTTCTGTCAAGCAACGCGCAGCTGCCGCCGCTGTTAAAAACGACAGTCATTGAAGAAGCCAAGTTGAGGAGAGTAAATAATGCTTTGTCTTCCCATTTAGGCTTGGACGTATTATAAGATGAATGTATAAGCTTATCGATGTATCGGGGTAATAAAGCACACTAACTTATTTCAAAAATTCAGAATAGCAACCCTAGGGTTGAAAACAACTGCCTAAATTGGGCTGACTACCTAGGTAGTCAAAACGTGGAATAAAGAGCGCACGCAGGCGGAGGTAACTGCGCGAGAGCAGTCGACAGCACGAGCAGTCGGTGTCTTACTGTCAAGAAAGTACCGGGAAAAGATTAATAATATACAAAATGTTAGTTATTCATCCGAATTTATTTTATCACCTTCAAAGTATGCTCCTTCAGAAGCGATACACTTACGCCAACGAATAATCCAATCATCAAAACATTTTTTAAACGCTTTTTCCGGAATCGAGTTCAGTTCTCGCCGCGAATTCTCCTTTATGTCCTCTACCGAATTTGAGTTTATGAAAAAGAAAGAAGTCGGCTTAAGCCATATCTGGAGAATAAGGTGGCTGGTCGATGGTATTTGTTGAGTTTTTGGTCAAAAATTCGTCGACAATGAAGGCGCATTATCGTGGTGCAAAATCCAAGAATTTTCATTCCACAAATCTGACCTTTTTCGTCTAACTTGCTCTCTTAAACGCCGCATAACGCTTAAATAATACTCTTTTTTTATCGTTTGACCTTCTGGCAAGAATTCTGAGTGCACAACACCGCGACAGTCAAAGAAAACAGTCAACATGACTTTGACTTTCGATCGAGTTTGGCGCGGTTTCTTCGGTTTCGGTTCAGTTGAAAGGCGCCACTCCAAAACTTGTTGACTAGTTTGCATGTCAAACTCGTAAACCCACGTCTCGTCACCAGTAACAATGCGTTTCATGAATGTTGGGTCGGAATTGACTCGTTCTAGCATGTCCTCAGCGACTCTTTTGCGATTGAGTTTTTGGAGAAAATTCAGGTCTTTTGGGACTAGCCGAGCGGCAACAGGTTTCATACCCAATTGATTATTTAAAATGGAACGAATCGACTCGTGTGACAGAAAGTTCGACAGCTAGCGCTCTCAAACTTGAATGAGGATTTTCAGTCACTATTTCCTTCACTTTTGCGATGTTATCTTCAGTAGCAGACGTTGATGGCCTACCAGAGCGAGGCAAATCTTCCATCACATCTCGACCGCTTTTGAACGCTTTGTACCACTCATAAACACGTGTTTTTGATAAAGTCGATGCACCGTAAGCCTTCTGTAACATTTTCAGAGACTCCGAACACGAAATCCCATTGGCGATGCAAAATTTAAGACAAACTCTTTGTTCGATGTTTTTGTCCATTATGAAATTCGCAATACACACTAGATACGGTATAACTAAAAACAATACTGTATTTAACCTAATTATCAGATGAAACTCAAACTCCGCGCTAAAAGGGAAAACAGTTGTGCTAGTCTAACAACCACAAAAAAATAGAATTTTGAATTTGGAACCATAAACAAATCATCAATTCCCGAAACTTTTTTGACAGAATGTATGCCTAGCGACTGCTTGACCGCACAGTGAAATTTAACAATGCTGCCAACCGCCCAAAGCAGTCACAACTGCTCGAGCGGTTCTGTGTATGTGTGTACGTAGAATACTGTTGTTTACTTTGCAGTCGCAGTTTGGAGCTGACGATACTAGCTGAATTAGCTGATACAAGCTGTCCGCGTATGGCAGGCTTAAGGTGTTGTGTACGCAAATAGTAGATTGTACAACAAATGCATAAAACGCACCATTTTACCAGAGACGTATATCAGATACGAGACGGATAGTCAATTGAGGGTAAAATGGGTTTATGAACGAGTTATATACTGTGCTTTTTATTTCAATTGTGAAGAAATTAAACAGCAATATTGCAACAAAATACTTTTCTTTTTTATCGATGGCACTGGCACTTATCATAGGTCCTTAATACTCTAAAAATATTTATTTATACGAAATCTCATTAATATTGCTAGTTATATTAATTTAGTAATTATAATATGAAATTATGTATAAAAATGAAGAAACTGAACTGAAAATTAAATAACAAGTTTATTTAACATAGTTAAATCGCGTGTGTGGCTGTTTACCTGACGATCTTTATCTAAGAGTCTGGGATTAGACGAAGATTTTATTGCACTATAGCATGAAAAGCGATTTTATGCAGTCTATTACCAAACCTAAAGATGAACTTTACGAGCATGAGAAGTAAAAAAGTTTATTTCTAGGAAAAAAAGGTCTCAATGTTCTTATCTCTGTGCGCATTTTTGTATGTGAATGGAACATAGACTTACAAATGTCACGACAGTACAATAAAAGCTCGTTTTTTTTTTAATTTAATGTATTATGATGATAAAACTCGTAGAACAAATGTTGTTGTTTTTGATGTTAGCTTTCTAGTGGTGCGAGGTTATTAATGTTTTTCAAATAGCTTCTGATATACAATCACAAAAGAAAAAAAAACTACAATAGTAGAAAATCAAACACTGGGTGTAGTAGGCACATGCAATGTTCGGGAATTTCGGACCCTTGTTAAATCTTGAGAGAAGTTTTGCTTGAATGTTCTAATACAAGAGATGGAGAGAGGTCTTGAATGTTGCAAATATTTCAAAAAAATATATATTTAAAAAAACGTTATTAGTTAGTAATGTAGATTTTGTCAATAATGGACATACACGACTTTATATAAGTGTAGATTCAAGTGCAGGTTGTTAAAAAATATATGAATAATTTATAATAATTAGGCTAAAGAAAGAAACGTATGATGAATGATGTTTATTTAGTAAATATTTTACGGATAGGTACTATGATTAAAATACCTGTATTTCTGCGAAAAATCTGAAATATAGAATAGGTACTAAGCTTTTATAAAAGGTTTCGAGAAATAAAAGTAAATGTCGATTTAACCACTAATAGTAGAACACCTCTTAATTTCATAAGAAATTCTACTATTAGTTACGTTACAAACGATATCATCTTATTTTTTTTGTAAGAGCACACAAATGATACCTTTGCTATTTCGTCGATGTTGTCTAAGCACTCCTGAGTGCATATGCCACTAATAAGAAACGGTCTCTTCAACTTGCGTCCAATGAACTTTTTAATTTTCTTCAAAGTTTCTGCTACGCGGACATAATTTACAATTATTATATCCACCTGGAAAAGTAAAGCAAAGAGGAAGTAATATGTAAGTGTTCGTAAAATTACTTAAAACTTTGTCACAGTGGATCCCCATTGTTTAAATAAAATGAAATGAAATAGATTTATTTGCGTACAACATGGTTCATATGAGGTCACAATTATAATTTTGATACACTCATCACATTAAGAGCTGATAACTTGTAGTTTTATTTCAATAGACTTACGCGGGACATACACAACAAGCGTGTGTGTTATGGGTATGATGAGAGCGTGGAGCGGGCGAAACACGACCGTGACGGTCGTGACGCGTTCGTGGCCACGACGCTACGAACGCTTCACGACCGCGCTACGATATCGCCACGACCAGCTAACAACCAATCACAGCCGGCGGTAGGCACGTAACACTACTAGTCAATCAAGTTATCGTAATGGTATTCTGCGCATCTTTCGCCCAGCGCTCAACATCCGTGCCACTACTTGATATTATGATTTTTAAGATATTTCCATGATATTTCGCCAAAAATCAATTTATCTAAGATTTTTATGAATGATTTATGCCTTTATCTAAATTAAAACAAAAAATAACGCAAAATGACAGGTTTTTCTTAATTTCTTACCTGATACTCGACAGCAAATCGAATAATTTGATAGTCCCGTTTACTTAGTAATGCCTTTTCTCGTTTGACTCCTCTCATGGACACATGATCCATGTTAGACAAATTACCACCCTTAGTCACTACACATCTTACTGTCTTATCGTTAACTATTTCTGTACAATGAAGTATCAGCTCCTCTTGTCCTATCGATATCTCCGTACCGATCCGAGCTTCACTGCTCAAGTGTAGATTATCGACAAATATCTTTTCTTCGTTACACCCATCGAAATCTGACAGGTTGTTTGTAAGCAGAATGTAGGAACCCTCTCTAATCGGGATAAAATTCACTTCCTGAAAGTTGACGTGATTGTAAATTGTATTGTCAGTGTGATTTAGTAAACTATAATGCTGGGGCTTCACCTGCGTGGCGCCTATCGTTCAAATAACGGCATGATTAGCGTTAACTAAATTAAAGCATTTAGCTGCTACGCGCTAAGTGCGTGGCCTCACTTATTTGACATTTGATTCTAGCGTCTAGCGACTTAGTTAGCGTGTGATCTGTGAGTGTGTCTTTCAAATAAAAAAAAAACGCTTCAAAGAACTCAATAGTTTTCTTATTTTGTCTACTCCATCCTAACTATGAACTTTAGCATTTATTTCACAAAGAGTTTTTGAATGTGACCGTGTTTTAACATGTTTAGTGTAGTAGGTGTAGCCACAACAACGCATTAGACGCCCGCCTATTCCCTTTGTTTCAAAAGTTACCGCCGTCCGAGCTATCGCCTAACGTCTAATGTTATCAAAGCAAATTAGCGCACGAAGACCGGCCACACCTGCGTACTACGTCAAATAGAGCACTTATTAATGACATTAGACGCAGGTGAAGCCCGAGCATAAGAGTAACGTCCTAAATGTCCTAATGCTTAAATAACATAAACTTAGGGCTTATGATAAATGTTGTGTTGTCCATAAATAGTCATAGATAAAAACCTCTTTACTAAATGACGTCGTTCAACCAGAATTATTATATTCAGCCATTCAATTAAACAGCTAGGCAAATGTCTTGAATCGATACTATTTGTAGCTACTAGCTTCTATAGAAGAACAACATTTTCGTGCCCTCCAGGCCACGCCACGTCTTTATTAGTAGAAGACAATTTCCAATCATACCATTTCTTAAATAAAAATACTCAAACAAATGCTTTGTTTTATTTTGTGTGTACTTTTACGATTGCCTAAAACCTAAAACTTACATTTATATTCCTTTATTTATGTAAAAACAGAAAAATTAAAATTGCTAAAATGTTCTCCCTGACCCAGGCGCCGTTGTCTTGATAGGAAGACGCCTAGTGATGTGGTTAGATAATAAGATAATTATTATTTAGACAATTGCAAGGATCCATAGAAACAAAACTTTCAATAAAACACTTTTAATTCGAATCGGAAAAAAATCGTAATAAACAAAGGATAATATATTAATTATAAATTGCATATGTCGCATTCCTTTACAAAATCCGCATAATTCAGTCTAGTCTAATTTTTTAAAGCTGTTTTTACCAGAAATAGATATCAGTTGATACAAAATGACCTTGAATCACTTTTTAAGGCTAAATGAATTAAGCTCCAGCTGAAAATTATAGATTCAGGAAAAAGGATTGAAGCGACTCTCAAGACGTGTTGCTTTAGTGTAAGGCTATTACTAAATTAGCTGCTCTTTCAAGCGGCAAAAAAATTCAGATCGCCATGAAACCGAGATCAAGCGTCGCAGAAAAATCTGGCGATTCGGAATATATGTATTACTCAATTTCGGCCAAGATGTCGCTTCAGATCAGATCCAGTGAACTCTCGATATACTGAACGTAACAGTAAAAACAAATCCCTAAAAAAAGTGGAATTTAACGTGCTACTACGAGCGCCACGGTACTGATGTGAAGACAACGCGAAGACGTCAGAAGACAATAGGGATGTATTTTATATATTATACGTATCTGTTTTGTCATTATTTATAGTGTTTTCTGTTTTTTCGTAGTATTATAAAACACACAGCCAGTCAGTTCATTAATTACATTTTATGTGAGATGCCTCGGCTGAATATCATTCAGGCCGCTAGTTGGACTAGTTAAAGTAAAAAAGGATATAATCAAGGATGGAGCTTCTCCAGCCTTCGTTGAAAGGCTATTTAAGCTTGTACATTTACACTATAATAATACATTTCAGTACTGTGGTTTTCCAGCACTTGAACAGAAATACAACATTTACGGAATGTCATGTATATATTTCTTTTTCACTAACCTCGTCGAGCAACCCAGTCTTGACAACGCAAGTCTTCAAATCCAAACAAGTTGCAACTGGCCAGTCTGTCACCCCAAATCTCTTGCACATGGTTGAAGCTGCCTTGTCCACTTTGCCCAACATCCTCATCTTCTCGCCTTTCGTCGTGTTGGACAACTTTAACCGGGCAACGTTCATGCCAGCTTCCATCATCTTTTGGATGTCTACCGGTGATATGTTCACATCAGCTAAACAAATTATTGTAATTTTTAAATAGAGATCCTTACGTCTGTACAATACTAAACAAAAATATTTGAAACAAAAAATAATGGGCATGGTTTTTAAATGGGTGGTGGTTTCTTGTCCTTCACAAGACCACATTGTATCACTCTTTGACGTGGGCAAGGCACTTAGGCAGGAAGCGTACAGAAAAGGGGGCAAAATTGACGCAAAATGGTTAAGTATCTAAAAGAAGTGGCTTAAAATGATGGTGTAAGGCTTTGACCAAGCTTGCAGGGGATTGGGAAATTATGTTGCTGGAGAGAAATCGATAAAAATTTTTGGAAGAGATCTTTGACATAACGAGACATAAACTATAAAAAAATTGCATACATTTGACCCAAAACATACGATTGTAAAAAAACACAACTTCCCCACACAAAACCGGCTGGAGTTTTATTTTTGGGATATCGGAAAGCTAGTCCCATTGAAAAAGTTGTTGTATTTGAGCAGTACCCTCTAGCTAGAAAATAGTTGGATTATAAATTTACACTTGGTACGTACACTTTCAGTTTTTGTGTCTTTAATGAAATAATAATCCAATTTTTTTGGTAGCAACGAGTAAGTTGGAAGAGAAAAGGATTTTCCTTTCTCCTTCCAACTTCCGCTGAACAACTGTATTTAAGGTACGCTTTGGCAAACCTGGAAGTTGCCGAAACGTTTTCGTACTCAGGTTTGCTACTGAGAGCACTATACAGGGTGAAAAAAAAGGCTTAACGAAGCCTTAAACCACGAATTCTATACATAAAACCAAGTAGAATGCAAAAAAAATAATTGCTGGGAAATGACTTTTTTAAAAATTGGGGTATAAAAAAAATAACTTATTTCTAACCCGCAATGTATAGCGCGCACGCCACAGACTATGCCTGTGTTTGTAAGCGGATCATGTTTCTTTGTAAAAAAGTTTAGTATTATCAAACAGAAGTCAATTTTGTAAAAATCTTTGAAAAAAAATTGAAACTTTGACTGTCAATAACTCGGTAACCCGTCATTTCCCAGGTATAGTGTAAAAAAAAAAATGATCGTAATAATACGTAGAATATGTAGTATTCGGCTTCGTTAAGCCTTTTTTTTACACCCGATATAAGAAAATATTGAATTTGAATATTGATCATGAATATTGGACAACATCACATACATGATGAGCGATGACGTTAAATACCTTGGTTTTAACAGAAAAATACACATTTATGCTTTGAGGACCCTATATTTTTGCATTTTTATTATTTGGGCATTATTTTAAGATAAGATAAGATATTTATTTGTTTAAACATGGTACATTTTTGGTTCTTATTTTTAGGTATCGTGTTCGTGTATACATGTTTAATCGATCTATCGATATACAAATATTACGATATCGTCATGCGTAACTAGTTGAATAAAAAGTTAATAAAAACATTAAACACTTAATATGCGATTGAAGTAAGTACATTTAGAATAATTTCAATTCAATTACAATTCAATTCCAAGCCTATTATACAAAAACAAAATGTCAGTTCATTTAGAGATTTAGAGAAATCGAATATCATATTTTTAACATATTATCTTTGCCCTATCTCCTCACACATTTTTTCAGACTGTGTTTTGTGGCCTATATATTTTATGGCATTCTCCTTTAGCTTACACAAAGCTGTTAAATTTATTGTCTATGATAATTTTTATTCCGTTTTTTTATCCCTGTGGGTTAATTATAATTCATTATACGCTTAAAATTACGCTTCCACAGCCCACTAGGTCTAGAAAATTCATGTACTACATCCTTAAGTTATACCTAAATATCCAGGTATATACCTTTTTTAATTATAGTCACTGTATTACAATTCTTACCCATTGTCGCTATGATGGGGCTCCTTCTTAGTTTATATGGAGCCCTCGCTACAGTTGATTGCTGCGCGAAGTCCACGTCAGCAAACTTTATCACATCAGCTAACTTGCTCATAGTGATTGAGATCTATTTTACTTTTCACGCAGATATGAACAAGCGCGCACGCGAATTATAATACCTATTTAAATTATAAGAATCTTTCCTTGTAAACTGTTGCGAAAACAAAAATGATATGACTATAAAAATATATATTTCTCAAGCTCAAGCAAACATTGAAATCGTGACATGTGACATTTATCATCTGCTATCAATATAAGAAATTGTCAAAATGGGAGCAATGAAGACTTTGATGAACACTGACTAAATAAAATATGTAGGAACCCTTAAAAGAAACATAGATTAAGGAAATTAAGGATAACAAAACAACCACACACTAAAAAAAAATTAGATCCGCAACCAAACCTTATGCCCGTTATACACCTCCGCTGTGAAACAGGAGTAGCGAAGCCGCTGAATGTATTCCACCGCGATCTAGTGTAGTTTGAGTAGCGAAGCGCCGCAGAACAAGCGTTCTGCGGCGCTGCGGAAAGTCCTACCTTCCTCATTTGCATTTTGTGTTATTTTTTACCTGCATTTTTTGTGTTATTTTTATAGTCTGGATACAAAATAGGTCTATTGTTGACATCTTGGATAAATTTTTCAGTGAATTCGATGTCCATTTTAATTAAAAACGCACTTTCGATTCTTAAAAATTGTCGAGATCGACGAACATGCGAAAACAACGCGGCGCCGCGGAAGTGTGACTGGCGTCGGAGCAGATGGGCGAAAATGCGAGGGGAAACAGAGTTTTATAGTCGAAACAATGCACTAGAACAGGCAATTTCGCTAGTATTCCGCTTCTCCTACTTAACTTCTCTAAATCATTGTGGTTCTGCTGTTATGGTTTCGCAGCGGAGGTGTGCTATAGGATTGCCTAAAGCACACAGACGTAAATAATTTTTTTACGTCCGTGCTATAGTACGCCTCTGCTGTGAAATCATATCGATATCGATCGACATGCATTTAACTTATAGTCAAAAGTGAAGCTATCCCTTACATTCTCCAAGCATAAACTAAACAGGACAGGACCACAGTTCATATAATACTGTGACAGGACTCTGGATTAATTTATTTTTCCTTTAATGATTATGTTATGATAAATAAATTTAATTTAACGAACGTACGATTCCACTGCTTTCACAAAATAGCATTAACTATAGAATCAATATTGATATCTCGAAAAAAATCCTTGATTTTCTTAGTCCTGTTTATTTAGTTTGGAAAATATATCGCGGATATTTGGTTTGGTTGATTAATGTCCATATTATCAGGGCCTGTTTACAAAAGAAGCCCTTGAGATTTTCCTCACACTTGATTTAAAGTGAATCCTAGTTAGATATCTTAAAGGAAGGAAGATTCCATTTATTTAAAACGAAATAAAGAAGGAATTAGAAAAAAAATAAAAATAAAACTTTAATCCACTAAATAATATAAGTATGTAATAAATCTTGTAAAATAAGCTTACAAAAAGCAGATAACAAATACTAAATATATTTTAAAAAACATAAAAAAATAAACTCAATCGGATCTAAAATTGGCTACCAAATAGAACTAAGAGCACCGTACTGATTCAGAGCTGTGAGGGAATCATCAGGGCACACGATCCTGGAAAAAAGAAACGGTTATTATTTTTAGGATAATTTTAATTAAAACACATCCTGTCAAGTTCGAGCCGGTTCCGAAGGTTCCGAAAACACTTGTTCAAGTTCAAATTTAATCGTTTATTTGCCAAAACACAGTAAAAAAAGTGTTACTATGTTGTAGTTATGTAAATAACATATTTAATCAAATACCAAAATATTTTTTAAACATGCATCTACAAATTGTTATACCAAACCTGACAAGGCATGCTAAGAGACGTAATCCTTAAAGGGTTCCTTTAAACCTTTTGAGATACGGAACTCAATAACGACATTAGCCAAAATAAGAAACAAATGATGCATGCGCTAAATAGATACCCTTTCTTTTTGGTTTCTTCGTCGAGCACCTTCCATAAGCTGACTTGGTCGCAGAAGGCACTGGTTGGGGCTGACTTTCGGATGATCACGTACGTCTGGTTGTACCTCAGGAGATCGTTCTTAAGCCCATAGTTGACAGCAAACTGGATACGCGCATTCGTATTGGCATACCAGTCTTTTATTGCTTTTTCTGTGGAAAAATGCTTTCAGATACCTTTTGGATTTAGATTTTTATACTTTACTAATCTATTGCCCGCTACTAGGACTATAAATACAACTTTCATACCGAAATTAAAGTTCTTCCGAAATTAACCGAAATCTTTTCAGTATTTTTTTTCAATTATCTCTTTGTACTTATATTCTGTTAAGATTTTTCTTCAATTTTTTTTAATGGCTTTGCCTTAACAACAGTTTATTAATAAATACTTTGAGACCACAAAATTTGGTGTTGTTTGGAGCATATTCAATCGTTCTCTCAGTTGTCACAAATTACATAAAAGCTACAATGGTTGGGATGGTGACCATACAAATAACTTAATTTTATGTACATAAGGTATAATTGCTTACAATAGTAAAGCAGGAACAGAAAATTTAAAGTTATTATTATGGCCAAACTTACTGTCATAAATAAGAGGTATAATGCCCCGATATAGCTGGAGCTCCCTGGCGACTCTTGGATTGGCAGTGACGCACAGTATAATTGCTTCTGGTTCTACATATGCAAGCTGCACAGCTGTTTTGCCAGTGACCGACAAAACGACCACCACGACTGACCCTGACTGTTTGGCCGTCATCGCACAAGCCAAGACGGAGGCGTGAGCTGCATTTACTGGTGGTTGCCACTACAAAATAAAAACTTCTATAATTCTATGATTCAGAGAAATTCTAAATAATACTCAGACCAAAGTAATGACGTAGTCCAAAAATTTAGTAAGGTGAAGTGTAAGTGAGCCAACGACATTTGTCGCAGAACCGATGAAAGTGGAGAACATGCTTCGGCAAAATTAGTGTAGGACGCCTCGCTGACCTTAAGAAGATGACTGGCAGTGGTTGGATAAAAAAAGCAGAAGGTCGTAGGCAGAAGATCCTGCTTTTCGGCACTTTTGGAGAAAGCTTACGTCCACCTGTTGAGTGCGTTACGTTGACAAGATGATTTCAATAAAAAGATGATAAAATATGCGTTACTTTAAAATCTAGTTAATAAATTGAAATTTGAGTTACTACTTAAGTACGACTTTGAGCAACGTTTATTGTTAAAGTTCAGCCATAATTCATGATATTATGTACCTATGTTTATGCCCAAACATACAATTTGACGACCACCGTAGCCGAGAGGCGAGCACGCCGGATTATATATGGCCATCTCTTGAGGTTCCGGGTTCGATCCCTGGTCGGGTCAATGTAGGAAATGAACGTTTTCTATGTTGTCTCGGGTCTGGGTACCGTCGTTGTTTCTGATTTCTATAACACAAGTGCTTTAGCTACTTACCTTTGGATCAGAGCAATGTATGATGTTGTCCAATATTTATATTTATTTATCTAAAATTGAACAAGTTTGCCGAAAAAGTCAGCTGATCCGATGTACTACAAAGTTCCAAAAAAGTTTTCTATTTCTGGATGCATTATTCAAGCTTATGCATTGTGAAATTCAAATTTTGGATGAAAGTTGATTGTCAGATAGATTAATATACTATAATGGTATTGTTAAAATTCATGGATAATGGACAATATTTTAAGTGACGTAAAAAAATACGAACCTCTAAGCACTTCCTCCAGAAATTGTCTTGCAGAGATATGGTTTCTGCTTGTTTACATACTGATTCCAATAAACGTATAGTTGTTATAAGACTGATGGCATCAGCATAGCCTGTGAGCACTAATCCGGCTGCTTGTAATACTGCATTAGTGACATCGGCTACTTCACTGCAAGCTATAGTGCCCCATTTAAGAGTCTCTTCTAAGATATTTCCAGAAACAAAAAACGGCTTGCCGAGCTAAAATTTTTAAAGTAAATACAATGCTTTATTAATAATTATTTTCTAAAATATTTACGGAAAGCTGGCAACAAATATATTATGTGAATATGAAAGTAAGCTTTAGCCGTGACTCCGAGTCCATCCGCTTGTGTTTCGATTTAAAATTAATCTGATTACTGACTTTTACAATAACCAGCTCCATTTATTTATTTAACTTACAAACTAATTACTTACTCTTCTACATTTTGCACTAATATTGAGTTGTATTGATAGCACCCTCTTCCCATTCATTATGGAATGAGACAGAAACTCTCTTGCAAGAATAATACCGTCTGATGCCTGATGGAAAAGATGAATAAAATTATTTTATACAAAATACTGGATAAGTCCACAACCAATGGTGCTTGCATCTTAATGGCGCTTAAACCGCTCTGGTAGTTATTACTAAATATAAGAAACTTACCACCATTGCGAACATTACAAAGATTGGGTGTTTTTTTTTTATATCTGACTATAAGGTTTAGCTCTGTGCTTTGCAGTAGGACGTATACAGGCTTACTGTAGTTAACTGGTTTTAAGTTAAAATAGTATTAACAATTTTCATCAACTTACTGCGATAATTTCATCTATGTTATCCAAACCTTCTTGTTCGCATATTGTGCTAATTAACGACGGCACATACGAACCTTTAAAAAAGGCACGTACTTTTGCTATAGTTTTTGCCGAACGTGTAGAGTGAACTATTATTACATCTAGCTGTAATATCAAAAACTAAAATTAAGAAAGTTGTGCTAGCTATAGTTATTGGTAATAAATATAATCGGAAGGTTTTAAATCAATTTAAAAAAAATATCAGGTTGAAAACCTATCTTACCTGATATTCTTTAACAAATGCGAGAAGTTGCTTATCCAATCTTGCCAAAGTTGGTCTTAGAAGTCTGACGCCTCTTACACATACAAATTGTCCATTTGATAATTCACCACCAAAAATTACTTTACATTTAATGCTTATCTTACTAACAACTTCAGTGCAAATCATTATTATTTCACCGAAGTCAATGCTTATTTCTGTGTTCGTTTTAATTGCTTCAAGGGTATATGGGTCATCAATGAATATTCTTTCGTCATCGCACTTGTTCCAGTATTGTACTTCGCTGGTAACTTCGACTATTTTACCTACATCTAAGTATATTTTTTGTTTATAAATTTCCTGTTTGAATGAAATATTATAATAAATAATTATAGTATTTTTTTAGTTTGTTGTTTCTGAATAAATACTCATCAACTCTCGGATATCCTTTTGTATGTTACCAAAAGAAAATCAGAGTAATAAAATTCATAATGATTGACGCTTTTTAATAATAAATAGGTGTTTATTAGAAGTCTGAATATTAAAAGCACAGAAACGAAACAATAAGTGAAGAAAAAAATACAATTACTTAAATAATGTCTACAATAGTAAATTTCAGAACTTACATTCAGTTTGGAAAATTATTTAAAATCTTACGTCTTTAAGATATCCAGTCCTAATAC
This sequence comes from Anania fuscalis, assembly GCA_950371115.1. Classification (NCBI taxonomy): domain Eukaryota; kingdom Metazoa; phylum Arthropoda; class Insecta; order Lepidoptera; family Crambidae; genus Anania; species Anania fuscalis. Next base: position 4,765,573 of record OX493337.1, read on the forward strand.
ACGCATTTGGCAAATCGATGCAGATGGCGACAGGCCAGGTTGAAACTGCGTATTTATCGCAGCACGCAGTGATGGCTTTCTTCAGAGTCCCAAGCAACACAACCTTATCTTTCCGAGCAATGTGAGTCAATTTAAACCTGACTATCCGAAGACCAGCTTCCAAAAGGGTTTGTATTTCAAGCTCTGAGAGTGTGCCTTCATCTAGATTAGAAAAATAAATTGTGTAAAGTAATTTGCAGTTATACATACATTATATTTGAAGAGTTAAGTAATGTAAAATTTTGTTGAAAATCATCTTAGAAATTCCTTTAAAAATATCAAATGCGTTTTCATTCACCTTCATCAAACCGTACGTCTATCAGCGGACTTTTTTACTAAACTGCGTTGAGGCCACCTTTTTTACTTGAGAATCTTTGAGAACCTTTATGTGCACGAGTCTTTCGGTCGGTCTAGGCTTTTATGTAGTATTTGCCTCGTCTCATTGGTACTTACTTCTACTTATCCAACGAGCTATACCCGTGATTTTTAATGATGATAATGAAGTTACTATTTAACTTTTGTCAAAAAGTTAACTCATCACAAAATCTTTTTCTTCTTAGCTAACTCAATGTATTAGAACTAGGTTCAATAATTTGATAATGAATCATAAACGTTAACTTACAAATTGTAACCATGTAAGGTGTTAGTCGATAAGGTTTTTCAGATCTTTCTTTGGACAGTAGCGCCTCGAGGTCTTTAAGTTCAGTCTTTTCTCGAAGCACAGCCATTTGTTAACAATATAAAAAATAAAAAAATGCTAGAAAATAATAAAAAATTTAAATCGCTTCATAAAAAAGTACATGTAAAAATAAAACCAAATACAATTATTGTAGCTAAAATCCAAAGACGAGAATGTCAATGTGACATTTTCAATTTTGACAATAATATTTGACGGACTTCAGTTTTAGTAGGCCGGCCAATCAAATCAAGGTTTAAAACTTTTTCATCGGCTCAAAAGCTATTTTTCTCAAGATACAGTAAACATACATCAAAGACTATAATTGATAAAATACTCGACACAGTTACAATGTTCTATTATATCTTTAACATACAATAATCTTACAGTGAAAGAAAATCCGATAGCAAATACGCCTTGTCACAGATGCAGCAACAAAATAATAAGTGTCCCGATATCCAAGTAACGAATCTCTGCTCCAATTCCTTCCTCTATTTACCCTGTACCCTGGCTAATGGACAAACAGGGGACAGCCGACCGCGGTGCAATGTTGATTTTGAGTTAGCTTGCGCCTGCGACATGGCTTGTATCTTGCAAGATTTATTTTCGCCCGAAGCAAGGGAAATAAGACGGATCTTATATTTTTCTTTCGGTTAAACCGCTATTGCGTCTAAGTGGAGGGAAGCTTGCGGATTCCTTCTGTGCTGTGTGAATAAATACTGCTTATGAGAAAGCGTCGAGTTTCTAATGTATTATTGTTAGGGTTTGTAGATAGCAATTGAAAAATGAATGCCTAATATAATGATCTCTTATGTACGAGTATTTTAACAAATTCCCAAGTGGCTTATATTCATAACTTTTTTATTAACTTTTTTTCATACCTTCCAAAAAATGCTCTATTATTATAGAGCATTTTTTGGAAGGAAGACTTCTAATTTAATTCATAGTATTCATCAGTAGATTTATCCGTTAGGTTTTTCCCTAAAAACGATTAGCAAACTTGCAACACATCGTGTATCATGCACGAAAATTAAAATATACAAAAATATCCTTTACATATCGAATCTAAATACACATACTAATTAACAGTAAAAAAGCATATTATGTAGACCTCAGAGAGAACCTAATTCACTAAAGGCACGACGTCATTCTGAACATTTATAAGTTGCTTACGCATTCAAATTTTCTTTTTGATTCGGCTTTCTCGTATTAGAATAGAAAACATTACATCAGTAAAAATTTGTGGCAACTTCTCAGAGACCTGGCATAAATAACGGACAAAGATCTTTTATATTGGGCCGTGTAAAGGTATTCCCCTATGTCTCCAAGTTTGCTTGTGATCTCGGCGACATCAAACTGTCTATTCCTTGTGGAATAAGCCATGAATTATGGAAAAAAGAGGGGGTCACCGCCGCAAACCTTTGTCCAACTTTTGCAATGTTTTTCTAGTTGGACGAGTAACTGAGTTATTTTTGCTTAGCATGACAAATTCAGGAACCGTGCTATCAAGGTGTTTTAGCAACTTAGTCGGTAAGGTGTCTATGTATGAATTGCTTGAGGACACAGTACATTTAATTTTCCTCTAAATATTAGTCCTAAAAATAAGTTTAAAATTAATTTTATACCATCCTAGTGCCATTCGCAAACAAAATGAGAATATTCTGACGCAATGTTTCTTTGCAGAATTGCAAGACAAAACATAAAATTTAAGTACAGTAGGTACAGTGTGTGAGGCTACGTGTACCAATAATATGGCTTAACATTATTAATTTGCATCTATTACTGTATGAATCAATGCCCTCGGAGGCATTTAATGCGAAAAAATAATATTGTTTTATTTGACTTAATAGTAGGTTTGTTTGCGATTGGTAATACCATATCCATTATAAAAATATCTGCTTAATGAATATTTATTAAACACAAATTGATTGAACCTAAGAAGTGAAGGTTCGCACAAAAAATCGAATCGTTTGAACTGATCCCTTGCCGCTGACCGGTCAGGTGCTTCCAGTAATTATATTTTGAAAGGGTCCAATATTTTTGCAATCCGTTTTCTTTAAAAACAAATTTCGGCTACCCTTCAAGGGAATTTGTACGATGTTATCCCTCGGGCGTAAAGGTATTAAAGTTATACAAACAGTAGATATTTGGTGGAACAAATAATATTAGAACCATTTTGTTGAGAGCTACAGAGGTTTCTGAAAAGATTTAATTTTGTATTTCATATTTAAGTTAAGAAGATTCTATCGAATATCTTTATTTACTAATAGCATTTGAAAAATACGTACATCAAACGAAGCCTATCTAAGTAGTAGATGTTAGGTTTTATTTAAATATATCTATTTTATTTTGATCACAGTATGTTGTAGTGCATGCTGAAATATAATGAAGGTTGGAATGAGTGACAATTGCGGCAGATAATTGATCAAATACTACCGATATCACTATAAATTGTAAAATAAGTACATACTATATGTACTTGCCCCCAACATTGACCTATTATCAAATTGAGTGTATAATCGTCTTTGGATATCCTGATGTCCACCAAATGCTAGTTTCTATGCTTTATTCCAGTGGTTAATAGTTAAATTAAGTACTTAATAGTTAATGACTGGTGTCCGTCATTTAGCGGCCGGCCCTCAGCTAATCTGCGGGAGTCCCAAGGCGCTTTGTTAATTATAGCCTTTAGTAGACGCCCTAAATTATACTTGGAGTCTTGGACGTCTTGACTTAGTAAAATCCATCTCTTTTTGATAACAATAAGGATATTATTATTCTAATATGTAGTATTAAGAATTCTAATAGGTTTTACCTCCTAGTAAAAGATTAAGATACAAAATACTCGAATATGCTATAAAAAGAAACAGAGTTAGTTCGAGACATATATAAATTTCACTATCTAACAATAATAATCAACCACATTAGACGCCCCAATATACGTGATCATGGTTAATTATGTATAATAAATAATAATGATAACCTTGTCCTCATTGTTAAGTCAGTTGAAAATGACAATTTTACTACTAAGTCTCGCACTTCGTACGATTTTAGGACATATTACCAAAGGTAATTTAGCAGTAAGCAAGGTACGAGCGTAATCTGTGAGTCCCAAGATGACATTATTTCAGCACTAATAAAATACCACCACCAACCACAGTAGACAAAACGAATACTTTTACTGTGCTATAACTATGGTTCCTACTCAGAATCCCTTTAGTTGTATTAGGAGCAGAATACTTTTAAGTTATTAGTTCCAAAGTATTGTGTTTTTTAAACTACAAAATTCGTTTTTTACTAACGTTTTGTCATTTTTTTTCGGCAATTATTCTTCAAACACAGCATGCTGTGTTTGAAGCAAAACTCACTGAAAGCCGCCTACGATGGTCCGGTCAGAGGCCCTGAAGATCTTGTCGTAAAACAGGAAATACCAAATAACAGGAAAGGTAGAGGACGCCCACTAGCCACATGGTGGTCCACGGTGGCCAAGGACTTAAAGCTTGCCCAAACAAATGTTTCTACAACCCAGGACAGACTGTCCTGGCGCCGCAGAACGAGGAGAGCCGACCCCGAATAATGTGAAGTGGCTAGGATAAAGAAGAAGAAGAATTATTCTTAAAACAAAATGAAATAACAACCTGTTTACATATTTAAGTAATTTGCATTAATCATGAAAGTCTCGGATTCAACTGTCGGTTAAGGTCAGAACAAATCGATTTGTTCAAAACAAGGAAGTCTCTTTGTCTACATTATTTATTAATTAATTAAATCTAGTAAGTCTGATAAAACAATGATTGAGAGACAAAGCGTGTTGTCTGGAGTATTTTAATTTACTACCACCATGAGTTTTAAAATAAGTGGAACTTAGAAAAAACAGAATAAAATTGTAGACTTATTTGATTTTTTATCTCAGTATAATAAAGTTAGTTTCTACTTGGTCGTAAATAGCACTTGGAGTTATCTCTTTTCACATTTATTATTGCTTCCAAGGGAATAATTCAGATGTAATTTAACTTTGCTATAGTCTGAAGGCCACGCCGTTAATATCGTTCTAAAAATGTAAATATTAAAGAAACATTAAAAATAAATTTAAATGTTTCATTTCACGCCGATGAGACGACAAAAAAAAAAAATTATCTGTAAAAAATCTAAAATGAAAAATTTAAGTCTTTTTATATTACTTTTGAACTAAAGGACAAATCACATGCCATTTGAATATTGTTACTAAAACTCTGCATATTTTCGTCTTGGTAATTGTAAAAATTAGAATAGTTTGTTACGGGATTGCTACCATGTACCTTATTTTTGAGTTCCCGATATTTCGGCACTGTTGCAAGCGCCATGATCACGGAGTAACTGAAGATCTTGCGGGTAAGTTGTTAAGGGCAAACATATCGGTCTACCCTCTTTCGGGTAAAAAAATAAGGTACATGGTAGCAATCCCGTAACAAACTATTCTAATGTTAGTGACCATGAAAGTTTAAAACAATATATTGTAAAAATTGTTTACCAAAAAACTGTTCGAAATGTTGTTTTAAAAACGAATATTGTTCCAGTTGGAGACTCGTTCAGACTGACTTTCCAATTAGCTGGTGACAGTTAGATTGGATCCCATATAGATGGAAACCAACTGAAAACATAGATTGATATTCGGTCAGTTCTTTTGTCTGTTTTGATTTTAGGACTACGTTTTTTTACGGACGCTTTATATTATAAGCCGCAAATAGTATGATATTCTTATAAATAAGATAGAAAAAAAGGGCTTAATACATTCATCAAGCACACTGACAATTTATACTGCTGATAATAATCATAGGAAGCAAAAATATAATAAAATTAATATAACGTATCAATTTAGTAGGAGAACCTAGACGACAAATCTTCGTGTTATACATAATACTTAGACATGCCATAGTGTATTTTATTTAATATATTAAAACCTTTATTTAGAGGTTACCTTATAGGGCGGAGTAACGTACTATTTCCTTTCAACAAAAAAAAACACTTCTATTTTAATTATGCATTAAATTTACATTAAAGCGCTCTACCTTGTGATAATATAGGACATCATGTTTATGAGAACAACACACACTTGTGTGGGTGCCTAATTATTGAGAAGATGATCCTTGACAGGAGCCGTAAACATTAGCATTTACGTTTATATTAAAATAGAACAAGATGGCGAACTTTATACGTTTTATTACGAATCTCTGGATTATTTTATACCCTTTTAGGTTTTAGGAGCTTTTAACATGAAGAGGAATACATTAGTCTTTACATTGAAATTTCTGTTACTTAGTTTTAAAAATAAATAAAATATTGGATAACATTACGTTCATTGCTCTATCCATAAGATAAGTAAGCGGCTAACTATCGGTTAGTTTCTCTTTGAAGAAACGTTCAATATTTTTTTTTCATTGCTCTGATCCTAAGGTAAGTTGCTAAAGCACTTGTGTTATAGAAATCAGAAACAACGATGGTACCATAACACCCAGACCCGAGTCAATATAGAAAAGTTCGTTTTCTACATTTACCCGACCGGGGATCGAACCCGGAACCTCAGAGATGGCGGCGCCATTTAGAGTCCGGCGTGCTCGCCTCTCGGTTACGGAAGTTGTCCGTGTTAATAAACGAGATGCATATACTAATAGTTAGTTATATCGCTGACTGTTCACACTGCTGGCGAAGACTCGCTTCACTCACTAGTTTGTCGCTGAGCGACAAGAGCTATCAAAGATAATACTCGCTCAGCGATGCTCGCTTGTCGATCAAAACAAACGCCGAGAGAACAACTAGGCACAATCAGTCATTTCTCTACAGTGGGGATTTGAGAGTACATGTACTTGCACACTCGCTTATAGCCCAGCGACAAACTATCGGAACTACACACTCGCTTCCCGCTGCTCGCAAACTCGTTGAGTTTCTAGCCCTACTCGCCTCTTGTTCATCGTCAGCGGTAGAACGAAACAACAATGATACCAAGATCCAGACAATTATAGATGTCTATACCCGCCACCAATGCGAATTAAAATATAATTACTGTATTCAAACTAGTTTAAAGTACCTAAGTAAGTGAATAATAATATTATATCTCCAGCCTGCCAACTTCAGCGGTGATAGCTTGAGATGACCCATCAGCTTTTATCTATAACGCTTATGACAGCTATCCGAAAAGTTATAGCCTCGCTAATTTCAGACTCGACTCTAAGTAACAAGTTGTGCTGACGAAGTTGTTGGGTGTTCTTGCAAGAGATAATAACATTGACTCGTTTTGATGTGTCAGAAAAACATGGATAAATTCGTTATCTGTCTAGACTATAGTTATTGAACTAAGTTGATTTCTAAAGGTCTTGTCTAGTCTTGTTTGGGTCAGTAGTTGAATTACAAACGTATATAAGTGAAGCCGAGAGGGTCAATTCTGGAATCCAGAATGTCTGCTGTAGGTATATGGATATTATTTTTACTTTATTACTAAAATTACATTTATGAATAAATATATTATTATATAAAATAAAGATATATTACAAATGCTCATGCACACAAACATTTGCCCTTTAAGGAATTATACACGGTATTTTTGCGTATGCTTTTCTCAAATGTTTTTATTCTTCAATTTTCATCCAAACAAAGTATGATAACTTACGACGCAATCTCTCCAGGTGTTTGAAGACGGTCTGGGATCCAGGACGTTAATAGGCCGTAAGGAACTACACTAGCTGGAACAGCCACGGCGTAATTGTCCACTCGTAAACTACACCGGGTGAGTGCCGTAACTTGGTTAACACATGGATGTAGGATCAAATGGTGTGACATATCCGCGATTAAAGACGATCAAGAATATTGGTCTGTGATAAAAGCTACGCGATGGGGAATCCCGCGATCGTTACACGAGCTAGCCGGTCCTGCGGCATTGCCTGGTCATAAAGGTGCACGGCTGCACTGGTACGTTTGTTTTAAATGCCCGGTGACTCCTATACGGAGTAATTACTTAGTGAAGAATTATTTTAGCAATATTCGATATAGCCTATTAGTATTTTCTTAATAGCTTTCATATCGCTGGTTTGCTGTGGCGGTTCTTGCTAACGTCGTCATTGCTACTTGATGTTGAGGTGACGTGATGTGTACTGCCTAGAATTCAGCAATGTGAGCATCATACTGTCAGCACTCATCAACGAATCGGATTCCAAGAAGCATTGTACATTTGCTTCGTACCTATGTGCATTAGTCAATTATACGTACCTCAATTGTGTTTTTTTAATTTATTTAATATTAATGGGTTTATTTTGACTCTCAATTTTATTTTTATAGGTATTTTGTCTTTCAATTAACCATGGATTGCTTCACCATAACCGGTGTTACTTCTAGTACTCTTATATTAGTTCTGTGTCCAAATTGCGCATAAAACATTTCTCAAACGACTAAATAGGTCACACCAAAGTTCTTAAAAGCTATCTGAAGTACTAAGTGTCGGGTTCTGTATTCACTAGACTATTAACAGCTCCATTAAACTATAGTATTAAGATTTGGCTTCGAAGGTTATTTCAAGGAAAGTTCTCGAATTTCTGAGTAATAAAAAAATATGATGTAGGTTCTACAAGTCTCGTAGAAATTTCGTTTTATTTTAGCTTGGAAATTTTCTTATACAATTCTTGGATCTCAGTAAAAAATGTTTCGAATGAAAATTATAAAAAGATTGATTATGTCTTTCTCCTTTGAACAAAAATAATATTTATGTAGATTTAATTCCTAAACCTTGTCTTGAGCGAATATCTCTGGTGGATGCAGGCCGCTTCCAACCATAGAAGTCATTGGCCTCCCATATCCCAGGACATTGATTCAGTAGTGAACTTTCCATGGCTGAAATGATGATGTGATGATAATGATGAGTTTTATTCTGTTATTGAGGTAAATTAACCATTTTGTAGCTTACATTTGCTAGTCAAAACAAAACCTAATATAACCCTGCCGAATAGGATTCTGTGTTACTTTATTCTAATGTTGTTGTTGAATAACAAGGGACAACAATGGTGAGCTGCATAACGGGGAATGTTTGGGGACAAGTCACAGCCCAAAGTGAACAGACATCAGAATAAAATTATACCTTTTAGGTTCCGTACCCAAAGGGTAAAACGGGACCTTTATTTAATCATAGTTTAGCATACCCTGACTAGGAATAGGACAAAGAAGTAGGGAAAAGACACAAAATGTGTTACATACAGGGAGTAAAAAAAGACTTAACGAAGCCTTAAACCACGAATTCTATACATAAAAGCAAAAAAAAAAAATTGCTGGGAAATGACTTTTATTTTTGGCTATCAAAAAAAATAACTTATTTCTAACCCGCAATGTATAGCGCGCACGCCACAGACTACGCCTGTGTGTGTAAGCGGATCATGTTCATTTGTAAAAAAGTTTAGTATTATCAAACAGAAGTCAATTTTGTAAAAATCTTTGAAAAAAAATTGTAACTTTGACTGTCAATAACTCGGTAATCCGTCATTTCCCAGGTATAGTGTAAAAGAAAAAAAATATCGTAATAATACGTAGAATGTGTGGTATTCGGCTTCGTTAAGCCTTTTTTTACACCCGATATAATATGTATACCTAGTTTTGAAGTCGTGTCATTTATTTTAAAATATTTAGCAAATTAAAGGGTTGGCTGTTTTATTTGTGTTGTGGCCATGGAGAGATCCAACATGGCGCCGTGTTTACGCAACTTGCGAAGTTCACGTTTTGACTGATTATGCAGTAAATGAGTTTTAATTTGAGTGACAGCGGTAGTTTGAAAGTGAAGTTGGACAGAGTTTGAAATACAATGTTTTATAACTTTTCTTACTGTTATAATGTTTGTTGAAGCCAGAGATTAGTTTTATGTATGATTTTGGATACATGCATTCGCTTTCTCTCTTCTTACTTACAATAACAAACTTATAACATTGGTTTGATGATGAGGTTTTCACAACCTTGTTTTCAGTATCAATAGAATAAATCACGATATTTCTCGATTAAGAAAAATCATTTCTTATTTTTTGCTTATGTGCACCAAAGACTATGCTTGTACAGAGCAAGTTTAGTAGTTATGTATAAGTTGTTATTACCTATGAATTTACTAAATGTAGATTTTTTTAATTAACCGTGAAAGTTTACGTCGTTATTTTTTTATAACAGATCGGTATCCCAAAAGGTAAATAAGGAATTTATTTACTTAGCTTTGTGTATCATCGTTGAACGCAAAGATTTCAACTATATAAACTACTTAAGAACCATCCCACATCAAGCGGGATATGGAAGCCGGCGGTGTGCCGTCTTAGTAGATACTTGATTAGTAAACAAGTAAGAGATACTAAAACTACAAAACATAAACGTTTTATTCTAGTTTCAATGCAGGTCCTAAGAGATAAATTTACAATTTAATTATTTAAAAAAACCGCCCAAGTGGTTCTGTACCATTATTTATAAAAACGCCAAAAAATCACGTTTTTTGTATGGGAGCCCCTGAAATATTTATTTAATTCTGGTTTTTAGCATTTGTTGTTATAGCGGCAACCAAAATACATCTTTAAAATGTAAAAATGTCAACTGTCTAACTATCACGGTTCATGAGATACCGCCTGGTGACAGACAGACAGACAAACGAACAGCGGATCCTTAGTAATAAGGTCCCATTATACCCTTCGGGTACGGAACCCTAAAGATTGAAGAAATAGAACATCGAACATTATAGATAATTCTAACACCAAACAAGTACTACTTGTTACACCATTTTGTGTGCATTGTTTATACAAATACATACAAGTGGTTTGAAAACTGCTACTGCCCTGAAACGGCGTCTGATGTGTGATATATTACCATTTTCAGATTTTCAGGGTTCCGTACTCAAAGGGTAAAACGGGACCCTTAGTAATAGAGTCGACTCCACTGTCCGTCCGTCTGTCTGTTTATTTATCTGTCCGTCTGTAATGAATTTGGCTGTATCTCGTTAACCGTGATAGTTAGTCAGTTAAAATTTTAACATATTATGTATTTCTGTTGCCGCTATAAGAACAAATACTAAAAACCAGAATAAAATGAATATGTAAGGGGGCTTACATACAACAAAAGTGTTTTTTTTTCTAGTTTTTGCTCGATATTGATAACGGCAACAGGTAGGCGCTTGAAAAATTTAAAGAATATTTAGTCATATATTCACTTTAAAAATAAATAGTTGAATATAAAAATAAAACAAATATTTATAAAGGAATACAACAGACATGTTTTTTATTCCGTTTGTATAGATAATGGTATGGAACCCTTCGTGCGCGAGTCCGATTCGCACTTGTCCGGTTTTTATGAGATAGCTTGGTAGCGGCAAACTCGTCCATTATGATATTAACAAAGTTGTTCGTCAACTTCGTAGCATGTAGGTCGTAGCTTGTTTCATTAAATCATTACAGAGATTCCTCCGAGCCGGAGCCGCGGAGGTGTGGACGACACACAAGTTACCAGTTATTGCTATGTTTCACTATTATTTTTGTACAGTTCATAAGGCTGTGTCTTAAAAACAAAATGAGATAAACTATCTCAAATATAGAAAATCCAAATTATCTTGTATAGAGTTAGCTTTTAATTAGTTTTTAGGCTTCCGAATCCAAAGGGTGAAAACGGGACCTATAACTAAGATTACACTGTTTGTTTGTCTGTCTGTCACTAGGCTGTATCTCATGGACCGTGATAGCTAGACAGGTGAAATTTTCTGATGTATTATTTCTGATGCCGCTATAATAACTAATACTACGAGTCCGACTCGCACTTGGCTAGTTTTAAATTAAGTTAGTTAGTTTAGCTATTAAAGACCAGATGATTAAGAATTTATTTTTCAGGATTACAAGTAGTTTACAAGACTATAATTATTCTTTAGTACTATGCGCTGAGTATTAGCCTGTAAAGTATATCGTAAACCTAGCAACTTGAAACAGCACAGAAGTTATTTTAATACTGTAAGTACCCCAGCACAAGAAAGGAAATATTCAGTTCAAGATCTAGCACAGGACTGACTCTGTGTAACCAAGCAGTTTTTATTATTTGCTGTTTTATTTTAGAGTGCTCTATAGTAACACCAAGTTTAAACCTTGTGCTTTAGGTATGAATAAAAATACTTTAATGAACTGGTATTTGCATGGAGATCCCTCATAATTTCTTACTTATTGTTTATTCTACGAAATCTTAGAATAACCGACATAATAACAAATAGGACCTCATCTTTATCACTTCGGGCATAATGCGTCCACTGCTGAACGTAGTTCCCCCCAATGAATTTCAGATTGCTCGGCTGAATGCAGCTTGCATCTTGTGGATGTCCTACTCCGAACTGCGCTTGTAGGTACATACATTATAGTGCCTGTCTGCCCCATCGGCCGTCAGCTCATACCTAACGTACGGTACTGGTATCCTTTTCTGTGAACTTTAAGATAACATTTTAAAAGCCAAGATGGACGGATGGACATACAGCTTGATAGCAATAGTGTCCTATTGACCTTTAAGTATCAAACCGTAAATGGCTAATACCTACGATAGGTATACAGATACATAGGATAGGATAGGTATAGGTAAGATGAGTAAAACTGAATCTTAGGACAATTAAAATTGGCGTGCCATTTTTACGCCGTTAGTATCCAAATTGTAACTTGCACCTTAATCTGGCAACACCGGGTAGCAGTCTCTAGTGACAAAATTGCTATTAGGGAGATTCTCGCCTAATGGACGCGTAATTGGCTACTTCGCCGGCTAATGGACAATTACAACGAGGCGTAGATTGCGACGGAGTTATAATGCCGTTACGGCCTTTTAGCGATACGCGAGGATAAGACGTGGATCTCCGAATTTGGGCAGCATCTGACAAACTTTCAAAGTTGTTCAAAAGTTTTTTTAGTATTTTATCAGTAGTGCTCTATGTATAAAGGACTCATATCCCTTCTTCTGACTTGAAACTTGCTGCTGGGCAATAAAAACAGAGATTTAGATCTTTGAAAGAAAAAATATTCCTAAGTAAAGCAAGCCTATCGTCCCGCAACGATATTGAAAGAGGGCACCCTCTATCAATTATAAAATGGTTTTGGGCCATACTCCACCTCGTAGGTGTATTACAACGGTAATATTTATAGATAATATAACCGTTGCATTACGTTAGTAGAGGGGTGGTGTAAGGTGAGGTGTGTTTGTTTTAAAGTAAAAATTATAAATAAAAGTTGATAATTAAAAAAAAACTGAGTGGTCACTTTAAAACTACCTAATCATTTCAGAAATAAAAAAATATACCTAGATAAACATACAAAATAATGGTTGACATTTAAATTATTAAGATTTCGTGGAATCACAACCCAATTAATCAAGCTTACAAATAAATGTAATAAATTTGTTTCATTTCAAAACAAATCGATTATAATTTAAAATTTAAATCATTTCAGTTAATTGAAATGAATTTTATTTCAAACTGGTCATAAAAGTAATTGTCCGTACTCCACGAACTCGTGGTAATGAATATTTATTGAATTTAATACAATATCTGCTAGTGGAAATAAGCTTTGTTTCATTCACCCGCATAGGTGGCTATTAATAGTTTACCGCTCAGATAAAATTGAAATCACCAGCAAATTTATAAATAAATACCTACGCGCTACACAATACACAAACACATTGCCATGGTTTTGAAATAGAGAGTTAACATCTTTGTGTCACTAGTTACCAGACAGTATAATTTGTCAAGGGCGTCTTCCAGGATGCCCAAACTCGATTTGTCTAATTAAGAAATAAAACATTTAATATGGAGGCGCAACCTCGGAATTGTGATTTTAATTTCAGATGCTCCATACATTATCATCGAGGTATGCGAGTAAGTTTGTATGGAGAAGCTGAAAAAATTTAACGATATCGATGTTGCTTCCATAGAAAAAGTTGTATATGACCACGTAGTTTTAAGGAGTGTCCTATTTTCTTGTACATCCTGTATATTAAGAAGATAACAGGCAAAAACAAGTTGTTGTGCCATTTGACCTCATTCATTTGATATCAGGCCATTCGTTCCGCAAACAATCAATCACCCGTGTGACAAACAAGAAGGGTACGAGTGTTATCTATAAATGCATGGTAACGTTTTGTTTCTCGTAGACTGGGCGGTTAGCTAAACACCTAATAAGTGGGTAGTACAGCCAAATTTAATATTTTTGTTATTACAGTTGGTTTCATTTAATAATTACATTGCTATGTATAATAAAAAAACTAATATTTTTTTTTTCTGTAAATAGGCCAGATTAAGCATTTTTATCCTATTACTGTTTAGGGACAATATTGTATAGCGCCAAAAATTGGTAGCGTAATAATCCCGGTCATTATTATCAGCCAATAGTTTGTTTAGAAAATAATACAATTTATTATGATACAGGTACCTGCTGGTAAAAACAGCAGGTACCTGTATCATGATAAAATGTGTGTTATTTTAAAAATAATCATTAACAGTGTAATCATAATTTATAGGTAATTATACACCATGAACGGATTACACTTTATGCAGTCTGAAATTTGAATGACAATCTTTATTCTTGGGTATTAAAATTATGTTTCTAAATGTAAAGTTTTAAACAATAATTGATGTTTGATTGTTGAGTTACCTACATTGCCGCTCATTTCATTTCATTGTCATTACATGGCGCGTGTATAATCTTCTTACACATCAAGGTTAAAGGAGTATTCCATTCTTATTATTACAGAGTTTAAATAAGAATAGAATACTCCTTTAACCCACGTAATTAGCTATGGAGTATCTAAAACCCACGATTTTGATGCTTTTCAGGAGCTGATCACAAAGTTTTAAGTAATGTCCTATTCTCTTGTATACCCTGTACAAAGTTGAGATACTGCTAAGGCTATGTTTTCTGTGGCACACAGCTATCATCAGTCAGAATTGAATGTCAAAGTCTTACCTAATAAAATACCTGCAAAATGGTTAAGCAAAGATAGATTTCAAACACAGCGTGAACTCTGCGGAGCTGCAGAGTGGATGAGAGCTGAGTCCACATACGCGAGCAGGCAATATTTGCTAATCTCGATCATCCTCCGTGTTTGCCCGGCCTTTTGAGCCGATGATTTCTAAGCGGGTTTGCAAAAAGGCCTTTTCATTTGTTCGAATAGCTTCTGTATCTTTAAACGGTAGCCTTAACAAGGTTTTAGCATATCAAGTATGCTTATGTGTTTCTGGATTTGCCAAACCTACAGTCAGAAAAAAACAGACAATATATATTTTGACTAAAAAGTGATGAAAAAATACTGAAAAAGAAAACACTTTATAATGCTTTCTCATGAAACTGATGAAGATTGTTTAAGTTGGATAATTAAAACTTTGATTGTTCTTATATTAAACAAATTGATAAATAGAAGTCAGGAAATAATGAAAAACAGAGATATCTTATAAGCTTACTTATTGAAAAAAAATCAACATCAAAAATTTGTATTGGTAAAACTTTTATGTGGCTGCGGATCGTCGGCACTAGCCGGTTGAGGCCAAGGAAATAGCGGCAAGATGATCTGGTCAAATATTCCCAGGATTTGCAGGATCATTCATTAGAAAAAAATGTATCTGGCACAGGCATGTTTTGGAGTAGGTAAATTAAGGCTGAAAAATGCTTTATTAATTGACCCGTCTTTGAGGGCATGATAATAGGGATAATATTCCTATACTACTACTAGTTACTTACAGCGGATTGGTTGAAGTTGAAGTATAATATGTGAGCAGTCACCTCCTTTAATAATGCTCCTCCTTTAATAACAAATAAAAATGAGTTTTATGTGTAGGAGAATGCATGAAAATGATACCCTTTTCTATTTAGAACTACTTGAAAATCTAATCTTATATTCCTGCTGTGTTCATTACCATAATTGGGCACTACTGCAGTCTCTATCTTAATTTGATATTAACATACAAGAACGGTAAGTGGGTACAGTCACCCTAAAACAAATATTAGAAGATTATGTTATAAGTTACATTTAATAGAAATTAAACAAATTTTTTTACTATTTGATAGCCACAAATACCATGTTGTATAAAAATACTTTTTTACTAGTTTTTTTACATTAGGTAGACAGTATTTATTGTCTGTTTTGCACAGCCCCATACCTGTAAAGGTACACTATTCCACAACCTGAACAATTTTGTGGTACACTTTACTGAAAAACTATCACGCCTACATATAGATATGAGCTATAACATAGTAATTTAAATTCATATCTAGATGTGTTATCTATCAAAATATTGTTTTATAACTATTAAAAAATAATGAAGATTAGGATTGGATACAATATTATTGTTTTACTAACGCCATCTGTTAGAAAACCAAAGAGTTAACAGAATGTTTGGCTACTAACGTCATCGTTTATTTAAATTAAAATTATTATTATGTTAAATAGACAGTATTTTCCAAACATTTGTGTTCAATACTTTTTAATTGCTTATATCAAATGCATTTAGACTCGAATTTCGGTCTTTGTGCGTCGGGGATGTGGTAGTTACGGGTTCAACGAGCCTAGCCCCCCCACCGCATCCATAAGCGCAGAAGTTTCTTGGGTTTTTCCCAGGCTTCGTGGAGTGACCTTGGATTGTCAAGGATTTCATTGCGTTGCGAATTGCGATGCTACCGCCTCGCATTTCCGGACTACGTGGGCGGTAGTTTCATCTGTAGTGAGACAAGACTTGCCGTTGTAATATTTAGGTGCTTTATCAACACAAAACTGTGGCATATAGTGAGTATGTTTTATCTAATATCCATGGCTAAACATGCTTGGTACGTTCATTTTAAAACACCTATGCATACCGTGTTTAAGCAAATAAAGATTATTTTATTTTACCTTAATTCATGTTGACGTATTTAATTTGAAAAAGCAAAAAGATATCCATGTTATTTTAATTAAGGATTATTTTAAGGAAAATTTCCATGTTCGTTTCATTTGCGCGTTTTAACCTCTTCTCCGACTGTACCACTGCACCACACTGGGCAGCTACCCGTTACAGATCGCACGCGAGCTCACATGGAATTAAATTCGGCGCTTAGTTTTGGTAATAACAAAAACAAAAGAACGAACAGCAATTCGCCCTCTTCCAAATTACTCGAGTTGCGTAATAAGGAGGGGCACGTGTGTCGAATAACCGGAGGCATCACAAACGTTCAGGGGTGGCACTTGAAGATTTTTTATCAACTTAATTAAGTCTAAACTACTCGGGCATCTCTTATCACCAGTTAGTCTATTTAGTCTTACAGTTCTACTGCATACAGGATGACATTAATGGACTATAATTTTAAGGTGTTTCAAAAATATCTGCCACGGCTGCTATGAATGAAAGTATTACTAAATATTGAAGAATTATCATGTCCCGGACGTGAACTTAAAATTATTTTAAAAAATATAAAAAAAAACAAAAAAATATAGAGCGAAGTTTTAAACTAAATTTAAAGAGGTGATTCTGTCCTTAAATAAAAACATCTTTTTTCATGTGGTTAACATGGAAAGTGTTGACTCCACATTAAGTTGATTGTCATTGTTGTCATCAGTATTCATTGGCGAGTCTGTTCCGTGCCACACCTTGTATAAGGTCCCATTATTTTGGTTAGCTAGATACCTTTTACGAGGTAAATAAACAGCTCAAATATATCAAGGGTTACCTTAGTTTACCCGTTACCTTAGGCTAGTTAACATTTTATAGTTTCGTTTTACATAATTATTACTATTACTACTTAGTAGGTAGTAGTTTAAGAAAGTCCGTTTGACTCAACTTCGAAAGGGTTAAAATATGGAAAGCCTATATTCGTAGTTGAAGATGTTGATCTAGCTTAACACATTAAATATTTTAATCCCGTTTTTGTGTTTATATTATAATGTCATATATGCATAAATAATCATTTTTAAATTCTATGCAGACGAAATCGCGGTCGCTAGCCTTTCTTAAATCTTAAGTTGTGCTGCAACCCTGCAGGAAATGTTATAACCTGCCCTATAACTGCGATTACGGCAGCAGATGCCAGTTAGCTTCATTGTTGATGGCTCCTATTTCCATATAAACTGTAATCAAATTTTAAATAGTAGCGAAAGATTTCCTTGTATGAGCCACAGCTGGGTGTACTAGACTTTTATGACATTACATTTACTCTTGTTTTACATAATTTAAACTAAACTAAAACTAATTGTAAATTTATGGTGTGCAAATAAAATGATGATATGATATAAACAGTGAAGAAAACAGGAACGACGATCTACCGACAAGCGGATCTCTGGTTGTTCTTTTTGACTGCTCGTTTATAGTTTTAATTAAAAGTATGACTCTATACGTCCCACTGCAAGACACAGGTGTCACCTCAACTATGAGGAGGTTTGGGGCTTTAGGCCATACTTCACCACGCGGGCCCAGTGCGGATTGGTGGAGGGGTGCTGTAAAGCCAGTACTAAACCTACTGTCTGACTAAACTTCACGACTAATATCAAGCGATATCAGCCGAGACCAAATTTTAACGTGCCTTCCGAAGCACGGAGATGCTCGTGATAAATGTCACTAAATAAGGTTGGAATGGTCACCCATAGACTCACAAGCCTAGTGTTGGTTGCTTAACTTCAGTATCGATACCAAAGCGATGCCGCCACTGAGCTACGAGCACCTCTCACAATTTTTTATAATGAGTCACAATCGATTGGACAGACTTGGAAAACGTCAATATGGAGCGATGAATAACGCAAATCTGTTGACAACAAATGCAAAAGAATAGCCGAAGATCACGTTCACTGGCGTGCATTGGTGAGTACTTTGTCCAGAATTAGACTGACGTAGGCTGATTATGATGAAATGCTTTAGTTTTTTATCGCTCCAAATGTAATTCTCATGTCCCAAATCAACCTGTATTAGACCAGATTTCAGCGCCGAAGAAGACGTAAGATTGAAACAAAGAAAGGGCAAAAAGGAAATAATTGTTATAATAATTTTATTTACTATAAAAATAAAAAACTGTCGGAAAACTTCTTAATTTTTTAAAACACTTTGTTAACTCGCAAACTTTTTCAACTTGGTTTTGCATTCAATTTTAAGAAAACTCAAGTACTTATGATTGCTTAGTATTTTTAAAGCAGAATGGCGAGCTAAATAAAAACGGAATTTTCTTATGAACTTTTCATGAGCAAGAGTTCGTCAAGTGTTCGTAGAGTGGTTAACTATGCGAGTCGTGTAAGTTTACTTAGGTACATGAGGTTGGGAAATTTCATGTCCAAGCTCGAGCCACTAGAGCTAAGAATTCTGAGCACAATTTTCGCGAGTGGACCCTTTTGCATGCATGTAAAAATTTCTTTGACTTAAGTTAGCACACACGACGGCTGGCTTTATTTTTTTAACAAACTATGTTGTGATATTTTTGCTTTAATAGATGATTTTAAATTTTTTTATGAGCAGAACTTTCAATACACACATTATACCGAATTGTTTATTTCGGTCGGCGCCAGCCAAGGTAGGTAGTTATATTAATGTTTTCGTTCGGACAGACAGCAAAAATAATTATCCTAGAGCTTTTTTAAAAGTCAAACTTTGGGCTTAGCACAAATGTTATGTAGGTATGACGACAGAAGGAAAACCTGCAATATTCAGGGAGGTTCACCCTGCATTTTCAATGTACAGACAGTAATTTCATCACGCTTCGCTTGTTTTATACCCCTACAAGTACACTCGTAGAAACTTTTATTCCTTTGTAAAAGCGAAAAAATACTTTATGCGTCCCAGTTGGTCGATACGGGATGCTTAGAAAGTGAATTATCCGCAGGGGAGAAAGGGCAAATAAAACCCACCCAAATAAATAGGGCTAACAACGTACACGTAGGCAATCATTTCGTTAAGAAACTACGCGCAGAGTTATTTCTGCGAGTGTGAGGAAGTCGGGGGAAGTTGGTCAACAAATCACTATTATGTCAACTTGTAGTGGACTTTGTAGAGTGCGGTGGAAACTCGTAAATCGTATCGTTATATTTCTATAGTTTTTTTCCTCGTCTTAAAGTGGAGTGCCGAGCGAGGAGTTGGTATTGTAGCGGGCCAATTGCATTGTCGGACTTAGTACGTTACTTTGCAACTTTGTTACGAACAAATCAGTTGGACAAAGTAATATAAGTTGGATTATAGTAAAAAGTGCTAAATGCTTAGTGGAATTTTAAATAAATACCTACTACATAAAAGCATTTTAAAGTAACATTTGTATAATAACTACCTGAAACCTCAGACATTATATCGAAGTGCATAATTAGAAATTGATGACATTTATAGTTTTTGTCGCATTATCAATATCTTTAATCATGTTATACCAATAGTTGATAAAATTATTATTTTTTAAAATTGTTTCATTTATTTGTAAATTCAGGTCATTTGTTATTGCATGGACGGACATGGAATAATGACACAGTAGCCTAAAAAAAACTGTTTTTAAATTCTAATGAACATGCCGAAGTTTTGATATCTAAGATTTTGAACAATTATTTTTTTAAATGAACACTAATATTTTCGACATTTGCTTACAATTAGTGTTACATAAATAATTAAAAACCCAATCCATTTCATGATTACCGTATTTCCAATTCTCTGCCATTAGGTTGAAAGCTCAAGTAGCTAAGCTGCGGCTGGGCTAAGTCTTCTTATTTTTGTAAACCTCTCGAAGTTCGAAAGAGTCCAACACTCACGTGCGGCTTAGGGAAATAAATCCAGGATTCCCTGTAAAACTAATACGTTTCGAAAGCGGTGAGACCTTTGTATTTACCGCTCGGTAAATACAAAGGTGTTTGAAATTATTGAGCGGGAAAGAAAGAAAATTAATTGGCAACCATAATTACTTAAGTAAAGAAATAAACCAATGTAACGATCACCTCGATTCTATCGATATCTATTAACTAAATAAATTGAGGCTTAATTTGCAGGAATTAATTAAATGTAGTCAAAATAAGTTCCGATATGGTTCCAGTAACATTCCCGAATAACTAAATTAAGAAATAATTACATAAATATTATCAAGAATATAATGTTTGTAAAGGGTTGCGACTTATTTTCAATTAAGGGAACTGTGTTTCTTGTACTACGGCGACTAGATAACGGAATTATCATGTCGTTAGTAAGAATGGTCAATAGTGATGAAAAAGTATTGAAGACGTAATTCAGCTTCAGTCACGCCTATTCTGTGATAGGAAATAATGTGTTTCGATCTTTATTATGATGCTTAATTATATTATCGGAGGATCCCTCGCCTGCTTTTATGACGTCATGTTAAGCCCCAGTGGTTCGCGAAGCATACATTGAGAATAGCTGTGTTAAAGATCGCCCGAGTGTGAGTAGCTGAGTACCTTCAGACATGTCTAACTTTCGTCCGTCACGCCTTGCCCAAACAAGTTAGGTAGTTGGTGCACTTGGAAGCCGCAAACTAAGGCAGCGCCTTTGTCCTGCCTGAACATCGCTACTGCAGCCAGTTTACTTAACTCTGTACGCTTTCCACTCGACTTAAGTGCACGTGCAATTAGAAGTATATCGTGCCGACGAAATAATCCTTAATTCGTGACATTAACTCTTCGTTTTTCATTTTTTACTTTTTCAACTCCAACAACGATTTACATGATTTAAAAAGAAATACAAAGGAAAGTGCGTAAAAAGGTGCGCACAGTAGACGGTCATATGTTGAAGATATCGATGTCAGGGTTTCAAAAAAAATCTTATATTTAGGGCCTGTTTCACATTCGCTAAGTAAGTCTCGGTTAGTTTAATCTGCCAGGGCCATAACCATGAACTCTTAAAACAATCTCAAAGTTGTCAAATCTGTCAATTTTGGTACGTCATTTCATACAAAATTTGACAGAAATGATAATGTTTGACAGATTTGTGATTGTTTTAACAGTTCATGGTTAGGGCCCAGATACTTTATACAAAATGTGTTCTTTATTTAAATTTATTTGTTGAGTAGTGCTTACTTTTTGACTGTGAAACAGGCCCTTAATCTGACATTTAATCAATTCAGCTACATTCACAAAGTAGTGGACTGACATAGGTACTAATCAACCGAGCTTGCACTTCAATGGAATGCGGCGTCGTGTTGAAGAGTACGTAATATTAATGACTACACAAAGTTGAACTATCCGACATTTTGTAACAAATATTCGTTTACTTTTTTAAATCATAGCGAATCCTTTTTAGCAGACGTCGGTGTGACGTAATCGACGCGAGTTGCAAACTTATCTTGGTGAAGTTATACATTATTTTAAGATTTCATTCTTTATCTATGGTAAGAAATATATTTGAGAATCAAATACAAAAGCCCTTAAGTGGTTTTTGATTACCTCAATACAGCCCTGTAGAGTCAATAGAGTTGTATACGTCACTAGAGTTGTACGAATCAGGTTTGTTTCTAAGTTAAAAGCTGAATTAGATGAAAAAAAATGCTCTTGAAATATATACTATTGGTAGATGGTTTAAGCCAATCGGGTAGAGAAACAAATAAAACAATATGACTTTAACAACGTTTTGTTTTTCTTCTGTATAGATTGTCGTAATAATAACACTGCTTCGGAACTTTTTAGAGTTAGGATTAGCCATATAATAGTCATGACTAGCATTTATTACACTTACAAATCCTAACAACCAAAAATAGTCGTTAAAACCGAGTAAACTATTTTAAAATAAAATAAAATATTCTATGCATAAAGAGCTCGAATTTCGTTTTGTCAGCTCAAACATTCAATTGGGTTGTTTTCATGGATTTCTAATTCCACTAAAGATCAAATACAACCTTTATTCATTGAAAACCATTACCAAAGTATTTCCAGGTATCATAACTCAATTTAACTGGTTCACTGTAAATTTCAACGTTAACTGGTAAAATTTTAAAACATAATTTATGTAACCAGCAATTTCTATTGAAACTATGAAATATAATTATATATCGGTCGGTATATAATTATATTTCATCGGTATTTATATATAAATACCGATGTTAGACAACACACAATCATTGCCTTGAAATATGAAAACAGCATTTTTGTGTTCTGTGGCTTGTCTGTGGCACCTGATAACTTTTTTTTGCCAAACATAATCTGTACACCAAGAAACGAGCCTATTAAGAGAAGTTTTCAAAATGATCTGACTGGGAATCCTATCCAGGACCCTCTCGCTCACAGCTATGGTAAATATAGTTATTCAACATTTTAAAAGTGTCACACAAATCTTTAAGACCCAATATAAGAGTGAAAACCACTCTGCTCTCACGATTTGTAATAAAATCTAACATAGCACTCGAGAGACAATATTGGGAGTAATAAGTCAGGGGCACGTTTTATATTGCCTGCATGCAGCCAGAGATGGCACTCTATTTGTGTCACTTACGGCGCTGACGTGCCCACGGCTGCGAAACTATGGATGTGGTATATCAATGTTCCTTTGTGGTCCCCGCAGAATATCACTGTTGTGTGTTGTAAGGCATACCTTAGATCTTCTGTTGCGTGTAACAGACGCTCGCGTTCAACAGCCTGCTAACCTAATGTTGTCATAAAATAATATTGCCTGCAAGCTGCCAAAGAACGAACTCTATTTGTGTCACATGTCATGTCCCCCGCAGAATACAGTATGCCTTAGGTCACAAACTGGACGACAGCGGGTGCGGGCGCGGCTGCCGTAACCAAGTTGCGCGAGCAGCCACCTAGAAAATTTAAGCTAAGGTAAACGCATTTTTTACAAAATATAATATAATACACTTACTACATATAATATAATATAACACACTAAATATTATAATAACTGTCAACCCCGTTAAGCGCAGCGATTACGATTCCCAATCAGGTAAATTCAGGAAACGAACTTTACTAAACTGGCTCGTGGCTAGGTTTGCTGAGGCCGTTGTGATACTCTATGTCAGTAGTTGCATGCATAATAATGTTTTTGCATTCGGAATAAGGAAACCGAACTACGTCTAGTTTGTTATAGTTTTAAAGTGAACTGCACATCACCAGCCTATGTCAGTCCACTGCTGGACACCGGCCTCTCCAAAAGGAGGATGTGAAAGTGAACTGCTGATTGTTTAGATATTCTTGAGATTGATTGAAATTAGTTTTCTTGCTACTTCAATGTTGGTCCCACAGTTATGTGTTAATTTTATGCATTAGCCTATTTTAAATAGAAGTAAAGTTTTCAAAATTCAATCAATTTAAATGAACTCTGCTCAAAAATGCCTTGTCCAATTATAGACGACGTTTCTCACCTCCATTGTTAGTCTAGCATGTAACGCCACAGGGTGTCAGAAGGGTAATTAGTTAGCTTTAGCCAAGTCTGCCATAGCAGGTGACTGCGGAGCAATTCTTATCATGCAAAATGCAAATTTATTTACTAGTAACGTAAGCTGCAGACGTCGTCACATGAATATTTATAATCATGAACGCGAGAGGTGAAACCGAGTCGAGATAACAATGGATTAGGTGAAATTATGAGCAATCGTATCAGGTGCTTCAGCTTTTGGTAAAATAGGGAGGTAGGTAAAAGACTGTTAGCTAATATATACAACAGCTAGATCAAAACATGTCTTTACGCTTGATTTGTTGTGTTATTCTGTTCTTGTTTTTAGTAACTAACGGTTCAATTTTAGTGAAAGATACACAGGTTTGAATGAAAAAAGAAATAGCTGTAGTCATCACCAAGACTGGATATGTATGACTCCCAGGTATCTAGCTAGATATATGTTAAGTTAAAACAGATAAAAGAAGAATTTATACCACCTGTTTTACTGAAAACCGGCCTCTTCATCTATGAAATTGTTTAGGCCATGGGTGCCGTACCACGTGGTTCGTGAGCCCAGATTAGAAATGTAGTTAGACATGCCTATTATACTGTCAGATGTAATTAAGCTATCCTAAAACCTCTTACAAGGCTTAACGGCTAACATCAAGCCATATTAGTCGGTACCAACTTTTAATGTGACTCCTTTCATGGAGATACTT
The DNA here is from genome assembly GCA_950371115.1 of Anania fuscalis. Lineage (NCBI taxonomy): Eukaryota > Metazoa > Arthropoda > Insecta > Lepidoptera > Crambidae > Anania > Anania fuscalis. Next base: position 4,790,291 of record OX493337.1, read on the forward strand.
GTGATGTTTTGTCATTAAATAAGGCCGGATTGGTCAGTAGATCGATGACCAACGGTCACAAACCTATTAGTAATAACTCCCACAGGCTTACCAACATTGAGATACATACATGTCTTATATGAAAAGCCAAAAAACCCTCAGTCTAGCAAAATGGGATACAATAGAGCTTTTGTTGTTACACGGTCTCATGTAACCGCTCTTCAGCCAGTAAAATCAGACCCGTAAACCATAAAGTTTCTTCTAACTTCCATCCCATATTCAGTCATGCCAGGATGTGTTTTAATTTAACTTCTGACTTTTATTTTTAAAATATCACGGTGATAAAACTGCATTGCCATCGCTAAGTACCATTTTTCTAGTTAAATGTTTCCATAAAATCCGCGTTTAATAAGTAGTTAAGCTTTTAAAACTGTTGCGGTTAGTCGGCTACGGTGAACTTTGCACCCGAGACAAATTAACCCTTTGATGTCGAATCAAAGGCCCTTCTGGACGCGTGCACATAGTTTGCTCAGCTAATCAAATTTTAGCATCAACAAAGCGTCAGTAATCTTTCATCTGTAATCCTTTGTCTTGTTTTTAAGTGCTGTAAAGTTTTTGGAAGTGGCACTTTAAATATTTTGTGTGTTATTTTATTTATTTATTCTGCGACATCATCTTAGCACTCTACTGCTGACTGTAACGTGCCTTCCAAAGAGTGCCAAAGATAGATCATCTCCAACTTTTTTAACTAGCTACTGCCAGCCATCTTTCTATGATTCGGTCCAGCTAGCTGGGTGGCGTTTTACATTACGTTTCCGTAACGTATAAAATTATGGTATCAAATTTGACTTTACCATAGTTTTTAAATGCATAGTTATGTTAGGTAAACCTTCATTAAGTTTCCTAATGGGTTACTTTTGTTTTAACGACCTCCGTAGCCGAGAGGCGAGCATGACGGACTTATATGGCGTCGCCATCTTCAGAGATCTTCAGAGAGAGAACCCGGAACCTTAAGGCGGAACCCTTAAGGTTCCGGGTTCTCTCTCTGAAGATCCCCGGTCGGGTCAATGTAGAAAATGAACATTTCTTTATTGTCTCGGGTCTGGGTGTTTTGATTCGGTCATTGTTTCTGATTACTATAACACAACTGCTTTAGCTACTTATCTTAGGATCAGAGCAATGTAATGTTGTCCAATATAAAAAAAAAGTAAAACAAATTGAATTTGGATATAATATACAGGATGGTATATTCAAAAACCATATTACGTGTGTAAATGTATGTTTCAGAACTTTCTTTATAAGAGGCGTCAACATTATTTCTCACTTTTAATTTCTTCTTTTGAACATTCTTTACAAAGCAAAGTTTCTCAACTCTTGTAAACCTAAAGTATTGTTCCAAATTAGTTGTTGATCTTCGTTAAATACTTTGCATGCTATCCATAGATATCTAATTAAAACCTAATCCTTGTTCTCAACTTTTCAAGTTAATACTTCCATCATAGTACAGGTTACCGACCTTGAAGCAAGTTATTGCAGTACATTGTTACATACGCTGTGCTAATATTGGATGGAGCGAATTTGTAATCAAAGAGAAGCAAATATGAACTCGGGACTGACATGCGGGTGTATTTAATTAATTACCATTCTGCCTGTCTCGTGTTTGTCTTTTGCTTTTGTTTAATAGCTATGGGCTGCTTGTCTTACTACCATTAAAACATATGTATACAGGGTGAGTATAGAGTCGGGAAAGTGCGTGATTAAGTGATAAACTATAGCTACTGTTGAACTATCTATCTACTCAGCCGCTGTTTACCAACTGCTGGGTATATGCCTCTATTTGATGCGCCACTTTTCATGGTACATACCAGTATTCTAGTTTGTCCCAACTATTTGCACAATATCATCAGATCAGAAGGCTGACGATCTGCCCATTGTCCCTCTCTGCATCCCTCTCTTGTCCACCACTTTGTTACTGTCGTCTCTTCTGCTGAACATTATTGATGAACATACGTCTTTTTATTAATGGCCTTACTACAAAAAGATATACGCGTGTTAAACACTTGTCTAAAGATTAGTCAACCAATTTGAAGTGTTTGTTAATAATATGTCTCGAATGTCTAATGTGTCATTTCAAATTGGTTGACTAATTTTAGACAAGTGTTCAACCCTAGTCTATCTTTTTTGAAGTAAGGCTATAAGTATTTAAAAAGAGGTATGTGTTGCATTAATACTCGTTAGTTTAAGTAATGCAATAAGAAAGTTTGAAATGTTATTATTTATTGTTGTCTTTTATTTACGCGAACGCGATACATTTAAATGAAACTACTTTTACGCTTTATTTCGCGATTTATTGACATTTTATTAAATAAATTTTAAATTTTGGTTATATAAAATGTTAATAAATCGCGAAATAATCCGTAAAAGTAGTTTCATTTAAATGTTATTATTGATGAACTTTAAGAAACTTTCTACAGTCTTTCTTTGGTTTGGATGCTGCTCAGTATTATTTGAAAACGTTATGTGACTGCAGTGTGGATGCACAACATCGCTCCACAAAAAATAACTGCAGAGGCACTAAGGCAGCTTTCACACGTATTATCAGTGGCTGACTCTAAGCAGGTGTTACTCAGTTTACCTCTTGTTCACATATATTAATTTACGGTACGGTTCGGTGTGAAGAAGCGGGAAAAAGCTACTTGGCTACTACTAGAAAAAAGCGAAAAAAGGCTAAATTGGATCGAGCTGTAAAAAAAAACTTGTTAGTTAGTGAAGCTATCATTTAACTTTATTTAAACATGTTTTTTTTTACATTTTGATAGTTTCGGTGCTATACTGGTACATTTTTAAATGTACAACGAATTTCGAACTAATATCTATATCTATACTAATATTATAAAGAGGAAAGATTATATTTTGATTGATATTTTTGTATGTTTGTAATGAATAGGCTCAAAAAGTACTGGGCCGATTTAAAAAATTCTTTCACCAATAGAATGCTACATTCTTCCAATTTGACATAGGCTACATTTCATTTTGAAAAAAATTAGGGATCCTTGGTAAAATTTGATCAATGTAACCGAAGGTGTAGAAAAATGAGTCTTAAAATGTCTTTCGTCGAATGCACTGCCGAAACTATTAGCGATAATTGTCTACCCCGTGCGAAGCCGGGACGGGCTGCTAGTTGTAAATAAATCAACATACACAAACATTGCTCTGATCCTTAGGTAAGTAGCTGAAGCACTTAAGTCATACAAAATTGTGTTATAAATAACACTTCACTAGTGTACACATCTATACGAAATAACATTTACTTTATTAACATAATTTCTTTATCCAAACGTTTACGCTGGATCTCGGCAACCGATTATTATAATAATTATATTGTATGGAAGATACTGGTAAAGGTTGCGAGAAGCCGCTAGATACAGGCCGCTTCCAACCGGCTGATCTGAAAGTCACTGGGGCGTACAATGCAATACAATATCATCATCATTATCATTTTAGCCACAAGACGTCCACTGCTGAACATAGGCCGTTCAGCAGTGGACGTCTTGTGGCTAAAATGATGATGATGATGATATTGTATTGCATTGTACGCCTCAGCATACTGGCAGCTGTTAAAATGAACGTAGCCTTAGTTAAAATTACATTGAAACCAATATTCAGAGAACAAATATTTAAAAATTTGGCTCCATATTATAAAATTCATAGTGACAGTGTTAAACTTTATTCCGTTGTCAGAAATATTGTATTCTAGTGAAATAACACTAGTTTTATTAAACCGACGGTTAGATTGAAATATTTTATGAATTCAATTTCAGTGTTTTTCCATTAAGCCAGCTCGCTACGGGCTTGAACAAAATTGGATTTTAGAGGCAAAAAATAATGTATATAAATCAACAGCTTTAGAAAATGTCGTTTCCATACAATCACTCTAGGGTCTGGTGTTAGGGTTGACACCAATTGTCAACAACAAAATTGTTACAAAAATGTATTTCACTTATTTAGCAAAAAATACAAAGATCAATCTAATAAGTTTTTTAGCCATAGGTTGGTAGTAAATGCAAATTCAAAAATTATGGTGTATTTATCAATTCGATTAAGTCATGATGAGGTCTATAAACGCTTATTAAATGTTTATTGGTACATAAATACTACGTTTGTGTATCGTGCATTTTCATTCGTTTCAAGTATAAACAATGCAATCAATATCAATAAAATAATGTTAGTATGGCTGTACTAAAATATAAAAACAACACTTTTAGCTGTACATTATTTCACATATAACGTTTAAAGTCACGTAGCTGCAAATCTAATGATTCGCAACAACTCAATCGTAGCCTAAACTCCAAATCGCAGCTCTTGGCATGCCACCAATTTCTTGAGCCATTCGCTATGCAAGGCCATCTCTGCGCCGAACCTAGAATTACGTCTGCTGGATGTGACATAATTATAAATAAATAAATTAATATTGGACAACATTACATACATTGCTCTGATCCTAAGGTAAGCTTAAGATCTTGTATAGAAATCATAAACAACGACGGTACCACAACACACAGACCCGAGACAACAAATAGAGAAAAGTTCGTTTTCTACATTGACCCGGCCGAGGATCGAACCCGGAAAATCAGAGATGGCGACGCCATATTATATAGTCCGGCGTGCTCGCCTATGGCTACGAAGGTCATCAATTATATTAAAATAGTATTCTTTGTAATATAAATAAAACAGTCATAAATTTTAATAAATTATTATCATTCCTAATTGATGCCTTGCGAGAACGATTCACTCAGATTAATAATGCTTGTATATTTTTGTGTAGTTGTTTTTTTTTGGCTCTGCAAGACAGAGTTTCGTTGTAGAGAAATTCTACTAGTAGTGCAGAGAAGAATTAAATAAAGAGTACTGAAGCACACGATAAAATTGGTATTATGATTTTCTTATATTAAGCAAAAATCACTCAATTACGAATTCATATTAGTTAAATGTAAAATAAATAAAATCTTCTCTCTCTTCTAACAATCAATTTTGGCTGGGGCGTTTAATAATACCCCGTAATAATAATAATAATAGCGTTTAATAAATTCACATTGGGGCCATGTGGTTGCTTAGCTGTTTACTTTATTTTGATATAAGGCCGGTGGCCTACAAATGGACGTATAACGTAACGTACTTTACATTTTTATTTGGTAACAAAAAAGTCAGTAATCATAGAGTTATCATTGATCAAATTAGCCGTGTAGTCACTTCTAGGGATTTAAATTCAATCCCGGTAGCCACAAGATTGGCTGTTTTAATATGCAGCCAAGGTGTCCAGGAGGTTCAACGTTTTAAATTGAGTTACAGGATTGAATACTAACTTCATTTTAATTACCTCATCTCGCAAGCAACGCAGGGACTTTAAGATGTGTAAATGCGAATAAGCCAATGACATTAGATGCTTTTAAGGCTACTCGTAATATTTGTACGTTAAGGATAATAGCGAAATTAATTTAAGTAATTTGTGTGACCATTGTGTGACCTGGTAAAGGTTGCAGGAAGCCGCTGGATGCAGGCCGCTTCCAACCACCCAATCTGAAAGTCACTGGGGAGGCCTATGTTCAGCAGTGGACGTCCTATGGCTGAAATGATGATGATGATGATGATGTGTGTCTATTCCAAACTAAATATGGACAGTTAGCATTGCTAGCAGAGCCAAAAACCGTTCTCGAGTAGCGAATACGCTGAGCCAAAAACCGTTCTCGAGTAGCGAATACGGTGGTCTGACAATCTAGTCCAGGTAGAAGATAGCCTCTGATGCAAATAACTTGGAGCCAATCGCTGTGACGTTTTATGGTGGCTTACCAAATGTTGACAATGACAATGATTCCTAACCCAAAAATTTATAAAAGTATTTCCTTTAGGCACTATACTATTCCACTCTTTATATAAGGACTTTGTGTCAAATAGTAAATTTTTCCCACACTTATGAGAAAGTAGCTCTACAGCATTGTCTCTTGAATTATTTAGTTCCACAAACTGGAAGCCGGAGGTGCCTTAACACAAGTGTTTTAAAGCTTACGCTTCAAGAGTCTGCAGAAGCGGTTAAACAATTGAAACTATGCCTTATACTTTGACAGTGTGGGAACACGGTTAATTTTATTAATTACTCCCAACTTGCTACGGGTCTACGGCGGGCGTAGCAATAAATCTATTTGGCACGTAGCACCGTAGCGCGTAGCACTTGCTCGTAGTTCAGCTACGTTGTTTTGTGAGTGGACCAAAATGTTTGTTTATTTCTCAGCGCGAGCGTTTTTTGGTGTTCAGAATGCTACTGTAAATTTTCTGACTAAACTGTTACATGACACGATTTGTGCTATTTCCCGATGATGTGTCATATAAAATATATAAGTCATCAATTACCATATAAAAATTATTATGAAAATGTTATTATTTCGTAATGGATTTCCGCAAAGTAACGCCTGGTTCTATTAATTACCATATAAATTAAAACGATAAAAAATATTAATTTTTTGAAGTAAGTATTCAAGTAAAACACTAATTAATAAATACTAATTAAAAATAAAAAACTACTTCAAGTAATACACAACACATATTGATGCAACATACCAATTTTTTATTAATTAAAAAATGCAACAAGAAATTTTAAAATGTTAGTATTCACGTAAGTTCAAATATCGAAAATTTAAAATATGATAAGGCCTAAAACTGCCTAAAACGAACCTAGACAAAATAAGAACTTTACCTATTTTCTGAAACCCTCACTCACTAATTTAAGCCAAAATCCAACCAACAGTCTCTATTCTATCTGCAATTGTAAACGCGCTCTTATACATTTTAATACATTCCGAAAACCTACAAAAACCATTCCCTGAAAGTTAAGCGCAATTCATAATCCCCTAAGAAAATCGCAAGATAAACTTAGCACGGCCTAACAACTGCGAAGTATGCACGGGCGATCAATAATTCAGGCTGTGTATACTACGCTTTACACCGCCTCGTCTAATCCGTATTTATTTCCCAAAACAGAGGAACAGCTGGTTCAGTTTGCGTCTCGGAATTTATGTCCGTCCGCGTCGGGTCTAAGAAACTCACGTACAGGATCCCTATTACGGAGTCACGCGAGAATTTAGCGTACGCATTTTTTTTAGAATTGAAAATTTTCTTAAATCTTTAGGTTTGACCAGTCCGGCTATGAAAAAGCGGGAGATTGTGCTTTTTGGAGAAGACTTACGCTTTTGTAAAGTAAATAAATAATAATATTACGCGTTTAAGTTTTCCCGGTATGGTGATTGATGATGATGAGTGTAAATCATTATCTGTTGTAGAATTAAAAAAAAATACACTCATTAGTAGTCGTTGTTACTTAAATTGTTTCAATTGAACAATAATTGGCTTAGTTTAGCCATTCAGCGAGGAAACGCTGCCAGTATCCTTGCTTTCCTGCCTCACGAACACAGTTTTATTTTTGAGTAGGTATTTATTTACTATTTAGGCTTAGGATAAGTTAGTTTAATTTAAAGTATTATTTAATTTCGTTTGTGTTATTGTTTTCGTTTAATTAATTGAACATCAACAATATCAAAAAAATAAAAAACTATTAGTATAGTTCTATCAAAGTGGGCAATATATTTCATGGATATAGCTAGTACCTATTACAAATGAACTTAACTTCAATTCAGAAATTATAAATTACGTCATTCAAAATTAAGCGCCTAATATTAATTATCGAACGCGCTCAGAATCTCTCCCCAAATCTACAAGTCGGCAGTTGAGTGCGGTTCTGTGTTTTGCTTATATTGTAACCGTCTAGTCATCCAAGTTGACACGGCCGCTATCCAGAACTCGTCTGCTAAAAGGTACGACAAACTTTATGAAGATTATACTGAGTTTTGTGATAGGTGACATGCAATTTTAGGCACCAGAACTGGTATTATATCCAAAGAAACAACACTGGCTTACTTGGACAGAATAAGAGATGTAGTTTTCTGATTCAGTTTGTCTGTGTATCGCTTTTGAGGTCGAGGTCTTTCGACCTGGTTGTGGGGAAAAGTGTATTCTGATAATAAAATTACTTGTTAAGCACTCGGATGTTTGTAGGATATTAAGTGGTACGAGTGAAATATATCATTACGTTACTTAAATACTAGGAAGTCAAACCGAAAACAGGTAAACGTTTTAAATTTAAAGTGTTTTGCTTTAATTTCAATGTATGCGTGTAAAGGGATGACACGACAGTTGAGATAAAGACATGAACACATTGAAACTAATAAGACACGAATTTAAAAACGTTTAGATATTCTACCCGTTTTACAAATGTGACCTAAAACTTTGAACAAAAATAGGGTAAACGTTCATTGGATACCAGACAGTTAATAGATAGTTCCAGTTTGAACACATAATAAGAATTCAGTTTTAGCTGTTGCCATTTACAATAAATCCTGTGTACTATATGTTATATGTTTGTTTTTTGTATTTGTTGTTATAGCGGCAATAGAAATCAGCTAAGAAAATTTTACCTGTGTAACTATTACGGTTCAAGAGATACAGCCTGGTGACAGACGGACAGCGAAGTCTTAGTTATAGGGTCCCGTTTTACCCTTTGGGTACGGAACCCTAAAAACCATAATAAATTCATTCGATGACTATTTTTAGCATTTCTTTTCCCCGGCTCGCGTTGGGTTAATAATTCAATTGATAATGGATCGCCCGCATCCCAGAAAGTCGCTATCAGAGGACAACATTCTCATTTAAATAGTTCCTCTTAGATAGAGCAGCCTCTTAGCCCAATAGATATTAGATTAAGCAGGTTCACTCCTTATATTAATTCACAAGTAAACTAATAAAATCCAAGTTACTATTACCTAGTCGTATTAGATATCGCTTACAAAGCAATGTATTGAAAACTGGAAAAGTTTACACTATTATCCAAAAGTTTTTATATGAAAAATACAGCTTAATTAATGGTTATTACAAAGTTTTTGAAGCAGTGATATTTTACACAGCTACACAGACATACAAAACAAAACACATTTAAATGATGTCTGCAAGAACTCGTTGCACATTGAACACAAAAATCAAGCGTAGCCCGACAACGAAAGAGATAAAATGCTGGTAGGAAATTATTGGCCCTACTTTATTTGACCTTTGCTATGCTCTTAGTCTATAAATCACAGTGAGATCGCACCACGGAGCGTTTTAAAAGTTAAGTTACTCTGTAACCGTTTTATTTGTTTTTGAATAGCACAGTTGGTTAGTTCGCATTCTCTTTTAAATCAGTTTGGGCTAACTGGTAAATACTTTCAACGTAACTAGGTTTCCCTAAACGATTTTCCAGATATGTTTACTAGTTTTGCCTTTATTACAAGTAACAGAGTTACTTTTATACAACACCTCTATGTACTTGTAACTTACTTTTATTAAATCGTTCGACTCGTTTTTAACCTACTTCTAAATAAATGTCTTTTCGATTTGTAACTTTGTAAGTAGGTATGTGATTATTTTCGATATTTCTATCGATGAAAATCAAATCAAAAGTGGAACTATTCGATATATTGGATAACGTTTGATCTCATTTGATTCGTTTTGAGACATGACACGATAACTATGGCAATAGATGTCAAAATTCTGACTCATGGATCAATAAAGTAGCTAAGTTAGCTCCGCTCGACTTTGTACCTCTTGTAAATTAAAGTTATTTTTCTTGTACTTTTTGTAAACGTTTATAAATACGTTAATAACATGTAAATTGCAACAGACTCCTGAAAATTTCGAAATACTACTGTCCTTGTTTTTCATATAATGTAAAGTGAAGTTTATACTCAAGGGGTGGAACTAGAACTTATTGAAATATTATTTGTTCTTTTTTAAAGTGCACTACTTTAAAATCATGAATTTACCCTCAGTTTCCCGTCATACAAGTAAGAGTAATTCACATTAAAGTATTTAAAGTTATATCTAGTCCGATAGATACAAGTAAATTGATCTTGAATGCAATACAATTTCAAAACGATGGCTTAGCTAGTTCTGCTCGTAGTATAAAGCATCGTTATTTCCAGTTCGATTTTTTTCTTATCAGTTTCGCCTGCAATTAGGAGCAGGCAGCGAAAGAGCATAGATACAACTCCTCGGCGTCTTCCAACTCTTACTTAAAAATACACAGTATTGAAATTTTTGACAATACATTAATTTACTGATGATAAAAAGTAATGAAGAACTTTCCTAAAATTTTCATCGATAAAATTTTCATAAGTATTTATTTATTTAAACTTTATTGCACAGACAAAAAACATGTGGTACAAATGGCGGACTTAATACCAAAAGCATTCTCTACCAGTCAACCATAGGGCCAGACAGAGATGGTATGGGCGGTGCAACAAAATAAGCTTGTATACAAAATCAAATAAATCATAACAATACGGTACATACATACATATAATATACTTACACATATACACGCATATAATATGATTGTACACAGAACCATGCCAGCGAGGACCATTGGGAAATGAAGAAGAAAACGAGAAAATAAGAGAGGGTTAGAGTATCAAGTAGCTCCATTTGTAGTTTTTGCGTGTTACTGGTTTTATTTCAAATTAGTTAACTAATTATAAATAATACATAAACCAAACATCATACAATATTTTAAATAAATCTGCTATATTTATCAATTTCATAATTTTAACGACTTGGAGGGAGGCTTTCACGAGTTTACTTTTAATTGCTTGAAAATTTATTAATTAAAAAAATATTATAATTACTTATATTAACATTTTTTAGAATGCTACTACCCATCTGAAACGTATGTTATTTATTAATATGTACTTAGTTGCTTATCATTTTTTAAAAGAAACTTAGAAAACTTACGATCAGATTTTTGCCGTTCGAAACATTTCTGTTTGTTTTTCGTTAACCAATAAACAGACTGCTTGCTTGAGCGCGGGTATTGCCTTTTCGTTGTTAAAACTGTTTGGGATATCGATTCTTTCTTCGATAGAGTGCTATCTGAGTTTTTCCTCTTTATCTTCTTAATAGAGATGTTTGTCTGTGAATTTTCTTCTTCTGTTTGTTTTGGATTGTTTCTCAGGAATTATTAAGGCAGGTGCTTAATATTTTATCTGCATTAAGTATTATGTACCTTAAGTTTATTGAAGTATTGAGGCTGCTCTCTTTATCATATTATATAATACACTATCATTTAAATGTAATAAGCTACACAATTTGGATGGTTCTGTCGCTAGTCATCGTTTTAAAACTAGACTTAATAATAAAAGCTTATTTTACGAAAGATTATTTAAAACATTTATTTTATGTATATTTCTATGTAACTCTATTGATTCTTGAGAATATTTCATTAAATTGTTTGTGGCAAATAATTGAGAGAATAAATAATATAAACTACTTCTTCTACCCTCTTCTTTGACGACCTCCGTAGCCGAGAGGCGAGCATTCCGGACTGGGCGTCGCTGCCATCTCTGAAGTTCCGGGTTCGATTGCCGGTCGGGACAATGTGGAATAACAAACTTTTCTATATTGTCTCGGGTCTAGGTGTTATAGTACCGTCGTTGTTTCTAATTTTTATAACACACGTGCTTTAGCTACTTACTTTAGGATCAGAACAATGTATGTGATGTTGTTCAATATTTATTTATTATTATTTATTTATTCTACCCCTAAAATTGTAGTTTAAAATAAAACGCAAAGTTGTAGTTGGTAAATGTTAGTCAAATACAGTACTAGTGTCGGCTTCCAACTGGAATTTTCGTACCTTTAAATCCTATGGGAGTGTTCAGAAAAACCATTACACGAATCGTTTTTGGCGACGGGCACGTTACGCAGTTTGAGTTATAGGAACTCGTTGTGGCAATAAAAAAGTTCACGCGTAAAACAAAACTTCGAAATAGCAAAAAGTTTAACTGAGCAGTAAATCTGGAAACCATTCTGCTCTCATATAGTATAGCTGTTTGGATCGTAACCTGATAATTACAGTACTCGCAATTTCAAAACAAGTTAGTAACACAGTTGGAAATGTAGTTCAGTGCTTTTCAATTGGTTCGTCAGTCCACCTGATAAGGAACCAAAAAACAAAATTGAAAAACATTTTTTTTTATGGTAGCATTTTTTATTTCATCGTCTACCCCATCGTTGAATCCTTAAAAATGAATTAGGGGTTGCTAAGACTGTTTTTCGACTTAGGGATCCGTTTGCGAAATATTACCCCTACTCCTCTAAAAGCCAAACTATAGGCTAGAAAAATCTAAAAAATTCATGCTAATAGTGCTTTTCATGAATTTTAAGAAAAATATTTTTTTTAATAAATAAATAAATAAAAATAAATAAATCATGACGGTTAAGATAGATCAGTTCGTTCAAAAGTTATAGTCGCTCAACTTATGTATTAGACATTTTCTTACATAATAATTCATAAGAGGCAAACATTTTAGGTGAGTTAAAAAAGATAATTGCTGAAATATATTGTGGTAACGACGGGCATCGACTGAATTCTACACTGCCCGTGGCACGACACACACTTGGCCGGCTTATGCTGTTTAACCTAATAAATTAAAAACGGAATTGTCAGCAGTAAAATTATTTACAACATGCGTCACAAATGATTTTTTAAATGTTACTTAGTATTTATAAGAAAAAATAACTTGGTCTTTTATTGCATAGGAATACAGATCCAACACGTAGAAGCTTCAAGAGTACATAATCAATCCTAGAAGTGGTACACTTGATAGGTCTAATCTCTATCTATAAACGTTGTATTATTGGATATAATCAGAGGCTATCCCTAGCCTATCTAATAGTGTACTTGACAAGAACTATGGCAGCTAATGATGTGTTAATTGGGTTTATTAGCAGAGGATGGATGGACTAGATTCTTGGCTTTATATGGACTCTATTGGTAACCTGCCTTGTTCATACAAGTTCATATACGTAGTCTTTAATAATTTATTTTAAGTAAAAGTCAAAATCTAAACTTTTTGTAATCACAAAACAAACTTTTAAAAGTGGATGGGCGCTTTGTTTTTGACATGGATGAACTATTGTGCTTTTTAAAAAATGATTTTTTCTATAACTATTAATAAATCCCTATTCATAGGTATCAAACATTTTTCAATCATTAAATGCATCGTTTCTTGTTCAAAATATGTTCATGAAATTCAAACAATAGAATAGGTAGTAAAATGCATGTATAATGTCACGGCTGGAGACTATAAATTAGTTAGTCTATGTCTTGAGGTGTGCCACAGAGTAGCTGTTTAGAAGCGAAGTTCAAAGCTATCCAGTTTCGCTGTACGTTGCACAACTGAATAATAGCCGGAGATTAAAACCATTAAAACTATTAAAACCATTAAAACCAATTTATTTCTGTAAATAGGCTTAAACTAAGCGCTTTTACACGTCCCAATATTTTTTTTCCCTACCACTACTTCAGGACAATTTTGGGCTAGCGCCGAGAAGAAGTAGCGCAAGAAACTCGGTCACTATTGTCAGCCTCTTTTTAAATAGTATATATTTTACATTACAAGATAAATGTACCTGTGCGAGCAGGGCAGTATTTATTTCCAAATATTTTTATCGTTTATATAATCATTAACAGTATAATATCCTTTTTTCATTAAAGTTGTTTTAATATGCGATTTAAATTTTAACAGGGGCAGTTCTACAATAGACGCTGGTAATTTATTAAAAAAGCGAATACATTTTCCCATAAACGAATTACCCACTTTATGCAGTCTGAAATTGGGAACGGCAAGCTTATTCTTATTCCGTGTGTTAAGATTATGAATGTCACTTTTCTTCAGGAATAAGGACAGGTTTTTGCGGATGTACATTATATTTTCATAAATAAATTGGGATGCTACTGTAAGTATATTAATTTCTTTAAACAGTTCTTTTAAGGAGTCTCGGGGTCCAAGGCCGTAAATTGCCCGTACAGCTCTCTTCTGCAGTACAAATATAGATTCAATATCTGCTGCTGAGCCCCATAACAATATTCCATATGACATTATACTATGAAAATAGCTAAAATACACCAATCTTGCCGTTTCAACATCAGTCAGTTGTCTTATCTTTCTCACGGCATAAGCAGCAGAGCTAAGTCTTCCCGACAGAGTCTCGATATGCGCACCCCATTGCAAACGGGAATCTAAAGTGATTCCTAAAAATGTAGTGGAACTAGATGTATTAAGTTGTTCATCTTTTACAGTAATATGTGTTGAGACAAGTTTTACGTTGGGCATTGTGAATTTGATGCACTTTGTTTTATTTGCATTGAGCATAAGATTATTGGTGGTGAACCAATGCAATACTTGCGAGAGTGCATTATTTACATCGTCAAATGAGTCTTTACCTCTCTTGATTTTAAAAATCAATGAAGTATCATCTGCAAATAACACTGTCTCACAGAGGTCTTTCGTAAAAGATGGAAGGTCATTTATGTAAATTAGAAAGAGCAGAGGCCCTAATATCGATCCCTGCGGCACGCCCATAGTAAGAGGCGACCCAGAAGACTCAGCTCCATTGATACAAACTTTTTGTGTTCTGCCTGTGAGATAAGAGTTTACTAAATCTGAGGCATCGCATGAAACACCATAGTGTCTAAGTTTTTTCAGTAAAGTCAAATCCAGTTTCGCTGTACGTTGCACAACTGAATAATAGCCGGAGAAGATCAAACAGTACAACCATTCAACGGAGTAAAACCTTAAATTTAAGACAAAAATACAACAGGTAGTTGTCATATTTATTACCATACCTACATAAATATTTCGAGACACATAACCTATGCTAGATCAGAACTTATGCCATTTGATATTGTTTCATTTAAACCGCCAATATAATTATGTTGCTTGAAATAGACATAAAAAAATGTTTGGCTCGACTTTTCGCATAATATTTTTTAGTTACGAATCAATAACCTTTATTTTACTATGTTGTTTTGTTGCGATAAAAGTAAAGTTTTGACATAAAAATCCCTAAAAGTGTTGGTTTAAAGTATACAAAAGAGTTGGTCCCTAAAAGAGTTAATATATTATGGTATCTGCATGATTTAATGCTTCTGAAAATCACAAAAACTACTGAACTCCAAACTAAACATACTGCTTTCCTTACACTGTGGTTTTGGTCGCAAGTTCAGTATAAACCTAGGAATGTATGAAGACTATTCGCAAGGATAGAGGATTGAATCCACTAAAACACGCCACTGACTTCAAACATACGATTTATGCCACTGCAGTTACTTAGAGTGATGTACGAGTCGTAGAGATCGTATATTCCAGGATTTACGGTACTTATCGGTGGATACGGTGGTATAAGGATCTCGTAAAATATTAATCCTGATAATATACTTTAAAGCAACGATAATACGAATTATATTACAAAGTATAAAATAGTGATCGGTTAACACCCTCATTTAAGCGTCAATTTATAGTAAGGAAATGTGTTTGTTTGATGCCGAAGTACATAAAAATGTATGAAGAATACGGAATCGTTTTGATGTAAGTAGGTATAGGTATTATTGAACCTGCATTAGTTGTCATCAAGGCAGTAAGTTAACTTGCTAAATTAATTAACTTTAGGAGAAATTTTGGAAAATTGAACTCACCTTTATAACTTGTAAAAATATATGCTCACTTGACATTGGCGAACGTGGCAACGTAAATTAGCCATTAAAAAGAAGAAAAGAGAAGTAATATCAATGGGAAGGTATTATTGAAGGCTTACTTGACATAATTTACATCAGTATTATACTTTTAACAAAAAAATTGTGAATTTAAATTACTTGTAAATGTTAAGTAAGTTAAATTATTTATTTACACTGTGTAAATAAATAATTTAACCTACTAAGCATTAACACGTAATTTCAAACATCGACACCAACAAACTCTGCCGTTTGAGTTACAATCTTAAAGCCGTGCACAATAGAAATTTCTCCCGATACAATTATTACATTAAGAAATTCCCAACAAAAACTTATTTAATTAATGTAAAATCATTCTTTTGAAACAACATCCAATCCTATTAAGGTCCGTATCAGAGATCTTGTAACTTTCGCCTTTAGACTTGCAAAGAAAAACGTACCTTAAAATTCGGTCCGAAAATAAGCTGCCGAGCCGGCGGGCGAGATTTACATAAAACTTGTTTAAATGGTAATATTAGAAGATGTCACCCAAGGCAGACATCCCTACGGAACTCAGCATACGTACACATCATAACAAAAACCCTCTCAAAGATTTCATCATCTGGGAAAACCGCTTCTGAAAATTTCACAATATTTTTAGACTGTGGCAGGACGACGGCGGTGACGTCACAATTTTGCACAGACTCGGAGTTTTCTATTTCAAGGTGTACGATTTCGTGATGTCAGCTGAAGTCAAGTTATTATAGAATTTTGTAAATCACTCCTTTAGCTCGGAGCTGTAGCAAATTGCAATATTTTGTACTTTTTATGATAGTCTTTTATCGGGCACAGGGCATATTAGGTTATGTAAATAGTATTACGACTTATGAAAAATATTATTCAGATTTGTAGTTATTTGTAAGAGTGTATGTCCACCGCCATCGCGCCACTGACAACGAAAAATACCTGTTTACATTTTTAGGCTTTATATAAAATATGCTGTATAATAGTTTGACAAATAAACATTTTCGACATGATTTCTTCTTCGTTTGATATTTTCTACGAGCTTCAATATTAGCGATGACTGCTTATAGCGTAACTTGATACAGTTATCGAATACATACATCAAATACCTACAGCCTTTGTTCGCAACTAGTCTAAAGGCTAAGTATACAAGTTTATCAACAAAATAAATAGTAATTAAGAAGATAATACCTTAGGGAGTGGGGTGCGATGAGTTATAAGTGAAACTCGTGACTAGGGTACGGAACCCAGTGATAAGTACGTGACTGCACTACTGGCGTTTTTATAAAAATATAGCTTCCGATTTATTTTATTTATTTGTTATTTTAAAAAATCAACATCAACATCATTTCGACCATAGGACGTCCACTGCTGAGCATAATTAAGCCTCTCCCAGCGACTTCCAGATTGGCCAGTAAAATGCGTTGAAACTTATAAATCAATGTTTTCTAAATTTCAACAGATCAAAAAATGAAGCAATTTATGATCCTATATTTATAATTACAGGTATTATACCATCCCATCCTATATCATACTGAACCCTATTTATTTGTAGGTTTGTTATTTTGTCGCAAAATACCGTAGCAATGGTTTAACGAGTTCAGATGAGCACAGTTCCAAAAGAGATGCGTATTTTTTATAAAGAACCGGATTCAGTGTTGTATTCTCCGCACGAATAATAAAACACGCTTTTGAACAATTTAGCGCATACACTACAATAGGTACTATTTCTAAGGCCTTTGTAGTCATTTGATAGACAGGAAGAAAATTCTACACGAACAAATTAGTACCTACACCTTAATGCTTTTTGTACGAGAAACCGGTAACAGAACGAAAACACGATGCAAAGAAACTTCCTATCGATCGAAAGCCGCTGCCGAATAATAATTAAATGACCAACAAAAGGCTAATTCGCACGATCGCAAGAATAAACTAACAATTGGCTTAGCGAATTACCGATTTAAGTCAGGACCGTGGTGTAGCGAGCGCGAAGAAATTTAATTACACTTCATCGAGATAATTCACCGCTTCCACAAAAGACCGAAATTCAACTTTCGTTAAGTACTCGATACACACCGGTGGCTATAATAACAAGTGCCTACTTAGGCAAAACACAAACACGGTGTTTTATTGTGATAAAGTAAAATGTACTATACATTATACATTTGTTGTTTTGAAATATTACATAATTTTTTACAGTTTTGAAACCTACCTATCCAGGGATAGTTAGGTTAGTAATTCAGGGGGGCAACCATGAACTTTTAAAACAATCTCAAAGCTGTCAAATCTGTCAATTTTGGTACGTCATTCCATGACAAAATATGACAGATTTGATAATGTTTGACAGATTTGAGATTGTTTTAAGAGTTAGTGGTTACCGCCCAGGAGTTATAATATTGAATTCCGTAGCTACATGTGTCATCGAACGAAATGGCGTAACTGAGTACAATGACAATAATAATGGTATGACTGGGTTCAATACATATTTTTTGTTAATATAAATATATAAAACAAAGTCGGGTTTATAACAACACTTATAACTCGAGAACAGCTGGACCGATTTTCATGGTTTATAATTTTTTGGATCTGTCTCCGCTCCGAATAGTACAATAAATAAAAAAACATTGGAAAAGCTGACGAAAGATAAAATTACTGCTAGGCGGTACAAGTCCGCTGGGTCAGATAGTAAAAAGTAAAATAAAAATTGAATGCAACTTGATTATTCAATTCAATTCAAGTATTTTATTTCAGGCAAGGCCCTTAGATAGTTAATTACAATTATTTCTAGCGGTAGTAAACTTTAAGACAGTCGATTAAATGTTGATATACGAAATTGATAGAGTCAAAAAGTGATTAACTTAGTGTAAGTCCTTTCAATTGATATAATGAAGAGGCGTTCCTTCAACGTTTTACAGCCTTGCCCAATAGTTTTTGTCGTTAACAATGATACGTGTTACAGACACGGCACACTATCCTGATCAATAAGGCAAGTGCGCCGAGATGGAGTTAGGACAGACTCCCTTTATGTCAGGAAGGTCGAGCACCCTACAGCGAAGAGACAGCCCTCAAGCCCTTAGGTGGATACAACATGCGTACATACAATGACAACTGGCATGAATTTGGTGGTTTTCGAACTTGCAAACTTTATTAATAGCAGATCAAATTATTACGGAAGCAGACTGAGGTTACTTATTTTTTTCGACAATCACACCAAGGTATGGTATTTGATTTATAATTCTTACTTGATTACATACTTATTTCAATCTGTCAAGCTTATACACAAAATTTCCACTTTGTGGCCTTATAGTCATTCATTAGATAAGATGAGACGATTTAGTTGGCTTGGTAGAACAGTTAATCGAATGTAACAGTTTGTTGAAGCAGTTTTAGTTAAAAAAAAACACATGTGCTGGGTGTTTTAACCAGTGTTGGTGCGATAGCGATAGTTGACCTTAAAAAACAGTCGATAGCGCGAATATTCTATCGAAAATATCGACATGCTGCAATACCATCGATACTATCGATAGTATCGATAGTAGAAATTAAGCGATATTATTGAATTTTGTCGATACTATCAAATCTATCGATACTATTGGAGTACAGTAGAATAGTTTGTTACGGGATTGCTACCATGTACCTTATTTTTGAGTTCCCGATATTTCAGCACTATTGCAAGCGCCATGATCACGGAGTAACAATGCCGAAATATCGGGAACTCAAAAATAAGGTACATGGTAGCAATCCCGTAACAAACTATTCTAATGTTAGTGACCATGAAAGTTTAAAACAATATATGGAGTACAATAGTATCGATAAAATCGATAGTATTACGTAAAAGAAGTCAATACTATCAAACTATCTATGATATATCGACGCGTATCGATATTATCGATAGTTTTGTTTTAGTTACAATCGACATATTTTCGATACTATCGACTGGAAATAAAACGTATCCTGGTTGGTAACACCGGTGCATAAATATACAAGATGTTCAATGTAAGCATTAAAAAAATATAACACACAACAAAATTCAATTCTTTACAATCCTGCACTTTGAGGTATGTAGATAACCTGTCACGTTGTCGCGCCCAATAATATTTCTAGTGACCCTCTTGATGTAAAATATTACGGACGTAGCTGATTTGAACCGCGATTGTAGGTAGAGGAGCTATGAACTCATCTTTCAAATGCAAGCAATAGTATCGTAAAACGTTCGACTATCGAAAAGGCAAAACTATTGATAGTTTCGATACTATCGATATTATCGAAACTATCGATAGTGTTTGTGCTGATACTATCGATAGTATTGATAGTATTGATCTTTAGGAATAATATTACATATTTTTATCAATCGATACTATCGATAGTATCGAAAGTACCGCCAAAGGCCGATATTTTCGATAAGACTATCGATAGTATGACTGATGTTCGAGTCTATCGCTATCGCAACAACACTTGTTTTAACCCCTCGTTCATGTGTAAAATAAATAATTAAATAACAATGGATGTGCTGTAACCGGTTACCGCTTAGGGGTTGAAGGATTAAATTTAAAATTTAAAAAATATATTTAAAAACGTTCTGTCTCATATCAATTTCAAAGAATTCATTCCATAAAAACAGAGTTTTCAGCGTTTAAGTCTGTACGCACAGTGGCTGTTGACTTCGGCTTCTTGCCAAAATTAACGACAGATCTCTGCTTTGTCGCTACTGATACGTTGCTTCATAATTTCACTTATTTACGTAAAATATGTAGATTATTCGTTCATATTATTACAGGCCAATCGAACAATTGTATTGTAATCGAACCGATAGTTACTATTCCATTAGAGAATTTAGTTCCCATCCAATTGACAACCAAATTATTCATTAGCTAATTAGGCCAGCTATCACTGCTTTGATAAGTGTTAAATGTGAATTATCACGCATTAACAGTCATTTCGAAATGGGACAAAAATCCTTTTTGGAATTACTGTTGGGTTATTGGCTAGCATAGCAGATACAAAGAATATTATGATACATTTAAATTTCCTTCAAAATTCATGACATTGCCCAGCCAAATAGCAGAGTCGCAATTATTTTGTAATTTTTTTTAAATTGTTAAATAGAATATTTTTTAAATTATAATCCTGATATGGAACGAAGACCACTGTCAGGACGAGATTTAATGCTGCATCCATTATGAGTAGGTAATAAATCAATGAAAATATCATTATAACAAGAGAAATCAGCAATTAACTGTTAAGAGGAGCCAAAAAAATTAATTTTGTTTTTTTTTCTGGTCAAATACCTAGCGGACCTATGAAACCGCTTAACAATACGATTTCCATTGTATATTGTTCTCTTGGCTTAAGGAGGTCTGTTTCATATCAGTGTGAACAAATAGCTTCCTGCTCTTATAAGATGTAGCAAATTATAACCAGACTTTAACCCTATCGCAGCAGGGGTTGAAACGTATCCTGCTGAGAAGGGTTAAATTATTAATTAATGAATAAATAAGGAAGATGAACTTTAACTAATAGAAAGAGGGTTAAGTAAGTAACTATATTATAGATGCAAAATATGGCGCCGAGGACTTAGCCGCGTTTTCATATTGTATACTCGTTGTTTTGTGAATCGAATAAATTAAACATATTTTTTATTGGATATCAAACATACTAACGACCGCAAAGTCTGCATAGTTCAATAGCCTAAGACAGGTTATCGGCAATGTTGTTCGATACTATGTTCTTTGGGCTATAAGCCGGCCTGTGCCATTTTAGTCATGGTACCACCAAGGTTTGCACAGACTTAATAAATTAATTTGAAAAAGAAAACCCAGACTCAATTTTAAGCCTTTAAAAAATTATTACATTTAATTCGCATCTACTCTGTTCTGCAGGAAGATAGCAAACGCACATTTCAATGGCATATCGATTGAGTCCTCAAAACCTTAGCATAGTAAAAAAAAGCGAGGGATTTTTCATTTCAGACTCAGCCGTGTGTGAATTTGATTCGGGTTCGACTTATCGAGTGAGTTAGGCGTCGAGAGACGTCGGGTGCATAAATTTTCGCAAATCAACAACCCGTAGAATAACGTTTTGGTGTGTATGAAACTTAAACCACAGTGTGTTAGTAAAACAGTAAGTTGAAGTAACTAAATATGTCACCTCTAAACATGTCGTATAATATGTTGTAGGATATTTTTTTATATACTGCTGATCATTTCAGACATCCTGTAAAGTGGTTCAGACTCTGGAATACAAAGCCAGTTATTTTTTGAGTTGAGCAAAGGGAAAGTGTCAGTGTGATGTGCACAAATATTTACCTAAACTTCATTACAACTAATCTTACTACTAGAACCTTGTTTTGTGTTTTAACGTTGATAAAAATGCTTACTGTTATGTTATGCGTTCCTGGCAAGGCTTCTGACAGTTAATAAATTATAACAAGGTATTGATATTTTGTCTATGCCAATCGAGTATGGAAATTCAGAGTGGGTGTCTCGACAAACAACAATCTGTCTAATTGATCTACAAGTGTATAACTTTACGATCCCATTGTGAAGTTCCGATCGAGAATCAGTACAGTAAGTCCAGATATGTTGGATCTATCCTTTATCTATTTAACTGACATTAAACATTGTCTTAACTATGTACTACGAGTACTACTAAATTGTAAGCTAAAATCAGTAAAGCATACAGAGTGCAATCATTGTGTTCAATTGTATATTTCGTAAATATTATAAGAGATACTTACCAAATAAGTTTATGGCTTTATCTGTATAATCATTTGCACAGACCTTAGTCAATAGGTATTAGTTTTAATATGCTAGGAATGTCGTATACGCATTCTTCTAATACGAGTACTCTTAATTACTTTTAAACTTTCGCGTTGCATAATTTTACGCGTTGCATTTTTTTATAACGTACTAGTACTACGTAAAGTACTCTTATAGCCGAATCTCCCCAGGGGAAAATGTTTGGGTGATAAGCTGAAATAGTCGCCATTGTACAAGATTTGCTATGTTTTAAACTAGAAAATAGGTTGATTGTGGAAATAATTAGGTATTTTTTAGTACTAAGAATCCATTTATTGTACTTTAACCGTGGAAGCGCTACATTTTGAATAAATTTTAGTATTTTCTTGGCGCTTTGACAAAAGCTTTCAGAGGAGATCGTAACTCCTTGAGTACGTTCTAATTACCTTCCCCAGTGTTTTCTAATTAGAGCATAGGTACCTTAAACGTAATGCTACTTATGTTGTAATAAAGCCACGTGCTCACTACACGTCTGCTAATTTAAAAGTGGCATAATTGAATATCAATTCGATTTTATTGTAATTTTTTAACACATTTGGTATTTTTCTTACTTAGGCTTGGACTTAAAGCATCCGGAATCTGTTAGAATCCGCTAGAATTCGTTCGAAAAACGACGGAGAACGAATAAGCGATGGATTGAAACCTTATCCGGACCGGTTTCCGGCTGGGTATAGTCCAACCCTTACTAATATAAGTCTTGAATTAGATTATTTACATAAATACCAAATGTGTAAAACAATTACAATGAGATTCAATTGATATTCAATTATGCCACTTTTAAATAAGCAGACTTTGGGCCCTGTAATGCGCACGCGGCTTTATTACAACATAGTATTAATAATATAAGTACAAAGAACGCAAAATATTACATACAAAAACAAAACTCAAAACAATGATTAAGAAAAATTCGGAATTAAAAATAAGCAAGTAACTTTTAATTTTGTTTCTTATATTACCTTGCTGTGGGGTGGGACAAACTTTAAAATACAATTACAAGCTAAAACAAATGAAATGCCAGCCCAACGTGTTCAATTATCTTCAGCTAATTAAATATCGCCCTTTTTGTTAGAATAGCTCGGTCAATTATGCAGATACAATCAACTCTTAGAGGTCTTTTCATGAGGTTGGCTTTAAAAGTTTTCCACGAGGTCGATGACACTGCTCAAGGGTTTCGTGTTTAGAAAGGCATGTTTCAGACAAAGGGTTTTCGAGAGATTTCGTCGAAACCAAAAATCTAAAACAAAGGCCCTCCTCATTAGAGCATGTTAGGTCTTATTGCTTAAAGAAAAAGGCACAAATTGCGACGGAAAATCTAAATAAAAATTCGTAATTACAGCATCAGTGCGCTTCAGTTTCGTGCGAGCTGAAATTTCTGAAGAGGTCACAACGACGTCTAAGGATGTCTGCATGCAAGGCAAGCACGTAAACAGGTACTTGAAGGCTCTACACAACTTCTCATTTTTTATTTTAAGCCTCAAGAGTTCTGCCTGACCGGAGCTGAAGATGCTGTACTATCTTGCATGAGAAAATTTTAAAGAAAAAAATGGTTGCCTATAAAGTTGGTTAACGGACATTAACTTTAGGCGATAACGTCATAAAAAACATTCATGCTACTCGCCAATGCAACGCATCGGCCAATGGAGTGGTAGAGAGATAGATGCGTCACAAGTCAAATGCTTAGACCGTAATATAATCGTGCCTCTCTATCGCTTGTTCCGCGCACTTGCTCGCACGCGGAACGTGACATTTTTTGTGCGTGCAGCCAGTGATCGACTTGTAAGACGTTATCACATAATCGGTTCGTTATATGTACAGTTTTAGTATTCGGGAGTTCGAAATGTTTGATTTTAACTTTATCATTAAGTCATGATCAGCAAACAAATATTTTGAATTCCTACGAAAATATTGTAAGGGTTTTCTGCAACAATCATTAGTCATCAATTTCATGTCACCGCAATTTAAATCACCCAATCACCATAATTGGCGCATTTTCGTCAAAGCCGTCAAACACAACACCTACAGAAAGGTTGACGCCAATTAGTGCTCTCGTAACGAGAGGCGTCACCGAAAACAATAGAGCGACACCAATCAGATTCGGTAATAATGTCATAGTTCAAAACAGGAAAACACTTACAGAAGGCCCACTCTTTACTAAAAGCGTTCCAGTGCAGTCACGCATAGAAGTTTACCAATAACAAGGTTTAAAAAACCAGTATCTAAGATATTTTTTTCCTCATATCGAATATGATTCTAAGTAGATGGTAGAGTTTGGCATGAGTTTGGTTGGTTGCATGATTATGGTTCTTTTATCTTAATTTTTTTAATATAGCACCACGACTTTACATTAAATTACTCTTATCAAATAAAGAAATTACACAACTTACATCCAAAACATTTAAACGACTCATCATAAAATGGTTGGAACAATTTACGTACAATGATACTTTAGAAAAATTACTCCTTTCATTTACTACTTTCGCATAAATCTACTATTAACTTACTATACATACAAACAAACACACACACACACACACGCACACTCACAAACAAGCGCACGCGCGCGCGCGCGCACACACACACACACACGCACACACACACACACACACACATAAACACGATATAATCATACTGTATGTTATCACATTCTTAGGCTAGCTTCAAATTATGTATAAATTGTTTTAAAAAACACTTTTTATTTTAATACTGTTTTTGAGGAGGAGCCTGCTTCTCGTAGCACAGGGGAACCTTATACGAGAGCACTTCATACATTGTACTTTGTTAAGTGTTTTCATAATAAATAATATTTCATTTCATTTACATTTTCATTTTCATTTTCATATTCATTTTCATTTTCATTTTCATTTTCATTTTCATTTTCATTTTCATTTTCATTTTCATTTTCATTTTCATTTTCATTTTCATTTTCATTTTCATTTTCATTTTCATTTTCATTTTCATTTTCATTTTCATTTTCATTTTCATTTTCATTTTCATTTTCATTTTCATTTTCATTTTCATTTTCATTTTCATTTTCATTTTCATTTTCATTTCATTTCATTTTCATTTCCTTTTAATTTGAACGACCACCGTAGCCGAGAGGCGACAGCATGCTCGCCTGTAAATGGCGCCGCCATCTCCGAGGTTCCGGGTTCGATCCCTGGTCGGGTCCACGTAGAAAACGAACTTTTCTTTATTGGCTCGGGTCTGGGTGTTGTGGTACCGTCGTTGTTTCTGATTTCTTTAACACAAGTGCTTTAGCTACTTACCTTAGGATCAGAGCAATGTGTGTTATGTTGTCCAATACATATATAAAAAAAATGCAACAGATTGATGGTGTGGTGTGGTGATGATAATTCGCCAAACAACTTTACCGTAATAACAAGCAGCTGCCAGATAGATTGCTTTTAAGCATTTCAGCTTTCAGATTTTTGTGTGAGAATTGTGCCAACATACATTTTTACTCACAGCGTTTGAAGAAAAATATAATCGAGTTCTAAGTGCTGACAACAATATACCTTAACAAGACTTCTTGCTAAATACTAACAGATTGTTTGTGAAATGTCGTTTTAGAGCCAAGATTAAATATTTTTTATTATAAAAAATGTGTCACTGCTTTTATTACAATGTTTGTTTTTATTAAATCACAAATGGTATTTAAAGAAACAAAATCGCTGGCACTAGATTTTTTCTAGTGGAGACCGAATTTTCTTGTTATTTATGTGTGATTCCGTATAAGTATAGATGTGTGAGTGTATAACAATCTGTAGTAAGAAATGTTAAGGATAATAGTTTAAATACACTTTATTTTGTATCAAAAATGAATTTCACTCTAGATTCCATTTGTATAGTTTAAAGTTACAATTACTAAGGATCGTCATCTATTGTGAATTAAGTATAAAAGATTCAACGATATTAGTTACATTCCTTTTAATGGGGGTATCTATACGTCATACCAAGGAGCCTTACAAAATTTAAGCGAAAAATTCAGGCTAGTTTCGGAGATATTCATCATAACAATCTCATTTCGTAACTACGAAATTCCACACCTTTTACAGCTGATTACTACTGCAATGACACACTAAATACGCACACAAGCAAACTCAAAATCCAAGAATCAAGCGCGGTCAGCGGTCAGGTGAGATGCCGGGTCAGGAATACCAACATGAAAAGAATTACCCTGTTTTTAGGGTAAATTATAGTTTTTGAGTTGTTTTGTTTGATAAAGTAATACGAAAAAATACGACTAGGTTTGTAATTAATGCTGTGATGTTAGTCAGTACAACTTAACAAACGGTTTTTTACCCATGATTTTTATGTTCACCCTATCACATAGCCAACGCGGTTGCGAAAATACGCAAAATTGAAGGGATCAGGATGCCGCAAACTGACCAAAGAGTGTAATCTGAACTTGCGACTTAATTCACATCAAAAAACGAAAAGATTCACTCGTTTTCTTTGATAAATCAAAGCTGTACTTACTTACGTATAATTTTGAATAATTAAAAAAACCACGGAGACAACGACAAGCTACTTGAGCTTATCGTTGTCGCAAGCTCAAGTAATGTTGCGTAATCAGCTTTAATAAAACCACTTAGGTAAACGATTATTTAGTTATTCATCACGGCCGTCAACTTGTCGTGTAATGAGTTATTAAATTTTATAAATAATACTACTAACATTCCAAATTTCTAAAGTGTCGATTAAGAATTTCATAACATTAACTGCTTAGTTGTTTGTCAAAAAACTTATTTATTAGATAGGTACCTAGATAGTTACACTTACAACAACGCTTAACTTGCAAGACCGTAGCCTGTAAAAATGTGATAGGGTGTCATAATAAAATAAATGTTATTAAAACCGTATTTTATTTTTTATTTCTGTCCGCCTACTGACTCTGCTAAGGAAAAATAAAACTTTAAAATTACTAATTGAGTACAACAATTAAAATCAAGTAAATATCTTATCTACTTAAGATAAGGATGCAATCTAAGTCATAAATCATTGAAATTATCTTTTCTTAGTTCGAACTAACAAAAAAACAATGTTGGCTATTAATTTCATTGGCATTGGTTTTAATGTTTGATAACAATAATTATTATTATGATAAGAAGCGGTTCTACAAACACATGTAGGTACGTGTGCATGAAGAGGAGCAAACTACAATTGGTCTGTGATTGGTCGACGAGACAGCCCAGCCGTGCTGCTAAACCAATCGCTGATCAGGTGACTTGACAGTTATAGTATGCACACAACAAACTTGCTAGTGTGCGCTGTGTACTTACACTACGTACGTACAAAATCTGTAAACTATAGCTTGCACATGTGTTGGAAAAGATACAGAGTTCTTCAGGTTTGACTGCGATTTTATTGATTTAATTTGTAAGAAAACATAACTTTTAAAAATGATTATGGAACAGTACCTTATTTTTTGGCACCGTATTTAGTATAATTTATAGATACCACCCTATAAAGGAACGTAACTAATTTCGTTAGATCCTGTATATTGGCGTGTCTTCTCGTATTCCTGTCCTGATATTATATGCTTTGATTAATATCTCGTGGGTTTACGAACAAACAGGACTAAATATGGGGACACTGTTTATTTTTGGTTTTGATTAAACGCGAATAAACACACATACAGGGTTACATTGCAAAGGGGTGCCAAATTTAAAAATAAGATGTAGAGGTTTACTGCTTATGTTATTTGTTTTAAATTTGAACCCCTGGTAATCGCGGACGCTTCTAATGTTAGAAATGTACCTTACATCGCAAAGTCTAAGGTTTGTTTTCGCGCGCCATTTTTAATATTATTGCATTGAACTTTGTAGTTCTAGGTTGCACAGAGAGTGTGCGTGCGTATTTTTGTGACAAGATTATCCACGCGTACTATTTTTGAACAACGGATAGTAATAAAAAAAATAAGTTTGTTCGTTAGATCCTTTATATCGTAGATCGATTTAGTTACTGAATCTGAGTGGTTCCCGAAAATTTAGCACCACTTTGCAATGTAACCCTGTATATTGAAAGTTGGATATAATGAGAATAAAATAGTGTTTGTCCCTTGAATTCTTGGTTGTGTTACCGGTTGTATATTTGAAAGTTCTTACCATCGCGGTAGAAGATAATTTTGAAACTGTTTAATGTACATAGGCTAAATAATTTTAAATAGCATAAAATAATATCATAAACTTACATCACTTTGCTTTACTTATTAATATTAGAAGTTGATATACAATTTCAACAGCGATCCATTATCACACGAATCTCTAAAATTCTCCCCCGTAGCCATATACATTTTCTGTACTCCTAACACAACAGCGTTATCTAAACTCAAGGCCCAATCCCGGTATGCCCATAAGAGTCCTACAGGATTACTTATTAAGCAGATTACGAGAGCAGAAGTCGGGTACGCCATCTCCTAAAAACAGGGTGTCTAGGTGTTTGCATTTTAACAGGATATAAAGAATTAATGTTAGTAAAAATCATGCAATAATTATACCAACTATCTAGCCCTATACAAAGAGAGCTTGTACTATGGCGACTAAATTATGGGTATCATCACACGTAATTTTGTCTCATGCGGGATTGGAACCCGTAACTACGTGGCCTTGTAGCCGATAGCACGAACCACTAAAACCGTCGGTCGTTTAGGTTCTTTTCAACAATTCTAATAACCAATTTTATTACTTACATGAAATTATTTTTTTTCAATGCAATTATCAGATTTTTTATGCCGTTTTATTTTTAGTGTAATTAAAATAATATATTCGTTCTTCAAATATTAAGAAACAAAAACATATTTTTCATTTTGTTAAATAAATTATTCAATTAAATTAGTTCAATAGAAACCCAATAATTTATGTGGATTTTATATTTCAAATAACAAAATTTTAAGTTAAATAAAATGTAAATTTTTATTTATTCAAATTCTACAGCACTTAGAAAGTTACAATTTACATTTATACATAACTTACAGCCAATAATGGATTCTTTAAATTATACTTACATAAACAGCTTTAAAAAGTCAATGGGAGAAGGATTTTACAGAACAAATGCGTTGTAATGTCTTACCCATACAATACAAACACTATCTACCTATACGTCAGGAAATTCTCATTGGTCTTAACTTAAGTCACAATCATAACTAAAACACTTACACTTTACGGCCCTATTCCAAAATTCCCTTTCAAGACAGATAAACAAGATGTCCGGTTTTTTCTGGCAAATCTTGCTTCCCCACCCCAAACCTATTCAAGAAGGCAGACGGTCGATGAATTTTTGAGTGGCTCGCAGTGTGAGGACTGAAAGCTGGCTTCTGCAAAAGGAATCGTATGGATAATGAACCGCCGAGACACGTGTATAATGAAGGGGTTTAGTGCATTGTTGATGTCGGTCTGAGGAAAAAATACGTGCAGACAAAACGTTGTTTGTGGCGTTTATGCATGTGGATAATTTTACCAGATGGCAAGCTTAAAAGCCTTAAAAGTTGCTTGAATAATATTTAAACTATAGTCGCTTTTGTACTTAATATAACACTCGCATTGGATGCAAAGTCACTTGTTCAGAATAATTTGATTTTGCTGATGGTTGAAGAGTGTAAAGTTTTGAGTTTACGGACGGACGCGCAGTCTTTTTGGAGTCGGTGCGAATGAACACATTTTAACTTTCAATGGCTGGCACCGATTCCAAAAAGAGCTGATTAGGTATACTTATTTTAGATAAGGAATTTAGTTATTAAGGTTAAATCAAAAAAAGTTTATTAATTTTTGCTTTTCAGTTTTTCGGCAGTTTAATTTTTTGTTAAAAAGTTTTCATTAAACTGACCAGTTTCTTGTCGGTGCCCTTAAAATATTAATGTCGGACTTTAGTTAAAATACTAATATTAGGATTGCAAGAGTTATGCGACGTCGTTTCGTAGAAATATAGACTAGTAAAAAAACACATAACGACGACGCAACTTGTCACGATGCACGACGCGAAATTATAACGTGTTGATGTGTAAGAGCCCTTAGTCGATACATTACATGATTATTCATGTGTCTTACTTGCTTTGCGAATTTCAAAAACAATTTATCATTAAAACATGTATGTTAACATGACCTAAGCGAATATTCTTAAAAAAGTGATAAGCCACCTAGCTCGTTTCCTAATGGTTTTGTTAACTTTGATTTACGTTACGTTAATGTACAGTTCGTACGTGGTGATGTTCAAAATATCCAAAGTTAAATGTCTTTCCCCTAGCACTTAAAAGGGAAAACAAGTTTTAATTAAATAAGTTAGAGTAAGGATTGAATGGTACTGAAAACTGGTTCCGTCTAAAATAATAAGCTTGAGTTGAAACTGTTTCAGGGACGGGTATAAATTCTCGTTTTGAAGATTGACTATTTTGACAGGAACCGATAATAATCTTCGCCCATCCTTGATAATAAGTTACATAATAACCTAGGTATTTTTTAAGTTTTTTGTACTTACTTACTAAAACAATGTAAATATTATCATCTCAGCCTATTGCAGTCCACTGCTGGACGTAGGCCTCCCCTAAAGAGCGCCAAAGAGCACGATCTCCCGCTTTTTTCATCCATCCACTGCCA
The DNA here is from genome assembly GCA_950371115.1 of Anania fuscalis. NCBI lineage: Eukaryota > Metazoa > Arthropoda > Insecta > Lepidoptera > Crambidae > Anania > Anania fuscalis. The sequence continues at coordinate 4,821,310 of OX493337.1, forward strand.
GCCATCTTCCTAAGGTCGTCGGTCCATTGAGCTGGGGGGCGTCCTACACTACGTTTGCCTGCCTTGCCCTCTGCCTGATGATCTCATTTCGGATTTTATCCTTTAACGAAATCGAAAATCGACCTTTCCATAGCTCGCTGAGTGACATGTAGTCGGTGGGCCAGCTTTACTGTCATATTCCACGTTTCGGCTCCGTAGGTCATCACCGGTAGGTAATGTAAATATAGGGACAATTTAATTGTTATTGGACATAAAAGCATTGAGGACTTTAAAAGAGACCTTTGTCCAGTCACAGGACAAAAACTTACCCGAAGCAGTTAAAAATGTATGTACAACTTATTTCATAAGTATAATTTTAGAATAGATAGTATAGTTACATTTTGACAACTGCGTAACCACGCAGTCTAACCAGTCAGCCGCGCTACCGCTGTGCGGAAGTTGGCACGGAAATTTAAACATTTTGTAATTCATTTAAGATTGGGGTATATTCTTTACATTCCGACACAATTTGATTAAAAAACAGCACTCCTACTAATGCCAACATTCACAACTCGTAATGTAATCAAATATTCCGTAACGCGAAGGAACACTGAGTGATACGAGGTGTCGACGCCACGAAACATAAGAGATTAAAAATTTGTAACGTAAATGAGTTTTCTTTTTTCCTTACGGCCCGTCGCAGATTTTCATCCGAAATATGCGGCGAGCCTCACACGGGGCCCTCAAAAATTCAACAACGCGAGTCTGTGGCGGGTTATTCTGAAATCTTTGGATATAATATCTTATACCGACATATCAGAATCAAATCCAATTAAGGCTTTAAGATGAAACTAACTTTTTTTTTAAAATTAGTGCCGAGGTTTAGGTTTGTAACTTAATAATGACGAAGTATTTTAATGCCTTAAGTGGTTTAAGAGCCTGCTTGGAATACAAATTGTAAGAAATTACAAATTCAAGTACAAAATATTAGTATACAGGGTGCAGACGATACATTTTTACTATGTGTGTGTACCTTTCATCGAAACCATGGAAAATGGTGTGTGGTCCGGCGTAATTTAATTTCATATTTGACATTTCGTCAAGAAAAACTTAAATGTTATTATTTTTTTTTATTGACATTTTCAATTTAGATTAAAACTTAGCATTCGAGAAAGTAAAAATTTTGCCTAATCGTAATTTTAGGTTCGTAAAATAAAACGTTGTCTGAAGCTCTTTCGAGTTGTAGTAAAAAGTTAACAATTTGAATACAGCCATTTTCGCAGTTTGGGAGGCAGAGCCGAGGTCTCCAGACGGTGTCTGATGAATATTTCACTTCATTATTACAGTCCGCGCTACGTTTCTTGTGTAATATTAAAAGTGGACTCGGATCTGAAGAGACCGCCGTAACAATCGCAAATTAAATATGTGGGGAACGCTTGGTCGCGAAATGTTTCCACATCTTAAGAGAATTCTTTACTCAGTACACTAATTTAGGAACATAAATATACACAATAGCGAAGCTTTTAATGAGATAGGGGCTATAAATGTTCTTTGAGTTTGTACATTAAACAGAGTTAAAACGGATCACTATAGTAATAATTCAGTTGTGCGTCTGTTAACGTTATCTCATTGAAGAAATAGATGTATAAAGTATAAATTAAATGGTTACCTGGAGGTGTAAAATATGAATGTTCTTTAGTCAATGTAAACAACTTTAAATACACTGGACAGCAAAGAAAAAGGGTCAGTTACAAAATCTTCAAAAGTACCTAAGCTTTATGAAATAATTAAATAAATATGAAATAAAGACTTAATAAAAAGAATATTATTTTATGTGGCATTCAATATTATTTAATAAAGTCTTTATCTCATTAAGCTAGGTAAGGTACTATTAAAGATATTGAAGATTTTCTAACCGCCTTTTTCTTGGCGGTCCAGTAAAATATAATAGTAGAGAAAGAATAGCCAAAGATCACACAGCAATGTAAGCCTAAGTTTGATTAAGTGTAGGCACTTGTTTCAAGAATACAAGAGAGCGACTAAAAGCTCAGGAAACATCTTCATAAATACAGATGTAATTGAAATAACGGAAAACGTTTTAAGGGTTGATTAATACTCGATTAGCGTAGTAGCGCAGTGACCTTAAACGCAAAAATGTCCCGGGTTCAATTCTAGTACGCGTCATGTCAATTCATAAAATTTACTTTTCCAAATAGTTGACGCTCCTGATAGTTTATTACCTCCGACTAAGAGACCGGCCATACAACCGTTATGTTGCCCGGGTCAATTTATTTATGTAAGTATGTATTTATTATTACAAGTATACATATGTATTGATTGGTAGTAGCTCGGAGTAAGAATTATACTACGTAGTAGCAAATAAAAATTCTGGTTACAACCCTAAAATGACAACTAGAAGTTGTACTAGTACTAAAAATCTAGAACTAGTAGAAAAAGTCAGTACACAAATAGAAAACAGAAAATTGGACCACATTATGTGTGAAACCGTATGCTACGATGATACAATTATTTGGACACAAGCCAGAGTGTGACTACATAAAAAAGCCATTTATGGAAATAGGATATCACCAGATGGCCATTGTATTATTATTAGAAGAGTATTTTTTCTGAACTCTTTTTTCTCAAATAATATTTGCATAAAAAGTAACTCTGGCATCCATCGTACTCGGAGTATCCCGCTATAATATTTTTTTTAGAAAAGAGTTTGTACTATCTTTTCTTTGTGAAAAAATAAAATTAAACGACACCGTTAAAAATAATTAATAAAATGAAATAGAATAATCAAATTTTCTGGCAGTCAAGTTAATTTGTTACGTAGCACGCTATTCCACAGCATAGGTACGTGCACAAATTATGTATAGCGCCGGCGCGCTAGACAGATAGTCCACTCGGAACTAAGCGTCATAATCGTAACGCACAGATTGACAATTTCGTTTACTAGAAATCTCGGACGATCGGGGATAGAGCCACATGAGTAAAGAAACGGAACAGAGACAAAGCTTCTAAAGAGCTAGCAAAATTTATATCTATTTTGGTAGGGTTGGCACAATTGAATAAATTTAATATATTTAAATGTTCTTTTTTTATCATTTTTTATTAAAATAGTTTATTTTTTTACAAATTACATACTATAAATATTTTTTTTTATTACTTTTGGTTTTTAATAATTTGTTGTGTCTTTTAATCGAATGATAAATTCTAAATCTAATATAAAGTTTTTTCCAATAATCCAATGGGAAATAATCATATGGCATATGAAATGTACAATCTTGTAAACGTGCTAATATGTCATTACCAATATTAACAATTTGTACATGAAGATCAAAATATTCGAAATTTTGGCTCAAGCAATTCAACAAATGCAATAAAATTGTCAGGAGGTATTATCACACACAGTACAATGTACAACCATATTTACAACACTTTTTAAATACTAAAACAAAAATATTACTACGTATTATGTGAGAAACTCGATAACAAAAACAAAACACGCACGACATTCGAGCGTCGTGTCACGCCTGCAAGCCCTGAGATTGACCACTGGCTGATCTCGTTTGAAGCGGTTTCGGCTCATACGTGACAAGCGGCCAGTGGTCACGCACACACACGCGTTGCACTTGTAGTGATGTACCTATCACAGCGCATTCGTATGAAGCTTTGTCTCTGTTCCGTTTCTTTACTCATGTGATAGAGCTATAGCGGGCTGTCACTCACGACAGTTTACTACGCATTGATCATTATTACGTGCAAAAAATAGATAAGCATTTTTATTACTGCTGCAGTGTGTTTGGATGATTTAATACAACACAAAATTGTGATTACACGTTCTTCAAATTTCCAAATAATATTGAAAGGTATATAAAACTATGTCTTGGTTTTTTCTTGTTAGTAAAGTAAAGTAAGTAAGTAGTAAAGCTAAAGATAAGTTTTGATAGCGATCAATTATTCATTTCATTGCACATTCAGCAGAAATGGGCTTTTAAATTTTCCCTAGCATATCGTCGCTGGTATAACACCAGTGTTTTAGGTAAATTTATTTCAGATATCAGATGGTAGGTAAGCGTTAAATAAAAGATAATAGACATTAAATTATTCATTGGTATTTTTACATTATCGTTGCTAGGATAAACACATCACCTTGAAATGTGAGTATATAACAAGTTAGTACGTATAATTTCTGTCAACCAACGCGCAGCTGCCGCCGCTGTTAAAAACGACAGTCATTGAAGAAGCCAAGTTGAGGAGAGTAAATATTGCTTTGTCTTCCCATTTAGGCTTGGACGTAAGATAAGATGAATGTATAAGCTAATTGATGTATCGGAGTAATAAAGCACACTAACTTATTTCAAAAAATTCAGAATAGCAACGGCGGGAGTGGACCTTCTGTATTTTTTCTATTTTGTGGAACGTGGTAAGTAAGATCTTTGTGCAAAACCACAGTTGGTTTGAAATTTTTAGAGGGCCAAAATCGAGTGAATTGATTTACATATAATCCAAATGTACTTTTTTGCAACAAATTTGATCTTTATCTTAAGACTTTTAAGCACCAGGCTCGTGATTTGCAACACACCGGCTCCTCTAGCATGAGCAACAAAACACGATATGATATGACATGATAAAGCAATTTATCGAAAAATCGAGCATGACCGTGATGTTGCCGGCACGGACATACTCACTGTTTCGATAAAAGTTCGAGATGGCGGCTATGTTATCATATTTTGAAAGTTGGGTGTCGATTAATCGCTATAGCGTATCATATATGCACATTATTTCAGTTGATATTAGTAATTCATTAGTAAAAGTAAATTAAACGAACGAACCACAAAAACTTTACTAATTCCGTGGAACACTGAGCTGGAAAACAGCCGCGCTAAGCCAACATCTGTTTTCCTTAGCGTTATTATTTCTTCCTTAGATTTGTAGCGTGCGCATTTAAGACCGAAATCCTTAACGGTCATTAGTGAGTGCAAGTTCTGTGAACAAGAGTTTAATTAAATTAACTTGCCTGTGTTTTAGTTAAGAAAGTTGGTGTTCATATAGAAGCTAGATTAAAAAAAAACATTTTGTTCTTTTTGCGACCTGGATAATAAACAAACACGTTTAAAACAAGTTCTTAAAATACATAGTGGTAAAACAGTACTATTTAACCTCGTTTTGTTTTTATTGTATGGAGATTGGTGTACGTAAAACCTACTGGTTTCGTACTGTGTCTGTTTCATTAAAGTTCATGCATAGGCGGGTCCGCTCGCAGACTAGTGAGCATAGAGTTACAGGCCATACTATCACATTGCTCATCTTTCCTATCTCGAGGTGAGCCAATGTGAATATATTCACTAATTCCCTATGCCTGAGGCCCAGTATAAGTCGTAGGTACGTATACAATGCATGGAGTCGTCCATACGGGTTCCTAAGCATTGCCACACTACAAGTTGCGAGGTATACCGCAGGTGGTTTTGTGGGTAAGCATGCCAAGACCATAGCAGCGTTGTTTTCTTTCGAAGTGAGTCCATATAGCTGCTGCAGCACAAGAGGTATGTGTAAGGCGTTTCTATATGACTCAGTCTACATGAGTTAAAACATTGGTCACAAATCACAATCTACTATGATCACTTGCAATCCTAAATTGAAACCGATTTATTTTTAATAACCGTCACATTAAACCACCGCTTCATGACTAAACTCAACCGCACCGCATCAGAGTTGATGAGGGAGGTATCATTTTTTGGGGAACTAAATGTTATTAATGTAACTGAGCAGAGTCAGCGTCTCGGGCACCCTTTTCTCTTACGTTTCTAGACTAAAAGCCTTATGTTTTGGAACAAGGGATAAACTTCCAGCGATATACTGAAAAAACATTTTTTTCTGTGCATCTCACGATATATTATATCTGGGGGATTATGTCACTATCGTTTTGAGAAAGTATCAATATGCGCTTAGCAAAACACAATTTGTAATGGCCTTGAAGTAAAAATTTAATACAAGCATTAACATCCTTCTGGTACGAGATTAGATTTTAAGCTAAAGCTACTAGATTTGTTTTTAGAATTGACTCGAACCAGAATCTATGTTTGTTTATCTTCTCAAATCAACCAGAGCTAATATAAAAAAAATATGATGTTATACCTACGTCTAACAAAGTATATAAGGTATCGCGTAAATAGGGAATATACAGCTAGATTTTTTAATGTGTACACATTTAATATGGTGTTCTACTCGTGAATATAAAAGACCAATGGTAAAATATCAGATGTTCCATAAGTAAACTGTAACTTTAGTAAGGAAGAGTAGATTTTTTTCGATGTTTCTATGGTCCCATAATAAAAGTTGTTTATATTTATGAGTAGAATACCAGATTTTAATTTGTGTAATCATAAATAAATCTTCCTGTATCTTCTTCTTCTTCTTCTTCTTCTCTAGCCTGTCTCGACCGATTTGGTGTAGGCCTCCTTTAACATTTTCCATTTTTCTCGGCATTGAGCCTCTTGCATCCAGTTCGTGCCTGCAACTCTCTTCACGTCGTCTTTCCAGCGCATTTGTGGTCTACCCTTCGGACGTTTATTTCCCCACGGCTTCCAATCAAGGAGGCGTTTGCACCAGGAGTTGTCGTTCCGGGCGACATGTCCCGCCCACTTCCACTTAAGGTGCGCTACTCGTTTAGTTACATCTGCGACCTTGCTTTGCTCTCGAAGCCATTTATTAGTTATATGGTCCCTTAGTGTCACTCCTACTAGCTTTCTCTCTACTGCCCTCTGGGCCACTTCCAATCGGTTGATGGTGTCTTTGGTGAAAACCCAGGTTTCGGCACCATGAGTGAGCACCGGTAGGATGCACTGGTTAAATATCCTGGCTTTTTGTTCGGCAGAGAGTTTCATTTTAAAAGCAAAGTCCAGCTTCGAGTAGGCTGCCCACATAAGCCTTATTCGCCTGTGAATCTCATTACACTGGTTATCTTTACCCATTCTGATTTCCTGCCCTAAGTATACGTACTTCTCTACATGTTCAATGGTGGTTTGGTTGATGGTTATGGTGGTGTTATTTCCATGTATGTTTGACATTATTTTGGTTTTGTTTAAATTCATTTCCAAACCAACTTGTAGAGAAACGTCGCTCAGCTCTTGGAGCATTATTTGTAACTCTTCAGGGTTGTCCGTGAGAAGAACAATATCATCCGCGAACCTAAGGTTACTCTTCCTGTATATAAGATAATTATTCATGCTTCGAATGATTGTTCTTTTCTTTTGCAACAAATTAACTTTACTGTTTTACGTAAGCATGTAAGAAGCTCGCGCTTTATTAAACCTTTTTCGTCAAAATCTTTTAGGAGTAATCTGAGGCATTTCTCACCTATGAACAGAATTCAGAGTCAGTTCGGAGTCTTTGCTAAGCATTATAGCATATAAGATTAAAATATTTTTTTAAAGTTTAGTATTTTTAAAACATGTTTAAACCGAGTTATCGACCATAATTCTGGTAATTCATAATTTTAATATTATTCTTACATATTCTTTAGTTACTGTAACGATTTTGTTCATCCACTTACAGGTACACACTTGTGAAGTATATTATTTTATTATTTTCTCTATGCTTGTGGGTATTATCCGCATTCATCTTCGTCATTATCCTCCGCACGTTTTTGTTTGCAGATAGATATTGTAGATGCGGATAGTATGCACATTTTTCATTTTTTAATTTACAATTTTCAATGTGTGATGTTTCTCTTTTTGTTTTCTTTTTATATCTGTTATATGTCTGATTTCGGGCACCATTACATTTGTAACTGAGATAAGTAATTTCCAGAGATAGATACTCGTGGGATGGCGGGATGTTGGATTGCTGGCCGGTGCTCGACACTTGTTTTGAATTTTTGCATACCTTCGTCGCTTCCACGCAAATAATTATTCATGTCGTGGCAGCTTTTAATTAAGGCAACACTGTAAACTAGTTAATAATCAATGTTTCTGTGCTATTGAATGTGTATGTCTTGTTAGCTGTCCATAAATAAAATAAAAATAAAATAAAATAAAAAATAATAGTTCACTATAATTTATAGCACATGTGGTGACAAAATTATCGTTTATTTACGAGACATCACGTTAAGACAAAAAAATCTTAATAATAAACAAAACTAAGCGGATTTTTTATTTCAATTGAACTGCTGTTTTCTTTCACCTGGACCATTATCTTACGATACGTTCGAAAGGTGGAGGCGTACGTAAATTTCATTTACCGCTGGAAAGTGCTGGGCGCCTCGAACGCAAACTCCACTTAATTACGCACATAAATTGAGTGCTCTTCCCTATACGATAGATGTGGCCATGTTTTAACTCATAAAATATCGTTTCTGTACATTACTGAGTAAGTATACCAACAAGTAATAGGAGATCATTATTGAATTAGGATGTCCCCTTTGTTACGTTGGCTGCGTTGGAGCGGTTAAATTAATAATAATAATAAATAAATAAATATTGGACGACATCACATACATTGCTCTGATCCTATTGTAAGTAGCTAAAGCACTTGTGTTATAGAAATCCGTGTGTGAAGAAACAACGACGGTACCACAACACCCAGACCCGAGACAATATAGAAAAGTTCATTTCCTACATTGACCCGACCGGGGATCGAACCCGGAACCTCAGAGATGGCGACACCATATTAGTCCGGCATGCTCGCCTCTCGGCTACGGAGGTCGTCTACGAGGAGAATTTTAAAAAGGATGCAGATATTTTTAGATTAAATTGGTTATCCATGTTATGTGTTAAAAAACTGTCTGGAAGAATGATAATGAAACTAAGAACGTACCATTATTGTTAAAGTCATGATGACATAATAAATATAAATTATGTTATCAATAATAATCGATCCAATAAAGTTACTAGGTAGTTCCATTCATAAAGTGTTTTTTTTTTAGTTTTAATTTTTTATTTTTCAGTCCAATGTTTTCCTAGTTCCTTACTAATTAATTCCTTTTTACAAAGATCCTGGCTGCACCACTACATTGTGGATACGTTACTTATACTAACGTACATTAAGAAAATTTTGGCTCCATTGAGAAATTAATTGTACTTACATGATTAAATAGGTATCTAGAATAAATCCAATAAAATGCTAGGTTACCTAATCCTAGGTTACCAAGGACATTTATGGTATTATTTATTTTGTAGACACCGACATAAAGTAAAACCTCTATATCAATACATTATATAAATAAGATCTATAGGGCCATGCATTCAACGTCAATTACCTTTGTGTTAAGGAAGAAAGTTATTTTGTGGATTTGTGGTTCTTACAAATAGGTACAATGGTTTGGTGGACGCATAAAATGGAAACCGAAGAAGACTGTAGAGTAAGGAAAAGAAAACAAGCTATTAGACGTAAACTGACGTTCTAATATGGCTTTAAAACAAAGTTATTGCTAAACGTTAACCTCTCAAATTTTCAGACTTATTTAATTGAAATAGCCTTTTTTGTTTTGTTTTTAGCAATTACCATGCTAGGTTTATCTTAGATTTTAACCGAACCCACGACCATCGCATACCGGGCGAGTGCCTTTTCCACTAAGCTACCGAGACGCTAGCCCGGTGTGCGATGGTCGTGGGTTCGGATCCCACCTGAGGCGGTCGCTTTTATTTAGTATTATAAAAATCTGAAATAGCCTTGTCTAAAAGTTAGTATGAAAGTAAAACTTGTGTCTATCGCTTGTGGTTGTGACCAATGCCTTTTGCGTATGAATATTTATGAAAATAATTATGCAGTATTTAAAATTTACTTGCAGGTCTATGATAAATTCGACGTCCAAAAGGATATAATTTTCCAAACAGTCAATGTGATGTTCAATTTCGGTAATAAAAAAAACTAGTATTAAAACAAGTTATATTTTTTACTTTATAACAATTGTGCAACAAGCCTAACATGTTGTTGTTCAGTTATATTTAAAAATATGAGTAGGTATGCTAATAAAATTTATTTAGTTTGCTCCAAATAAACATGTTTCGAAGTTATAGAAAATAATATTTGCCTTAACAATAAAAAAACAATCTATTTAGAATGGATAGTCTAAATATAATTATGTTGGCATAAAGAGAAACTCAAGAGACGGACAATGTTCAGCCTTATAATAAAATAATATTCACAAAAAAAATCATCATGTAGTTGGGTCACTGGATACTCCACACCCATAACAAAAAAAAACTAAGTAACACATCCTGATCAGAAAAATTTAATACAAAAAAAAAAATGTTTTAAAAACGAATATGTTGCATCTTTCGCAAACTTGTTCCATGAAAATAACAATTTTTCCTAATATATTACTGACAGTATAAAGCTGAATAGGTTATGTAAATAATGCAAAGTCTCATAATTAATAATTTTCAGGTGGCATAATTAATGATGCGTACGACATTCGCGAGTTATTAAAGAGTGGCGTCAATATTTTTAACCTCGATCGAACAAAGCTTGACAATCTATCCTTTCAAATAATTAAAAAAGCGATAATTGACTGTAGAAAACTGCCTGAAACGCAAACAGAACAATTTTATAGATCTGTTAGTTTGGCGATTACTATGTCGGTAAGGAAATTGCAAATTGAAAATGAAGTAAGTGAATATTTAAGGTCGGTCTCATGAGTTATTTATTACGGAGTTCTTTAATTGTTCTTATCAGCCTGTTGCAGTCCACTGCTGGACATAGGCCTCCCCAAGGAGAGCCACAGCGCACGATCTCCCGCCCTTTGCATCCAGTCGCTGCCAGCTGCCTTGTTCAGGTCATCAGTCCATCTAGCCGGGGGGCGTCCTACACTACGTTTGACTAAGCCTTGTCTCCATTCGAGAACCTTCCTGCTCTACCTCTCGTCGGTTCTGCGACAGACATGGCCAGCCCACTGCCACTTCAGCTTGCTACATTTTTGGACAATATCAGTCACCTTAGTCTTATGTCGTATGACCTCGTTCCGGATCTTATTCCTTAATGAGATCCCCAACATAGACCTTTCCATAGCACGCTGAGTGACGTCTTTAATTGTTACAACAGACTAAATAATGACATGGTTGCCCTGAATGAATGAATGAATCCTAGGAAGGTATGGTATTAATTCAGTCTAACTGGTCAGTGTCTTAACACAGTTAAAGTAGCGTAAGCCGCTATTTGAAATTTAACGATTAATTTCAAAATTATTTTACGCTTTGATTAGTCCTAACGTTTTAAATTCTAGGTTGACTTCATAATTTTAAAAGACGTATCAACCGATCAAAATGTAATTGATTTTAAAAATGCTCATGAAGATGCAAGTTTCCCAATTTTAATTTGGATTTCAAAACATTACATCGAACATAGCATTATTGATTTAATTCATGTTAGTATCGAACTATTATAACTTATTAAATCTCTAGTACTGTGATTAAAATATTTTATACTCAATCAATTTTATTTTCTAGGTTTCTAATGGGATAATAGTAGATCTATCGTTGATAAGTAATGAATATTACTATGATGTTGTACAACTTTGTAAAAAGGTGAGAAATACCTACTCATCTTCTAACTATTTTTTAGTTAAAACAAAAAGTGGCAAAGGCGTTGCAGCAGTCGAACACATAAAACACAACATTTATACTTGTTTGGGTGCAGACGAGCTACTAGAAACGGACAGCAAATTTCGAGTTACTTTTTCGCTGATTTCATCGACAAACTAAGACCGATCCACAATCTATCTACCTAGGTTACACGCCCTCTCGTTGCCCAACATACCTCGAACTATATTAGCCAGAGAAACCACCACCGCATCAAGCGCCACGGTCATGTCAGGTCTTCCTACGCAACTACCGTCCAAGCTGCAAGAGGAATCCACCACCGACACGCACAGCCTTACGAGGAAAGCAGGCCACCCTAGCCTGCCAAGAGGAATTCTTTGCCTTATGGGTTCTTCTTTAGCCTGTGTATACCCAATGCAGAATGATTTTTGTCACCACTACCTGTCAATAGCTGTTTCCACGGCCAGTTCTGATTACCATTATTTCCAACTATAACTTGACCAAGTTTAATTTTGTAATCCGATTTCAGAATGGAAAACCAGTATTCTGCTTTAAACCCGAAATTTGGGAAGACAATACAAATTATAAGGGGAGCAAAAGAAAACTTGTTGTGGTTGCATCAGAAATCGTCAGCAGTGGCGTAGACGGTATAGTGTTAAACGGCTGTGAAAATATAATTACTCGTCAAACGGAAATTATACGGAATATCGTAGAAGCAATGCAAGTGGCTGAAGATGGATTGAATTCAAACAATGAAACCGAGAATATACGTAAACAGGTGAAGATATAAAAATGTATTCAAGTACGATGCAATAACTTTAAATTGTAGGAACCATGCGTGTCTACACGTAACGATCACTTGAGAAATCTACTAAAATACATATCTGTGCTGTAAGATTTAATAATACTCGACCATCGCATACCGGGCAAGTGCTTTCCAAGTTTTCAACTAAGCTACTAATACGTTAGCTGACCTGACGAAATCTTTCAAGTGTTCCCTGCTGTCGAAGCCAGCGTTTTTTCTGATCAATGTTGCTGTCTCTTTAGTTGGAAAAGTACTCACCCGGTATGCGATGGTCGTGGGTTCGGGTCCCACCTGAGGTGGTCGATTTTTTCAAGTATTATAAAATCTTAAATACACCTAGCATGGTGATTGCTAAAGAAAACACAAAATTTAAATGTGCTGTTTTTTTATTGTTTCTATAGTTTTTCTGTGTATCAGGTAATCTCTTTAGGTAAAGTTAGGAGCTTCGTAGTTGACTTGTTAAATATGACCAAAGTGTAGAGATTTAAGTTAAGTTACAATGAAAGATTTGATTTGATTTCAGATGAAAATTCCTCAAATAACTCCAATAGCCGTTGCAATAGCTGCGTTACTATCGGCCCAAAAAAGTGAAGCAGATGTTATGATTATTTTGACTACTTCTGGGAAGACAGCTCATCTGGTATCACGTTTTGCACCTCCCTGCCCAGTCCTTGCAATCACGAAGAATGAAACCGCTGCTAAACAGATGCATCTCTACAGAAAAATAATACCTTTACTTTATGAAGGTTCGTAGAGGCCCATTTAATCATCTTTAGCTTTTGGAAGTCTACTGATGGCATTGGACTCCACAAAGAATGCCAAAACGACCGGTTATCAATGCTTATAACATTCGTCTAAATGTTGTGAATGTAATAATACAAAAAACAATTTTGGGACATTTGCGAAAATAATCGGTTATATACATGGATTTGGTTGGAAATACTCTAAGTAACCCCTTTGCTTACCTTTTAAATCTTTGGTTCTACATTGATTGAAACATCATTTGGTGTTTGTAAACCTTAAGTAGAGTGGCAGTGAAACACCCATACATTGTATCCTGTAGTTTTTCACCAATGCTAGCCAAATTTGCTCGAACTTAAAAACTATAATGCTCCAAACAGTCGCTTTGCAAATAGAAACACATATTACCGTAATGTGTAATTACAGGCGCTCGAGTTTCCAACTGGCAGGAAGAGTGTCGAAAGCGGGTACTTTTTGGCACTGAATTCGTCGTGAAGACTGGCCTATGCGGCAACGGAGCCAAATTAGTGGTGCTGGCGCCCTCTGCAGAAGGCGTTGGGTACTGCGACGGCTTCCAAATTGTTACTCTGCCATTTAGATGCAAGGAGTGAATTTTGTTTGTCCGTGACATGATTACCTATATGTCCATTTAGGGTGGTTGCATATTTGCGCACGCCGGCGCGGGTTGTAAGCGTCATGAGATATCTTGTACCATTTTCGTGATATAAACCTACGCTTACAGTCCATGTTAGACGTTACGCTTACAGACAGCAAATAGAGCACAGTGTTTTTGTTTGACCGTGAAAACCGTAAGGTAATAAAATCGTTTCACAGTAGCCTGGGCTGCCCGGGTCATCAGCGTGCGCTATCCGCTCTTGCCGCCCGCTCTAACGGTCAGCGTAACAGTGCAATCAGCCTTACACTATGCACACAATATGATAGCTATACCCTGACTACCTTTCTACTGGAAATTTATGGATTTTTATTATATGTCAGTATTTTTCTTACAAACCAGTAACTAGTACTTTGATGGATGATAAGTTATTCTCATATTTTATCAGACTGTGTTTTGTTTTAAGTTAAATAAACTAATAAATGAGTATGTGTTTCTTATTTCTATAACGGTCGATAACAACATTCTGATATTAATATTTATTGGTTACAGCACTTACAGCCAATAAACTTCTTGGCTTTAAATTCTTCGAAATAACGATACTATTTAATATTCCCAACTTCAATTGAACTTTAATACAAACACAGAACTGTTTTGAATAAACGGATTGCCCTAACGAGATTTGCTTTGTTTACGTTATTAATAATGAATTGTGTGCATAATTATTATTGCTGAGCCACTGTACAAATATTTGTATTGACAGTTAGTTTAAGCAAGTGTTGCCATCTGAAACCACTAATTGGTGTTAGTGGTCCTTCTATGATGTAGAGTCGTTGTTATTCTATAATAGCTGTCTACACCATTAATTAACAGTTTAAGTGAAATATTAATTGGTTCAATAGGGATAGCGAATAAACAATCTTGAATCTCATTTTGTTCAGCATACAATTAGTAAGTAATTATTTTTTAAAACGTAAGTAATTTTGGATTTCGCAAACTGCCTTGAACCAATTTTTTATAAAGCTAGTGTCGATGATTATTTAAGGTATACAATTTCTTTTATAGTTTTTACTAAAAAAAATACAGATATTGTATATGTTGAATTATATTGCGATGACATGATCGTACTTTTACGCTTGAAATAAAAAAATCTTTAATACCCGTGCAGTGCAACTATTCCTCTAACTAACTACTCAGGACATTAGTTAACCTGAATGAACCTGTTTTTTTAGCATATTATCTAGAAGTTTATAATGAATCGTATAAAAGGTAATCTAAGTCCAACTTGGCACCACACTTTAACTTTACTCTAGCCATAAGGGAAAAGTTTATCGTATTAAAATGGCTGCCAAATAGATGAATCGATTCTTAATATATGAACCACGTCATGACTTTGAAGTTAGGTTAGTCAACTCACGTTGCCTTTTTCTCTTACCTACTTTACTGTGCATCGATGAAAAATTGCTTTTCCCACGGTTCAAGGTTTCCAAGTCCGATGAACAAGAAAAATGTTATAACAGAATAGACTCGAGAGAGTGATCGATTAGTCTTCATTAGCTACAGAATCTAAATTTATATCTTTACAGGATTTTCAGCGTAAGATTTATTTTAGTTACCTAAAAAATGTAAGTGTTAGGGACAGTAAAAAGGTAAATGGTCTTTGTTCTGCATTGAGACACAATGAACTCAAAATAATAACGGCCTTACTACAAAAAGATAGACACGTGTTGTACACCTGTTTACAGATAATCAACCAATTTGAAATGTTGACACATCTGACATTCGAGACATATTACTAACAAACATTTCAAAACGGTTGACTTATCTGTAAACAGGGCCCTAACCATGAACTGTTAAAACAATCACAAATCTGTCAAACATTATCATTTCTGTCAAATTTTGTATGAAATGACGTACCAAAATTGACAGATTTGACAACTTTGAGATTGTTTTACGAGTTCATGGTTAGGGCCCAGGTGTACAACACGTGTCTATCTTTTTGTAGTAAGGCCGGACGTGTTCAACGCTTGTCTATCTTTTTTGTAGTGAGGCCGTAAATGTTTACAGGCATCACTGATACAGATTTGTAGAAGAAATGGATATGGCGTGTAAAGAAGGAGCTGGTAAAGGGGCTCTAACTTCGTAAATAGTAAAGTTTTTTGCATTTTATATTTCTCTTAGAATGATGCGCACAACACACTCTCCTTATTATTTAATTATTTAAAACTAGCTGTGCCCGCAACTTCGTTTGCGTGGACAACAGGATGATTGCCTTATCAAGCAACGCTGTGGACTGCGTGGAGCACTATTTATTAAGAAACGAGCTGAAAATTCAAGCGCCACGTTTGCCCAATACACTGCAAAATATTATCTTTCGACGTCTGTTAAGAATTTTTGTGACTTTCATCTTCAGCTCAACAGTATAATTATGATAACTAACAGACGCAAACATCTGAATAAGTAATTTAAAGTTGACAAACACACTCTATGTGCCTACATTTTTTGAGAATTTTCTTTGATTTCCGTGTAATTCCTCCATCAGGTCCTAACTTGGTGAAAATGGAACCACTTCGGGAGTATACTCTTTCAAACAAAAAAAGGAATTTTGATATCTGTTCATAATTGACGGAGTAATCGCGTAACAAACATACAAAAAAAAATCATTCAGACGAATAGAGAACCTCCTCCTTTTTTGAAGTCGGCTAAAAATATCTTCAATGTAGGTACCCGTAATACGGTTTAATAAAGTAATAGATTTTTGGTTCCTTCTTATTATATATTGGAATCAATCCTTCCAGTGTCATTTTGCCATGAGTTTTTTAGCAGGCGCAGCGAAATTGAACATGTTTCTTCTGAAATCTTGTTTTTACCGGCATCAGAATTTAATGAAACAAAGCCTAATATAAGCGCACAGGTGACCTTAATCTATTTGTAAAACCCACAAAGAAATCCGTGCAGTATCTTCGGATATTAGCGTATACATCGCGCCAGACAGACAGACAGACAAGAATTAAAATAAATGCATTTTTGGCTTCAGTATCGATTATAGAGTGCTCTACAAAAACAATTTTTAAAATATCTTCAATGTACAGACATCGACCCGTTACAGATATATTATAGTATAGATATGAGAAATATTTTAGGGCTTTTACAAATCGACCAACTGACTAGGATTGACAACCTCCGTAGCCGAAAGACGAGTACGCCGGACTATATG
Source organism: Anania fuscalis (assembly GCA_950371115.1). NCBI lineage: Eukaryota > Metazoa > Arthropoda > Insecta > Lepidoptera > Crambidae > Anania > Anania fuscalis. The sequence goes on from OX493337.1 coordinate 4,838,211, forward strand.
GCGTCACCATCTACCTATCTTAGGATCAGAGCAAAGTATGTGATGATGTCCAATATTTATTTATTTGTAAGGAAGGACCAACATATTTTTTATATTCCGACCATAGTATGTCTTTGACTTGTTTAATTTATGGACAAAACCATATCCTAAGGATATGGCAACACCTTCTGTCACACCTAGTAGAACATGCAAAGCGACTCTAAAGTTACTTACGTAAAGGGTCCATCCACAGTGAGTATTATCATCACTCAACATGAGTAGTTGCATCAATTTTTTGCTCTTTACACCCGTTATTTCGTCAAGGTAGTGGGTATCAAGGAGAGTATACTAAGCGTGATTTATACTAGGCCCGCTCGCGGCCCGTGTCACGCCTGATTCCAAGAGTTTCCCCATTAATATTCATTATAAACCCTAACTTGCCCGCGTTTATTTAATTTTATCAGGAACAGAACACTACTGGACTATCAGCTGCTTAAACGTGAAAGGGTACCATGAGTTAGTTTTATCCGAGTACATGAGAATGCTTTCGATGGGGTTTTACATTATTTTGTATATTTACTCACTCTGTTATCTTATACGTGCAGAAAGTCATTTTGTCAAGCAAAATTCTAGAAAATGAGCACCCTCCATCAGAGATACCCGGATCCACGATTTAAGATTTTTAAGATTCGTAATTTTTTGGAGTTTTCGAATTCTTCTTTATCCTTGTAAGATAAATGGGTAAATTTTCAAGGGTACTTTTTTGAGCGTCCGGTGACCTTTATAAAAAAACTATCATTCAAAACACGCTTTCTTATAAATATAGCTCGTAACTTAAACGTGCATAAAAAAAGTAGATAAAAAATTAACACAAAAATTCCAAGAAATAACACGTTGAACATCCGACTTGTATGAGCGGCCTACCCCTGGGAGGCTTGTCCCATTTTAAATTACGCGCACAAAACCACTCACAATTACTCGAAATTTTAACGTATCTTTCATCAAACTATCTTATTTTAAAGATGTTTATTTCAATTCATAACTAAAAGCATAATAACTTCACTAACTATTATACCTATTAAAATACTGAGACGCCAATGATTATGTCTGTGTCCCGCGTAAAACTGATCTTCCAATGCTTGCAGTTGACTAATTGTTTTCTAATGGTCAAGCAATGACACGCCCTATTTATGTTTCGGATCATCCTGAGCGTTAGTCGTGCCCTTATTGTGTGTGGAAAGAACGGCGCATACGCAGGTTTCAACTTGTTTCCGAGGTTAGTTTTTTGAGAAATGTGTTTTGGTCACCGTGTGTGATAACTTCGGTGGTATGTTTTTGACATCGAACAGAGTGATGTATTGTAACTTCTAGTTAGTATGTTGTAGATTATTGGCTCGATATAACGACTTGTAAATATCTACGCAATGAATTATGTAGTTGAGTAATGATCATGAAAAAACCATTTTGCCATCATTACGGTGGCGTAATTGCGGTGGTGTATTGGGCCACCGGAATGACGAATGAGCCACCGTAATGATAAATACCCTAACAATCAATACTATATTTATTTTAAACACGTAAACAACCAATATTGAATATAAGTTTTATTGTATCCTAACAAACAAAAATGAATGTGTGACTTACTTTCAGGTAAAATAATAGTTAATGTAATGTTCTCTTCGAATCGAATCCGACTACGACGGCTTATCTCTTTACTGAAAAAAAACCATCTGCATGGGGCATTTTTATAGTGCTTAAGTGTGTGCGCAATACACAAGTGCACTTCGTTCCTTTTGCCCAGTAAATAGTGAACTGTGTGTGCAGTGACTTTGACTTTATGAACAGAGACTGAGGTCGGAACCCTAAACACCTAATAACAAATTTTGGTCCAACCCAGGAATCGAACACGAGACCTCTTAAGTAGCAACCAGTGAACTGGCAACTACACTAACGGCAGTGTATTGGTTAATGTGGAGTGTTGTTTAAACAAGTTTTGTATCTTAATCTCACTGCGTCAGTCTTCATAAAATCTTTACTTTGTTCAAGGTAGGTATAAACAAAAAATGTGAAAATGGGAAATTATTTAGTTGATTATTCTAGATGCTCAATTATCATTACATTACAATAAATTAAGAACATGAAGCCTAGCTCAATCTTTCAAGATTATGGTACTTGTTTCATAAAAATTATGTTACTGTTTCATCAAAGTTCCTAACATAAAAGTTGATTAATATAAAAAAAAATATAAAAATACACTTACGCATTTTAGAAATTTCGCTTAGTTGATTAATTGATGGGGTCATACGGTGGCTCTTATCATCATTTCGGTGGCGCTAATTCAAAATTTATTTATATCTACGAAAGTAATTAGTTTTAAAGAGTGCCTTATAAATTATTAGATTCATAGCATCTAAATCTATATTCTTACGCATTTAGTTTCGATGAACAGTAAAAAAAAAATTGCCACCGTAATGACGAAAAGAAGGACGGTTCGAAAATTTACCCAAATAATCTCCTTTTAAAGGAGAACAAGGTATATTGAGTCCTATATTATGAGTTAAAGGGAGTGGTTCTACTGCTGAATTTTAGAACTGACATCGAAATTTTACTACGTCTTTACTTACGGCTTTGACGTAGTCGTCTATAGTAATAGCACAGAGTAAGAATTATAATAGTAACTTAACATGTACCACACACTAAACATACAGAGATATTGGCTCCAATTTAAAACGTCATGAGCAAAATCCCTTGTTCCAATAGAAAATCAAAACCTTCCACAAATAGACGGACTGAAAAACAACAATGGCACTAAAGTTCCGTTTGGACGATTCGCTTTGTCTTTTAAGCCAGCACAAAGATTGCGAATCTCAACCTTTAGCTTAGCTTTTAAATCGGAAACAAATAAATTGTAGAAAATATTTTCAGCCAGTTTAGCAGGAATAAAAATAATACTATGTATGTGTGTACTACTAATACTTGTATGAGTATTCTTCGGAGTTTGTGACTCGTTTCATGAATTGTTGAGTTTTTTGTAATTTTCGCAACATTAACAGGCATCACACTCAGAGACGTAATTAGATAAACAACGAATATCACTTAACAAAAATTCCTTATTTTGAATATACAGTTATAATTCATCAGCATCCCTGCCATGAACAGTTGTAAGAAGTATCCTTTCTTCGATAAACTCTAAATAGAAAAATAAGGGTAAAATAATACTGTTATAAGCGGTCGAGGTAGAGTATACCTTAAATATAAATTGGCTGTGGATATACTTTGAATTAAATATAAATCTCCATTTAGCCAGCCGTAAAAATATTATACTTTCACTTATTTTTTTTAACATAACTATACGAAATCAAAATACTACTAACATGGGTGGGCATCTGACCTTGGATCTCACTCTTCCGAGTGGTGTGTTGAAATTTCAAGTGCAGTCATTTCATAAATTGTAAATGTATATGTCGACGCAAGACCATATTAGTTACGAAATTGCTTTGTTTTGTAATAATTACTAGGGCCAGTTAGGGTTCATAAAATTAGTTCTTAATTCATATTCTGATTTATAACAGCTAAAGATAAACTTTTGTCTACGGATAGAAAATAGTTTAAAATTAATAAACTGATTTGAACTTGTCGATGCACGACCTTAGCAGTTAAAGTATTCTTTTATTTGTAATAATTACTAAGGCTAAGTAGGGTTCATTTAATAAGTTCTAAATTCATATTCTGATTTATAAACAGCTAGGGATAGGCTTTTGTGTGCTGTTAGAAGACAGTTTAAAATTAATAAACTGATTTGAACTCGTTTACAGTCGAAAGATTTGCCGCCATTTCTAGGTATGTGCGGAGGCTAATGTTTCGATTGGAAACGAATAAAAAAATATCTGAAGGTTTAACTTTGCGTCTAAAAATTATTAATGATTTTTGAAATCCAAATGGTTTTTGTGAAAAATCTATTGTCAAAGTTATTGTAATTAAAAGTCGTGTTTTGAGTGCGCCGTATTTCCGCCCATGTTTAATTTGTATTCGGTAAAGTGTTTAGTGGCGGGGCACGGAATCATATTCGGTCGAGCCTTGGAAGAGGTGAGACGGTGTGCCACGATCATATTGAGAGCCCTGTGAGTACCTACCTATAATTGTATTTAGTCTGTCTAGGTCATATTTTACGTGCTTTTTGTAATAAAGAGTGTCCCAATATTGTCGAGTGTTATCATTTGCAATGAACGAGGCTAGTGAAGGAAATAGTGACGCCAGCGATGCTGACGTCACTCTTCCTAAAAACCCCGCTGGACAAGACCCGCCGTTATCAGAAGTGGGATCACCACCCACTTCTGCTCGCCCATCTGGCTTAAACAATGAGAATAATAACGCTTCTGTTAACGGGGTGCCCGCGGAGTTTTTCTCGCAAATGTTGCAAATGATTAAGCTCATGTCCGATCGATTAACAACATTACCTGATTCGAAAGTGAAAATAAATGACGTGTTTTTACCGTCTTACGATCCGGACGCAAATATTGGGGTACGCGAATGGTGTCAGCATGTGACCACTGCCATGCAAACCTATAATCTGAGCGATTACGATGTAAGAATGAAAGCGGGTAGTTTACTTAAAGGTCGCGCAAGGTTATGGGTTGACAACTGGCTTGTTTCCACTACCACGTGGGAAGAATTGCGCGATGTTCTAATTACGACATTTGAACCCGAAAATAGGTACTCGCGTGATGTTGTACGTTTTCGAGAACACAGTTATGATAACTCAAAAGATATCGCACAGTTCTTGTCACAGGCGTGGGTTTTGTGGCGACGCATAACTAAGGATAAATTATCAAATGATGACGCAGTTGAGGCTGTAATTGGCTGTATTGGGGATGAGAGACTGAGAATTGAACTGCTAAATGCCAGGGCTTCTTCCGTACCGGAGTTAATTTCAGTAGCTTCTTCTATACGACGCAGTAAACGTCCATACCCAAGTACATCTCACACACAGCAGGGCCCTATCAAACGGCAGCGATTCTCGGACAAATCATCATTGTTTTGCCAATATTGTAAAAAACCCGGTCACGATACGCAAGATTGCCGCTCCCGTAATAAAAGTGAAAACCCTCAACCGCGTCATTCGGATGATAAAACCGGGCTGCAAAAGGATAATAGACCCACATGCACTTTCTGTTCGCGGGTAGGTCACACCTATGAAACTTGTTATAAACGTGAACGCGCAGTAGTATCAAATGTAAATTGTGTGGGTATACCTAAATTGAATTACATGCCGATAGTCATTGGGGATTTAAAGTTGTCCGCGGTTTTTGATAGTGGGGCGGACTGTTCCGTAATACGCGAATCATTAGCATCAAAACTACCTGGTAAACGAATTGATGTTGTTAATTACTTGAGAGGTATAGGGCAGTATACAGTGGTATCACTATCAACCCTGATAACTATTTGTGTTATAGACGATTTACGTGTTGAACTTAAATTTCACGTAGTCCCCGATTACGAGTTATGTTCAGATATTCTGATAGGCATGAATCTCATTGAGAACACGAATTTGAGCGTAGTGGTAAATTCTCGAGGTGCAAAATTGGTTCATCAACCGGTGGTCTACCACATGCAATCTCACAGTGAAAAGTTCGACAGTATTGATTGTGACTTGACGGACGGTGATCAAATCGCTGAGCTCAAGCTATTGTTAAATAAGTTTCAGCATTTGTTTATCCGCGGCTACCCTCGCACGCGTGTAAACACGGGAGAGTTAGAAATACGTTTGAAAGACGCAAACAAATGTGTAGAGCGTAGGCCATATCGATTGAGTCCCGTAGAACGCGAAAAGGTGCGTGATATTGTAAATGACTTACTCGAGCATAATATCATTCGCGAAAGCAAGTCTCCGTTCTCAAGTCCGATAATATTGGTCAAAAAGAAAAACGGTAAGGATCGCATGTGTGTGGACTACCGCGAGCTTAATAGAAACACGCTGAGGGACCACTACCCACTCCCTATAATCTCTGATCAAATAGATCAGTTAGCGGGTGGACTCTACTTCTCTACTTTCGACATGGCGGCTGGTTTTCACCAGATCCCCATAGCTGAGAACTCGATTGAGAAGACTGCCTTCGTAACCCCTGACGGCATGTACGAATATCTGGCCATGCCGTTCGGGCTTAGTAATGCATGTTCAGTGTATCAAAGATGCATGAATGGGGCTCTAGCTGATCTCATTAATTCACCTGACCGGGTTTGCCAAGTGTATGTAGACGACGTGCTCTCCAAATGTAGAGATTTTGCTGAGGGTCTCGCTCATATCGAGCGAATACTTATTGCTTTGCAGGAAGCCGGTTTCTCAATAAATATAGAAAAAACCGCCTTCTTTAAACGCTCTATTGAGTACTTGGGCAATATAGTCTCAGATGGACAAGTCAGCCCTAGCCCAAGGAAAGTAGAGGCTTTAACGAAGGCTCCCATTCCGCAAACACCAAAGCAAGTTCGTCAATTCAATGGCCTCGCCGGGTATTTCAGACGTTTCATTCCCAATTTTTCGCGTGTTATGGTACCACTTTACGAGCTTACAAAGAAAGACGCTAAGTGGGAATGGAACGACAGACACGACGAGGCTCGTAACCAAATTATACAACACTTGTCTACTGCGCCTACCCTTACGCTATTTCAGGAAAACGCACCAATCGAGCTCTACACAGACGCAAGTAGCCTCGGATACGGAGCAGTACTCATCCAAGTCATCGGGGATCGCCAGCATCCAGTCGCGTACATGAGCCAGCGCACCACAGACGCCGAGAGCCGCTACCATTCGTACGAGCTAGAGACCTTGGCGGTGGTGCGGGCCATAAAACATTTTCGGCACTACCTATACGGTCGAAAATTCAAGGTAATCACCGACTGTAACGCCTTGAAGGCATCCAAACATAAGAAGGATTTGCTTCCAAGAATCCATCGATGGTGGGCCTTTCTGCAGAATTACGATTTTGAAGTAGAATACAGAAAAGGTGAGCGATTACAGCACGCAGATTTTTTCAGCCGCAATCCGACAGCTGTAATGTTGGTCAACGTCATGACCAGAGATAATGAGTGGCTGCAAATTGAGCAACGCCGAGACGAGGTTCTCCGCCCTCTGATTGATAGCATGTCTACTGATAATCCAGTTGAAGGGTACGTCTTGGAACAAGGCGTGCTTAAGAAAACGCTCGCCGACCCTACACTCGGAACGATCAAGTCAATAGTAGCACCAAAAGCATTCCAGTGGAGTCTGATAAACTCTTTTCACACATCATTACACCATCCCGGATGGGAAAAAACGCTACAAAAACTGAAAGAATCTTACTGGTTTGCCAACATGAGCACCATTGTCAGAAAGTTTGTTGAAAATTGCGTAATTTGCAGAACTTCTAAAGGGCCTTCAGGTGCGATTCAAGCTCAGCTTCACCCGATTCAAAAACCTACGGCAGCATTTCAAGTTATCCATATGGATATTACCGGCAAGCTTGGCACGAGGAACGCTGAAGGTCAGGACGAATATGTGATTGTCACCATCGACGCGTTCACCAAGTACATACTACTTAGCTACTCCAACGATAAGAGCCAATGCAGCAGTCTTGCAGCACTGAAACGAGTCGTACACCTATTTGGAACTCCAGTACAAGTCGTGGTGGATGGCGGTCGAGAATTTCTCGGGGAGTTCAAAGCTTATTGCGATGGTTTTGGTGTCAATCTACATGCAATAGCCCCAGGAGTAAGCCGAGCAAACGGGCAAGTCGAAAGGGTAATGAGTACCCTGAAAAACGCACTGACTATGATCAAAAACTATGACACTGAAAACTGGCAAACAGCTTTAGAAGCTCTACAACTCGCATTCAATTGCACTCCGCACCGAATAACTGGCGTAGCACCACTTACTCTCTTGACTCGCCGCCAACACTGTGTACCACCAGAACTCCTGAGACTAGTAAACCTTGATAATGAGACGGTCGACTTCGAAACCCTCGATCAACACGTGCAACAGAAATTGGCGGCTGCAGCTCAGTACGAAAAACAGCGCTTTGATAAGAATAAATCCAAACTACACCCATTCCAAAGAGGTGACTATGTACTGATCAAGAACAATCCTCGCAACCAAACGTCTCTAGACCTGAAATATAGCGAACCATACGAGATCTACAGAATACTCGACAACGACCGTTACATGGTAAAACGTGTAACAGGAAGAGGGCGGCCACGCAAAGTTGCCCACGACCAGCTACGTAGAGCTCCTCAACCTGGTGAACAAGAAACCGTGTCGACGAGCTTCAACGATACTCAACAGCACAGTTCCTCAGCGGGGGTCAGCAATAACAATCAAGAGCAAGCTTCAGTTCAACACAACGCACCGGCTGAGCCACTGCCGTCTACGTCCCAGGCTGCCCAGCTGTCGGATGCCTAAACTAAATCAAGTGAGTTATCTCTTTTTGATCTTGCTTACTTTTCATTGACAGATATTGCTAGATAAGAGACTAATAACTAACTTTTACGAGCATTTAACAGTTAGTCGGCATGTCTTTCAGTGAAAGTCATTACTGTACATACTTACTTACTTCTTATAACTACCTACTACTAAGTTTACAAAAATAACTGTACAAACTGTCGATCCCTCATTTCCTTCCCTATTTCTATACTGTTTTCAGAGCCTCTGGGGACCACGGTCATAAACATAAGGCCTAGGCCCCAGCATCGACCTTTCCATATCCTTTAGAGCCCCTGTGGACCACGGCGTACTAGACCGCTCAGCGCCACAGCATCGATTTCCCGTGAGCTTCAATCATAACAAGTAGATATATTTAGAGCCCCTGGGGACCACGGTCAAAACGAAAGGCCTAGGCCCCAGCATCGACCTTTCCATATCCTTTAGAACCCCTGTGGACCACGGCGTACAGGACCGCTCAGCACCACAGCAACATCCCTTGTATCACATGCAAGTATGCGTGGAGCATTTGCATTGACATATCAACAAGACATTTGTATGTGTCTGAACCTTTTACTGTACTTACTTTGTGCGAATTGTTCGTACTATATTAGAAACATGCTCACTTTCCTGTACAGCATTTCAACATTCAATGTTAGTTAACTTCTGTTAACATGTTTTTAGTCATTAATACTTAGCTATTGCTGTTATTATAACACACTTCCTAAAATAGCTAATTTTGTGTGTAAAAAAAAAAAAAAGTTGAAAATTTGGTTTCCGATCCGATATCCTAATTACGTTACGTACGTCATTTGAAAGAGACAATCGTGATTTGCAACCAAATTATCAGCTAGTGTGCCAATGGACGGATACCTAGCTCAGAAAATCAATTTTCATTTTCAGAATCGCGACTGGTGCAGAGCACGCACCGTCCCGCAGAATGGCCGTGTCGACGCAAGACCATATTAGTTACGAAATTGCTTTGTTTTGTAATAATTACTAGGGCCAGTTAGGGTTCATAAAATTAGTTCTTAATTCATATTCTGATTTATAACAGCTAAAGATAAACTTTTGTCTACGGATAGAAAATAGTTTAAAATTAATAAACTGATTTGAACTTGTCGATGCACGACCTTAGCAGTTAAAGTATTCTTTTATTTGTAATAATTACTAAGGCTAAGTAGGGTTCATTTAATAAGTTCTAAATTCATATTCTGATTTATAAACAGCTAGGGATAGGCTTTTGTGTGCTGTTAGAAGACAGTTTAAAATTAATAAACTGATTTGAACTCGTTTACAGTCGAAAGATTTGCCGCCATTTCTAGGTATGTGCGGAGGCTAATGTTTCGATTGGAAACGAATAAAAAAATATCTGAAGGTTTAACTTTGCGTCTAAAAATTATTAATGATTTTTGAAATCCAAATGGTTTTTGTGAAAAATCTATTGTCAAAGTTATTGTAATTAAAAGTCGTGTTTTGAGTGCGCCGTATTTCCGCCCATGTTTAATTTGTATTCGGTAAAGTGTTTAGTGGCGGGGCACGGAATCATATTCGGTCGAGCCTTGGAAGAGGTGAGACGGTGTGCCACGATCATATTGAGAGCCCTGTGAGTACCTACCTATAATTGTATTTAGTCTGTCTAGGTCATATTTTACGTGCTTTTTGTAATAAAGAGTGTCCCAATATTGTCGAGTGTTATCATTTGCAATGAACGAGGCTAGTGAAGGAAATAGTGACGCCAGCGATGCTGACGTCACTCTTCCTAAAAACCCCGCTGGACAAGACCCGCCGTTATATACAAGTAAATAAATTTAAAAATCCCGCTATATTACATGCATAATCCTAAGAAGCTGTTTTGTGTGACTAACAAAATGTTATATCGGTTTGGTTTTTTTCTCCTTATTTCTTAACAATACACGCTTTTCGCATTAGGTACATTCGTGGTGAAGTCTGCCACATTATTTAGCGCCCCCTGTCTTAAGTAGATGACAGTATTTATGGCCTCTCCTCCCTACCCTTTAAATATTGTATACGTACCATATCCCTACTACATGGTTGGTCACTTTTCGCGGTCAAAACTGTGCAGGCAATATAGCGGGAAAACGCATGCAATCCAATGCGGTTATGTCGCTCTAAAATCTAAAATCCTATTCTGTGAGATGTGGGTCAGACCTTCGTTTATCTATTGCATGCGATTGTTTGCGGTCGCTTCGAAAAACAATTGGTAGTCAGGGTTATTTCTGAAGTTTGTATGTTGGTTTGGATATGTAAACGAATATCATATTGAAATTTACATTTATTTTTGTCGGACAATCAAGTGCAACTGAGAACTATGAAACGTTAGGAAAAAGTTTAATGGTAACCCTTGACAATTATTGCATTAACTTAAGCTGTATTTTAACTTGAGCCACTGCACATTTAAACAGACTCTTAGGCTGGGTTCACACCTAAAGTATAACTGACTGTAACAGCAAAACGCAGTTACTGCTTTTCCATAAATATTCTACTTTTTATTCTCTCCGAACAGGCTTAATACATTGCTACTATCAGTTGTCACTGATTCTCGGCGGCCAACTTTGGAACTGTTGACAGTTGTGTTTATCGGCGGCTGGCAAATGTTTCGTGTAAACGCAGCCTTATTTATAAAGCGGGCCAGTCACTTCACTCGCGGTTTCCGCTTAGTCTTCAATTTAATTTTAAGCAACATGCTATGAGCGCCTTCTTATATACTCCTTTCAATCCTTCTGTTGGATCGACTTCGAGGTAAAATTTGTGTGGAGATCGAGTTTGTTGCGATCTAGAAGAAATTGCATGTCATTGATAATGACCTCTATATTAGCACTAAAAGTGCGCGAGCATTGTTGTTTCCACATTAAACGCACTATGCATCGACTCACAGATAGAACTAAATAAAATGTGACCACTTAATTCTCAATTTACTGCTTAAGATTTCATAGACAGTCAATGGGGTCAAATACGTCAGTTTTGATTTTTTGTTAATTTCTTAGGCTGAGTTGCATCACCTTAACTTTAACTATAACTATAACCGGTGTTTGTGTATGGAGTTTGACAGACTTTTGACGTTTTTTAAAATTTAATAAGATGGTGCAAACCAGCATTAGACAGTCATCATCATCATTTTTATCATCCCCAGGACGTCCACTGCTAAACATAAGCCTTCCTCGAGGATTTTCAAATTGGCCAGTTGGAAGCGGCCTATATCCAGCGGCTTTTTACAACCTTTACCTGGCATACATACACCTGACATACATCTAAGAATTTAAATCAAAGTTTTGAGTCAAAGTGTTTTCCATACCAACTTAGCACCAGCTTAAGGAGACTCTCTTAGCGGCAGGGCGGCATTAAATAAGATTCTGTTTTATGTTGAATCAGCCGCTGGCTTCTGTAAAACTATTTCCTATGAACTCTTCAAACACCGAGAGGGGCGGATCATCCTGCAGCAAATAAAATTGGATTTTATTCACTTGAAGTACCTACATTCCTTTTAAAGTTGCTGATGACAGATTTCAAATGATAAGTCGCAGATATTTTTTTACCATTTTATATTTTGTAAAATGTTTACTGTAATTGTTTCAGTGTGTGTTTTGTTCTGTTTGGCTGTAATCTACAAAATAACTTTACTTTTAATTTATTTTATTATTCTCGTATTATCATTGCATTAATATTCACACTACAATAATTACCACCAACGGCAACAGGGGCATCTAGGGAACCTGAAACTAAAAAAGTTTTAAAAATGTCTTAAAAAATATAATTTAAAAGGTTTTAAGCATACATGCTGACAGACCACAGCAGTTATTGTATCCGATTTAAATTATCTTTCTGTGTACAGCACTTCGACTAGATAATATTGAGTATCATGTGAAAAATCTAGAGATAAAAGTATTTAAGTACTTTATTGACGACATCCGTAGCCAAGAATCAAGCACGCCGGTCTACATGGCGTCGCCATCTCTAAGATTCCGGGTTCGATCCCCGGTCGGGTCAATGTAGAAAACGGACTTTTCTACATTGTCTCGGGTCTGAATGTTTTGGTACCGTCATTGTTTCTGATTTCTATAACACAAGAGCTTTAGCTACTTATTTAGGATCAAAGCAATGTATTATATGTGATGTTGTCCAATATTTGCATTTAAAAACAATAGATTAGTTTGTTGGGTTGGGTAGAATGGTTTGTGTCTTTATAAACACAAACCATTTACAGATGCACCAGGAATAAATAAAGCCGGCCGTGTTAAAACTACAAGATAAACTCATTTTCCATTCAATTCGCGGCAACAGAACACATAGAGAGTGCATTTGCATTTTTATTGGCGTCGTTTAAAGAAACAATGGGTTTTGTAGGTACGCAACGGCTATCGGGCCATTTGCGTTTTTTCACTAGTTTGTTCAACTTACTTCATTGTAAGTATTGTAACTGAGGCAAAAGATAATATATTTTGCGCCAGAAATGACACAAATTGTCTTATTTTTGAAGTAATACAGACATCACCATATATAATTTCGTAATCATCAGATTTAGCACAAACACTTAAAAGCAAAATTAATGCTGATATTTCCTAAAAAAACATTTTAAATTTACACTAGCTGACCCGGAAAACTTCGTACCGCCTAACAGTTTTTTTTTTCGTTAGCTTTTCCCATGTTTTTATTATTTATTATGCTATTCGGGGACGAGACTAATCCAAAAAAATATAAACCATGAAAATCGGTCCAGCCGTCTCGAGTTATAAGTGTTGGGTACGCGACTGACTCTTGCGTTTCTCTATAAATGCTCGTTTCTAGCATTTATTATGTTATGAAATAACAACACAGTTGTGTTTACTGCTAATAGTATAAACGATTAATAGCATGAAATCAACAGCATCCCGGATTAATCAAATAAAAAAATCCACTTGATTTTTGTCTTACATAAATACACCGTAAATTTTTAATTACCCGAGAAAATTAACTAACATACTCAGATATCGATATACATCGAATTTGGCGGATAGAAAAAACGAAACGGCGTACGGCGTGGCGTACGGAAGGAATAACTATGAATGAAAAAAAAATCATTCATAGTTATTCCTTCCGAACGCCAATATTACGCGACCAAATTAGGTGGATTTTGGTTCCGTTAATGTTGGAATGATAATGATTACTATTTGAATTAGCAGGACTTTTATGGTGCATATTTTTTTAAGGAATGTTAGGGACCTTTAAATAAATTTCTCATAAAAAAAATTTTTTATTCGCCAAATTCGATGTATATCGATATCTGAGTATGTTAGTTAATTTTCTCGGGTAATTAAAAATTCACGGTGTATATCGTGAACGAATTTCGTAAAAAGGTTTTGAAGTATGCATATTGAAAGTACCTAAATTAATTTGAAAACATAGCTGAATTTCGACATTTCGTTGGCGCACGTTGAAAAAACTGCAAATTCGGAACGGCTCCAGCGAATATACCCATAATTTCCCTAGCGACAACTACTGCTTCGGAAATACGAGCTTTTTATTTCCATATCCACATCTTTTATGCGTTTTAGGAATTTATGTTTGAACAACGAAAATTTATTCAGATCATAAAAATATTAAACTACTTATTGGTTTCTGCTTATACGACATTTAAGATCATTTAAATAATGTGATCATATTTTTTTAAATACTGTCTCTGTATTTATTATAGCTAGAGGTAAAAAGGTAAATATAATCATTCTTTAAAGAGGTCTAGTGTCCGAATCCGCATATGCTAAATAAACTTATGCCCAGGGCCCTAACCATGAACTGTTAAAACAATCACAAATCTGTCAAACATTATCATTTCTGTCAAATTTTGTATGAAATGACGTACCAAAATTGACAGATTTGACAACTTTGAGATTGTTTTAAGAGTTCATGGTTATGGCCCTGGTATTATAAAAAGAAAACAAAACTCCTACAAAAGAAAATCGTTGTCAAGCACTTTATTTCAGCTGTTAAGCTATCCATTAAATACTTTTTATAACTATATCTGAACAGAATAATATTTCTAACATTGCCATACGTTTTCTCACGCCATTTCTACGAAATTTCAGCAGGAAAAATAGAATTTCAAAGTAAAAGTTTCAAAAACGTAGTAAGAAGGCAAAGGAATAAAAGGACTTCGTACTTATACCGTTTGACGTCCCAAAAAAACCATACAGGCTGGCGCGAAGCCGGGGCCGTACGAAGGGATTTGAGCTAATCCACACTGCATGTTCAGGTTTTAATTTAAATAAATGTTGGAGGATGAATGTAGACGTTTGCAAAAAGATTGCTACAATTAAATAATGAATTTATGATTTCTTCTATTTCTTTATTTCATAGATTAAGTAGGTACAATAAGTTTCTCTTACAATAAATCCAAAACAGTAAGGATCTACGCATTTATAATAAAAATTAAACAAAATTTAATTATTTTCCGTTAAACATGCAAACATGAGACCACATAATTTGAGTGATAACAAATGAGTCACCACGGTACATGTCATCACCAAGTAACATTAATACTGCATTCAACATAATATTATTGTTGCTACGTGTTGATGTCAAATGCAAAATAAAATAAAAATTCAGCATTCCCTGTGCTGTGGCTTTTGGTGGACACTGGGGTAGAGAAATCTCTCTGCGCTTGTGTTTACCATTCGCACAGTGGAGATCGGAAGACGACTGGGCTCATGGAATACCTTGCTGAGACGGCAGACTTCGCACTTCAGCGATATCAAACAGCAGAGCTTGTTTTTCTGGGGGACTTCAACGCCCACCACAAAGAGTGGCTGTTCCCATACCAGAAAACTGACCATGCTGGGCGAGAGGCCCGCAAGCTAGGATTGGCGCTAGATCTCACTCAGCTGGTGGAACAAGCGACGCGAATACCGGATATCGCTGATCATACACCCAATTGCCTGGACCTACTGCTGACAACTGATCCGCACAGACATTCGGTTACAGTCTCGGCTCCACTGGGATCGTCCGACCACTGTGTAGTGAAATCCGTATCGATCTGCTCTCCTCCGGATTACACCCTTAGGGGTACGAGGAGAGTATGGCGATACGAGTCAGCAGACTGGGACGAGATGCGAGCTTTCTTTGCATCATACCCGTGGCGGCAGTTATGTTTCTCTTCGAAAGACCCCTCATGCGTCGCTGATGCGATCACAGCTGTTATCCGGCAGGGAATGGAATATTTCATTCCATTTTCCGACATCCCGCTCGGTTATAAAGCCCTACCTCGGTACAATGCGGACTGTGCTCGAGCTGGGGCTCGTAAACAGTCTGCCTACCAGGCTTGGGTAAAAGCTCGAGATCAAAAAGTGCGAGCGCGAAAGGTGCGAGCAAAGAAGAGAGCATATTATACAGCCGCCAGATCTTGCAAAAGGGTGCTGCTAAAAGCTAGGTTTGACCATGTCAGCCGTATTGGGGCGAAACTTGCATCTTACCTACAGGGTAGTAAGCAGTTCTGGTCCCTGTCGAAATCAGTCGAATCTAACTTCTGCCTTCCTACATTACCTCCAATGCAGAAACCTGATTGGAAAATTTGAAAGAGCATTTCTGAACAGGCACGAGAACCGAGTACGGCCCTGCGCTAGTGAAAGCTAAAAATGCGAATGACTACAGAACAATGAGGCACTGTACACGTCTAGCATCATCGTCTCCCTCGCAGCACCCGTCAAAGGCGGCTCTCATCTTAATATCACTGTTTTAGTCTTATTTCGTGACATTAGCGTCAGGAACAAAGCTTTGAGGAAGGAATTTCGGTATTAGGATCATACATAGCTCTGCTAGGATGGCATTACAGTAATGCAAGGCTTAGATAGAACTTGCAAAAGAAAAAAAAGATTGAGGGAACTTACTTTAAAGCTATAACAACCGTCTTTGTTACGACTTGGACTAATAATGCTTCCAGTGCAAACCGTCATTACCAAAGTGAGAGAAAATCGACTAGTTAATTAAGGAGTTTAGAGCAAACATCATGGATATATTTGTTACCTATTCAATATTTTATTTATTTATTTAGAACTTTATTGCACAACTTATAGATAGTGTACAAAAGGTGGACTTAATGCTAGAAGCATTCTCTGTCAGTCAACCATTGGGTCATGCAGAAAGTTTTCAAAGGGCGCGCCAACAGCCAAAAAGTGTAATAGCAAAAAAAATACAAAATAATTTAGAAACTTCTACTAAATTAACGTACTTGAATAAATAAAATAGAATATATAAACATCAAACAAATATAATATATACAAATATACCTAAAACGTGAATTCTATACATAAATACCTACATATAAGTGCAATTAATCTATTGTATGAATTGGCGATCCTTATTCTTGAAAATAAGTTTAGAGTCCGATTTTTTAACCGACTTCAAAAAAAAGGAGGTTCTCAATTCGTCTGAATGTTGTTTTTTTTTTTTGTATGTTGTTACGCTATTACGCTGTCAATTATGGACCGATTTCAAAATTTAATTTTTATGTTGAAAGGGTATACTCCTGAGGTGGTCCCATTTACACCACGTCAGATTCTGATGATGGGATCCCTGGGAAATCGAGGGCAACCCTCAATTTTTATAGGCACCCATAATGTTTTGCATTCCATATATTTTCTAAGTTCATTTCTTAAATTTACTTGGTATTTAACGCAAGACCTTATCCTATGGTTACCACACCAAAATAGCCACCGTTCTGGTTGGAGTGTAGGAAAACCCTTTCCTTAAGACTTACAAATTTACGTCGAAAAATTGACCCTATATAACACCTTATTTTTATCATACCATTGGATGGGGGGTCCATAGAGGACCAACATTAGTTAAGGTTACTTTGCTGTAAAGTAATTTTTGGCGGAGTTAGGAGGGGAAAAATAGAGGACTTAACACTTAAAATTGTGAAATAAAATAAGTTTAATAAAAAACTAAAAACCGACTTCAAAATGAAACTAAAAAGCGAAAAATAATTTTGACTAAAACATACGTAATCAGTTCTTTATGGAGTCGGTGCGAATGAACAAATTTTAACTTTCGATGGCTGGCACCGACTCCAAAAAGAACTGATTACGTATGTTTTAGTCAATATTATTTTTCGCTTTTTAGTTTCATTTTGAAATCGGTTTTTAGTTTTTTATTAAACTTATTTTATTTATGTCGAGTGGTAGTGAGTTCCAAAGTCGTGTTGCCCTCAGACAGAAAGATTTTGAAACGAAAGTAGAACAATGGGCAGGTGTGCCCAGTCGAAGATTATCAGAGGATCGGAGAGAGCAGTCATGAGATTGGCAGAGATACGAAAACATGTTCTTAAGATATGCAGGTGAAGAAGGATTATTAAGAACACCGTATACAATGCCAAGAATTCGAACTTTTATACGCTGACGGATGGGAAGCCATTTAAGTTGGGCCCTATAGCCGGAAACATCAATATTTCACCCTAACATTTCTAAACATAAATTGGTAAAGCAAAGTAAATTCTATACACGTCTCTCTTCAGGGCACAGGCCCATCTCTTGTATGAGCTAGTTTGGGCTTAATTCCAATATTTTGCAACATGCAAAATATTTATAGCGAGCTTGTCTTAAAGTTGCTGCTGGTCTCCCGTTCAGATACCCAACAGTTGACCTGTATAAAGATTGGAGCGTGCTGACAGTCAGACAGACCTACATTTTACAAACAATCCTCACCAAGCACTCCCAGTTAAGCTATGATCCAGACTTGCTAAAGGATAAGCGTAGAAAAGGCATAGTTTGTGAAAAAACATGTCTAAAAACAGCTTCCTCGCATCGCTTCTTCTGCTTTATGGGTGTCTACCTTTATAACAAGCTAAATACTTTCTTAAACATCTACCCACTTCCCAGAGCTGGCTGCAAAGCCACAGTCATCAGCTACCTAAAGGGACTGGACTACCCGTCCACTGAAAATTTACTGATTATCTTAAAGTAGACAAAACACAAAATAATAAACAAAGAAAATATAATACAGGTCATATAATGTAATATTATAAAATATGTACAAAATGAAATGTTATAAATCTTAATATGTAACTAACAAGTGAGGCCCGATCGGTCGATCTTGGTAAAAATAACACTGTCACACACACACACACACACACACACACACACACACACACACACACACACACACACACACACACACACACACACACACACACACACACACACACATACACATATACACACACACACTCACTCACTCACACACACACACACACATACACATACACTTGCCTACGTTTTTAAGATTATAACTGTTGTTTTTTTATAGTACATTCTTGCTTCCTTCGGGGGGGGGGGGGGGGGCCTGGTGACCTGTAACACAGGTTTTCTTAAAACCCATCTCAGGCACCAGACTCTCACACCTTAGGACATATTTTTGTATTTTTACTGTAAATGCTTTATAGTTTTAGGAGTCCTGTTGTGAGAGAGAAATAAATTGATTTTGATTTTGATTGATTTGATTATTCCAGTGCGGCTTGGTGGAGGGATATTGGAAGGCCAGTGACTAATCCTCACTAGTATTGTTTACTTAACAGGGAATAAACTTATAACGCATGATGCACTCATATTTATGATAAATGTCACCCAACATCGTTAAAAGGGTCACCCATACCCTCACAACCGCTGCTTGTGTTGCCTTACTTTAGCGATAACTACCAAACGCTGCTGTAACTGAGGCACAATCACCACGAAGAATCGAAATTATTAAAAGAGATATAATTTAAAAAACCGGCCAAGTACGAGTCGGACTCGCGCACGTAGGGTTCCGTACCATTATCTATGAAAGCGAAAAAAAAACCACGTTTGTTTGGGAGGCCCCTTATATGTATTTTATTCTATTTCTTAGTTTTTTTTGCTATATATGTAACAGAAATACATCATCTGTGAAAATTTCAACTGTCTATGTCGGTTCACGGTATCACGGTTCATGAGATACAGCCTGGTGACAGGCGGACAGACAGACAGACAGACAGACGGACAGCGGAGTCATAGTAATAAGGTCCCGTTTTACCCTTTGGGTACGGAACCTTAATAAGAGGTAGGTAGGTATAATTTAAAAAATCACTTAAAAACAATTTTAAATTATAACGTAGGCAGTCTTTACCCTTCAAACTTTTTTCGACGTCTGCAAACTCCGCTCAATGTCTGAAAATTATGAACAGGCGGAAGTTCAAAACAGTCTTAAGAATTTTTTACTTTAATAGTAGTCGACCACTTAAACTGAAGAGTCAAGAGATCCCAGAACTTAAGCAATTAGTGAGCACCAGTCTGACAGCAATTAAGAGAAATGCTATTTGAACACAGAAAAGGTGGAAATAATTCAGCCAATAACACTGCAAGTTCACTCGTTAGCAAATTATTCATTAACTGCTAATGACCGATATATATCAGGACACTTGTTACTGAAATGCGAAGCGCTGGACTTATACTACTGGAAGCGCTCAGCCAGAGTATAATTCCCATGTTAATACATGGGAATTATACTCTGGCTGAGCTTGGCTGAGTGTCTGGGATATTATATTAGCTTTTTAGATTTCTGTTTTCTACTAAGCGTGACAAGGGTTGACTGTAGATGGTGAAAACGTTTTATTTGGATTGAAGCTTAATTTCATTCACTTATAAAATAAATATTCATGTAGCGCGTATTATTTTCCTATTGAAAGAAAACTCGTAGTCAACACGACATAAATTATTCGTAGGTCAACCTGACCATAGCAGGTAATCGATGGGTAACCGTGATTTATAGACTAACATAACAAGTCACAATTTACTATTGTTATTTGACTGCAAACATAATGAAGCCTTAACTTTTTTAGAAATATAGTGTTATTAACTAGAAGTTTGATCTAACATTCTAAAATTCGTCATTCGTCAGTTAATGTCATTAAGGATAGGTACGTGATGATTATTATGACATGGAAACAAGTCAGAATATCTAACGGTCATATTGTAATGAAATCAAATCCAACAGAGCATTTTGTGTTTTCTAGTATTTGAGGTAAGACTATATAAGTAGTGTTATAGTAATCAATGATGCACTTATTTACGACCTTATTAAAAATTATAGTTGCAAATCCGAAAGTTGCCTTTTGACGACGCCAAAAAGCTTTAACAAGTTCAGACAAATTACGTTGTCTTCTCAAAAAGTATTTTAATTCGATGAAAGAAAGTTTCACGGAGCTCCGCAATACGTTGTTGGACGATTTGCATTTTTATGGAAACGCTTTACGGTCGCCACAGACCCGGCACCTGTATTATGTTACACAATCGTATTATGATCGTTGTCGAAATTTACCAAAACCGTCTTTATTCCTTTGAGATTTTGCAACTTTGACAACGATAACCTTGCGGCAATTTATGATGGCATTTTTATAGTTACTCTACAGATGTCATTTTGGTTTGAAGTCATTGTAAAATAACACAGTCTTGGGCCCACTTGCGAGTCTTAGGAATAGCTAATTTAACCCCGAACTATCCACACACAACACGATATTCAAAATCATTATATATCTGTCAGTTTGTGTGAGAATGACAGATATATAAAGATGTCCTAATCTCGTACTAAACTAATCCGGTGGTGCGCAAGTCCACTTTAAGAACCCATTCATTTTGAAACCTTATCCGCTGTATAACAATTTTCGTTTATTATAATTTTCTTTAGAGAGACACTTCCACAAGACAATGATTAAATCTGCGGTATATTATAATACTATTGTGTCATAAAGAAATACGATTAGAAAGAGACAAAGTTACTATTTTTTCTATTTCAAGAATTCTAAATTACTTTAAATTCAGCAACGAACGCGTCATAATTTTCTGGTGCAATGTAGTTTTCCTTCCTTGAAAGTTGTGGCCTCCCAGAAGAATGGGTCTTTGATGACCTCTCCAGTTTATGACAAAGCGAAAGCTACATTGGAGGGGCAGTTAAAATGTAACCAGACTAGTTGGAGAACCCGCGAACTGTTCAGGATTCAATCGTTAACTTCCCACATAAAACTGTAGTTAAACTCAGTGCTTACAAAGTGTTGATTACTGGATATAAGAGATTAGTAACGTACAATGTATTTTAGTGTACAAGGAACTTGCATAATGTACAATAAAGGCAGATGAAGTTAAAAAGTAATCAGATGACATTAAATCAATAAATATAGATGAGGTTTTTTGGTAAAGAACTAAAAACTAAAACAGCACTAAACAGAATCTACTAGCAAATTCAATAAGGTAGTCAACATATTTTATTACTCTACAGTTATTTACTTATATTTATTAACTGACGTAGGTACTCATCTAGTGTTAAAACAAAAACTCTGTTCAGCCTACTAAAGCCTTTTTATTTTGGTTCATTCATGACATAGTATCATTTAATCTCAATTTCCTTGTGGTAAGGTTATTGCTTTTATTTAAAGAGCCGTCCACAGTTTGACCAGACTTTTTACTACCCACTTAACCACTACTTCTTCTTCTTTGGGTGTCGTCTCAGGATTTCATATAAATGTTAGGACCAAAACTCAGTCATCGATAAGTTCTCCCTGTTTCGGCCTACTTGTGTCCAACCACTACTGTCAACGTGACTTGAAGCTCAGAAGACAATGATCACGCACTCTGTACTCACCACATCTTTCAGAAAAGTTGTGTAAAAATTGCTTAGCGATTTTCTCGCTGTACATTGTAGCTGAGCTCTATGATTTTCTCAGGAAAAGTTTCTTACACGTACGTATTCTCAAAAGACCTCAAAAGATTGACATAGTTTCAAGCCCCTGTCACGTAATATTACCTAAAGTGCCTGTAATTACACTGGGTCTCTTAAATTCAAATTGTTTATTTATTACCCCTCAAACCGCAACAAAAGGCAGGATACTGATGCTTAGATAGAATTAGGTGAAAGGGTATGACCTTAGATGGGTTCCATTTAACCCTACCTGCTAAATTATAACGTCTTTGTCTATTGCTGAACAATCTTTACAATTTTTAAGTGCCTATGCCAAATTCAAATCAAAATACATATTCTGCAATCACGTATAATATTTATTGACTGATAAGGATCATAATCGTATACACTAATAATATCAGGCGGCTGAGCTAGAGCTCAGTAGCCAAGGCGACAATTACAGTGGGCCTAGTGTAAATTTAACTAGATATTTTTGTTGCGAATGTTAACCTCGATTTGTACGGGTAAATTATATGGTTTACAATATATACATATTCATATATTTACGTATTGATCGTTATATGCGATTCGATTGTTAAAAAAACTCACACCAAGGCCACCACCTGAAGATGTCACTTCATCGAACGTCATACATCTTAACTGGACAAAACATGTTGAGCTTTTAATTAATCACCATTGTCTATACCGTGTTTAATGCAAATAATTCTTCTTATTCTTATTCTTGTAATGGCATTCGTCATTCAAGGTGCAAGCATTTTTTGTTTGTTTGCATGTAAAGACTTTTCATTTTCTTGCGCTTGTTTTCAGACTGTAGGCGCAAAAAATGTTATTTTGGATGTCGTTGCTGACATCAAGTTGATACTTATATCTTGATGATTTATTTATTCACAAGCAAGTAGGTATTACTTGCTGATGCAAGTAATTGTGTTAAAAAATCACCAAATCTTATTTTATACTTGATCAAAAATAAGGAATAGCGTCTCGTATTAACATACTTATAGATGCAAATGACAAGCAAACTGCTAAAAGAGCAATATCATCCCCCAATTTAATTTGAAACGACAACCACGGGCCACACGCTCGTTTCGGTAAGATAACGTCCACTTATAGGATTTTATTGCGTCAATTCGTAGATACGAGGTCGTAAACTTAATTAACTTCCAAAGGAACACCTCCCGAAATGAAACGGCTTGTTGTTAGATTAGTGCCTTTTGATTGCGTGATAAAATCGCGCAAGATACGTGATTGACGTCTGGTAGATTCGGGAAAATTAAAAAAAATCTCAAAAAAAAGCCAAAGCAAAATTCGTAACAAAATCATCATTGATTAATCGATTGGCGTACTGGCGCCGCATTCGTATTGTAATTTAAAAAGCCTTGGGTTAGGATCAACTTATAAAACGATTCGTTTCTTAGCTAGCAAGAGACTAAATAGTCTAAAAATAGCATACTAATTACTAATTTATTAATAAAATACTTATTTATTGACAAATCTTTAGAATCGTATAGGTTACTGCTTCATAAAATAACTTAACTGCAGGTCAAAAATCAAATCAAATGAATGAACTATAGAACAAAGAAAATCATTCTTTAAACTAACCTAAAACCAAAAAGCTCAAAAGTAAATACTTATTGTAGAAGATATAATAATAATGTACTCGTAGCATTGTAATATTCCAAGTCCCGCATTTTCAAACGTGAGTAGATACTGTAATAGATATCTTACACCACGCGTGACAGTGACACTTTACAAGTAATTTCGTTTTATTAAATCCCTCTATTTGAATAGACCCGAAACGAGAAAGAAATCAAGACGGCCGAATCAAACCGTGAAAAAATCAGTCGAAAAAAAGAAATCAAGATTCTACTCGGGACTTGCCTGTTTTCTTAGGACGCTCCATTTAAGTCTCCGATGTCTCCATACGGTTGGCTATTGTATAAGAAATAGGTTAGCGATTTTACGTCCATATCTTTTCATTCCGTGGAATCTCGGCGGGTAAGAAAAGTTTTATTGGTTGCCTTTTATGTTTTGCGCTATATGTGACCAGATGAAGACTTTATTCGGGCATTTGGCGGACTGTAGAATTTGAGGCGAGGATAACTGAGTTTCGAATAGTTGTGATTGGATTTTTGACTAGAAGTCTGGACAAGAAAGATATATTTCTTCACTGCAATAGTAAACTTTTATGGCGTCACTGTAGGATATTTCATTGAATAGTTTGTTCTGGGAATGCTACTTAATGACTTTCTACCGAAAAAACCCTTAGAAGCATGCTGGTTCAAAATTAAATGGTTAAAAGATTAAATTAAGTAAAACTTAAGTAGGTATGTAGGTATATCCGTCATCTAGTCACCATAGTAAAGTTTTGCTTAGGGCTAGATTGGTGTGATCGTGGAAATAATTTCTTTTAAATATTTTGTACGCAAAATAAAATTATTCAATTAAGTACTACGATAAGCCCCTACATCTAATTTAAGCTGATAAAATAACATACACTCAGACAAAAAATAACAAAGTGTTTAACATCAGCTTAATAATCTTTGCAACCATATCAATTCCTGACGATTCAATTTGCTTCCTCATTACAATTGTCTCAATAAATCAAACCATATCGAATCGCTTGCAATTATTTCCTTTTGTTTCAAACAACGCACCCTACTCGAAACAGTATACGTTAGCGATTTTGAATACATTTTTTATTTCCTGAGAATAAGAGGATCCCGGATAAAATATGGCGTTAGGTGCAAGGAGACGTGCTGTTATACAAGACAGCTGCCTTATTTATGTCCTCAATATTTTACAAACCATAAAACTTCCTTGCCTTGAAAATGGAATGTTTTATTTTAATAGATTTTTTGGATTTCAGAGAGGGGGAAGTTAAATTTTATTTTTAAAAATCTGATTAATATTTAAAATAATTGTAACTACATGTTAAAGATAGGTTTGTGGATTACTCTATATATGATATGAAAAGAAGAATAAAAAAATAATAAAGAATAAAAAAAGTAGAATAAACTAAAGTACTTACAGGAAAATACTACATATATCGCGTGTAAAAAAAGGCTTAACGAAGCCGAATACTACATATTCTACGTATTATTACGATATTTTTTTTCATTGACAGTCAAAGTTAAAAATTTTTATTCAAAGTTTTTTGTTTTTTTACAAAATTGACTTCTGTTTGATAATACTAAACTTTTTTACAAAGAAACATGATGCGCTTACACACACAGGCATAGTCTGTGGCGTGCGCGCTATACACTGCGGGTTAGAAATAAGTTATTTTTTTTTGATACCCAAAAATAAAAGTCATTTCCCAGCAATTATTTTTTATGCATCCTACTTGGTTTTATGTATAAAATTCGTGGTTTAAGGCTTC
Organism: Anania fuscalis; assembly: GCA_950371115.1. Classification (NCBI taxonomy): domain Eukaryota; kingdom Metazoa; phylum Arthropoda; class Insecta; order Lepidoptera; family Crambidae; genus Anania; species Anania fuscalis. Next base: position 4,863,713 of record OX493337.1, read on the forward strand.
GTTAAGCCTTTTTTTACATCCTGTATACTGCCTTGCGCCATCACTAAAAATTACACATCCATTGAGATATATGGCCTTACTACAAAAAAGAGAGGAGAGACTAGGGTTCAACACTTGTCTTCATCACAATTTCTAAATTAGTCAACCAATTTAAAATGTGGACACATCAGACATTCAAGACATATTATTAACAAACATATCAAATTGGTTGACTAATCTGTAGATAAGTGTTCAAACCTAGTCTATATTTTTGTAGTAAGGCCGTAAATATTCACAAGCAGCATGATTGCTACGACAATGAGAATTGGTAACTAAACATGTATTTCATCCAGTTTTTTCAAAACACCCTCGCAAGCTTGCTTAAAAATTCTCAAAGTGAAATACTGTTAGAGCACAAAGTGGCTGAAATAAGAATTTACATATGAACATTAACTAGACAGCAGATAAATTCTAGCTTTAGTGTAAATGGGGCTATGTGTGATAATTAGGAGCTCGGCTTCAAAGTAGCGGTTGATTTCAAGTATGAATATACATGAGCTGAAATTTAGCCATTTAGGTACAAAGTTTTTGGTAAAATATTCTGCGAATTTCGCTTTTGAGGTACTGTTTTTGGGTTTGCGAACTTTTCTTTGAAGTTCCTAAATACATTAAATGGTTACCAAACATAAAAGTAAGAACAAAACAGACCGTTATAAAATCTACGTAGTTTTATTATTACAATTGTGTAACCACTATTTAAGAATAAACTCACTAGCTCGGGCCTAGTATATGATTATATAATCCCAAAAAAAATACACTTCTAAATTAGTTCATAGAACTTGAAATAGTCAAAGGCTAAAGATATTATGACGACCTCCGTAGCCGAGAGGCGAGCACGCCGGACTATATGGCGTTGCCATCTCTGAGGTTCCGGGTTCGATCCCTGGTCAGGTCAATGTAGGAAACTAACTTTTCTATATTGTCTTGGGTCTGGGTGTTGTGGTACCGTCGTTGTTTCTGATTTCTATAACACAAGTGCTTATGCTACTTACCTTAGGATCAGATCAATGTATGTGATGTTGTCCAATATTTATGAATTTATACAGGGTGCTGTTTTCAACTTACAGAGGTGATTCTATACCTTGTACTGATCACGAATCACGAAAAAAAAAATACTTCAAAAAATAATTTTTAATTATTATAATTTTCTTCAATTTTTAATTATTAAACTTCATGAATAACAGGGACGGTAAATAAAAGTTATCAACGCCAGCAAGCATTCCGCGATATTTCGCATGGTTTCTACTCGTGCAGTGCAAACTTATCGCAGTATCTTACGCCACAGTACAGTAACAATTTTACAAAAAATATTCGCTTAAATTTTTATTTCTTAAATTTTTTATTAATTAATTCTTCTTGTGAGTGGACATACGTCTTACAGTGAATGCTGCTCAGATTGAAATCGGCATCCTGTATACGAAAATATACCACATCGTTTTATTTTCTGAAAGTAAAAAAAACCCCGCTCACGTTTATTAATTACTAGCAGCCCGTCCCGGCTTCGCACGGGGTAGACAATTATCGCTAATAGTTTCGGCAGCGCATTCGACGAAAGACATTTTAAGACTCATTTTTCTACACCTTCGGTTACATTGTTCAAATTTTACCAAGGATCCCTAATTTTTTTCAAAATGAAATGTAGCCTATGTCAAATTGGAAGAATGTAGCATTCTATTGGTGAAAGATTTTTTTAAATCGTTTCATCTATTCATTACAAACATACAAAAATAGGTACAAATCTTTCCTCTTTATAATATGAGTATAGATTATTGGGCACGGTCTTATTCCTATTTGTCACATAATGTCAAATGCGTATTTGACAAAAATCAAAACATAAAGACACGGTCACATTAGAAAGCCAACATAATAAAACTCAGCAATCCCATTATGTCACCCGTTTATTGTCATGAAAATATAATGTGTGAATAATATATAGCATCCATTCAATAAGGGTCGTACCTTTTTGTTGGGTGTGTCCTGAAAATAGATATCCAACCTTTAACAAGATTAAATTATGGACTGTATTTTGGGTCAACTTCCGTATGGCGCCAGGTTTTTTGCCGTTGAGTAATGCCTCACCTGACGAGATTTTTCCAAACCTTTCCTGTCAGATAAGGGGGGAAGTGTCGAAGTGAAATCCTGTGTGATTAAGGGGAAATTGTGGGTCCGAACAAAGGATACGTGAAGTACTGATAAGAGCACATTTCGATAGTTTTTAAAACTTTTTTCTTACCAAAAAAAAACGTATACGTGAAGGCAGAACTTAAATGAGTTTTTTTTAATCTGACTTTGGCATTTAATCTGGAAGTCATTGGGGAGGCATTTGTTGAACATTGTACGTCCTATGGCTGAAATGATGATGATGATGATTATTATATGTTTAAGCTTGTTTGTTCGATGGGACTGACATTTCTTGTAGACAAAAGTCCCAAAAAAAAAGAATAAAAAAAAAGGTTCTTATAGCTGACTAAAATATTGTGTAACAAATATCCAATCAATAACGAATTTAGTTTTAAGAAGCCATTTAGTCAAACAATAGAGTAATCGTTATTGGAAATGAGTCTTGGTAACTTAAACGGTTCTACATATATAAGGCAGCATCTACTTATTAATACCAGCTTGTTCCTCAATTTCGCTCCCTGGAGAGCGATTTAAGTGTACGTACAAAATAGAACACTTTTAGGAGCTGAATTATTTATTTAAACTTTATTGCACAGATTAAAAAATCATAAAATAGGTGGACTTGATGCCATGCGACATTAAGTCCATGGTGGTGAAAGATTTTTTCAAAGTAAATGCATATTTATTAAGTTTTTGAGTTATGTAACATAATTGGGTAAATATTTTTAGTGAGCTCGTTAAGATATATTTATGGATGTACACTACGTCATATTTATATTGAACTCATGATTTACAGAGATAAGGCTAGATAGAGACAAGCAATATACTAATTGAAAAAGACGTATCCTATAACAGATAATAAGATAGTCTATTTAATAAAATAAGTTTAGTAAAAAACTAAAAACCGACTTCAAAATGAAACTAAAAAGCGAAAAATAATATTGACTAAAACATACGTAATCAGTTTTATTTGGAGTCGGTGCCAGCCATCGAGAGTTAAAATGTGTTCATTCGCACCGACTCCAAAAAGAACTGATTACGTATGTTTTAGTCAATATTATTTTTCGCTTTTTAGTTTCATTTTGAAGTCGGTTTTTAGATTTTTATTAAACTTATTTTATTTCACAATTTGAAGTGTTAAGACCTCTATTCCCTCCTAACTGCGCCAAAAATGACTTGACAGCAAAGTAACCAAAGCTAATGTTGGTTCTCTATGGACCCCCCATCGAATGGTATGATAAATATAAGGTGTTATATTGGGTTAATATTTCGACGAAAATTTGTAAGTCTTAAGCAAAGGGTTTTCCTACACTCCGACCAGCACCCTGAGCCAAATGGCAAACGCTCGGTATCGAATCAAATCTTCGCTTACGCTAACGCTGAATCGAAAACGCTAGTAGATTGGTAGCCAAGATGAACGGAACGCGGCGAACGCTTGTTCTCTTCTAACATTCGCTAAAAATACGATCTTTGTCTATGGTTTCGTTCGACGCCACACACAAATGTCAAAGTCAAGTGTTAGAAATGACGTAAGTTCAAATAAGTTAGAGCGCGCGCGCCGGACGGTCACACGACGGACCCACGTAGTAACTTTTAAAATCTTTTCAAAGTTGTTCTAATTTAATTTTGTATGTGTGAAGTGATATTTTGTAATATTATATCTATTTGGAAGCAGTGAGTATTACAAAAAAGGATTCAATTACCAACTTTATTCTTAAATTGTGTTTTTTGAGTGTTTTGTTTTGGTACAAAATAGTGTTGTTAATTTATGTAATTAGTATCATCATTATGTTTTAGCAATGGAACCAGCGAGATTACGAGCTAGCCCGGAACAATTTAGTGCACTAATAGAATACATGGAAAGGTAGGTCAACTAATCATTTATTTTTTGTGCATAGCACTTGACTATCCATACGATAAACATTCACGCTCTCAACTTTTGAACCATAACAGGAAGAATGTTAAGTGGCTTGTTTTTGTTTATGTTATAGGCACGGTGACTTAGCGAGGCCCCAGACGGGATCTCAAGGACGATTGCGAGCCGATAGATTATGGCAAGAACTTGCTTCCCTATTAAATTCTATTGGTGGCGGTGTCGAAAAAACTCAGGATAAATGGAAAAAAGTAAGTTAAATCATGCTTTTATTAGTAATACGAGTATTATTCTCATTTCCATGCATCATCTGACACTGCTTTCATTAACATTATTTAGGTATGGGCTGATTGGAAAACCAAAACCAAAAAGAAATATAGTCAGATTAGGCGTCATGCAAGATGTACTGGTGGTGGTCCAAGCAGCAGGCAATCATTAACCGCTTTGGAAGAAAGGGTGGTGGCTATAATTGGAGTGACTGCTGTTGTTGGTCAGGCTGGAATTCAGGAGCAGGGTTTTAATGTTGGTACCTTTTTCAAGTCTCTCCTAAACCTCATATAACATCTTGTGTATTTTACATTTGATTATTGATATGATTAGTACTGAAAGTCAATCATAAACATGTTTACTAATATTTTCAGATACAATCCCAGATAAATGAAGACCCAATCACTGAAGATGAAAGGAATGAAGTGGAGATTTATGACATTAACTGTAAGTTTCTTTTATGTAATTTAAAAAGGTCAAATGTTCAGTATGTATTCCAAGAGTATAATATGTGTGAGTACTGTAACAATGGTAGATTAAGATTAAGAGATTAGAGTAAGATTTTTAAACTACAATCAATTACTGTTACATACATGTAACAGTAATTGATTGTTGTTTAAAAATCTTTGAGCAAATATTGGATTCTACTAACCATTCTACATATATGATTATTGTGTACCTACATAACATATTTCTAATTACTTTACAGTGACTCTACCGCCAGAACCACCATTAACACCACTTTTGGGTCGGGAAGCCACAACAACAACGCAGTCGCCTCCGCTGCGAACCTCTCGGCCAAGTGCTGACCGCCAGGCGCCGCTATCTTCACAAACTGTAGAGTCTCCCCGGCGGCAGCGCTTGCTAAGAGCGCAACGGAATAGAGGGCTGACGCATTCCGACCGAGCAGCCAGCATTTTGGAACCGGAAGCGTCAACAGCAACGTTGCCGCCTCTGTCGCGAACCCCTCTGCCAAATACCGACCGCCAGGCGACGCCATCCCCACAAACTGTGACCGAGACTCCTCGACGGCAGCGCTTGCTAAGAGCGCGCCGAAATCGGGGGCTGACGCCTTTCGACAGAGCTGCCAGCGAGTTTGTAGCCGTCGAGCAAAGCCGCCTTCGACTCGAAGAGATTCGTGACAGGCGCATGCACGAGCGCGAAATAGAGCGACTAAGACTAGAGGCGCTAAGAATTGAAGTTACCCGCGAGCAAAATGAACTGCTTAGGCAGTTAGCCGTAATTTCTCAAGGGTTGCTTCAAACATTGTCGCATAATAGTAGTTTACCATCCACAGTCGTTATTCCAGATACTGAAAGGAATGACGATTGTTGATGGTTATATGTTACAGAAATAGGTACAATTTAAAAATGATTCATGATATGTATAATAATAACTTATTTATACCATGAATGGTTTCTTGATTGATTTAATAAATAAGTTAAGTTTCTTTATTGTAATATGTGTTATAATAACATATTTATTAAATCAATAAAGGTATGCATGAGTTTTTTTTAAAGAGATTAGCAAATGGTTTGTACAAACTTACAATGACTTATTCACTAAGCTTGTAAAAACCATTTGCTAATCTCTTTAGACTATAACATCATCATCTTTTTCTATTTTTGTTTTCTTTTTTACATTTACATTTTTTTTATGCAGCACTGAGTTAGGCTTTTTGTGTTATCGGTTATGTAGTTAGATTTGTGACCTGTGTCTTTATATTTTTTTAATTGTTTAATTTTACTTTAACAATCTTTTTTTACACATTATTTTGTTTATATGTTTAATTAAATATGGTCTTATCGCTAAAGTGATTTCTAAAAATAACTAAATAGAAAATACATGTGTGTGAAATAAAATTTTGGTTGTATTGTGCTTAGAATAATTTGTTTTCGAATAATAATATTATCTGCCTTTTTAAATATAATTATTTTATCATGCATTCAGTAAAATTTGTTCTTCGACTTGCTTAGAACACTAGCAGTGTTCTTACTTTTCAGTGGATTCATTGATATTACTTAAATAATGTATTCCAATTTGTTTAAAATGTGCTGTCATTTAATAAAAAATAAAAGTTTATAAGTTACATTCTTCTTATCAATCCACTGAGCATTGCTCTGCCATGCATCAAGTCGTCTTGGTTGCTAGAAGTAGCAGGACCCACTTCTGCATCAAAATAATCATTATCACCATCTTGTTGCTCTATGTCACCTGGGTGTTGCAAGTTGTTGGCGAGGGCAATGTTGTGCAGTACACAACATGCATGTACTATTTTACTAGCAACATGAGGGTGATAATGAAGTGTTCGGTGCTTAAGCAGACATCTCCAACGAGCTTTCAGCAGGCCAAAGCAACGCTCAATGCAATTTCTAGCTTGGACATGTCGCGTAGTGTACTCCTCCTCTCTTGACCCTGGCATTGCATTAAGTATTGGAGTCATAAGCCACGCTCTTTGTGGATACCCAGAATCTCCTGAAATTATTTGTAGTTTGTTAGTGATTACATTGATAAGCTAACATGTAAAAGGTAGGGTATATATTTTTTTATTTTCTTACCTAATAACCAGGTTTGTTCTCCATTTTGGAGAAGTGCTCGCATATACTCTTCGACTTGACTTGATGCCCAAATGAAAGAGTCATGTGTAGCCCCTCCATATTTGGCGTTCACATTTATTATTCTTAGGCTGTGATCACAAATCTGCACAAAAGTTAACAATTAGGGCTGTAGAAAGAAAAGTGCATCAAAATAACTACCAAATTTGGTAAGTCCTAATTTATTTTGACCAAAGGGTCAAATAAAAGTAATGCTTACCATTTGCACATTTAAAGAATGATACCCTTTTCTATTAAAATAAATATGCTCCTCTTCACTTGGCTTTACAATTGCTATATGAGTGCAATCAATGCAGCCTACTACACCAGGCAAATTAAATCTTCTTTGAAACCTTAAAAATAAAACGAAATCAATAAAATTAGACTGTCTAGAAAGAACCTTAGAAAGTTCTAATTAAAATATTCACACAAGTAATAAACATTAGAAAAAAAACATTACTTTAGAAATCATTGGATATTATTATGTGGCAATTTGATTTTGAAAGTACCTTTAACAAGAATAGATAACTATTCAAATACTTACTCTTGTCTAATTCTCGATCTTTGTTGTAGGGTTTGTGGGAAAACTATCCATTTATTTATTATGTTGGGATGGTTTAGAGCTGCCACAACTTCCCTAATGCAACGGCTTGCTGTTCGCTGTGGCAGATGTTGTGTAACACCCACAATACGCTGATATGACCCCGTAGCCAAGAAACTCAAAGTGCAAAGTAACTGTAATTAATAAATACAATCAGCTCTTGTAGTTTTCTAATAAGTAGTAAACATAACCTCTTATTGTCATGAAACAGGTAAACTCTACTTACTTTAACTTCGAAAGGGATTTCTCGAGTTCCTTTTAATGTTGTTTGGCTGCGAAGATCGGAGCAAAGGTTCGAAAAACACTTCTTGTTTAACCTAAATCTTTGAATAAATAGTAAGTCCGGAATTTCGGCTATTTGCTCCAAACACCGGCGAGAATTATTTCTCCGTTGACGCCTTAGCCATACTTCCTCATTGTGTGCAGCCCACAATAATTTTAAAGAATGCATTTGTACTATAAAACTCTTTAGATACACAATATTCAAACAAACACACCATCAGCTGATTAAAGAATCGCCATTTTAATTCGTAAGCGTCAAGGGGTTAGCGTTCGCTATCTAACGTAGCAATGATACGCTCATTCAGCGTAGTCGATTGTCAAAAAGCGCCACTTGGCTGGGATAAGCGAACGACTAATGTTTCGTTCTCTACAATCGAAAGTTTATAGTACACTTGTCTACCAATCTACAATTCGTTACGACTAGGTCACGTGACATGTCAATCGACGACTATTTTCCATACAAATCTTTGAGCGTTTTTGCTAAACGATTGCCACTTGTCTAGAGGTGCAGAACGGCGGTAAGTAACCATAGGATAAGGTCTTGCATTAAATACCAAGTCAATTTTAGAAAGGAACTTTTAGTTTTTTTCGTTACTGGGTGTGCGGGTACGCGCCCAGTAAACAAAAATTGGCGGTCTGGTACCTCATAAGCTCCACGTCAGCTCAACACACTGCGAAATACGTTCTGTCGACAAAAAGCAGTATCATCTTCTAACTCATATCCGTTAAGGAGTTCTGTGGCTTCCATCATCAGGTCAGCAACATGACATGATGATTACCAGACCCAAAAATCAGTATTGAGTCAGAAAATATATGCAAAACATTATGGGTGCCTATAAAAATTGAGGGTTGCCCTCGATTTCCCAAGGATCCCATCATCAGAATCTGACTTGGTGTAAATGGGACCACCTCGGGAGTATACCCTTTCAAACTAAAAAATAAATTTTGAAATCGGTCCATAATTGACGGCGTAATCGCGTAACAAACATACAAAAACAAAAAACAACATTCAGACGAATTGAGAACCTCCTCCTTTTTTTGAAGTCGGTTAAAAAAGGGAATAAGGTACTACTTGTATTTTTTTACCAAGCACTTAGAACCTACTTATTCATTTTTACTAAAGAAAATTATACCAAACACACTAGACAGTTAGTTATAGTTTGTTATAATTCCAGCAGAAAATCAATCTTACCACAAATTACGTATAGCGGCGGCGCGCTAGTCAGATAGGCCACTCGGAACTAAGCGTCAAAATCGTTACGCACAAATTGACAATTGCGTTTATATGCAATCTCGGACGATCCGGGTCAGTACTACAGCGGACTGTCACTCACGACAGTTTACTACGCATTGATCATTGTTACGTGCGAAAAATGGATATAAGCGTTTTTATTAGGTACTGCTGCAGTGTGTTTGGATGTTTGAATACAACACAAAATTGTGATTACACGTTCTTTAAATTTCCAAAATAATATTAAAAGGTATATAAAACTAGGTCTAGGTTTTCTCTTGTAAGTAAAGTAAAGTAAGTAAGTAGTAAAGGTAAAGATAAGTTTTTATAGCGATCAATCATTCATTTCATTACATTACACATTCAGCAGGAATGAGCTTTTAAATTTTACTTAAATCGTCATTAGTTTAACACCAGTGTTTTAGGTAAGCGTTGAATAAAAGATTATAAACATATTAAATTATTCATTGATTTTTTTAACATTGTCGTTGCTAGGATAAATACGCCACCTAGAAATGTATAATTTCTAAAAACGCGCAGCTGCCGCCGCTGTTGATTGATGAAAAACGACAGTAATTGAAGAAGCCAAGTTGGGGAGCGTAATTATTGCTCTGTCCTCCCATTTAGGCCTGGACGTATGGTAAGATGAATGAATAAACTAATCGTTGTATCGGTGTAATAAGGCGCACTAATTTATTTCAAACATCAGAATAGTAACCCTAGGCAGCCAGTCCAATTTGGGCAGTTGTTTTCGAGAACGGCGGGAGTGGACCTTCTGTATTTTTTCTATTTTGTGATGTTACTAAGATGCCATACATAAGTGACCTTTATTTGAACCTCGAATATTGATTACAACCACGTGAACTAATTCGACAATAATTTAAAACAAAACACGAATACGTGTTATCAAACAGTTAAATGAGTCGTTAACGTTTGCATGGAATTTCGAACTGCGATTTGAAATTTTATTGTTAACAGTAAACAAACTGGCCCGGGCATTTCAATTGCTAGTCCATTGCTGGCCAGAGTTTCAGCGTAAAGTGTTAATTTTGTTAACAATAATGGTGCTTAATTTTTAGACTTTTCATTGTAATTTTGTTGCGTGTATTTTGAGATAGACAAAATATTGGCTACCACTTATCAGGCAAAGTAGTACGTTTCTGTTTGAATTTCGACGACCTCCGTAGCCGAGAGGTGAGCACGCCGGACTTTTAATGGCGCCGTCATCTCTGAGGTTCCGGGTTCGATCCCGGGTCGGGTCAATGTAGAAAACGAACTTTTCTATATCTGGGTGTTGTGGTACCGTCGTTGTTTCTGATTTCTATAACACAAGTGCTTTAGCTACCTACCTTAGGATCAGAGCAATGTATGTGATGTGGTCCAATATGTAGGAATTTATGTACATATTTATAAAAAAAAATACGTATGTATTTCATTCAAACAAACTTTACACTTATAAATTATTCGATTTAAAAATGATCAAAACAAACCAAACCCTCGGATTTACTGTGAACATTGATAGATTATTATTTTTAAAACTAGAGCAATGTTACAAATCATCGGAAATATTGCAACGTCACCAACCTGTCCGAGACACGGTCCGCGTCCTTTCCGAACAAAAAGTTAGATTTCATAGGGTGACAACGTGACCCATAAAATAATATAAAACCAAAGTACCTATGTTGTATGAAACTATGTTATAAATGAAAAATGATATGTACATTCTGTCAAAAAAATAAACTAATATTATTTTTGTTGGTTTCGTTTCAGCCACAGGACGTCCACTGCTGAACATGGCTGCTCCCTGCATGCTGCTGGCCTCCCCCAGTGACTTCTGTCATCAGGGGGTTTTTGCCATACTCGCCACGCTTGGCAGGCGGGTTGGCGAGCGCAGTTTTTTTATTATTTCGCATGCAGACGCTGCTCCCCGTCTAGTGCTACAGGATTTAGTCGCCTCTTACGACACGCCTCCTGTTGGCGGTGGGGTAGTTATAAAGTTATTCTTTACGGCCGTCCCCACACGGCACTATTATTTATTTATTGAATAATAAATAAATAAAAACAAAGCAGCCCTTGTGAACTCAATCAGAGAACAACCAAAAAGATTCACTTGATCCAAAAAACGGAAGAAGAAAGAAGAAGTAGACGCGAGTTAGCGGCATATAACTACGAGAACTAATAATAATTAGTAAGTGTCTTCATTTTGTCAGTTGCTTGATGCAAGATTGTGTAAGAGTAGATATTGTATAGGAAGATCTAGGGAACATCGGGAAGATTCAAGCCGAAACGTTAGTAAAAAAATTGTGTTTGCAATTTGCGATTACAATTGCAGTTGTTATGATTGATTCTTAAAATTGTAAATTTTTGTTTTTAATTCCATGCAAGGTTTAATTGAAGATAAATAACACTTGAAAAAAATCATCGACCTAAGGTGGGACTCGAACCCACGTCCCATCGCAAGCCAGTCACGTGACGTCCTCGGTAGCTTAGTTGGTAAAGCACTCGCCCGGCTCGCGATGGGACGTGGGTTCGAGTCCCACCTGAGGTCGATGATTTTTTTCAAGTTTTATTTATCTTCAATGATTCTTAAAATGTTTTTTTTTTATGTATTGTTAAAGTATTGTCTAATGACGTTGTCGTAGAACGCTTTTGTTGTATTTTTTACGTTTGTTTATTCGTTTCATAAAACGATTTGTTTCAAAATATTTTGCAAATTATTTCAGGCATTAAAAAGTGACTGAAACTGTTGTATTCTCTACAAACCAAGTAAAATCGTGGATTTTGTGAATCCGTCCAACGTTTAATTAAATTTAATATTCGCCACGTTCGATGAAACTAAACCTAAGCTGCAAGAAATTGGTCACCCTAGTGACGGATAGCAAAATTCAGTGGAATTGGCAATAGCCGCGCCGAATGCTGCGATAGTTTTCCAAAGGGAATCCTCCCGGGATAAGAATTAGATTTGCGAAACCGAAACGTGCCGCGTCTAAGGCGTTAGGTGAGGAAACGCCGCGGGATCGAGCGAGTATTGAAATCGTAGCTGACGTGATAATGCAAATGCAATATAGGTAGATAAAAGAAATAGTAAGGTAACATAAAACCACAATTCAACTCTTTGCTTAGCATATTTTATTCAGTATTTATTCCTCAAAACCAAAAATAAAAAATCTTAGTTAAATTTTATTTACGTTCTGACTACTATGACTTATCCAAATACGAATTCTTTAAGAATGAGTTAATGTTTCCAGGCATTGAAATAAGAAACGTACATCCTATAGTGTAATTTGTCACTAATTTTATTATCTTCAAATGCTTTAAAAACTATATCAAACTATGGATAAGATATAAAAGAATTTAATGAAAGCGTTAAGTATTTTGTTTTTCTCATTAACTCCACGTGATTTAGAATCATGCCACACTGCAATAGACCCATGATATGATTTTTATGATCGAAGTTTGTTGGACGTTACAAAACACTCTTAAGACTGACTTTGTTACGAATTTCGAGCGACTGAGTTTCTTGAGCAATTTTTTTTTCATCATCAGCCTTAATGTAATTAGTTTTGAAGCGGAAGTCAAGACAAGACGTTTACGATTTGAAGATTTATCCTAGGAGCTATGTTTATTTTGTTAGAGCAACGTATAACGAGGGTGTCCCTAAGTAAAAGACGGAGGAACGCCAAAAACTCAATTTTGCCGCTTTCCAACAAGGAAAACGAGGGAATCAAGTTAACGCACACTAAAGCATCTTCAATCACACCGAATTGAAACATGGTGACCAATTATATTTTACTGTTATACTTTACGCTGAACTACTGTGTATAGGTTTAAATACCTGTCAGATCATGGCACGTGTAAGCAGTGTCTGAATAAGAATCTGAAAGATGTGAAATGCGCGAGTTGCGAGTTGATATTTCCAAGGTTCTTCTGTCTTCGAGGATCTTTTGTTGTTTCTTAACCAAGTTCACAAACTATTTATTATATTATATTTCTTATTAATTCATAATCTCGTTAAATCATAAAACTTAAAAGCTTTTACATTAAAAAATGATGAAATATACAGGGTGTCCCGTAAATCAAGGTCAACCTTGTAACCACATTTTCTTTACATCATGGTGAACAAATTTTGTTTTATCACTTTTGCAAAGCATGAAAATTTATCGACTTTCCATACAAAATTAACAAATTAGTCAATTAGATTTGTAAAGAAAGTAAAGAAAAACATATTCATAATTTAAAAAGTGATAGAACAAAAGTTGTTCAATATGGTGTATAGAATATGTGGTTACAAAGTTGACCTTGATTTACGGGACACCCTGTAGATACACACTATTTAAGTTACTAAATCCATTCTCATTACTAAAATAGACAACGTAGTTATTAATGCAACGTCCTATTTATTTTAATATTTTTCGACCCTATACTTGGATTTCATTGACGAGAAAATATAGTACATAATTTGTTCCCTGTTGCATTATTATTGAATTGGGAATAATCTTAGATTATGCACTTTGTTACACGAGCAACGTTAATGAGTTCTTCAAAAAGGTTAAAGGTTACTAAATGTATTTTATGGTATATTAAAGAGTGAGTTGGCAGAGATAGCGGATGTTTTTAAGACATGTAGATTTTGCATGTTACAATTCGGTGTAAATGCTGACAGTCTGGTGGTATGGAAAAATATTTCCAGTAGGTATCTATACTATACGGTATTGAAGTGAGTCGTTAATGCAAACTAAGCCCAGAAAAGAGGATTCCGGCTGTTCTGATTAAAAAGGTCCCTTGCAAGTGTTGTACAAATTGGATTGGATGAGAAACAAGGAAGCTTTTGGACCCAACAAATTCTTGTAAATTTGGGTTCTACTTTGTGAGAGTTTTGTTGCTGGTCAAAAGCATTTGAAGACAATGGTTTTAAGTTAAGCTTAAACATGAAAGTGATCGATCAAAACAAAATGTTTACCCATATAATATTATGATGAGGTTTAAATCATCTTTTTACTTAACTACTTAGGCTTGCTCTATTTTTTAATTACCTGGGCGGTAACCACGAACTCTTAAAACAATCTCAAATCTGTCAAACATCATCATTTCTGTCAAATTTTGTATGAAATGACGTACCAAAATTGACAGATTTGACAACTTTGAAATTGTTTTAAGAGTTCATAGTTATGGCTCTGCACTAGTTGATTTGTTTTTCCATGACCTATTTTGGTGTAGAAGTGATATTATTTTGCTTTGATACTCTAAGTATCTATGCTGGTATGCTGGTAGATACTCTAATAACTAATTTATAATGACATGAAGAATGTAGTAAAAAGAAATATTTTCTCAATTGGCTTTCTTGCCTGGATGTAATCTAGGCTTACTTACCTCCATTGAATATCATCATCATCTCAGCCTATTGCAGCCCATTGCTGTACGTAAGCCTCCCCCAAAGGGCACCAAAGAGCACGATCTCCCGCTTATTGAATATACCTGTTATTAATGCTCTATATTTTTACTCACCTCCATTGCAGCAACTTTTAGCTTAAAAATATGTAAATGGAAACTAGCTCATGTCTAAATTACATAGGAATTGTCTAGTCTAAATAAAAAAGCTATAAGAATACTCTTCTCTGAACCACGATACGGCAAACTATTAAAACTTTAAAAACGTTATCAAAAGCAAGTGAATCCAGATGAAATTACTCGACGTTGGCGAATAAAAGACAAGACTAAAATCAGGACAACGTAATAACAGAGACGTAATCTAGGGGACCTGGCGATAAAACGCTAACTCCGCTCGAAAACTTGAGTTTAACCAGAAAATTAGTCCAGAGGGCAATATGCATTCACCTTTTTGAACAAGTATAATGGAAATTTCGGGCAACCACTCGGAACGGCTTTTGATCTGAGAAATTTGCTGGAGTGTTCGATGGTCTTAAAAGGTTCTCGTAAGCAATTTTGACTTAACTTTTGGGATGTGTTTTGGATTTCTTAAGGGTGCTCTTGTTTATCGAATAAGAGTAAGTATTAACAGGTGAATCAGCTTTTTTGGTGCTGTTAATGAAATGATTTTGGTTAGTGATTTATTTTTTATTGCAGCGGCAGCTGATCGAAACAAGACTGCTAGGTAGAATTACACTCTAAGATAATATTGGTGTTGAGACAAGCAAGATAAGTTAACTACCCATTAGTTAACTTATCTTGCTTGTCTCAACACCAATATTCTTATTTACTTAATCCTACATTTTAGTTTATATTGTATATGTGAAATAAAAATAAAGTAAGGCACTAAAACTGACCTAGGAAAAAAATCAAGCAGATTTTCAGCGTCCTCAGCAAACACATGGGAAACGAAAGCCCTTTAAAAAGGACAGTTATTGGAAGTCCAACCCTTCCCATAAGAATGCAAATAATATTGTTCTAAACGTGAGGGTGGCCCCACGGCATACTATCAAGATCCTGATACCTTGTAGTTGTTACCCTATCTTTAAATCCGCAGATAATGCCCACAGTAAACATTTGCCCAACCTTTTTGCGAAAATTCCCACCCACTTACTATTTTCTGTGGAGACATATCCTTGGATTCCATTTGCATTGTCCGTTAGATGCGGTCCCTTGAGAGACATTAGCGTTAGATATTTTTTTTAAAACCTTTTTTAAAGACCATCGACACTTTAATATATTATTATAACACTATTTGAAATAAATTCAACGCATCATTATGTAAAAATAATTTTACCACAGAGTAAGTATTTTACTGCTATTACTAAGCTGGAAATTTGTTTAATATTTTATCAGTGTTTTTAAATTTCATTTTCCTTTATAAAAATTCCATCACAGTTTGCTTATAAACTACTTAAAAGACAGCTTAAAAGTGTACGTGTGTGTAAAAAGTAAACGTTATAATTAAATATTTATTCCAATGAAAAAGTTATGGAAATATGGAGTTTTGAAAGATAATTAAAAGTAGGTAGGTATGTTAGTAGAGGTGGTATTAGCATTCGCATCGAATATGCTGTATATTAGGTAAGAATGTTTACCAAACTTGCATTAATTTAATGAAAACTTTGTAAGTTTAAACCAAGACTTTTGCGAGTTCAACGTACAACCTACTTTATTTACCTTCAAGGCTTTTGACTCTAATTTCATTTCTTTCGCCAACCTTATTTGGAATTTTGTATTCATCCATAGCGCTATTAATTAAAGTAAATATATTTAATCTCTAAACTGTATTAAGCAACTGAACAACTCAAATATACGCGATAAGTTAAGGGTGTGACACAGACTGTTGGTACGAACAATGTTGGTTTAGGCCCCCGGTAAATTATTCACAGAATGTTATATACCAACATATTTATAGCTTGTCTGCGGTCATCCTATTACTCGACGTTTTAGGGTATCGTACTGTAGAGGTTTATAGCCAAACGAGTAAAACCTCTACGTCTACCAAGGTATGTTCGAAATATGAAAGTTGCTTTTGAATATTTTTCTTTGACGTAGAAAGAACTTTTGTTTTCGGTTTTCATCAAAAAATCTGGAGTCGAAGTAATATGTACTAAAATATCTGAAAGTTTAACTTGATCTTTCTAAAAATTTGTGCAAAACGAATCAAAAGCTAAGTATTTTCTGGATTCCTTATGTAAAGAACCTTTTAATAAATATATTTGATTAGGTGAAATAATTTGTTCTCGATCAATTCCTAATAGTCTATCCCAGCTTCGGCCATTGGCACGTTACAGTACCTTAAAAAATAGAAACCATTACAAATTAATTCGTCGCAGCGGTTTTTTTTGTAAACTATGTAACATATTAATTTGAAATTGAACACACATACGAGTAGAAGGTATTAAATCGTCACGTAATGAACAAAAATAACTGACAAGTGTGACTCAGGCTTGCGCACCGAGAGCTCCGTACAAACTTGTAGGTATGTCATTAGATCGTATCAAGTCTCGAAGATTTTAACCACTTTTTCTGAGTTTTTTAAAGAGTGATCTTGTTAATTTTTAATGATAGCAGCTCGTTATTGTCAGCCCTTAACGTCATAGTTTCAGACGTTCTCTTTGCTAACTATAACTACTGATATACTCAATGACATAACCATAAATGACATGACCCTGGTTCTAAATTTAATCCTGGGAAGGTTTTAATTTGAATTTTTATAAATTTAGCAACTGGTGCGTGATAATCAGAAAATCGGGATGTTAACATAATCCACGATTAATTTGAAAATTTATTTTAAATAATAAATAAAAGTCATTAATTTTATTTCTACCTAAAATCTGTTTTGGTAGCTCATAAAAAGGATGTCCATTAATTGACAAGGTTACCTCGGATTCCTAAGTTCTTCAAAAGTATATTAGTTGTTTTGTTACTGAACTCTGACCATGTAAGGCTAACTTGCACTTGGCCGGATTTTTTCTCACTGTAAAACGCGTTTTGATCTGTCGACTTTAAAATGAATATGAGCATAAAATTTGAGAGAGTATTTTGCTTGCGAATTCGCTTCGGTCTTGTATAAATATTTTTAGCACAACGTTGTTTGGATAACAATGTGGGTATTATGACAGTTCAAAAATAATTAAAAAAAAGTAAAGTAGAAAATGAAACAGTTTCTTTTCAGCTTAATCTGTAAGCTAATAGAGAATTCCACGCATCTTTAAGCCCACTTTTTATATTTTAACACTTTACCTTAAATATAACAAATGGGCTCGATAAATGTTAGTTTTTTTTACCTAAAGTAAGGTAAAAAGCTGTGTCAAAACACAAAAACGGTCTTAAATTAGAAATTAGAACAGTATTTTAAATAAGTCATCGATTGGATATGGACAGTTTGGAAATGTTTTCCTTATTTGATCTATGTGTCTTTGGCAAAATTGCTTAGTTCCATTAACACAAAATCAGAACTGTAGCTAACCATTCATATTACACGTTTAATGGATAAATAATACATTTAGAAACAAAAAATGTCTCAAGTTATTCAAACCGAAAATAACGGTTGAGTTCAACCAAAACATTCAACAAACAAAAACAGTCCAGCAACATTGTCTCTGCGTTTTTAGCTCGGCGATTTCAGTCGCGAATTAGTATAAACGGCGACAAAGGCATTGTTCGTGTAATTCCAACCGTCCTCAGTAACTGCACTGCAATTATTCCGACGGTAACTTAATTCCTTCGAATTCTGAGGGAAACACTGTTTTTTATTATGACAGGATGATTTTTTTATCCCATCCATTTGAGTAACGACTATTTTTCTCTTTGATAACTGCTAGTCAAGAAGGTCTTTCTCAAATATTTTTTCATATAAAACAGTTTTTGAGTTTTGAATTAAGAATATGACCAAAACGTTCAGTGGTCCAATACTTAGAAAGGTCAAATAGAAATTTATATTGTTTACAAATAGTTACTGGCCGGTTAGATTTGCAAAAAAAAAATGGAATCGAGTGAACTATTACTTCCTTTGCTATTTAGGTATTTTTTTTCCTCTGCTAATTTCACACAAAGACATCAGAAATGCATTTCAGTGAAAAGTGTGCTAGCTATGATTGGCATAAGTGTCAGGTAACTGTCGGCCATTGGCTTTGTGTAACCGTATCAGTAAGCAGCTAATATCTCTGGCATGTATTATTGGTATAGATTGCACTGTTGTAAGTTTTAGGAGCTTTTAATGAAAGCATTTACCATTTACGTTGTTGAATTTAGTACCTACTTGCTGTGCCCGCGTGGAGTTCAGGATGTTTGGTATGACAAATAACGAAAACCTTTCAAATAAAGATTAATATATAGAAATATCCTACAGGATCATTTAATGGGGTAGGGATAGGGAGTATCTTATATGTATATTAATCCAGATTAAGTATATTCTTTATTATTATAGTTATTATTTCTTATCTTATATAATAATCCAGATTATATAAATAGAAATTTCATCCAAATCCGTTCAGCCGTTAACGCTTGATTGAGTCACAAGCATCTAAATATCCAAACTGCCTCACAAAATTTCGCATTTATAAAATGTGTGTGTATGGGATGAGTGGTATATTTAGGTGATTTGATCCCGCTTGCAACCTCCCTTTGAAACACATAGAAATACACCTACTTAAGTGAAAGCAACAAAAGCAATCCAAACGCAAGCATAGTTTTGATCTCTAATTCACCAGCTCACAAAGCAAAAACGGCAAGTTGAGCATTCCAGGCGCTACCACTGCTGCGAGCTATCGCATGGGCAGCTCGTTTAGCAGGTTGAAAAAAAAACAGTCCTATGTATTACTACTTTTAGCGGATTTTAGCATAGTGGAGAAGAGTGAGTGAACAAGCTTGAATATATTTTATTTTATTTGATAAGGCTTACCAACTAAATACATACAAAAAGATTACATTTAACAGGCTTTAAGTACGAGAGTGCATCGTATATGCATTTAAATTAAAGATATGCACAACATTACTATATTAATATACTTTTTAAAACTAAATATCAACAATAGGAAAACTAGTAGTGCTTCTTACAAAATTCCGATATAGATTTCTTAAAACTAACAATGTTATTACAATTCACATCTACATTACAATTTTGAAAAATATTGTTATAGGTTTTTAACATGGACAAAACGGGCGAAGAACTGCCATATTTATTTTTTCTAAGTTCTGCAGAGAAAGGCCTATAATTGTGAAGACGAGCCGTAACTCTAGGAACCGACAAACTGATTTGTGATAGGAGAGACGGAATATCCACTTCTTCGTTCAATAATTTATATAGAAAAGTCATAGTTAAGTGATCCTTACGTTGCCTCAGCGATAGCATATTAAATTGATCTAACCTTTCAGAATAACCCTTGACGCTACGATAACTACCATTGATAAAAGATATTCTGTTCAAAAACTTTCTTTGAATTCTTTCGATACGCCTTTAATATATACGCCTTTAATGCCTTCAAATATCTAAACACGCCGCTCATGCAACGCGCAAGCTGACTCAGATGCTAAGCTAGATTTTTTTTTTTTGTAGGTATGGGAGTAACATCGAAAACGAACCAAAAAACGACATACTAATATCAAACAGCTGATCGGACATTTTGTTTAGTTTTTTTTAATTTCATTTGTGTCCTGCAAAAATAAGTTGTTTTGGTGCACGTACCAATTATTGATGACTCGTTAAAACAGTTAACAGTTCTTTTTTGCGATAGTTAATTCACTTATTAAACCAATATTAGTACTTTTTTGTGACTGACAAATTTTGCAAGTGTGAAAGAGGCTTTAGAGTAACACTATTAAACTCTCCATCTAATCTAAAGGTATCAGCGAGTTTTGCCGTGAAGCGGCGTGCACCTCAATCCGAAACTACGGGTAGTTTCAGTTTCAGATATAAGCCGTTTGGAACTTTTGTTTCTTAATAAACTAACAGCTTATCAATATTACATTTAGCTTACGAATAATGTTTAATACATAGAATTACAAGTTTCCACCAGTAGTCTTTACAGTAAACATGATGACGAGATAAAAAGTAAAAAAATAGGTAGGAAATAGTAGAGCATTTGTTAAAATCTATAGACTATAACAGCAATTTTGGGAGTGATATATATAGCGAGGTCTTGTAAAAATACTTTTAGTAACATTTTAAAATTTGATTTCGAACTCAAAAACCATAATCGAGATTTGATAGCTTTTGTTAAATTTATAAACAGCTACACCACTTAATGGTTGGAATAAATGCTAAAATTTATGTTATACATATATTTCTGTTCAATAAACTGTTATGTGGTTATTGGTTGCGGTTATTAGTATAAATTTATGGTTTTATTTGTTTCTCATATTGCTTAGACTGTATATTAAACCATTGTTATAATATCATTTAATTTAATATGTTACAGTTAATTTTATTTCCGAAAGGAGATTGCCTAGAGGGAAAGAGCTTCTAAGCCTGCATGCACACTCTACACTCCCATCTACCGGAACTCGGGATTGATTGAACAAATACTAGGAGATAACTATTCATCTTACATAGTGGATGTTTGTGATCTACCGAATAATCGATTGGAATTCTGGAGAGATTAAGAGTTTTTGAGTTTCAGCTTGAAATGAACACCATACAGTACCATACAGGTAAGACATTTGAGTTATAAGTAAAGCTTGAACAGACAAAATATGAATAATTATTATTATAGTTTTATCAAGTTAAATCACCTTTTATAATATTTTGTGTTATACGTTTTCGATTTTGGGTTTAGTTGTGTATTTTTGTACATATATGATGCATTTATTAGAGTTTCAAAAACAACAATAAAGTATTATCAACAAAAATTGTTGAAGATATTTTTAGTTATTTCAAGTGACTCGAACTTTGACTTCAGCTGCTAAAATAATATTTTATTGTCAATTGACTTCAGTAGGTACTTCATTGCTTCCATTATTGAAATTTTAAAAAAGTTATTTGCAGCCACTGTACTTGTTTAGTACTTTCCAATAATCGTGTGTGGTATAAAACGAATGCAAGGAGGGGAACAATCTTATTCGAATGTAGGTATATTGGTAGCAATCATACGTCCTCTTTTCACTAAGAGCTGATGTCTGAAACCTTTCATTCAAAACGAACTTAACCATGAAAACTTTTCTAATAACATATTCAGATATTCTAATTCCGACTAGCAGGAGCCGTTGTCCTCATTTCCGACATAAACAAAACATACGTGGTCGTAACTCTAGCACGGTCACCTATCTAAGAGGCCATAAAATTCTTTCCTTTTCCACGTAACCAAACCAGGAGGCATCATAAATATGTATAGTGGGAATCAAGCATGCGTCGCGTATAAAACGGCACCGAAAATGCGATCTCACGGGAGGCGAAGTTGCCCGCAACGTGATATAGAAAACTGGATGAGGCTGTGACATGGCACTGTCTTGGGTATCTTCAAAGAGCGGAATAAACAGATAAAATTTTATGGATACAACTTAAGGTGCCAGTTCGTAGCCGATGCCACATAGCATCAGCAGACGACGTGTCCACAAATTACGTATAGCGGCGCGGCTTGTGACGTGTCGTTGTGACACTACTGTTTCTATGTATTTCTATGAAATTCCCTTCGAGCCAAGCGACGCGTCGTCGGGTAGCAGACGACACTGTCGTCCAACCGCCGATCAGTAGTGCCGCTGACGCCGGAGGGACGATCATGACAGCAGCGACATAACGCAACGACGTGTCGTGACGACACGACGCGATGGCACGTCATCTGCTACTGCTGAGTGGAGTCGGCACGAACTTGCACCTTTATAATCTAAATTTATATTTCAATTGTGCTATCTATTAAATGTAATGTGGTTGTCTTACTTGAAGAGATAATACCTCAAATGGCTTCTCACGTTTACTTACCTAGTGCAACGTGTACAGAGGACATGAAATTATAAAAGCCATGATGCTATCTAGTCACAACAGACATCCGGTAATTTCATCAGTGTCCGCTTCAATAATTATATCTCAGGACTTTTTATGGAAGGCAAGCAATAATTTTATGATAAGAATGAGTATTTAGTACCACTTTAACGAATCTATGCATATCAGATATTTATTCACCCGTATCTGACTGCCGATGGTGTGAACGTATCTTACATTACGGCTAGTTAATTACTGTGTCAATTGTTAGAAGAATTGCTTATTATAATCAACCCTTTTCTGTATTTAGGTTATATTTTTATCTTGTTAGTGTCATAAATATATATTTAAAATGCGTAGTAAACTCTCCCCAGCTTCATTCTCTCAGCTTTTTGCCAGTCTTTGACGCCCATCAAATTTTTAATTTCGGACAAAAACAATCTGATTGTCATACCAAGTTTACGAGTACGCCATAAAGTGTATTCAAAAAGGCAACAGGAAATAAACATAGAAACCCCTTTCAGACCCTTTTAAAAAGTTTATGACGTCAGAATCATTGTTGGAGAAAGTGCTAAAACACATAAAAATGCCTACAAATGACTTTTAGCGAAAATTTCACATTCATTTAGAAGTCACATTTTAGGTTAGTTATCGTAATGTATTTTTGCTGCGAATGGAAGGAAAATCAGATTTGTACATTGAGGATTACTTGCAAATCACTACTTTTTATAAATGTTTCACGCACGTCTATCGTCAGTGCAGTAATCTTCTAAACTGCCGCATAGATTTTGAAGCGGATTTTGCAAAAAAAAAAAACTGATTAACAAGGATAGTTTAAAAATAAAGTTTGTAGTGTTTAGGAATCTATCGTAGATATTGAATATTGTAACTAATCCACAAATATGTATTTACAAAATTGTTATTTTATTACACAATGCTCAGCGCGCGTAATATTTATGAAAAGAGAGATTTTTTTTATTTAAGCTTATGTGATGTGTAGAAACTATACGTGGATTTTTGAAGTTTAAACTTTTACTAATGTTTTTTTCATGTTGTTACTATATAAGGTCCGATTTTATTAGTGTTCATCCTGTTAACCTGTGACTATATAGGTGAAAAGCAATCGTAAAAACCAACTTTCAAATGTCTATCATAAAAACTAAAAAAGTTAAAAATAAATTACAAAATAACAACATCGACTTCATATTGCATAAAACTACCTATCTTCAACTCTTTTTCGCTCTGTACAAGGGGAAGGAATAAGACGGATAATCAGATGGTTAAACGTAGCAAAGATAGGACGAGTTTATGCAATATGAAGTCAATGTTGTTGATTTTTAACTTTTTTAGTTTTTATGGTACACATTTGAAAATTGGTTTTTACGATTGCTTTTCACCTATATAGTCACAGGTTAAGAGGATGAACACTAATAAGATCGGACCTTATATAGTACCTATTAATCAATTAGAAAAAAATCGAATACTTTTAAAATCTCAAAAACAAATAGTACTTATATAGTAAAAGCTTTTTTTTTCAAGAGATATCTATTTTGTTCCCACTAAAAGATGACATATTTGAGCAACAAGTCACCCAAAAAGAGTAAAGTTAGACCTAATAACATTTTTTTTGTATCCAAATTTTTTGTTTTTTTTTAAATTTCAACTTAGTCTAACCTTCATATATTATTTATCAAAAACCGGACATAAATAATTCATCTAGCATCTCTATATCGTCCGTAGCGACTCGCGCTCGGTTTATTTGCCCGTATTTGCATAGAAACGTTTTTTGTGGGCGTCCTTGTTTGTATAGTGGATAGGTGGAGAAAGCTTCCGTGGCCGGGAAACCGGAGTCGTCGCAGATTTGTTTGAATTGAATGTAGTGTGTACCGCGGTTTTTATTTTACTCCTTTTAGGGCGGGTCAGGCGAGAAGACATTTCGCGTGTTGAATAGATGCAAACCGAGGAAGCGGAGCGGGTGTGAGAGGAATGAAACTTCTAGGAAAATTTTGAGAGTCAGAATAAAGAGCTCCGTATTTTGTAGCTCAAAAAGATTTTTAGGGATCAACCGTTCACTATGAATACTATTCACAGTAAACGGTTGACATAATGTGAGTACTTATGTCGCCAAGTCCGGTTATTATGAGGATCAATTTAATTTGACGACCTCCGTAGCCGAGAGGCGATCACGCCGGACTGTAAATGGCGCCGCCATCTCTGAGGTTCCGGGTTCGATTCCCGGTCGGGTCACTGTAGAAAACTAACTTTTCTATATTGGCTCGGGTCTGGGTGTTGTGGTACCGTCGTTGTTTCTGATTTCTAAAACACAAGTGCTTAGATACTTACCTTAGGATTAGAGCAATGTATGTGATGTTGTCCAATATTTATTATTTATAATTATTATTATTAATTGTCATCTGATATCAGTATCCCTTGAATATTGGAACCAGACTGTTTGACTCATGACATTGACTACACATCCAGTGATATCTAAAATATAAGTTTTCCTTACGACGTTTCCCTTTAGCGCGGAGCTAATGGTAAGTGTAAATAAAACAGTACCATATCATCCAAAAAATCCAGATTTATGTGCAGGAAATAAAACGTATTAAATTTTAGGTTAGGTTCAATCAATCAATCAATCAATCAATCATTTATTTGCGTCAAACATGGTATAACAAGGTGTTAACTTACAATAAAAGAATCACATATTTGGGCTACACAAATTAGCATGCAAATGTAAGGGTACAATTAAAAATGAAAAATAATATTTAAAAAAAAAGTCAAATAAATCTGATAACAATAAATACAATGTCAAATGCTCATGTCCGAATTTCATTATATTATGAACTACTATACAAATTACCGAGTCAGTGTTGAAAGACCTTAACCTAAATTCGTTTTTTAAAATTGAAAAAGTCCTCGAGACTATAAAAATTATGTCTTTTAAATACTGGTAAATTATAATGTTTGATGTCGTTCGGTATATGATTGTAAATTTTTACGCACATTGTTTGTTAATTTGGTTTGTCTTGTTATATGCCATTTACCACACACCCTGTATAATCATAGGAGCCCAAGTCTAGCAATAAGTCTATGGCTAGACTTGGGCTCCTATAACTATATTTGGAAGTCTCCAAAGGCTGGCAATGTTGATCATGAGACGTGAGTCGAGCCTCCAACCTTTGAGCTAGTAATAAAATAAATACTTCGTAATAAAATAAATCAACACTAAACTAGGTATTCCAACGATGAACGTAATAGGTTTCTACAGTAGTAAAGCAGATCGCTCTCAGCGTAATTCACTTTATTTGTAATCTTATTACAACTAGACTAGAAGCATAAAAAGCTTCTTAGAGAGATCCGCAGTTGTATAATGTGCATTATTTTTATTTACGAGCTATTCAGTAGTACGTATATTGAACAAGTACTTTATTTAAAAGTGCTAGCTTATACATTTTAATAGTAGCACGAAAGAATTTCTTTATTACCCACGACCGAGCCGTTGTAACGTGGAACATAGTCAATTTAATTTCGGACATTTGTTTTTGTACTGTAAACTAAATAACTTTACCAAAAAAACGAGTCGGAATATAATACATATTTTTGCAAATAGGCTTAAACTGAGCGCTTTTACGTACATCTTTACGTACTCTTCTGAACAGCGATCTCAGTACGATATTTGTTAATTATTTCTTAGGTAGCCTTAGCCTTAGGCTACTGGTCGCCGATCGGATTTTTTGGTCGCCACTAGACCCCTTGAGGTAGCCTAAATTGCGATAAATCGCCTAATCTGGCCACACTCAACAGGACCTTTCCTGCTAAGGAAATCTGACTATATTTTATAGAGTACAAATAGTTTAGGTTTAGAATAATATATGTGCCTACATTACATAGGCAGATTATTTGGACTTTATTTTTTTTATATTATACGTTGTAAAACAACACGAAACATACGTTGTTAAACAAAAATCCACAAGTGTTTTCAATAAATAATAACCTTTAAACGATCAATAACCACACAACTTCGTATTTTCCACAAGTTTCAAACTACAAACAAGCAGTGCAAACAAGCTATGAAGCTTTTCCGTTAAACTTTTTATTAATTCAGTCGATTTGATGTAATTTTCCTCAGAAACCACGTAAGTGAAGACTTGTGGCCGATGGTGTTACTCTGGGTACGAAAACATCATTCGATCCTAGTGATCATTCTTAAGTGATCAATGAAAATAATTTAATACTACTATACACTTTAGTATAATATATAACAATTGTTTGTACTTTACTGTATCCTCCTCCATAGTCGGTCCCTCATGGTTGAGGATCGTGACCCTGTCTATGCAGTCGCCTCGGTGATGAGCTGTCTCCAGCCCTCGCGATCCTGCGCTCGTCTGAGCGCCTCGTGAAAAGGCATTTCCAGGGTTTTTACAAGTAGATCAGACCATCGTGTCGGCCTGCGGCCACGTGGTCTTTTACCATGCCTTTTGCCAATAATGATGTTCTTTTCAAGGTTATCATGCGGCTTGCGTGCGAGATGGCCAAAATAGCGTAAGTACCGCTTGAGAACGATGCTTGTAAGACGTTCTTTGATCCGTAGTTGGCTTAAGATGGATTCATTTGTACGAAAAGCGGTCCAGGGTATTCGAAGCATCCGGCGATAGCACCACATCTCGAAAGCGTTTATTCTGTCCATGTCAGCAGCTTTGATTGTTTGACTTTACTGTATAGGAGAATCTAAAAACCACTGTTAAAAAAAATCTGCGATGGATGTAAATCCACGTGGAATCCATAAGGACGGGAAGAGACGAATTTTGCATTCAGTAATCATTAAAAATGCATCTCCCAGGATCAAAGAGCATTAGCAGACACAAATATTCATACTATAAATATTTACCTAGACTACACCATTTCCAGTCTCTCAGGGGAGTTAGAACCTTCTTAGTTTCTAAAATATTAAAAAAAATAATACACCAGTGTTCAATATCTTGTGTTTAATGGGAGTAATCCATTATAAGTACGTCCCGGAGGAGTGCGATACCTGCAAGCTTCTTAGTAGCTTCCGCTGTTGAAAGGGTGTGTGGTCAGGCCGAGCACCCTAAACTCACCTTGGAAACCAATTTGTTAAATATTTACCACTCCCTAGTGTGGGAGAGTCCGCGTGTTTTGCAAGTCCATGTTATGTACTAGCCGTTATGTATGGGTTTGTTAAATACCTTTGCGACCCAAAGTACTGTAATAAGAGGCGAATATAGTTTATATGAGTAGGGTTTTCTTACAGCTTGAAGGTAATTAGTAAATGGATATTTGTTTAAATTCCTTTTAATGATCGACGAAGGGTTGCAGGTTCACGATCCGGATGACAAACCCAACGGTCGAGGGTTCAAATCTCGCAAGGGGCAATTTGTTTAAGGCGTTTTGCAATACGCTAAACGCAACTCAAACTTATATTATGATGGGTTTGAACAATCATATTATTGATATTAATAGACTATACAATTATAAAATAGGCATTTAAAATCCCTACGAATCCAATAATAAATCATCAATGCGAAAACCGATGAAAACAAAAGCCAGCGCGATAAAAAACAAAACGGAGACGGCAAATTAAAACATGTTCAGTAACTTGAACTTAATACAACATTAAGCCTGGTAAAGGTCGCATAATCTACGCAAAGGTATCTATACCAAAGGCTTGGCTGGTAATTAATTTTCAAGGGATTACTGAACAAATACCCGGGATAAAGGAAGGGCTACCGTGGCCGTCTCACGACGCGGAATTAAACAATGTAAACAAGTTTAGAATACGGAATATTCCTTATTAAATCCTGTAAGAAGGACCATTGCTTTATGCTGCAGAAAAGACTAAAAATCTTTGTGCTAACTTACTTTTTAAAACAAAACTTGGAGGTTAGGTAACTTTAATTTTGTATCTTTGTCGTTTATGTTTCAGGGTTGCGCACATCAATACAAAAATAAATACATTTTGTAGTATGCCAAGATCACTTTTTTCGAGCATGGCCAGGGTCTCATTAAAACTTAAAATTAACTTAAAATAATTCCGTTCATAGGTACTTTCGGAACGAAATGGACTAAAATGTATATGGCTAAAACAAACACATTTTTATTTTTTCAATTACATTTTGGCAATCATAGTGTCAGTAAATCTAAATTAAATCAGGACAGCAAAACACTGGCTGGCAAAGTTTTATCGCCGTTCACCTGATGCAGAAAAAAAATAGTCTCGGAAAAAAAGTTAATTAATTACGTATGCAAATTGACGAAAAAGTCGTACCGAGACAGAGCAGCGAAACGAGATAATGAGATTGTGCAAGCACGTACCAACTCGTGATTAAATCATTGCGATGGAAAAAATGGTGAATCTTTAATGATTTTGATGAAAACCTCGTGAAATTATAATAGCATGACTAATGGCTGAGTTTTCCATTTAGTGGCAGCAATGAAGATGGCTATAATACTGTTTTGTTAGGTTATGATTTTGCAACTATTTGGTCATAAAAAAAGACATACTGATACATCATTCACTCGAATAACTACGCCAACTTCAAAGTTATAGGTTTACAGATGGAGCTCTTTTACAGCGGCTTGTCCACGAAGAAAGTACATTTACTTGGCGTTATGTAATCTAAAATCTGTTTGTTCCTGAAAATATTATCATAAGACATAATTTAGTAAAATACTGAGTCAGTTAGATAAAAAATTAAGAATACTAAAATTTTAGTTAGCGTAGTGTTCATAGGAGGTATATTACACCGAGAGAAAGAGAAGATAATTTTGTTGTGTGGTAGGTTGATGAGTTTTTACTGTCCGTACAAGGTAGCAAAACTAAATTACACAAATAATTTAAGTTACACATAATTTTGATCAATTCCCAGGAAGAAGCTTAAACTAGATGTTTTACAATAGAAAAGATTTAAACGTTAAGTTTTTTACCTTATAAATTGATGTCATAGTTTAAAGACCCTTATAAGAATCTTTCATATTTGTGTTGGACTCATCAAAAAGAATCAAATGAGTCCATTGCAAACACGAAGAAATTACAAGTCATTAAAAACTTTACCATCCACCTCCTGGCTCAATCTTTAGAGTATCAAATCATTTTATTGTCAACCAAAATGTCAGACACCTACAAAGTTTTATAATCGATAAGGTTAGTTACAAGTAGATTAACTTAGTTACAAGTGACGCTAATAAAATTCTGTTTAATATAAATGGGAAAGATTTTAGGCAGCGTGAACACAAATAAACTCTAAACTAGAGGTATCATAGGAAATGCAACTGCGAAAATTGCCTCGCTTTTTCTCTGACAGACTAAACGGTTGCATTCAATTTCAGGAATGAATATTCGAGCCGTGGGACTATCGCGATTCGACGATTTGAAAACCTCGCCTCACTCGAAATCACACTTGATACTCGAAAACAAATCGGCAGACGACGCTTTGAATCCTTTCACTTCGAAAAGTTGGCATAGATTAAATCTCAAATCAGACATCTCAAAGATGATCACGATAAGGGCAAAACAATATTGTTACATCTATGCTTGGCCATGAACTTAATAAAAAAGTAAAAAGGCATGGTTTCATTTAAACCGATTGCTATCTGATCTCCGTAACTCGTGAACAGTGGACTAAGACTTTCAAAATCATAGCAATCAAGGTCCACTTATTTTACAGTTTGTTTTAAAACTCTAAAAATAAGGCATCACAGTATATAGCTGTAACTTTTCATCAAATTTGGAATAATTTTCAGAATCAAGAACAATTTTAAAACATTTCTCTCAAAAAAACTACGCTCTTAAGTTTGAATTTATCCGTTAACCCTTTGAACTCTGAAATTCGCCTGCAGGCACACCATATTTAGTCTATGGCGGAGTTTTTCACGGACACGAGGACGCGGAGACCACGCTCGTTACACGTCATTAAGCGATACTTTACGGCAGACGGCTCTCGAGACTGCCTACCCCCCTGTGCTTCCGTACTGGCACTGGTTACTGCTACTGGAAAGGTCACAGTAATGTTAGTTTCTTAAAATAAACAAATGAAAGCTGACACTATACAACTCGGGCTCTTAGCGCGCAGGTAATTGGAATTGAAGTGTTGAGGTCGCAACTTGAGATTATTACTTTTTTTTAAAATCTTATTCTTAATTTTGCATGTGACATCTCATATCTTTCTGTATTACTTGTAACTAGCACAGTAGTGGATAATTAACAACCTCTTTTTTCATTTTTATACTTCATTCTCTTGGTCTCATATTCCAATTATGCGTCCTATAAACTTTTAAACTGCTTTCAACAACCGACTGAAAAATATATTATCATGAGCCTCTTACAATCGTGTTCTGTGGTCACCCATACACAGTTAATCATGCCCAACGTTGA
This sequence comes from Anania fuscalis, assembly GCA_950371115.1. Classification (NCBI taxonomy): domain Eukaryota; kingdom Metazoa; phylum Arthropoda; class Insecta; order Lepidoptera; family Crambidae; genus Anania; species Anania fuscalis. The sequence goes on from OX493337.1 coordinate 4,894,464, forward strand.
TCTTTATACTCATTCCAGTTTTTCTACATCTTCAATGGTCGTAACGTGATTTTTGTCAGACTACCAAATGCGTGCTGCTACATTTAATAAAATCCAGCCTGTGGCTTAATTCCACCGAATGGCATGTCGCTGGATTAATTAAGCTCAACTTAAAATATTGAGCCGTCGTCGAGAGCCCTAAATGTGCATATTCGTTAAAATATTTTTTGTGTTCAACTACTTTCACCATCTAGTAGGCTTGCTGTACCAAGCAAAAAATGTTCAGACTTTGTAATTTTTTCTGAATGGTTTATTTTTTAAATTCGAAATGGATTGTCTACTGTTTTGATACGACATATTTTTTAAAGTATAGCTTATTTTCATTTTGCTCAAAATGATTTATAAAGAATAAACATTTTTTTTTAAGAGAAACGTTTAAAAGAGCTTTTGTTTTTATGAAAAACACAATTTGAACTGAGTTTCCAGTGTCTAATTTACTGTTTCATTCACAAAACGGACGGGGCGCGACAGAATATAATTTCATCCCGCTCCCACGGGTGTAGGACAATATATTCTCAACTGTCACATTTCAGACGATACTGAATAAATTTTGTTCTAGTAAAAGTTGACAACGTTGTTTCCAGTCCTAGCGAGGGAAAGTTAGTTTAATATTTATAACATTTTTGTAGAGATGCTGTAGAAATTGAAGAATCGTCTCTTTTCCGAAACGGAATCATATTACAATGTGAATTAAAAATGACTGGGATTGTGTCTTTTTTTTGTTTGGTTCTTTTCTAACTACAGATTATAACCTTCACATTTTCTAAATAAACAATAATATTAGCATACTAAAAATTTTGCCTTCTGGGGTACAATGATATCCTACATTCTACACTGGTTATATTTAAACATTTCAAGAAATTAGCCAGTGACCGAAGAAACATTAAATACCCTTTCCTTATCAAACATTATTAGCTCCAAAAAGGCCCGACGCAGAGGGGAATGATTTCTTTCAGCGGACGTGGCTTGCATTGCAACCAGCCCATCCGCATCACGATGCAGTATAAGGCCTATCGCGAATGACCGACAATAATCTGACAAGTCGTCGAAAAGTGTGATAAAGAATCTAATTTCAAAACTGGAAAAACATTTTCTGACCGCAACCGTACCTGCAGACTGTAGAAGATATCCATGAAAGTCTGTAGTCATCTGTAAGGTTGCGAGGATGATAAAAGGCATAGAATTTAGTTGACGCAGCAAACGGAACGTAACGCTCTTCTACAAGGTGTAGCGATGATAACGCAAAGGTAGAGAATAATATGTTAATAGGCCTGAATTAAGTACTTTACACGTCCCTTTTTTTTTTTACACTACCACTGCTTCGGGACATTATTGTAGGCTAATGCCGGGAATAAGCAAAGCAAGAAACAAGGTCACTGTTTGACACCTTTTTTAAAATAGAATGTTTAAAAAAAGTTTCAAGTACCTGTGCGAGTAAGGCAGTACCTATCTAATTCCAAATATTTTTGTAATTTTAATAGTCATTATAATTCCTATAAGCTTTCTCTTCTTCTTCATCTTCATGTGGTTTCATAGAATGGAAATGAAAACTCAAGTTCCTGGCTCAATGTAATGCAAACCAATGGCATCCCATTAGGCCTTGCTTATGTCCTGCAGTGAACTGTAGTGGGCTGATAATAATAGTTATGATGATGACCAGTGGAAGTCTTTAATGCCTTTTTGGAGTTATACGATACTATAGTGATAATAAATATCTATAGGACAGTAAATTGTGGTTAGCAGTTGTCGGTCGTAAGTCATTTGCCGATACCAAAGAGTCGTGCGCGACATACCTTAAGCAACATTGAGTTTTCGAAACAATGCACGTGATTAAACCTAAATTTGGTACGTGATCTACAAAATACGCGGCAATGGGTCTTGTTTTCGAGATAACTTTGAACGACAAGTTTCAATCAATGGAACTCAATTTTCGAATCCGCTAGATGAGTGAAAATGCCAGAGAAACTTTGATTTTTAATTAGGTACGATTGTAGTGGTGAGTCGAGTATGGTAGTTGCTGATTCGTAACCGTTGTTAATTGAGTAAGTACACAAAATCATCAGACTTATCAAGATAGCTAACAGCAGCTTTTAGATATGTTGATAAGGCTGATGATTTTGTGTACTTCTAGACAGTGTTGTTTTTTCACATTAAAAATCCATGCAGAAAAAACATAGGATTTGGATACCATGCACTGCTTATACGACTTACTCCCAAATTTTAAATTTCAAATTATATTAATAAGGCGGGCAATTGTTTTTATCACGCTAAATACAATTGCTGAAATGGTACTAGGTTTAATTTGTAGAAAAAAACTTTATTAAATGTGAACCATCTGTAATGTACTTACAATAAAAGTTAATTACCTATTGTAATTGCTAAATACCTATTGTAATGTAGATGCTGTACCAAACGACATTATGCGCGATATTTACAAGTTAGCGTATTCACAATTGCCGACTTCTGTCCCTCTTCCACCGCACTTAGAAGTTACATATTTTTTATGATAAATATATATTTTTTAAAACAGATTACAATTCAGCGAATACAAGGAAACTTCAGGACCACTTCTTTGGAGCTTCCACGCCGCAAAGTACTGACAGTGCGAGTCTTAAATTAATATGAATCTCTAATTTGAGCGTCACACGTGTTGCTAGCTCGCAACTTTCCAGACAACGCCAAATTGGATAAACATGTGCAAGGAACGGAGGCCTTTTGGAAACACACGGGAATCTATCATGGACGTGCTCGCTAATCACAAATGTAAGAAAATGATGTCATATTATATAAACCAGACTTTATCATTTTCCGTTCCACTCGCAGCTAGTTTGCGGGTTCCCAATATGAGCCCTTTTTATTTATGTTTTAATAGTTTTAAACTGGAGACCAAGGAAAACGAGCTGTCATAAAGACAAGGAACCAAGATAATGGCACACAAAGATAAAAGTTTTTAAAAAGTGATCAGTTATTATTTCAATATTAAATGGTAACTTATCCTTAGCGATGCATATTATTATTTTGTAATTTGTAGTTAAATGCTCGATACATCTTTTTTACAGAATGACATTGTACGTTGAAAAAAGGTAAAATTGTCAAAAAATCCTTTCATGATTACTTTTTGAATAATTACGCATGTTATTCCTACACAATTAATAATACTTGTGCTACAAACATATTATACTTACTCAATCAGCATAAGTTACGAAACTACCTTCGCCATAATTTACCTTTTCCTTTATTCCTATAATCATCATCATCATCATTTCAGCCACAGGACATCCAAGGCTGAACATAGGCCTCCCCCAGTGATTTCTGTCGTCGGGGGGTTTTTGCCGTACTCGCCACGCTTGGCAGGCGGGTTGGCTAGCGCAGTTTTTTCATTATTTCGCACGCAGACGCTGCTCCCCGTCTCGTGCTACATGATTTAGTCGCCTCATACGACACGCCTTCTGTTGGCGGTGGGGAAGTGTAGTATTTACAGCCGTCCCCACACGGTACCTATTTGTAATATACAGGGTGTACAAGAAAATAGGACACTCCTTAAAACCACGTGATCAGCTGGTCATATACAACAACTTTTTCTATGGGAGCAACATCGAAATCGATAACTTTTTATCAGCTTCCCCATATAAACTTACTCGCATACCTTGATGATAATGTATAGAGCATCTGAAAATAAAATCACGATTTCGATGTTGCTCCCATAGGAAAAGTTGTTGTATATGACCTGCCGATCACGTGGTTTTAAGGAGTGTCCCATTCCGTATAATCAATATTATAAAAAGGCACATTTTTATTTATTTTAAGGCGCAGTTTCTCACCTATGTATTCGACCGTATGTTTCATGTAACCCACACACACAATGAAATAGAAACGGCTTATGGTAATGATAAGAGAATGTTTATAGCACAAATGACAGTAGTAAAGATAAACAGAATTACATCTTAAGTTGGGGAATTAGTACCTTCCTTAAGCTACCATTGCGTAATGGAGGGTGCCTATTTGTGTACAAGAAAATTTCGCATTTGAACCATATTCTTGGTTTAAAGCTGTGTACTTTATTAAAGTTGCTTCAAATAAAAGCACAGTAGATTGGCAAAAGCTTGTTTGCCTGCAGAAGTACGGAGAAAAATAAAATTAGTTTCATTCCTGGGAAATTTATTCTCGTAATACTAAGGTAAATTTTGAAATCTTAACTGTCTTATGCAGTTTCTTTTATAATTAATAACTTCTTTAGTTAAAGTAACAAGTATCTAAACTTTGAAAAGAGGGGCTATTTTTCTGATCATTTAATGATTGTGTATATTTCTAAACTTTTAATTTGTCTTTTGTGATGCACCTGCAATTTTAGTTTCAATTGTATACTTTCAAAGGCAAACCGTATACGGTCGCCAATTTTATCACTAAGCTAGAAAACGCCATTAATAATAACGCGGATAAGTACTACAAGCCGTACAGGCCTATTGATGACCTAAAAATAATATAATAATAAATAATAATAATATTCTTTATTTGGCACACAGAAGAATATGATACAAAATTTTTGTCGGCAAAAAACATTAAATGTGCCAAAAGGGTCCACCGTTCAGCATTAGTCGTGGCAGCTAGAACTAACTGCCACGACACTGATATAAAACCTTGTTTAAAGCAAACGCTAAATTGGCAGATGTACAGACTTGCCATTGAACAAAAAGCTAAGCATCAAAAATAATATACGACTAAGATTACAATGAACTACGGTAAAGTTTGTAGTTTTAGCTTAATACATCGTATTTTTGCATTTTAATGCTGGGGCATCACGTGCGTGACGCTTACGTTCAAATAACGGCATAGTTAGCTTTCACTAAATAAATCACTAAGCTATGCGCTAAGTGTGTAGCCACACTTATTTGACGTTTGATTCTAGCGTCTAGCGGCTTAGTTAGCGTGTGATCTATGGATACAAGTCTTTAAAATAAAAAAAATACGCTTCCAAGCACTCAATACTTCCCATTTTGTCCAGGCCATCCTAACATAATAACTATGCACTTAAATATTTATTTCACAAAGAGTTTTTGAATGTGACCGTGTTTTAACATGTTTAGTGTAGTAGGTGTAGCCACAACAACGCACTAGACGCCCGCTAAATGCCTTTGATGCGTTAAAAGTTACCACCGTCCGAGACGGGCCACACCTGCTTTCTATATCAAATAGCGCACTAATTAATTAAATTAGACGCAGGTGAAGCCTGAACATTACAATTTCTGTCCCTAAAACCATACTTATCAAGAATGCGTGCAAGCCACGTACATAATAATTTGCATGCCGTGTTTCATCTATAAAATCCAGACTTTTTTAGCTACAGCCAACGATGTTCACAAATCAATCAAGTGTTAGTTTGTCTGTAGATATGTCTGTGTCTTTTACACTGTTTAGCTGTATGACTAGGTTGCGATTGATGCACTTTTTAATAAGTTAAGTTGTTCTTTGTTAGTCTTGCTAAGTTATTTTGTCAAAGAGGCAGTATCAGGGAGAAATTTATAATCTTCTTACAGTCTTAACACCAAAGAATAAATGAAAAAACCTTACAAACATAATATATTTCTTACTAGTTCTATACATTTCTACAATTAGTGCCAAAAGAAGGGTTGTAACCGCTTTAATCAATTCCAGCCACCATCTGTTACTAAGATGAATCGCGTCAAGGCCCGGAGTGAAAAATGCACTAATTCTAAAGTAACGTTGGCCTCGTGGAGAGTGCAATTCATTCTCATTAGCCAGGGCAGCCGCCTTTCTCATAACATGATGAAATCACGACAGATGTAACTCGGTACGCAAATTAGGAGACTATTTATAAAGATAATATATACTGCTCAGGTCAGATATCAACTTACTATGAAGTGATTTTTTGGGTACCCAACCACGCGGGCCCGGTTCGGATTGGTGGAAGAGTATTACAAGGCCAGTGAATAAACAGCTAGACAAATAAGATGCAATCAAACTGATCTAAGGACTCTAACTAATCTTCGGGACAAGTACCAAGTAAAATTTAATATCCTCTGTACTAATTAGGTATAAGTTCTTTATTTCTTCTCTCTCTAGACAAAAAAAAAAAAGATTTTTTAGACCCTAATTTGAAACGTATGAAGAAGACCAAATAATCCAAAAAGTCGTCATAGTAAAGAAAAAGTAAATAAGAGTTTTTCGTTCCATGCGCATTTCAAACCGATATGTATCGCATTGTCACTGCACATAGTTAAGTGTAAACTGAGGACTTTACATCAATAATTTATTTTTTAAATGAAACTACTTTTACGGATTATTTCGCGATTTATTAACATTTTATTTAACCTGACGTTTCGAACACTTTACAGCGTTCGTGGTCACAGGTAGACTAAGGTGGTATTCGTCTTTACAATATTTTGAAAAAAATATAAACAACCGTCACTCAGTTAATATTAATTTGTGTTCCTATCTACGCAAAAAGAGCTTACTGTATCTAGAGGTCTTGCAGTGCGGGGCCTAGCATGGGATTTCGTTAAAACAGGATCCCATGCTGATGGTATTTTCCAACCATCTTCTCTGTTGAAATTCGGGTGTCTTCTAATTTCAATTGCCTCCCGTAACATGCGAGGAACAAATCGTCGTTCTCTTGCAAGGACTTTAGGCTGGTCAAATCGTATGAAATGGTTGGGTGTATCTAAGGCATGTTCACACACTGCAGACTTAGTATTCCGTTTATGTTTGATATCGGCTATATGTCGAAGTATAGGCATGCGGGTAAAAGAACATACTAACTAAGTCTGCAGTGTGTGAACATGCCTTAGATATTCAGTCAGGTTAAATAAAATGTTAATAAATCGCGAAATAATCCGTAAAAGTAGTTTCATTTAAATGTATCGTGTTCGCGTAAATAAAAGACAACAGTATCAATTTTTTTGTTCATTTTTAGCACAGATTGAAGGAAATTAGTGAAATAAAAATATTACACAATTCTTGTACCGTGTTTCTGAACCACTTTCCGGGCAAGCGGTCTGATGAATTCTTCTGCATTGTGGAAAATTCGTGAAGCTCTTGCTTTTCGCGTCTTATTCTTGTTCCTTTTTAATTCCGTATCAATCTTCCCCGTGCTTGATTAGCACACCTTGCTGTTTGGCAATTAAATTCGTTATCTTGTACAACTGTAATTAGCATTTCTTAGAATTTGTAAATATATTTTTGTTGGACAGGATTGTCTTCAGTGTTTTCTTTAAATATTGTGTTTGGTGCAACTTATTATTAGGCCAGAGATATTATTTTTTAAAGAGTTAGTGCAATAAGTAATTACTTATTTTCTTAAAGTAGAGAAACTTCCTCTCGTGTTATTTATACAGAATTGAACTTTATTCGTTATTTTAGGTTAGGGAGACTAGGGAAGGCTGACTGACTAAGCTAGTATATTTTTACCTGTCAAACATTACCTTTAAGTGTTTTGAAAGTTTACTAGGTACGAGGAACGCGATGCAGCTTGTCTAGTGACTGAGCGAGGAGTAGGGAAGGTCTTTTGCAGCTATTTAAATGATACAACACTTTTAAATTGATTACTGAACCTGCCCCAACAGTCGCCCATCTCTAGGTCCACTATAGGATCCTGCATCCGTCCAAATATACTGTGCCCTACTGAGTCCGTATGAACAGTCGAAACCGTGAGACTTAACTGCTATAAAAGCAAAGCAATAAATTATTGAGTATTAATTTTCCTACAAAATCTCCCTTTTACGAATAGTACTTAACCTTCTGAGACAAAAAAATTGAATAATTACTTATTTGTTCCAATGTTTCGAGTTCACAATAGCACTGTTATATCAAAATCACCGGCGTCCGACAACACTGTTGACAAATGTTACATTTGTCAGACTCAAAGCTACTTTGAAACTGGTCGGCTACTAACAACAGTAGGTAGTCCGATAAACCTTGAACTACGGATTGCCAATTGTAGCCAATTCGTGTAGTTTAAGTAGCGGAGCGGAGCAAATCTTACTTGTTATGTGGTTCATGGTGCCAAAATCAAATGAAATGAAATAAAGATAAAATAAAAAATTGCATATAAAATGGTTACATTACTCTATTGTACAAAATGTAAAAACACATATTACAATTCCTGCATCAATAATTATCCAAGCATTTTCATTCTTACCAATTAATTGAGCACTAAGCTGGTGATGGTAATACATAAGAGTTTCCTTAATTTATGCACTTTCGTAGCCTTCTTAAAATAGCTTCTTGTTCCAAGTTTAGATTCATACTCTTTTAATATTTTTATAGAATGAAAATGAATACTTAAAGTTATTATAACTTTCAAAATTACAATACAAGAACAACAGGAACATCTTTCGACAAAGTATGGTGGTAGCAAAGTAGGTTAGTAATCTTTTAGTGCTTAAATTGCTGAACCGGGAAGAGAGCTGTACAATCATAGCATACCAGAACCCTTTAACAGCCGTTGACATTTCTGAACTAATTTCAGCAAAACAAGTAATATCTCCAGATCATGACATTTTCTGAGCAGTAAATCCTTTACCGACGGCAGGTGCACAGAGGGCATCTGACTAATTAAACGGCCCGCGTAAATCTACCTACGAACTTAAGCCCAGAGTTTTGCACTAAGCCTGCCCACTGTGTACTTTATGCTGGTGTATTAAGGACCAATTTACAATGTTTTGGTCAATAATTGTACGAATGCTTGAACTTTGAAAAAGTTTCACCTTTGCTATGGAAATGATAACAGTTGTAGTAATCATAAGATCATTTGAATTATGCTTAGGTTTAATTTAACCAGGTACATCATGATAATTCGTGGTGATAATTTATAAGTGGTAATGAGACACCTCAAGGTGTAACAAAAACCCCGTTTGATCTAAAAGAGGATAAATTAATGCTCAAATGCAACAATTTTTTCTATAACAATAACATCGGAATTTCAAATCATAATAATATCTTCAAACAAACTAATGTCACCTATTCAGCGGTTTAATATGGGAAGAAGATTTTGTTTTGCAATTTGAACGTTGGTATCATAAACATTTTACCACTAGTATCTATTACCTACCAGTACTAGTTTTAGCTACACTGGTATAATAATAATATGACGTAGCAAACAGCTTAGCTTAGCTTTGCTTTTGAAGGCAAAGGCGAACTTAACGCCATGTCTTATGTGGATTACCCTCCGTCTTAGCATATTCCTACGGTAATAAAATAAGATATGTAGTAGGTATATCCTACAGTCTAAACATTGCAGTTTTTAGTTTCGTTTTAAAACAAAATCTTATTTTATTTATATTTTTTAATAATTGGTTGAGACGAATCACTTAAGGCCAAAAACGTAAAGCATGCTGTTCATGTAATTTAACTTTCAAAATTTTTTATTTTATTCAATTTCATACTTTAAAAAACTTTAATTTTAAATGGGATCAATATCGTGGTAAATTTTATTCAATAAAAGAAAATCATTAGGATCGATTCACTTTCGACTTCACATTTGAAAAAAAAAGTGCTGTACTTGTACCGATTTTACCCTATCTATTCCTACCTTCGGGATAAAATGCTAACCTTAAATTTCCTCTAAAAACATGAAAATCACTTTATATTCAAATAACATACACTTATAAGAAAAAATATATACAGTCGAAATAAAAACTTCTCCTTTCTTGATCCTCTTGAAAAAAAAAGACATCTATGTCTACTACAAGGTAACAGTTCAAATATCTGTGTATGCAAATCAAATTTCACTTACGTGAAACAATTTGTTATAATCCCCGGTGAATAAAAGATGTCGGGAACATTTGTTTTCTTAAATCAAAATAATAACGAAGGGGATGTCTAGAAGAAAAATAAGCAACCCTCAGGCAAACGAGATTCGTAGATCGCCAGGTCACAAGATAAAAAGATTCAGATGGTCCCCTATGGTATTTTTAGGTTTTCGTTTCGTTATTATGTTACTGTGTCTAAATTTATTGATAATTCTTAAATTTGCATGATATTAATAATGGCTGTTACAGATCGATGAATTTGTTATATTTGACTATCAAATTATTATCAACCAGTAAAAATTGTTAGATGCAATTATGTATAAATGACATGGACATTACAATAACATTTATATAATACATATTTGCATGCTATTAGCAATGGCTAAACGGGCGGGACACCAAATTAATCATAAGATCTTCAATGTACCCTGTTTAAACGCAACTACCTACGCTTTTGCATAAATAATTACTCCGATGAACTGAAGTGTCCCGTTATCAAATATTCGTCATGCAACCAAAAATCTTAAGGTACTATTCGAACGTTATGCAAAATGCACGGAGTAGTGACTTGTTGGATTAAATCAAGGTATACCATGTGCAAGCGTAGTTATTCTATGACTAGAAAGGGGATTAGGCGACAAAGGAGGACAGTTAGCCTATGTAATTCACGCACGAGTTTCGGTAACAGTTAAAAGGCTATCACTAGTAGATAGTGAGCCACTGACTAATAAGAGTTAGCCCCACCCCCCTGCACTATTTTATTTGTATCGCATATTCATCATAATCATCATCATTTAGCCATAAGACTGAACATAGGCCTCGCCCAATAACTTTCTGATTGGCCAGTTAAAAGCGGCCTACATTAAACGGATTCCTGCAACCTTGGCAAAAAGTTGCAGGAAGCCGGTCGTCTGTCCACCTTGTCCTAAACTGTACTTGTCGGTATGTATCGCATATTGCTACAAAGACTCTATTATAATTATGTTATCTACTGTATTCGTCTATATTATGGCCAGACGTAGAATTAACATGTTTACTCACTCCGTCTACAGACAGATTGAAATCATATCTTTATTTATGTTGTAGTAATTACCGTGTTGAGGTTAATTTTCTTGAAGAAGCGCTGGTTTCTGTGCAAACACGGTTTCAAATAGGTGGGGCCTTTGCGATTTGATTAGCTTTCATGTTTATTTATACTCTCTTTGATTCTTGTTACTATATTTTTATAAGTCAGTCAGGTATTTGCTTTTCTAGCATATTATTAATGATTAAACGAACTTACCAAGTGAAGTTCTATCATTATTATACAAAGCACCTCGTCCGAAGAGATAAGTATCCTGAAATTAATATATTATTATTTACAACATGTAGTAACGCATATTAGTTACCGTTCTTGCACTATGGTTGAGAGATAATAAAAAAAAATAGAAGTTTTACTATGGTCACCCTGGCCCCCACTAGTACGCCATCTTGTATCGTCATTTAGTTTAGAGTTGAGGTCTTGTTGATATTACCGACACTTATGTTGGGTTGGGGAATGGGAGGGTGATACTTATCTCTTCGGACGAGGTGCTTTGTATAATAATGATAGAACTTCACTTGGTAAGTTCGTTTAATCATTAATTATACTCGCACCTCGTCCTCGAGATAAGTATCCTGAAATTAATATATTATTATTTACAACATGTAGAGGTTGAGAGTATTTGTCTGTCGGGAATATCACATTGACGGTGTACTGGATTAATAATAAAAATAATTGTTATATTAATCAACATGATCGTTTATTTAACAAATTAAACCAATGGACTACTCTCTTAATTATAGCTATATAATCAGTAGGAAGTCGCTAATTATTCGTTAAAATTAATTAGATCAACCGAGTACATTAAGTTTTAAGGATCAACAACAGTAAAGTCAGTCGCGATTAAAGACTGCCCTGGCTAAAGTAGTCTGATCATTGGCGTTGTTCACTATTCTTTGGTAGAATTTACCAAATGTTGTGGAAGTACCACTCCATCCTGCGGTTTTTCGGATGATGTCGATATTGACCCCTTTCTGGTATGCCCTAGAGGTGGTAGCGTGTCGGGTGCTATGCGCCGTGAATATGGAGACATCAATTCCACAATCCTTTAGGGTACTCTTGATCCACCGACTAACAGTTTGGGTTGTCACTGTTTTATAGGGTTTTTTAAAAGCTATAAATAGGTCCTCCGTTTGACGAAGTGAAGCAGTGTTTCTAATATAGCACAATAGAGTGGCAGCTGGGCATATGTTTGGTTTTTCATTAAAGAATGGTATACAAAGGATAGGTTGATTATTGCCGGGTTTGGAAGTCTTAATTAAATCAGGTATTTTAATGTTAATTTGTGATGTGTGATGTTCTATATTACTAATGACAATCTTATGTAGGGTTTGAACCCTATGTGCTGTTGTTAAAGCCAACAAAGTAATGCATTTTTTGGTAAGTCTCTGCAAAGAAAGTGTTTCGTTAGGATACCATTCGCTAAGGGTATCTAAAACTTTAGACGTGTCCCATGTGACAGCGTACTTAGGAGCGGGAGGTCTTAATCTAAATACCCCCTTATAAAACCTTTTGATTCTGTCGTCTGTAGATATATATGAACCTATTAAAAGAGCCAGAGCACCCCTGTAACTATTTAATGTACCGAATTGAGCTCCGGATTGAAAAATTTGAGTCAAGAAAAATATTAATGTTGGAATTGATGCCTCGAAGATATCACGGTTGTTTTGGAGACAAAAGCTATGCCATCGCTTTAAGCAGACGTCGTATTGTTTGATGGAGTTGTCACTTAGTGATGCCAGCATGATTTCTATGGATGACGGAGGTATGGATCGTCTCAGTAACGCTGTCCGCACAAGATTCCGGCAGCCAGGGTAAGGTTCGTTTGAATCTTGCCTTTGCTGGAATGGGAAATGATCACATTTTCATAAGGCTTAAACATTACTAATTCAGATATAAGGAGACGTCTGAATATTGGGTACCAGGGCTGAGTGGGCCACATGGGTACCACCATGACACCTGTAGCCCTATCTGTTATTATTTTTCGGAGAGTTTTCAGTATAATGGAAAATGGAGGAAAGGCATAGAAAAAAAAAGGTGTCCAATTTAAAGTGAAGGCATCAATAGTGAACGCATCCGGGTCTCTTTTCCATGACACGTATAAGTCACATTTTTTATTAATGCGACTGGAGAATAAGTCAATTTGTGGGGAACCAAACTTGTCTACTATTGTTTTAAAAGCGGCATCTTTCAATTCCCATTCAATATCAGGGTGAGATCGTCGTGACTCCCCGTCTGCAATGTCATTGTCGCTGGACTTGATGTAAGAAGCAACTATAAAAATCCTACGTTGTTCACACCACTGCCAAATAGATTTTGTTATTTCTGTTAAGTGGGGGAACTGTATCCCGCCCATGCGATTGATGTAGCTTATCGCCGTGGAGTTGTCTATGCGCATCAATATATTACAGTCAGTAAGGTCTTTAGCAAATATCTTAAGTGCTATGAACGCGGCCAAGAGTTCCAAAAGGTTAATGTGGTTATTTTGTTCCTTGTTGGACCACGGACCACTGGCGGTTTCAGTACCACAGGCAGCCCCCCACCCCGTAGTTGAGGCGTCAGAAAAAATCTCCAGCTGGTAATTGTCGTCTCTTATCCGTTTTACGGAGTGAGAGACGGCCTGAAGCCACCATTTTAGATCCTGGTGCAATGAGGAAGGAATTATCATAGTCCTATCATAGTCGTCATGTCCTTGAAGATTCAAATATTTACATCGCTCTAATTGTTTGGTGTAAAGCCAGCCGTACTCTATCGCGGGACACGCAGATACTAGTAGGCCAACAAATTGTGCAAAATATCTTATTTTGCATTTTTGTAGTTGCATGATTTTTTTAATTTTATTAGTGATTCGTTTTATTTTTTCAGGAGGTAGCTGAACGTTTAGGTTTTTGGTGTCAATTATATAACCCAGGTATTTACACTGTGACGAGGGAGGCAAGACACTCTTGTTTATGTTTATTAAAAACCCTAAACTGGTAAGAAGTCTTTTGGTTGTTTCTACGTTATCCAGGCAGCCTAAATACGAATCTGCTAGTAAGCATAGGTCGTCTAAGTATATGGATGATAAGTAACCAGCTGATCTTAACAATTTCACGACAGGTTTCATGACTTTCGTGAAAATGTATGGGGCTGTGTTAAGACCAAATGGTAAGGCGTTAAATTCATAAAGAACTTTGTTAAAGGTCAATCTCAGAAATTTACGGGAGTCATCATGTATTTTCAATAAAAAATAGGCGTCTTTAAGATCTAGGGTTGCCATTAATGAATCTTTTGAAACCAATTTTAAAACCGTACGTAGGTCTTCTAATTTAAAGTGAGAGGTTTCAATGTATTTGTTTAGATTTTTAAGGTTTAGTATTAAACGAACCTTACCATTTGGTTTTGGTCTTAAAAATATACTGGAGATAAATTGGTTTTTACAGGGTTTGCATGTCGAAATAGCTCCAATTTTGAGAAGATCTGGTATGGCTTCATCGAGCTGGGCAAATTCGTTAGCTGAGAGAACAGGAGGATTAGGTGCCGAATATTGTTGTACAGGACTACTAAATACAATTTTGTAGCCTTGAATCCAGGACAGTATGGTCTCATCGTTAGTGATTTGTAACCATTGGTTATAAAATTTAGATAAACGTCCTGCGTAGTTTACCTCTTCTATCGACGGTAGTTGGCCGTCCTCTGCCGCTGCGATGACGTCCTGGATGGTCCGGCGGGCCGATTCTGGTGAGAGATCGGTTGTTGTTGTTGAGTCCTCCTCGCTGCCACAGGTGGTCTCTGAGGTGGAGCCACCTGGCTTTTCGCGTTTAAATTGCCAGACTTAGAAATTGACTGTTGAGGTTTTTTGGCGTCTTTTTTAATGTTAGTGTATTTTATTTCAGCACTTGATTTAGACACAGCTTTAGCAGTTTTCAGTGTATCTGGTAGGTTTTCGCTAAATAGCAGTTTATCGATTTTAGAGGTAAGTATCTGAGATTTGACATCTTTTTTAAGTACTGACATACTAAACATTCTCCTTGTATTCGAGTCGGAGTGTTGTATGTCGCACAACAGCCTGTTAGCGTCCATCAGTTTCTTCAACAACTCCTTGTTTTGGTTATGGGGCTCTAAAAGATGTGAAGTAGCTGATGCTATGCATGAGATGGCAGAAGCTAGTAGTTTTTGTTTTGCTTCAAGCGCTTTATCGCGGTTGGCTAGTGTCTCGGGCAGGGCTGCTTTTATCTCGGGATTCATTGCAGGTGCGCCTAGGAGAATCGCGTTTGAAGGAAGTATGTATTTTTGTTGTATTTCCTTCCTAGCTTCTTTGGTTAAGCCGGTTGTCGCGATATGTTGCAATCGGGTTGCAAGTTCCTTGTGTATTTCTGGGCCGTACTGCACAGCACTGGAGGGGTCATCGCCGAGGACCTCTAAAATGTCTTGGTCCAACTCTGAGTTCTCGCAGTCTTTGTTAGGCTGCTCGCTTGAGATTTGTTCTAGATTGGTTGGGTCCAATCCAGGGGCCATTTCCGAGTTTAGCGGAGTTGGAGCTGTATCAGCGATTTCCGGTAACGATTGTTCAAATTGTAGGATGTTGTCATTAGTATCGACTTCAATAATAGGTTCTTCCAAAACCCCATCGTCTGAAAGAGTATTTCAGAATATGTAACTAAACTTGTTGAACTATTAAATAGTCAATTGGATAGTTTGTGTATAAAGCCTATTTAAGTATTATTTTAACATAGAAATGGCATAAAGTGCGTAAGTAAATGCCATTTTTTATGTTTGCAGAATGTAGTGAAACAGTCCAAAGAGCAGCTCGATTACATTCTTTTGCAAATTTGAAAGCTTAAATGCGGTGACACAGTCCATAGATCAGTTCGAATTGCATTTTTGCTTCAAAGTAAGTATTACTATTTTATTGCTTAATGTGGGTAGATGCGACACCTTAAATGCGGCGAGGCAGTCCGGCGATCAGCTCGAATGCATTGTGTCGTTTTATTTACTTAATGATTGGCGATTATCATGCAGTTTTAATGATAATGAGTTTAAGGGTAGGAACACAATTATGTTTTATGCGGTGAGACAGTCCGATGATCAGCTCGATTGCATTGTGGCATTGTGCCGCAAACCCAAACAGATTAGAATTATTTTAATTGCTTACGTTAAATGAAAGTGAAAGTGTAGGTACATACCTTCTTGGTTATTTTTAGATTCCGTATCGCTGTCCGAGGACGATAGTACATTTTGTTTACGTGCACGTTTTAATTTCTTTTTTAATTTTTTGATTTGGTCACTGATGTAGTCAAAATCATCACGCTTACGTTTCGGCATTTTAACCGTTTATTTTGAACGCGGAGGAGATCGTGTAGAACGGTTGAGCACTAAAATGCGAATGACGATACAAGATGGCGTACTAGTGGGGGCCAGGGTGACCATAGTAAAACTTCTATTTTTTTTTATTATCTCTCAACCATAGTGCAAGAACGGTAACTAATATGCGTTACTACATGTTGTAAATAATAATATATTAATTTCAGGATACTTATCTCGAGGACGAGGTGCGAGTATAATGCTTTATTCATTTCATGTTTGTGTTTTTAGAAATTGCATTACCGTATTTATTTAAGTACCATTCATGTTATTTACAGTTTCTAGTCAGGATGTGCAAATACAAGCTCTTAAACTAGTAAAAAAATAGAGAGGAGAATAAAATTCCGTTCGCCTATTGTACATTTGCCCTGTACAATGTTAATCAATAAATAAATAGCATAAACTATACGCATATTGATTCCATTAGTTTTAACGACAAACCAACTTCTACAAACGTCTGAGTCAGTATGAAATTTAGGTCACGACGTCTATTTTGTAATCTTTTAAGATAGTCCTTGACTTCTGAGTAAACGTATAGTTTTTCTAAAAAAACTTATAGCACTAGGAAGGACGCTAAGTGATATTGCGAAGTTCAGATGAGTCGAATCAATAATGAAGAAAAAATGTTGATTACACTTTTGAATTTATCTTTTATTGTTGAAAGGTACCTAAATTTGCAGGCAAAACCATTGATTCTAACTTTTATTGTCACTTTTAGAATTTTGTATTCTCTTCCGTGGTAAGCACGCTTGCAATATGCCAAAAATTCGAAATCTCGTTAAAACAGTACAAAAAATGCCGAATCAAAGAATTCTTATAAAGATACTTCCGAACTTGAGAGCATACGTTGCGGCAGTTCAGTTATCTGCGATAGTTTGTGACGATAAACTGGAAGAAAGGTTGTATTTTGTTTTTGTATTACATGTTTACATTTTCAAAGCCCGACTTAAGTTATTAATTCATTTTATTCAAGGAAAACTTTTTTGTTCCACCCTGTATGCTAAAAAAGTATCTCGGTAGATATTTTCCAGTTTACGTTCTAAAACGGGCGTTTATCTGCGAGACTCTTCGGGCAGTTCATACAATATTCATACAGGTATAAAGGTGATTGCACATACGATGTCGTTCCCGGCGATACCATCAAAACATTGCTGTAAGGGCCGGTCTCAATTCCAACGAGGCTATAAAAAGTAGTTAGATAAAACCGGGAAAGTTTTAAGATTTTACTCGAAAAGTTTCTTGACTGCGCTTGTTTTACGTCCACTTTTTCTAATACTTTGCACTCTGTTCATAAGTCTATTATAAAATATATTTCGTAAAAAACATATTTTCCACTTTGACAATAGTAAATATATTGTTGCTCAGTAAAATAAATGTTCTATAGCTTCTTACAAAACTGTGAATTGCAGTTTTTTTGGTGTCTGTCAAAATTTACGACCTACCTAAACAAAAATTCTATACAGAAGAAACTGCTTTGTTACTATGTTGATTTCGGTTCCAGTACTCTTTTAATTAAATGGATGACTGGTGATTTTGTATTAAAACTTGTAGTGATAACTGTCAAGCCTGCAAGGTTCGTTCGGTACGCAGTCGAGCGGGTATACGCGACAATTGCTCCAATATTTCCTTTTGCATGTCAAAAAGCGTCGTTCTATTGCGTGAATCGATCCTGTCATACAGATAGTCGCAAAATGTTTGAATCTGCTAGCGGATCCTTTGTGTCACGAACAGAAGGTTATGTTTGGTAGTATCTATGTTAGCTCTGTTTGTAGAAGCACTTATTGTTTACAGGATCCATTTCTTTTTGAACGCTATGTTGTGTTTTAGTTTTTTTTTGTAAATTTACAATCAAGGAATTTATATGTACTACGTATCCATGCTTACAATAAATTATAGGAATGTCGTTACATTATTTTTCCGTATCCGTTTCATATAAGTTCAATAACGAAGTGAATTAAATAAATAATGATGCCAAATTTTCGATATTTCAAAAACTATATCATATCCTATTACTTAAACTTAGCATTACGCTGAACATTTTAAGGAAAGGCCACAAAAGTTTCGTTAAACCTGTACAATGGGAGAAGCAAATAAAAATAACTTGAAATGTATCGTTGTTAAAACCATTTAATTTTTTTATTTAAATTACATGGATGGATGAACTAAATGGATTACCATGTAAAATAATACATTAGCTAAATGTTTATTATTAAATAACGATGTAATTTGCCAAATTAACATCTAACAACGTTGCTTTTAAGCAATTTACCTTTCTGATCAAGCAGAGATCCGTTCATCAATCAACGCGCTCAAAGCGGAGACGGGACGATTTATCATCACTGGTAATTATTGTAACATACAATTTTTCACAGGTGGAACTTTGATGAAGTACTCGTAACGCAGTGATTTTATGTTTACGATAATAATATTAGTGTATATTTTAATAATGTAGATGAGACAAGGTACACATTTTAATTTTATGCCTAGCGCACACTATCGCATTAGTTTTAATATTGTTTTTCTGAATGTCTCTACACGCACATATTTAAACTAATGCGAAAGGCACGAAACTCAAACGTTTAACAGTTTCGCGCGGGCTACCTGTTTTGGGGTACCTTGTCTTCTCTACACTCAAATAATATAGAAAAACACTAGTTACTTATATACCCTTAGTACTAATAAGCCAAATTGGTTTTGGGTGGTTTTGGTCGCCTCACTAGGGTCGACTGCAATGTAACGTCGAAATTCTGTGTTTTAATTAATTAAAAAGAATAACAACCGAGTCACTATACAATTGTTAGATAATAGTGCAAATGTTAAATACAGAAAGTGAATATTTTGTAATTTAGTACCTAATTTCAAAGTACTACTCGAACGTATTAAAAGTTAAAGTTTTCGTATTAATATCCGCTATGCGTATTGTAAAACTTTTTCATGATAATTGATGAATCTGTTGACCTGTTTCATGTGTACAAAATGTGCCTATTTGATGTTTCTTGCGAGTTCATCCTTTATCTCCCTCAAACTTTGCCCAATTTATTTTCTTGAATGAACATTAACAATTTGGAATTAAACTTTTCGGAGCATCAAAGGGCTTGGACGGCCTAATTTGAATCTAAATAAATGATAGAACCAGCACAAAGCAACTTTGCAGATCCGTTAAAAACTATTTAGCTGTGGGGAAAGGATTTATTAAGGCTCAGCATCCACCACAGCTATGCTAAACTAAGTAGGCAGGAATATATTTTGTAAGCAACAATAGAATGACTTCATTTACCTAGCTTCACTCTGCGATGCTCTGGTGGATATGGGCTTATTAGCGGATCGTATTTTATTCATTCAAAACAAGCTAAAAATGCGAGCGAGGGATGTGTTACGATGAATGTGGTGCTAGGAATGTGTTCGAAGATTTGAAAAATGCGCCTCCAGTCAGTCAATAGATGATGTTCGAAGAGAGTCCGCTACCTATCCTCGCCCCGTGCATTTTTACACATTACACATTCTTCGCACAGCTCCGGTGGAAAAGGTCACACCATTTCACATCCTTGCTACACGTTGTCGCACTGCACATTTTCTCGCATAGCTCTGGCGGATGTCCAGCCTAGGTCTTGCTATCAAAAGCGTACCACCAAGTAGCTCTCTTTCTATTCTTTTTAAGGCTCAAAGTTGTGAACTTTTCCCAATAATAGTTTCACTGAAAGTTTATGTAAGTTTTTGTAAGATTTGATGCTAGCATCGTTTGAACTGTTTAGTTTCTTTTGTCTAAATTAAAGCATTTATTAAGCACAGTAATTTGATTTAATTTTTGAATAAAAGATTAAAGTGTATTTCGATCAATATTTCATGTAATTATTTCCTTTGTATAGTAACGCCATACATTTTTTTGTAAACGATGTTTTTCTTTAATAAGTATACTTTGGTTACTAAAAGTCGAAATATGAGTTTGACTACATGATACCTGATAATAAATACAACTGATAATTAACCCAATGGTTAAACATATTATGAAAAAAAACCGGCTTAGTGCGAGTCAGACTCGTGTACCGAAGTTTCTGTTCAACTTGAAGGTATGTAAATAGCTCGTCTAAAACGGAAATGAATCTCAAAGATTTTTACTTCTTTTTACTTACCTACTTTACTTTTTACTTAATTTTTACTACTGTTTATTTTGCCGTGATTGTTAAAAATAATTACGGGAAAATAAACGGGAAGTACCGTGTAGGTTTTGATTCCGTTGAGGGTTTTTAAAAGCAGCACTAACTTTTGCTTTTATTAGAATTTATTATTATCTATCTAATCATCGTTAATAAACGAGAATTTTTATAGAACTGTTGTAAACTTATGTTTTCTAATAATTTGCAAAGTATTTTAACTAAATATATCAAAGGACGTCGCTCTTATTCAACTATGTATTTGTACGGATTCCTATTATGTAAGTTGAAATGTAAAATAACCTGACCTAACATGGCAAGCTAGTCCTACCCGAGATATCACAAAGACTAGGCAACACTATCCAAAGTTGCCTGTCAGCGCGCAGTCGCAAACTTGTATGTTTGACAGTAATAAGTTGGCTTCACTGTTGCTCTTGCGAGTTATCTAGAAAGTTCTTAAACCATCCGACACGATCGAGAAAAAGTCAAAAACAATGACACTCCTATAAATAAATAGATAGGCTAGGATATTGTATCTACTGTAAATGGTGATTTCCCTAACTTTATGTTATTTATGGGTCTGTTATTTGTTTACCCAACAGCCAAATCCGATTAGTCGGTTATCGCCGGCGAGCGTAAAAACTATATAAAATTACATATTTAAAATATGGTGGGATAGCTGTAAAAATTAAGTAAAACTTTTGGCAAACAGGATAGTACGATGATAATCGAAAAAAAATCTCAAAACCAATAATAACAACTTACAACTTTTAGCAACATTGGCAATTTAGCATAATTATGTCAGTCCACTGATTGACGTAATTCTCCCAAATAGCGCCAAAGAGCATGATTTCCTGCTTTTTCATCTAGTCACAGCCAGCCATCTTCCGAATGTTGTCGGTCCATCGATGGGGGCGTTCACTACTTTTGCCGAGACGTGCTCTGTAAACAAATAATAAATAAATAAATATTGGACAACATCACAACATTGCTCTTATCCTTAGGTAAGTTGCTGAAGCACTTGTGTTATAGAAATCAGAAACAACGACGGTACCACAACACCCAGACCCGAGCTAATATCGAAAAGTTTGTTTTCTACATTGACCCGACCGGGGATCGAACCCGGAACCTCAGAGATGGCGACGCCATTCAAAGTCCGGCGTGCTCGCCTCTCGGCTACGGAGGTCGTCAAACAAAATATAATATTATTTTAATCAATGTTGGCAACTATGTATGTAGCCATCAGGTTATGTAATTGCCGACATTGATGATTGAATTTAATTGATAATGCAATTGAACGAATCACCGTTAAATTGCCTTTAGTTGTGGTCGAACGTCGTCAGGTCCCCGTCTCGCAATATCTAACGCGTCCCAAATTCAACTTCTCATGGCCCCTTGAACTCTTAACTGCGATCTCCGTCGAGCGGCTCTCGAAGCAATTACTGCAACATCTAGTGCACGGAGTTTCTTTAAACTTGTATTTCTGTACTTTATTAATTTCCCGGGAACGGAAAAGGCGCCTTTACAAAGTTTCAAATAGTAGGTTATATGGATATTTTGTTCAGCACAAGTTTCTTCGGTATAACCTTGTAATTTCTTCATTTTACACTGTAAATGGATGTTTTTTATCATTTGTTTAATTAGTTGCCATTTCTCCCAAGTTGGCGAAGAGCAAAAAGTTCTTTTACCTTCTTATGAAGTGATAGGTAACATAGGTAATAGATAGGGGTAGGTTGCCAAGTAATGCCTTCAAAATAAAGCAAGCATTCAATGTCAAATTTGGTTTTCAATCAATTATTGAACACAGGTACTTACGTACTGGCATATATTATTAACTCGCGATACATTTTGTATAAACAAATTTAAAAGAAACATAGGTGGGTGATCTTATTTCATCTGATATATTTTCAAATTAAATTTCGTTGTCTTTAAATGTGTAACTAATTTAAATGTCGTAAAGTCGTTTTCATTACCGCTGCAGGGTGCTGCTTGACCACAAATAAAACACAATTTAGTTTAGTTAGTGTCTCTCATCAAGTTGTGAAACGCTAAAAGCGTCATCCATATAGCTGAGATATTCCGAAAATGTTGATGGCACTCCCACACTCACCATTGTTGCGGGACAAGAGTCACTCGTGTCTTTCAGATCGCTTACTTTGTTTAGCACGAGCACGCTCCAGGCCCCAGACACCCCTTTAATCTCAAAAGTATATTGCTAGAGAGAGAGTAATTTAGATTCTATCAGTGGGCACCGCCGAAGGGCGGTAAGTGTTGAAAAACGCGCAAAAACGCAAAATCAAAGTCTGAAAACGAGCTTCAAAGCGTATCCCGGCGTGGCGGTTAGGGCTATTTTTTTACAAATCTGTTTACCGTGAAATTTTATCGCGCTTTCATAAGTTACCTGTTGAGATTGGAAAGGAGCTAATTTTATTTTTCTAACAGCTTGTTGAAAAAGTTATTTAATATGCTTCCTACACATCTTCTAATTGATTCATAACAGACTTTCATAACACAATTACTCGTACATATTAAAATCTTCTTATCTCATGTTATTAATGTCTTATCTGTAGGGCTTGCAGTCTTGCCATAAATTATACTAGAAAATCTTATAGACGTGATTATGCGGCTCAAATACAACCAAATATAACAGCTTTTTTATATAAGCAAGTAATATGCGCACTTGGACTTATTGTAATCCATGCGTTAAACTGGTGCAAAAGTAGAAAGTCAAATGAGAAATTCACTAAAATACCTACACTATTCTTCAATGGAATTTATTGCATTCCAAAAACAAAAGAAGTTCGTATCTTTATTTCGAACGGTAAAAACTCGTCATCGCGTAACGGACCAGTGATGTCACGGATCAAATTGAATTCGCTCGCGGATTGAAGAGGGTCCGAAATGATGAACGAATCCACGCGCCAAGACACCCTAGTTTTAGGGTTGGCAGAATCGGTCAAGCCAATTTGAATTTAAAGTTAGCATTTTGTTTGTGATTGTTTTATTGATAACTAACAAAACAACTAACGATAACTCTTTACTCTAACAGTATAATGTACTTTGTTTGAATTTGCATATATTGGTTTGGTTGGTGTTGTTTGAATTTAGTATACAAAAAGTCAACAAAACCCGTGATTTTATTCAAGATTGATTAAGGAACTCAACAAAAGTCGTATAATGTGCAAAACAGTGTAATTAAAGTACTGTAAGTAAGAGTTTGCATCTTATTTTCTATTTTAAAAATAATTCTTAATTGGTCTTAACTTCACGATGAAACGAAAGACTTAATTCAAGCTTATTTATATCCATACATTTTTCCTAACAGTTTCATGAAATTTTAAACTATGAAGCCAGTTCTCTTAAGTTGGTTTACCACTTTTCTCTGTCTTTTGTTGAGAATTTCCCCGTGCTAAAGATACACTTAGTAGGTATATCACTTTGAACCGTTTCTTTTACTGCTAATACTGTAGCAACCCTATTCGAGGCTCAGATGAGAGAGGAAATCGACTAGCGATATAATTGCGTGACCCATTCAGCCTAATGTGCCATTCACGGCTGGTAAATAAATAAATCCGATAGAAGAAAACGCATTAAGAACAAAGTGTTTTTTAAAATATATTAATACTTTCAACAATGCGTTGATGGTAACAAAACAAATTACTTATTTTAAAAAAAAATTAACAAGTACTTAGTTTCAAATTTCAATTTAGTAACTGAGTGAGATTTCAAAACACGATTCAATCACAATTATAATTGTGATAAAAAATATTCGTCAACCTGTCCCATTTCTGAGTGTGTATTTATAACGTAGTTTTGTTTTCCTAATCATCACACCATTTAAATAAACATAAATTATTATTCCCCTTGCGGATTTGAATCTTCCACTTAAGTCTTTCATCAAAGGGTATCAAAATATTGTATTAAATTACATTAAGTTTGAATAATAATTTAAAAAAGCTATCTCAATACAGAAATAGACATCTTTTGTGAAGGCAAGTTTAATGTCGTCCACATCTTTTCTTTCGTTCCTTTGTTTAAGACATTATCTTATACAAAGAAATAACTTTAGGAATCTTTAATCTTCGAAGTTACGTTATTTCTTTGAGGATTTCAATACCATCCTTCGTACTTTTCTAAAGGATCTAATATGACTGTTGTTAAAAAACTTGGTATTTATAAGACTAAAGTGCCAAATTTGATTTGATAATTGCGGAATACTGACCATACCGACTTTATTCATGCAATAATAAGCAAGGATTGTAACTTGACGACATTGTAACTTAGATTATAAGTTCTCATGTAAGTGACAAATATCTTAGTGAGAATGAATATCTCTGAACCGAAGGATTTTTATGAGTATCATGAAAATCGCCCTTCATACACAAGTTCATACTGTTAAAGGCTTCATGTACTAGTACTCATTAGGTTCGTTGGGTACAAAGTGCGGCACACATTTAGGGCCTAGTGTAAGTTTTTGTTTTTAGTCTGCAGAAAAATAAACGCATTCGAAGTGGCGCTTTTACACACCTAATCAAAGCCTTACATTTTTAAGATTTAATGTTAAACTTTTCAATTCCGTAAAAGTAAAAAAAACTGACATTGGCTCTCTAAGTAGTTTATTATAAAGAAATAATCCCGGTCATCTTAAGATGAGACCTCATAAAGTAACATTTTCTGACAGAGCCGTAGATTGTCGAAACGTATACGCCGAAAACGATTGTCTTTACACGCCAAATTTCTATAAGGAAGAAGAACTTAAGAGCTAAGGACATAGCAATATGTACAATTTATTTTGGGTGAGCTACACTGCCCTACACTATGGACGCTATAAAATAGTGGTAATTGAGTATAGTTCAATTTGCCAGAGATGTATTTAGCAGGCTAACGACTACTTTCACGGATCTTCATTGTACCAATAATGTTTAGTTAGAACATTTCGCAGTAAGTGTTGAGAGAATTCTAATTAACTTATCCGAGTTTCCACTCCCATTTCATGCCGGTCTTGGACTTTCTACAATGAAAAGAATTATTTTAAAGTACTGACAAGTCCTTTTGCTTCCGTTGAACTTCTTTTAATGAATTTTACTGAATAACACAGTTTGAGAGCATTTTAAGTAGCTCTGGTTTTAAACTTATAGTCTTGATTAATTTTAGATTTTTACCATTTATTTTCAATTCGTATTATATACTTACATGGTTAGTGTTCACAATGATGAGGTAGCGCTAATAAGGCAATAAATTATTTATCTTAAATATTAAAAACTTATTTAAATTATAAATTAAGAATTAGAACACATTCTGACTGATTATTAACTAGCATGTCAACTTTATTTTTGTTGTGTCACCAAAATACATCGAAAGTAAAACGTAAATTTAGTACCTATATTTCTCAACTAAACAAAAACCCAACCGAACAATTCATTATTAAACGTTATTTCCAAGAACGGTGTTTTAAAATGTAAATGACTATCATAGTAATCATGATTTCACGGAATTGTTGTTATATGAGTCTTTTGTTGTAATTTCAATAAGTTGACACGTAAATAGAACTCCAAGAATCGCACGCATTGCAACAATTTATATCTTCACCCACAGACGGCTTATGATGAGCGCCTGGAATATAGAGAACTTAACGCATAGACGCGTTAAAGAAATTTGTAATATGACAAAGTTTCATTGCTGAGTTTAAATAGCGTTATAACAAACTGTCTCATTTTTTAACCGACTTCAAAAAAAAGGAGGAGGTTCTCAGTTCGTCTGTTTTTTTTTTTTTTGTATGTATGTTACGCGATTACGCCGTCAATTATGGACCGATTTCAAAATTTATTTTTTAGTTTGAAAGAGTATACTCCCGAGGTGGTCCCATTTTCACCAAGTCAGATTCTGATGATGGGATCCCTGGGAAATCGAGGGCAACCCTCAATTTTTATAGGCACCCATAATGTTTTGCATATATTTTCTGACTCGATGCTGATTTTTGGGTCTGGTAATCATCATGTCATGTTGCTAACCTGATGATGGAAGCCACAGAACTCCTTAACGGATAGGAGTTAGAAGATAATACTGCAATTTGTTGACAGAACGTATTTCGCAGTGTGTTGAGCAGACGTGGAGCTTATGAGGTACCAGACCGCCAATTTTTATTTACTGGGGGCGTACCCGCACACCCAGTAAATAAAAATTTGAAAGTTCCTTTCTAAATTTAACCTGTTATTTAACGCGAGACCTTATCCTATGGTTACGACACCAAAATAGCCGCCGTTCTGGTTGTAGTATAGGTAAACCCTTTTCTTAAGACTTAAAAATTTTCGTCGAAAATTTGACCCTATATAACACCTTATTTTTATCATACCATTGGATGGGGGGTCCATAGAGGACCAATATTAGCTTAGGTTACTTTGCTGTAAAGTAATTTTTGGCGAAGTTTGGAGGGAAAAAATAGAGGACTTAACACTTAAAATTGTAAAATAAAAAAAGTTTAATAAAAAACTAAAAACCGACTTCAAAATGAAACTAAAAAGCGAAAAATAATATTGACTAAAACATACCTAATCATATCTCTGGCGTGGTGAAAATTTGTGGTTACATTAATTGCGTAGATGAACAAGAGAAGTTAAAAAAATGACTTGTATAAAATAAATATCAATAAAAGATTAAGCAAGACTATTTGCAGTTTTGTGTGCATATGTAAATTTTAATACGGAATCAATTATTAGCGGACCTATGTTATAAAAATACGAATTACGTCTTTTTTTTATTTTTACCCCTCTCCCGAAGTTTGACGCGCTTTATCTTTATAATTTTCTAGTTGATTGACAAAAGAAAAAAATAGAGTCCTTGATTTTTTCATAATCTAACTGACGGACTAAATAGAATTACATTTTCTATTTCCAGTCGTCATCCCTATTACCTTTCAACTAGTTTCAAAATTGTTTTTTGGGGGTAAAATGTAAAACCACACTATAATGTTGCTTTATTTTTAAATATTTTTCCTATCTGAATTGACCTTAATATTCATGATGTGTTTAATATTCCTAATAGACTTGAATATTCTGTGGCATCTATTGTACTTAGTCGTCTTTACGCTGAAATGAAACGGAGCTGGCGGCTGGAGATAAAGAAATTATACCAATGTGTATGCCGACATGTTTTATTGGGGCTGTTACGATGACACAGCCACACCGCACACGTCCGACCTCTAAGCGCGTGGGGAGAAAACTGGAATTAGTCATCGGCTTTTTACTGCAAGAGTGGTGGGGGTCATTTCTCTGAGAAAATACCCTGCAAACAAAGAAAGTTTTTATTTAGATACCGAATTGCCGTATCAACTTAGGAGTGGGGAGACTGAAATTAGTCATCGTAGTAGAGGTCATTTTTCTTTGGTACACAATGGTATGAAATAATCAACTTGAGACATTGCACGGGATAAAAATTGTGCAAACGTTGGGTACTAAGATGACAAAGTAAGTAAATTAACAGCATTTTTATTTGTGTTTACTCTATTTTAGTTTCTAATCTAGTTGTTAAAAGACTACAATTAAATTAATGTTCCCACAATCAAATGTTTGATATAGTCGCTATTAGAATTGATTTAGATTACAAAACAAATAGCCAAAACAGTAATGTAAAACTTTCAATAAAAGACCAATCTACATTAAATTAGCATAGTCTAAAGTAGGAAAGAAAAACACTCCCCGTTTCAACCCGAAACTTTAGGAGTCGTACCAATTTTTCGCTTCTAACTATACTTTATACTACCCGTATTGACATTGTACATTCCGTAAAAGCGGGTTTACAAGCCTTTCTTCTTTTATTGTAAAAGTTTAATAGAGACTGGATCCGAAAATGGACCAATCAATACTTTATTGTACTTTTGCAATCTCTATTTCAGAGGGGAACGTAAGCACCATAATACGAAATTGAGGTAGAAACAGTAGACTATTTTCGACCATTTTTTATACCTACTAAAAAACTAAATGAAACATGACTGTAAACTGCTTCAAAGCGTTTTATTAATACGATAAACGATGCAATAGGTAGGTACTGTTCGTACAGTAACGATAAAAAAATGTCTTTTCCTAGCGTACCCAATCCCTAGAAAATTTATAAAAACAGTTTACTGAGTTGACCCAAAATAGAAATCAAAATCGGGACTCTACATAAGGGCGAGTTATTGCACCACTACGCTAGTTGAAATGCACGAATTCACAGCCAAGCTGAGATAGCTTGCCATAATTATATTTTTTGTGTGTAATCATCCTACTGCGTATACCTTTATTGTGACCACGTATACAGTATTACGCCGAAATAACATTTTAAGAATTCAAGAAAATGTATGGTTTTGTACGGATTCAATATAGGCCATTGTTAAGTACCCATTTGAAAGTAACATGTTGTTATGTAATACGTATTCAATATTGTTATGTAATTATTGGTAGGTATAAGCATAGTGGCGCAATGATTACCTTTGAACTGAAAGGCTCCGATTCCCGCTTTGGGTCAATCAACAAAAAGGGATTCTACCCCCATCTCATACTTACATGCTTCGGTCAATCAAGAAATCAGAATTGAAGTTTTTCAAGAGATCCATCCCTGCCTAAATAATTGCTGTTTACCTCGTAACCTCGTAACATAAGTCTATTAATTTCTTACTTCGAAACCATGATGATTGGTGTGTTGTCAAAAGTAAAAAAAATAACTTACGCTAGGTAAGTCAGACATAAAAATAATCACCAAAAATAAATTCACTACGAACATGACTAGCAAATCGCAGCTCTACCAATTAAAAGCTCACTTGTACGCTTTAATTATAAAAGTAAGCTCAAAAACCTTACTAAAACAGAAAATATTTCAAGCGGCAAAGAAATGCTTAAGACGTCACAAGAATAAAATTCTACACAAACCGTATTGAAACAGAGTTAAAACAAGAAACTCTCAAACAATTGCGTCACGATAAAGACCCTTTCAAAACAGCAGACTGCTGCCCAAAAAAATTAATGATTGCAAAGAGAAAAAAGCTGGAATCTTACAAGAAATGAGCTTCACGTCTTTTTCAGTTATAAAGGGTAAAGAAAAAGGCTGCATTTAGTGAATGGGTATTCAGGGACGAGGAAATTCAGACCACTGCTACCCCTTGCGAGCCGCACTTGCATTGCGAACCCTTTGAAGAAATCGTGCTTTTTTTTTCGACAATCAGACTTGAGGTGAAATTTTATGTTAAAACTGACTCATAAAAGGATTCCGAGAAATGCTAGTTTATTCGTTGATGGAGCTGAGAGCAATGTTGAGAAAATGTATCATGAAATTTTAGTAGGTAGTATCTAGTATTTTTTTCCTTTTTAGGGTTCCGTACCCAAAGGGTAAAACGGGACCCTATTACTAAGGCTCCGCTGTCCGTCTGTCTGTCTGTCTGTCCGTCTATCACCAGGCTGTATCTCATGAACTGTGATAGTTAGAGACACATCAGACAACAGAAATACATCATCTGTAAAAATTTCATTTTTTTTTACAGATGATGTATTTCTGTTGCCGCTATAACAACAAATACTAAAAAACAAAATACAATAAATATTAAAGGGGACTCCCATACAACAAACGTAGATAATGGTATGGAACCCTTACTCGCACTTGGCCGGTTTTTGGTTATTATATTATGGTCATGTGAATTGAACCTTAGTGTACGCTCATACTGCTTATACTTACAAACTTACGAACTTACTATATGCAACGAAAATAAAAATACCCTTTTGGCAACCCTTAATATTTTATTAGGTAACATAACAGAATCAAATGGACAAATTCCATACAATAGTATACCTAATACACATTCTAAAATAGAATATTTTTTTCTTATTTTATTACTTTTTATTCCGATTCTGTCCATTCGACAAGCGGTATAGTAGCACCTAGTGCATTCGACCAAACCTTTACTACTACTACTTCATTTTACTAGTGACACAAATGTTTATTGTTGTTTCGACAAAGTCTATTTTGGTCAGTCGTTTGTTCGATCAATAATGAAATAGTCAAATGTTTTGTCGACCTTTTGTAACGGCAAAATGCATTTCGGCAACCTGCGGTTGATAAGGATTAAACTTATTACAAC
Organism: Anania fuscalis; assembly: GCA_950371115.1. NCBI lineage: Eukaryota > Metazoa > Arthropoda > Insecta > Lepidoptera > Crambidae > Anania > Anania fuscalis. Next base: position 4,924,950 of record OX493337.1, read on the forward strand.
ATTGACACGGAAATATTTTTAAACCTGTAAGTTATTTGTATTTTGGTTTTTAATATTTCTACGTGAAACGACGAGAATTAAAAAATCTTAATAATAGCAACACTAATTTCAAATGCTTCAAAAATAAATAAGGGATAATATTGCTCCCTAAATACGCATACGATTTGTTTCGTGCACGACTTCAAGATTCATATCTTTTGCTTCAAAAATACGTCACCTGGTTATAAAGATAAAATGGTTACGCGGTTTCCATCTTACTTAGCTAAAGATTTTATAAACTACATACAACGGTACACACTCAGGATAATAGTATAATAATTTATACAATAAGTATCATAAGGTTTGCTTAGTTAGAAGTGCATACAGAGAAAATTGATTAATTTAAAGGTGACATATTCACCACTTGTACGTTCATTGAATGACCAAATACTATAATATAATGGAAAAGCATTCTTTTGAGAGTGTAATATTGATGCCTTATTTAAAGTTGTGTTACTACTAAAATCAGCCTTGTTATTTAACTTTAGGCCTTTCCTACACCCAGTATTATGGCTAAAATAGGTAAAAAACTTAATGGGTTCACTGTCACAATCTTCAGTAGCTCTACAAGCAGCGTCAAAGAACACGAATAGGCCATTTCGACTGATAAACCTCATTTACCGGAACCCAGAGGCAAACTGCTCGAATAATTCGGCAAAAAAACATTTCTTTTTATCAGTTCCTCCCAACCGAAAATTTAATTGCCAAGACTCCTTCCTTCGGAAGTGGTTATGGTCCATTTGGTTAAATCGTAACTGCTTTATTCGTTGCTATTCGCAGAGCTTCGGAACAACAAAGGGTTTGAGATAAAACAAATAAATTGTTTTCTCCGAGGCTAACTCGCGAAACAAATATTCCCAATTAAATTCGAAAATATCCGTACACTTTTAAGAATTCAGATGTTTACGTTTGAGTCAAAATACAAAGAAAACAATTCCTTTAAGAATTAAATTGAAACGATGTCGTAGTGATTGAAGTCTAACTTTTGTATTCTTGCGTAGGTATGTAAATATTTTGTGTGGTACTTCTGGGGGTGATTATTCTGCTCAAATGGACAAAGCTCAATAATAATAAAAAAAGTTGGTTGTTGCCCGCGGTATAAAAAGTGTCCTTTAAGTTAACCCAGAACATATTATATGTATGCAAAATTTCATCTAAATACATTCAAAACTTTTTGCTTAAAAGAGCAACAAACATCCATACATACAAACTTTCGCATATTTATAAAATTAGTAGGATTCTTGTATAATTTAAAAACGTTTACGGAGTGGGAATTGACGTACTATAGTTTATAATTTTAGGTTCTAGGAAAATCACCGAGCCACTCGTGTTTTAGTTTCATGAGTTTTTATTTACCGCAAAATGCAAAGCAAAGTACAATATACAATGATTCCGAGCCGAGCACAAAGAGATAAAAACAAATAAGCTGAAAGAGTAGTTTAAACTGATATTATTTTATAAGCCAATTCCTCTCATTTCCCAGTATAATGCAATCCGAAAGTCATAAAGTTTGATTTAAAGCCGCTTGCGCTCCGCTGAAATAGAGAAACGGTGATAACTTGTTTAAAATATTTTAGCGGATAAAAACCAAACAAATGGTAAGCTTATGTCATATTTGGAAAAGACTAGCTTCTGTCCGCCGATTTTGTTTGCGAAGGGCTCAGAAAAAGACTAAGACGAATGGATAAATACAGGGTGTTAGGTAAATGGTATATCAAGCCGAAACTATTTAATTTTTATAAAAACACAAAATATTTAGAATAAAATATTTTTTGGAAAATAATGACTTCATATTTCTGACTATACCATAGTCTATATGCCTATGTGAACAGAGGCTGACTTCAGCTTGATATACTATTTACCTATTACCCTGTTCTCACTGAACAGAACAAGATACATACGAGTATCAGTCATAAAAAGATTAACAACTCTATACGTTTGCCAATTTTTGGAATTCTGGTGTTAGCTAGATTCCATTACAATCATTCAAACTTCTACGTTTATGGTTACTTTAGATTTTTCAAAAGTTTTACAAACTTTTATCCTGTGTGCATTAGATAATTAATCTTTTAGACTTATATTATCCTGTGTGCATTAAGTAGTTATTATTAATAGGTTTCATTAAAATAATTATAAGGTGTGTATTCGTTTCATAGAGTTTTAATATGAAAGTTTGCATGAAATTATGAAATTCAGTGTGTCGTTAACGCTTTTAATTAAATAAAAACCTGACCTAAATTTATTTTACATATCTGAATCTTAAAGGAGTTTATACATTAGGCACAAAGCAACATCTTGCATTAATAAGGAGTGCTCTATTTCTTTAGCATACCGTGATAAATATTAAATAATACCGGTGAGACCGGGCCTTCGGTGAAGACTCTCGTATAAACCATAAATATTGTATGAAGAGATTTTACACGGCGTCCATTGGACAGTAAACGCCATTTTATGGGACAACATTTATTGTAGGTATCAGCTCTCTGTGTCAGGTTTTATTTATTCCGTTTATATTGTTTTGTTATTTTTCGCTTTTAAGGCATTTTTATTTGAAATATATAGTCTTAATCTAGTGCAAAGGCAGATTATTAACTTACAAAGAAGGTAAGACTATTTTTAACCGACTTCAAAAAAAAGAGGAGGTTCTGATTTCGTCTGAATGTTTTTTTTTTTGTATGTTACGCGATAACGCGCGCCGTCAATTATGGACCGATTTCAAAATTATTTTTTTAGTTTGAAAGGGTATACTCCCGAGGTGGTCCCATTTACACCAAGTCAGATTCTGATGATGAGATCCCTGGGAAATCGAGGGCAACCCTATTTTTTTATAGGCACCCATAATGTTTTGCATATATTTTCTGACTCAATGCTGATTTTTGGGTCTGGTAATCATCATGTCATGTTGCTGACCTGATGATGGCAGCCACAGAACTCCTTAACGGATAGGAGTTAGAAGATAATACTGCAATTTGTCGACAGAACGTATTTCGCAGTGTGTTGAGCAGACGTGGAGCTTATGAGGTACCAGACCGCCAATTTTTATTTACTGGGGGCCTACCTGCACACCCAGTAACGAAAAAAAATTTAAAAGTTCCTTTCTTATATTGACTAGGTATTCAACGCAATACCTATCCTATGGTTACGACACCAAAATAGCCGCCGTTCTAGTTGGAGTGTAGGAAAACCCTTTCCTTAAGACTTACAAATTTTCGTCGAAGAATTGACCCTATATAACACCTTATTTTTATCATACAATTGGATGGGGGGTCCATAGAGGATCAACATCAGCTAAGGTTACTTTGCTGTAAAGTATTTTTTGGCGGAGTTAGGAGGGAAAAAATAGAGGACTTAAACACTTAAAATTGTGAAATAAAATAAGTTTAATAAAAAACTAAAAACCGACTTCAAAATATTATTTTTATGGTGCAAATGAACACATTTTAACTTTCGATGGCTGGCAACGACTCCAAAAAGAACTAATTAGGTATGTTTTAGTCAATATTATTCTTCGCTTTTTAGTTTAATTTTGAAGTCGGTTTTTAGTTTTTTATTAAACTTATTTTATTGAATTATGTCTGTACCTTGTTTTTTTTTAAAGCAACATACATGTTTTACGTGTGACACTGAGGGAGGCCTATGTTCAGCAGTAGACGTCCTGTGGCTGAAATGATGATGATGATGTTGATATGTTTTTGACTCGTTTCGTTTCAACATAGCATTAAAACTGTTTGATGCTGTAATTAAAAAACGTATGATAATTTTAACGAAATTGAGTAACATCATATGGCGTCAATAACATAAAATAATTTTCACAGGTCAGCGTTTGTGCAAAAATAATAGCGACTGCATATTTTTAAACTTAATCATGTAAGTTAAGCCTCTCTGTCAGTCATTAGTCAGTTTTAACTGTACCATATAAATCAGTGTTGTCGACAGAATTTTGTTTGTGTGTCCGTATTATCTTGCTCAGTTTTTCGCAGGCGTGTCATTTGCAGGACGCTTAAAATAAAGTTATGTTCATTTTCATGCGGCAAATTATCATTTTATTGTTTTGAAATCTGACGCGGCACGTCGGTTAAAGGTTTGTAAGTTACGGCTGTAATTCTGAATTGTTTTTCGTTATGTTTTACTGCCGACCCGTATACTGTTAATAGGCAACCGTGAAAAATTATTACTCTACAAATGTTTGGCCAACATAAACTCGCTATGCCTCCGTTTCTAGAAAAAAAATATGTTGGTATTCACACAATTAATAAATATAGGGTGACGTCACATTGCTCTGATCCTGATCTTTGATGTGAAGGTTTAATTTGTCTTCAGGTCGTGTCGATGTTGAAATCCAAATTTCTTTTATTGCCTCGAATCTGCGCCGCGTGGAACTATTGTTGTTTCTGAATTATAGAACACATGTGCTTAAGCGGCTTAGTTTAGGATCAGAATAATATAATATGTTGTCTAATATTTAAAAAAAAAAAAAAAAAAAAAATAATCATAAACAAAAAGCTAAATTAGCCTATTTCACAACTATTATCTGCACAATTCTAATCAAAAGCTATAAAACCAAACACGAGAGGAATCCTATTCCAGAGTAGTAGTAAAGTTATCCCCGTATTTATCAGCTTACTCCCAAAACGGGGACTCATAAAGCAAAAACCATTGCCCGCTATGTCTGGGGCAATTTATCCCGGGATCACCTGAGGCCATTGAGGTCATCAATCTGCAGCCCCCGGGGCTAGTTTTCCTGAAGACCCAGTCTTAACACAACACCCCAGTTATTGCGCATTTTGCGGCTTCAAAATAAACGAGCATTTTTTTAAGGCGTAAAGTAAATTGCACTGTTGATCGCGTCTCGTCATAAAAATATAGTGAAATATGAATGAGAACAGTTTGACAGAGCAATAAATAAATAATAATAAATATTGGACAACATAAAACCAATTTATTTTTGCAAATAAGCTTAAACTCAGCGCTTTTACACGTGGCATTTTTTTCTGTATTACTTCTTCGGGAAAAATGTGGACTAGCGCCGAGAAGAAACAACGTAAGAAACTCGGTCACTATTGTCAGCCGTAATAATCAAATACATTGCTCTGATCCTATGGTAAGTACCCAGAGCATGTTACATAAATCAGAAACAACGACGGTATCAAATGCACTCATGTCAAGACTATATTATGTTTTAAACATGTTTTTGTCCGCTGATTTCGACCGTTACCTATATACTCTGAACAATGTATTTCAATTGTAACTGTATCATGTCTCAAGTAACTTAGTGGCAGCCGCAACAATGTTCTACTGGTCCAGAGAGGACTGTCCGTCCACTAATCGAGGATATGTGTTAAATTACGAAGCTACTTTTAACTCAAGTATAAATAGTCTTCTAAGATAATAGGCTTGCTATTTACATACACATAGATTATTTGGTAGCTCGATAATTAAATATTTATTTATTATATTAATAACAAACAACGTTAACAAAATTAATTGCAACGCTCAATGTAAACACCCCAGGCGACCATGTCATCCCAACGCAAAGTTATGCGAAAAAGGATAAGAGTATGATTAAACGTAACGTATCCTCAGAAGGGTGCATTGAAGTAAATATGGTGGCTCGTTAAAAATGTTAAAATACCGTGAAATATCTCGCAACGTCGGACACTCTAGGGAAACGCTCTGGCTTCTCTAACGATGAGCTTTATCAGTCTCTTATATTTTTCTAATACTTGCCTAAAGGGATTTTGCATCTTGGATGTCTGAACGGTTGAGTGGACCTCGTAATAGAAAGTAACGCGTTTTTTAGATAACTTTGTTGGTGTTGGAAAATGGATTAAGTGGACGCACAAGCGAAATAAGTGCTTTGGCGACAATGGTCTAGCTAGGTCCATGACCTTTAAGTAATGTTTAGTTATAAAACCAATTTTACTTAAGTCACCTATATTATGTTTTGAACCATTTTGTCCGTCCGAGGTTTTGCTTGGAGACTGTTGAATGTTGTTGGTACGTATCCGACAAAGTAATTTAAAATTTTGAAACTTATTAATTTTTAGGGTAGCTCCATACATGTAATGGGGATGTTATTTTTTCATTGTCTACCCGATTGTGTGGCTTATAATTATTAAATAGGTTCTTTAAAATGATTTCGGGGTTTTCAAAGACTATTTTACGATTAGGGATCCGTTTGCGAAATATTAAACTTTATAGTGCTAATTTTTGTTCGATAAGGGCGTCGCCCCCCTCTAAAAGAAGTGACTTAAATGAAGTAATTGCTGAAATATATGGTGGTAACGACGGGCAACTACGGAAATCTACACTGCGCATGGTACGACACGCACTTGGCGGTTTTTATTGTTAAATTCTGCACTGCCGTAACATAGAAAACTTAAAACATATCTCCTTTCCCTTTAGCTTTTTTGTTTTTGTGTCTTTTCGTCATGATTCTTTCATGTTAATTGGGTTTGCATTTATTGTATTTATGTATAAGGTATTATGTATGTATGCTTTATTTAGGATAATATAAGTATGTTTATTATTTATTTTGTTAATTTACGTATATGTATTATTAACTATATATATTAATTTACGTATATATATATTGTTATTTAATTTTTCTTTCTTTATCTCTTCACTGCCTTCCCCTCTCGACTTTGTAAACTGTCCTCTACCTGAAGGTTGTCTGGAAGAGATCGCTTCTAGCGATAAGACCGCCTAAATTGTACCATTCTAAATGTATTTTCTTTTTTTGTAATGTTTGTTTTGTGTGGTGTGCAATAAAGAGTATCTATCTATCTATCTATCTATCTATAGAAAATAGATTATTAAAGTCAAGTTATTTTAACATGCCCGCTTCTAGCGTACAACTTCGGGGGCAACATGTCAGAAAAGTACTTTCTAAAGGATGAAAGAAGGTACCAAACAAAGTAGGGACGTGCACAGAATTCACGTTAGCGCGTTTTACAATTTGTTACATCGCTTAAATTGTAATAAAGCTCCAGAGTAACACATACGTTGCACGGAAATCATTACATATCTCCCATAAGTCTCCAAAGCAAAATCGACTGAAAGACAGTTGACATACGACTCAATTTAGCTTGATGCTTTTTAGAGTTATGTATTTTTTGTTAAAGTAATTTTTCCGCGAGGTTTATAGAAAGAGGTGTACTGTGAATCCCGGATGGATACTGTTCGTATTCTATTTACCTTAACAGATGCCGTCATTATTCCGTAAGCATTCCTTACGACAAGCGCCGGCAAGGAAAGAAATTGACAAATTCAAGATTTTTCTCCCGTTGTTTTATTACTTCTTGTTTTCCGCTGGGAAATCCAATCTCGGAACCCTTTTTTACATCAGATAGGTTGTTAACAAGGTTTGAAAGTGTCTATTTATCTTCAATTTTCAAAACGTTTATTGTTACAGGAATTGTTTCCTAAATTAAATTTTGGCTTACCATTGAACGAAATTTAAAAAGTTTTCAATCAGATAATTAATACAAATTATTGCAAAAACAAGCGCTTGGGAAGTTTTCATTCAAAAACTAAATAATAAGGATAGCTTACAGAATATGTTTATTAAAATTCTTTCTACAAATTGATTAACCTTGCGTGTCTTAACTGTTTTTTGTAGCCCGCGTAGTTTTAATATTTATGTTGTATGGACAAAAAAGGCTCTACTTTTGATATTTATAATAATTTATTATCTAGTATGCTTAAGTTTGCAAGATCATTTTCTAAAAAAAATTACAACTGTTTTTATCTTATTTTTTTTCGTTATTTCTATTTTTAGGAAAAGTTTTCCCATTTTCGAATTCGGGAAAACTGTACGTCCTTTTTTTGTGTAATTTTGCTACTACAAGCGCAATATGTTTTGATAGATAAGACAACGTCTGCAAGGTCAACTTTTTATACATTAAACTTGATGAATTGGTCACCACTAACAGCCATTCTACCATCAATCCTCTTACAAACTAAGTAAGTAATTGCATTTACAATGAAATATGCAATAAATGAGCGGTGTAATGGAGACCCTGAATGGCGTCGAGGAGTCGGAGAGACGAGAGCGGCGCCTGCGTTTAATAGTCTCGAGTTCGTTTTAATTACTAACACATCTATCATTACGTCTGTTTGCTATAGACTTGATGCCATTGCTGCCTTTTATTATCAAAGAGCGAAGGAACGGCTTATAGTATTTACTTACTAAATTGTATTAATCTGAGAATTTCAGAAGTAGCTGAATGCAAATGGCCTAGAGCCTCTTACTGTGGTATCCTATGAGGTAGGATTAATATCTTCCAGTGGCTGATAAAGATGATGCTACAGTTTCGGTTTTTCATATGATTGACAGTTCCCTGATCTCTTTAAACACTTAAATACAATTTTGTCTAAAAGTTACTCGTACTTCAATTTTTACTTTTGAATGTCTGTGCCCGAAACCAGATGGTGGTTGATCTTTGAATAATTAAGAACAAAGAAATATTTTGCACAATGAAAGTAAATTAACTAAATAATTAAATGGTTTAAACTTATTGCTCGTGGTGTAAGTCTGCAAATATTAATTATGCTAAATCCTTTAATTAATCAACAAGTCCCAGACTTATATAGGTACTGTAGCAACTACGCAGGTGTTAAAATTTCGTAATTAAATGTTTCATATAAAATATTTGATAACACCTTAATTTGGATATGAACTAGGCTTACAAACTTTGAAAATTGCGGATCAAAGAGGCTTATTTCAGTAATTTTATTTACTAACCTAAAGAAGTTTTTTGTAAATTTAATCAATTCGTGCCCTAGGTATATTGGCCCTGAGAAATTTTGTCTTGATTTCAGCTTTAGATTCTCGATTTCATTTGCAATTTATTTTGTTCAAATAAAAGTTCAGTATACTTTGACGAGAGAGACGACTTTCTTTGAAAGCTAACCTGATAGGTACCATACATTTCTAAAGGTGCGAGCACACAAGATACTACTAAAATGATGCTAAATGTATAATATTTTAAGAATTACTGTTTACTAGCATGTGCAGTCGTACTTTAAATTATTACATTCATCTAAGTACACTTTAATTAGACACAAAGATAGCTAACAGACTCTGTAAGAAGTAAATTCACTTTACAAATATTTAGAAAATAAATTCAACTCAAATTTAAGAAAGTAACAAAACCATCCAATCTGTGAGCACAATTTATCAGAATAAGGAGCTTTTTGGAATCTTCTTTTTGTGAAACTCGGTTCATTTATTTTTTTAGGGCCCCGTAAATTGATACATGCTTACTATTAAGTATTATGTTAGAATAATGATATACGCAAAGCTATTGACAGGGAAAAGAATATCAGAGGATGGGCTCAGTGGCGTTAATGTCTTAGCATAGGTATAATAATGTCTACGTGTCTTAGTGAACTATCTTACATCAATACAGCTCATAGCAGTAATATATTATTATAATGGTGGTTGTAAAATAAAATTTTAGTGTTCTATTATATTATGCAACTTCTATTTGTGGTTTTACTGCTCAAAATAAAAATAACTTATATTTTGGTACCAACAGTAAAATAAGCTTTAAGTTGTTGTATGCATTTTAGCTGTAGAATCATTCCATACATAAAAATAAGTTGATCAATTAGATGTATCTACATGTACAATGTGTGTACATGGTCTTTTAATTTTAATTTTTAATTCTAACTCATTATAAATTCTAGCAATAAACGAAGTGAAAAGAGGCCATTTAAATCCATAATCCAACAATCCAAATACTAATTTCTTTCGCTAGCGTATCATGAGTGAACTTTCTAAAAATTACACCTACAGAACCCTTCTCAACAGACCCAATCCGCTCTTATCCGGTTTTTATCCATTTCAGCTCGATCACATGTAGGGTATTATTCTTCGCCTTTAAACCGTTATCGCGGCTTGTCTCGGAGCGAAAAAGAACTATTTGTCAAGTCATGGCAATGTGCCCTGAAAAATACCTACGGACTCGCGAAACTTGATAAATTGGACAGCGTAATTCTTTGGCTTTAGATTGTGTTGGATTCGATGAATGTGTGAGCATTGATTATGTCGAAAAAAGTGACGTAATGAAAGTATAAAAATAAAATTACCACTGTCAACCTGTCAGGCCAAGGTCAAAAGACACAATAAAAAATCTATTATTCGCGGCCACCGGTGGGTAATTGAAGCTTGATAGGCATTTCATTTTTGTTGCCAAACGTTTCAAACAAAATACATTGTTTGCTACATCGTGACAAAAAAAAAATTTAATCCTAGATCATGTCAATTTATGTGTTGTCATGCATTAATTATTTTCATGTTCGTTTTCACTTTTTTCGTTAATACAAGTTTAATTAAAGGTACGTAATAAGTTAAATAATGTGGAGCTCGAAATAGAGCAAAGTGTAAAAAATTTATAAAGAAAAAGAAAAGTATAATCTTGTTTTATTACTTGTTAAAAGAAAAAAGAAATACTAAGGAACAGAGCAACACCATATTATTATTAGCCACTGTAAAGGGTTACTTACCTACGAATTAATAAAATGAACAAAGCTAAATAAGTTAATAAACTTCAACCATACTTAAATATTTATTCATGCAAGTTAAGAATCCTTAACTTCGTCTGAAAAGGATTCGGACGAAATTATAATAATCTCAAAAGAACCGGCAGAATTGAAAGTATGGATCAGCCGACATTTGCATTTATATTTAGATTTCGAGGTAGAAGTTACTTATCGCTGCTTAGCATACACTTAAGACGGCATTAATAAACGGGCACCACTTTGAACAAAGATTTTGTGATTAAAATGTATTAGGTATAATTTGTACCGATATTCAACAATAAAACTGATACTTGCTTATAAAGTGGCTACACTGGTTTTGTAATGACAGAAACAATTGAGCAAATTTAGTACAGGTTTGTAAATTATAAGAACTGTAACCTAAGCCCTTAGAGCATTCAATGCTCTAAGCCTAAACCATAAATAATAATTGCGAATAAAAATCACTCAGAAAAACAAAACAAAAACATAATCTGCACAAAAAATTCAAGTGATTTAGACAAGGAAGAAACTTTAAGTAATTTTACTCATTTATTTTAATGATATAGTGAGATCAAATACAATCACTAAAATTATGATAGGTAGCATTATGAAAATGAACAAACGTGTACTTTTTTGTATTATAAAAAAAAGCTCTTAAAATTAACGTAAGAAAAGTAAAATGACAACGTTATGCCATTTTTTTATAAACGTTGTATTTAGTTACTCTGTGCTATTATGTTTAATTTAACACGAACAACCAGTACAATTTGATTCAAAAACTTTACTTTTATATTTAACAGAAATGCCTCTCCAAATCCCATTTATTTCTCAGTAATAAATCTGTTCTTAATTAACAATAAACATTAGCGTTGTAATGGCAAACGATGGTTTAATTATAACGAATTGCTGCAGGATAACCTCTTTATAATAATTATGTTAATTAATAGGACTTAAATCGATAATTAATTTTACATTTAACACTAATGTTTTAAAGTTAGCTACTCAAATTATAATTTATAATAACTTACTGTCGTCCTCCTGACTAAGTTAAAATCAAACTATCAATGAGTGCTCACTAATTAACATGATTTGGATGAGAAACATAAAGTAATATTTAAAATCTACAAAAAAACCTTATTTTATACCTAAAATATTAAAAAAAATATCAGTCATTTGATTGTGGTAAATGATTATGTATTATGTATGAAATAAGTTACAAACATAATTGAATGAAATTGGCTAAATGTAACATGTTTTAACTTACACTCTGAATAAAGGCTACTTTTAATTTTAAAATAGCTAACAATAAGAAAATTGTCTTTAAAGTATAAATATTATCAAGATCAACAGCCTTATAATACTACTCTTTAAAAATTTCATTTATACCAATCTACTTTTTAATATATTTTACCTCTAATATCTTAAGTAACTAAATACCCCTGGCCTATACTTTCAGCGAAAATAGATTATCCAAGCCAATTTAACAGCCAACTGCATCGTTTTAACACTTCCAAATTGACCCGGAAAATAATGCAAATACAATTTTTCATTGTATCTCGTCTCCGAGGGTCTGTCTTTTCCAATTCCAGTAACAATTAAACGTAAGCATTAATTACATTGCTACCCCTCCCCTTCCCCTTTCCGCCTTATTTCCCTTTTGCTTATTCAGCGAGGGCCATCGCGTCTTTGACAACTCACTGGAAGTGGCAATATTTTAGTGTAAATAACTAGCAAACTATTGTAAATATGCAAAAAAAAATTTTTTTCAGTAAATAATTCGCTTATTACATAGAAACGAAAGAGCTAAACTATTTTTTTTTAATGTTTACCAGAATAAAATATTCGTACGTTCATATTGAAATCGTTTTGTCACCAAAAAAATGTTGGTTGTGTCATTCAGCAGAAGAATATTTCTTTTAATATTTCTCTACAATTAAAACAAAAAAACACTCACTTAAATATAGGAGAAATTGAAGATAAATAACACTTGAAAAAAATCATCGACCTCAGGTGGGACTCGAGCGATGGGGCGTGGGTTCGAGTCCCACCTGAAGTCGAGGATTTTTTTCAAGTTTTCAAGATGATTAGTTTCAATTAAACCTTGCATGGAATTGCTAAAAACAAAAATTTACAATATAGTTGAAATGTTATAATTCAGCAAGTTTGAATATTTAAGACAAAATGTTTTTTCTTTTTCCAATTAGACTTAGGCCTGGTTGTAATTATAGATCATTGGCGGCATTAATTGTCTAGTATGTACATACCCGGAAAACAATTGATTCCTTATTTCCAATTACATTACCATTACCAGTACCATTGACAATTGAAGTATTTTCCGGTGTACCTTTTCATTTTTTCCAAATATATTTTTTTGGCTTAGTAGTGCATCCAGTGTCTTTATAAAGAAGGCATGTTACGATTTTATTGTAGGCAATTTACGGTGCGATATACAGGGTCGCTTTAACACCAACCCCCGTATAATTTGGATTGTGGGGCTAATAAGAAAGAAAAATGCTAACGAAAAATACTAATATAAGTATCAATTAAACATTAATTTAAGGTATAATAATACCTTAAATTAATACTCACATGACATGTTCACTTTAAGTTCATTTAAAAATCTATCAAAAACAGTTACAAAAAGTAATAAATGAACCAAAAACTTTAAAACTCGACAGTATTTTTCCTAAAAACCTATTCCTATATACAACAAAATTTTCTTACACATTGTACAAGACAGGTACCTATATTTATAAAATATTTTTATATTTGTAAGTTAAAAGCCTTTTAACTGTGTCCTCCCAGAAAACAGACATAATAGAATGGTTGTTGGTATTACATTGATAAAATAACAACGTGTCCAGACGCTAACAATACCGAATATGATTGTTTATCATTAAACAAATTATAATATTTTGAAAACTATCAACTTACTTCGTTAATTACTATCAATATCAAATGTTTAACCTAAATTACTTTTATAACTAATCAGTTCGCGAGATTGCGAGGACGGGGAAAATCAAGCGTGATATTAGTACTAAATTAAATTTATAGTCTAGTCCTGAAAATTTACACACTATAGGAAACAGGATATTACAATCTGTTATACCTAAACTAGGCAAATATTGTTAAAATATCAGAACACAATGTTTACGCTTTTCATAATGTTTTAAGCTTTGTGATGCTTACTTACTACTCCGTTTAATTTTATTAACTTTATTCACCAATATTAACAAATTAACTGAGGGGTCAACATATTGGTAAATAGAGCCAAACTATATTTTTGGGTCATATATGTTATTAAATGACTTTTTTTACTTATACATGTCCCAAAAAAGTGAATAATAAAAGACTTTCACTTTGATATATTATATCGTAAAAATATGTTGGTAATCATTTTATTATCATCGCGGTAGAGCACTTATTTGAAAAGCACATACATTTTTTATTTACACTGTTTCATGAAAATACTATTATTTATTCATAATATGAATGACAAAAAACAAAGAAATAATTGTATGGTTTACCTTTAAAAGCGTTCATATGAACTCCATACGTTAATTGGGTAAACAAAAAGCGTTTAAGTTACAAATAAAAACTTATAGAATATAAAGGAAATTCGAACATTGGTTCTTTATTCTATTTTGCTTCGTTAACTAGTTAAAGTGTTACAACGAGTGTGCCTTACTCATAAGCTTATCTGTTACGTAAAATGGAAGCAGCCTCGAAGTTGTTCGGTTTGTAACGTCAGATAAGGCCCGATGCAAGTTTGAACAGGGTTTTGTAGTGTGCTATAGTTTATAGCTATAGAGGAGGATGTGTTCGTGGTGAAACTGTTGGGATAAAGGTACAATATTGGAGAAAAAAGAATGTTTGGTGTCTTTACGTATCAAGATGTAATTTTATTTTGTATATACTTACATACGAAAAACCTGTAAGGCAACAAAATCAAAGATATAATCTAAGAATTCAAATGTAGTATGACATCCAAAGAGCACTAAGCTCGGGTCGCGCACAAATGTTTGCGCGGGTCCATTGTTATTCAATTGTTGTCTTTTTTTCCGAGCATTCATACAGGGCCCTAACCATGAACTGTTAAAACAATCACAAATCTGTCAAACATTATCATTTCTGTCAAATTTTGTATGAAATGACGTACCAAAATTGACAGATTTGACAACTTTGAGATTGTTTTAAGAGTTCATGGTTAGGGGGCAGGTTAAATTAGAATGATTTACATTGTATCTTGTTATTCTTGTTAATCAAAATAATCGCCTCAATTTCACAACTTTGATTCAACGGTTTACTTATAGGTTTACTGTTTCAATTTTAAATGTTTATTCCTGGGCCCTAACCATGAACTGTTAAAACAATCACAAATCTGTCAAACATTATCATTTCTGTCAAATTTTGTATGAAATGACGTACCAAAAATGACAGATTTGACAACTTTGGGATTGTTTTTAGAGTTCATGGTTAGGGGGCTGGCATTTTCTTGTGCTATGTGGTGTGCTTTATAGAGTATAAATATCCTGTATTATGAACAAGCGTAATAATAAATGTGATTTATTATCAGCACCATTATTTCAGCCATTAGACGTCTTCTGCTAAACATTCTCCCGATGGCTTCCCAGTGTCAGACTGGAAAAATATAGGAAACTAGCTGTTCCCGTGGTCTTTGGTTTTCTTAAATTTTCTTATTTTCCACGCGATTTCCTTATTTTTTTCATTCATAAGTACCTAAATAATAACAAACACAACAAAAAAGAATTTGCGTAATCGGTCCAGCCGTTCACGCGTGATGCCGTGACCAAGGAAAATAGGGATTCATTTTTTATGCAGGTAATTGTGTAGGGTTTAAATAAATAAATAAATATTGGACAACATCACAAACATTGCTCTGATCCTAAGTTAAGTAGCAAAAGCACTTGTGTTATAGAAATCAGATACAACGACGGTACCACAACACCCAGACCCGAGCAAATATAGAAAAGTTCGTTTTCTACATTGACCCGACCGGGGATCGAACCCGGAACCTCAGAGATGGCGGCGCCATTTAAAGTCCGGCGTGCTCGCCTCTCGGCTACGGAGGTCCTCAAAAAAGGTATGGACTGTATCTTTTTTTCTTTCTATTGGGATAAGTGCAGCTTACAGTCCAAAGAAGTTTCAGACAATGTCTCCACCGACCCAGTTATTTGAAAACTTAAATTCTCACATTGGTAAGAGTACCAGTCGACACAACTTACCAACTACAGCGTTCTAGTAATCCCACGGATCGGAAGAATTCAATTTTCCCGCTGCAATACCAAAACAATAAGCAAACTTCGGTGAAGTTGCGGAACTAAAATCGCCCGATACAAGTATAATTTAGTTCCAGTCGAGCTGGGTTTAGTTTATTTCAATTATTAGCCAGAAACAAGTTTAAGTACGAAGATACGGTTTTATTATTTCCAAGTTTCTGTACGAGTTTGTATTTAAATAAAAAAACTTGTCTTTTACGGTTAGATTTAAGAATTTATTTCGTATTCCTTAAAATATTATATTTTCTCCAATCCAAAATCCAATTCATCTAATTTTCCTATAATCGCGATGAACGATGGAACTTTGAGTTTTTGACTTAAGCACATGTCGGAGACGATTCTTATAGAATTAAAGATCATGCGAACAAAGTCGCGGGTAAAAGCTAGTTGGTTAAGTAAAAAGTCTGCAGTTTCTATGATACTAATTCCAGAGAAAATGGATAACAGTGGACGTGCGGTAGCCGGCTAGCGCTTGGGCGTTAAAGGATTACCTTATTATCGTCTTAGCATTTACCTAAAAACTGAATGAAACATATTTATATCTTAGTTCTAATAAAAACCTATATTTAGAAAGTTCTAGCAAATGAAAATCTATTTATTAAGCTTTCACAGATATTCTTTTACCTAAATTAACAATCTAATTTGCGTCAACGTCACTTTTATACTCATTCTCTCTCAAGGCTATTTCAATAAATTCAAACCTTAACGAAGTTCCACAATAATTTATTTGTAACATAAAAACCGAGGCTGTACGTGACTTCATCAAACTAAAGTTATATTGCTCTATGGCGCTTGAAGTGCTAAATTTTTCACTGGCGGCAAGATTTTACGTGCAAACTTAAATTGCGTATTCCTGAGGTGACAGTTTAGATAAAATTTTAAAGGGGTCCTGCTGGGAGCGCGCTCGTTAGTGGAAATCATTTATGTTTTCGAGAAATGTTACTCGAGCTTACTTCAATACGAATTATTTCGCAAGATAAATAAACATCCACTCAGAGGCCTAATCATGATTTAATATATGTTGTGTTTCTATCATGTTTCAATTTTTTCTTTCAATCGGTGTTAGTGGTTTTTATTACGTGCCGGAAATACTGGTCTTGCTAACTTGAGGCAAAATATGCCTTCTTTTCTGTGTAGTATTAAGTTGTAACAATTTTTTTACCTGCTTTTCTAGTATTGTTTAACCATTTATTTATTTACTGTAACATAAAATTATTTATAAGCAAAACAGCCAAAACCGAAAATAGATTAACTTTCTAGATAAAAAAAGCGCACATAAAAATAGCCTATCCAAATAACAACATTCCTCGTACCACGATGGTAATACTAAAAACCTAAAATCTTTCGTCGTTTTAACAAAGCGTTTTACAATATTGTAACTTCACCTAAATTCCTAGGATTTGGTGAACACTGCGGCTCGACTAGGAGCGTTACCGGCTATCCGTACCCGTAATTATCCGTTTGCGATGGCCGGGCTACCCGGATATCGCCTCTCAAATTATCCGGTGACCGCTTATAATCTGTTCGTGGCCGCATGTCATGCACCTATCCGTGCGCAAACACACTAGCGATCTGCGATTTAGACGCAACCTTGTTATACAGTAGCGAGCGAAACAATAGTTATGCTGTGATTCTTATGTATAGTTAATGCTACTCAAACATATTTTGTCTGATGCTTCGTAAGCAACTAACAAACCAGCCAGCAAGCAAATATTACTGTAAGGTTATTTTTTGTTTAATTTTTAGGCTTACGTAACTTTAAAGTAAAGTCTGCATGTCTGTCCGATCAAGGACGGATTATTTTCATATTTTTAAGTGCACTTCGGTGCGCGAGCGCGCGAGACTTGCTCTAGGACTTTTTTTAACCGACTTCAAAAAAAGGAGGAGGTTCTCAATTCGTCTGAATGTTGTTTTTTTTTTGTATGTTTGTTACGCGTTTACGCCGTCAATTATGGACCGATTTCAAAATTATTTTTTTTTAATTTGAAAGGGTTATACTCCTGAGGTGGTCCCATTTCCACCAAGTCAGATTCTGATGATGGGATCCCTGGGAAATCGAGGGCAACCCTCAATTTTTATAGGCACCCATAATGTTTTGCATATATTTTCTGACTCGATGCTGATTTTTGGGTC
Organism: Anania fuscalis; assembly: GCA_950371115.1. Classification (NCBI taxonomy): domain Eukaryota; kingdom Metazoa; phylum Arthropoda; class Insecta; order Lepidoptera; family Crambidae; genus Anania; species Anania fuscalis. The sequence goes on from OX493337.1 coordinate 4,942,949, forward strand.
TGGTAATCATCATGTCATGTTGCTGACCTGATGATGGAAGCCACAGAACTCCTTAACGGATAGGAGTTAGAAGATAATACTGCAATTTGTCGACAGAACGTATTTCGCAATGTGTTGAGCAGACGTGGAGTTTATGAGGTACCAGACCGCCAATTTTTATTTACTGGGGGCGTACCCGCACACCCAGTAACGAAAAAAAAAATTGAAAGTTCCTCTCTTAATTTAACTTGATATTTAACGCAAGACCTTATCCTATGGTTTCGACACCAAAATAGCCGCCGTTCTGGTTGGAGTGTAGGTAAACCCATTTCTTAAGACTTAAAAATTTTCGTCGAAAAATTGACCCTATATATCACCTTATTTTTATCAAACCATTGGATGGGGGGTCCATAGAGGACCAATATTAGTTAAGGTTACTTTGCTGTAAAGTAATTTTTGGCGAAGTTAGAAGGAAAAAAAATAGAGGACTTAACACTTAAAATTGTAAATAAAAAAAGTTTAATAACTAAAAACCGACTTCAAAATAAAACTAAAAAGCGAAAAATAATATTGACTAAAACATACCTAATCAGTTTTTTTTGGAGTCGGTGCGAATGAACACATTTTAACTCTCGATGGCTGGCACCGACTCAAAAAGAACTGATTATGGTATGTTTTAGTCAATATTATTTTTCGCTTTTTAGTTTCATTTTGAAGTCGGTTTTTAGTTTTTTATTAAACTTTATTTTTAAATATACAAAAAGGACACTAAATTATTGTCATGATTTCGAAGTAAGAAATTGTAATATTTGTGTAACAATGTAACAACACAGTTAATAACCAAGCCGTTTAGAAAAGGACGTTTTGTTTTCTCGAAGAATAGGGTTAATGATTTCGTCTAGATTAATCGTAAATTTTAAAAAAGATATTTGGTTTATAAATGATTTTTGTCAAGACTAATCGCTGATTACTAAGACTAAGTATTAAGTGTGTGCGTTCTCTAATCCATCGTCCGGACCTACACGTATAATTACCGCAGGCTCGATAGCGTTAATTAGAAGCAATTTTGTAATAAGCGCCAGTCGATCGAGTAATGTTCGATTGTGACTAAATTACACAGAAATCAATGCAATGGGAAAATTTGATTAAGATCGAAATAGAAATGTTAATTATAATTAAAATAGTAATTTCTATACTCTAGTTAGCTTCTAATAAAATTAATACCTATTCGGTTGATTAAATAGGAAGATAAATAAAAAAAACAGGCTAAGTGCGAGTTGGGTCGCTCAACATGCAAACTTTTCGGTATATTATTTGTGCGTCTATAACAGGAATCGATTTAATTTAAACGGTCACATATTTAATAAATTGTTTTAAATTAGATGAAGAGTTTCTTTTAGTATTTTTTTTTACAACTCCAAGGGAAACCTGAGTATTAACCAGGAGTCACTTTTATACTATTATTAAACTTATAGCGTTCCTGAAAATAAAACAATAGAAATAACTATAAGTTTGGAGTGCAAACAGCTAGACTAAGATTATTTCTGCGCAGCCATCATGCAAAAACAGTTTTTACTTGACTACACCTTCTACAGAGTGCATTGCGCTTTGTTTCTGTCTAAATTAGAAGCACTGAAGTGCACGGTTTCTCTCTAAACTGCATACGTGTGGTGCAATAAGAGTGCATATTTTACCTCAATATTACAAGAATGAATTTTGTGAAATCTTGTTTGGATTTACAAATACCAAGAGTTTTTACTTTAAATGTTATTCTGTGAAAATATTTAAAGAAATGAGAAATATTAATTTGAAAAAGAGGATCATCCCGTTCAGTTGTTGAAGCACAAATTCAAAGATACACAATAAAAAAATATACTCATTTTAACATCTTAATGTCAAAATATTAGACATTCAAATCGGTAAAATGAAGCTTTTGAAATATTAAGAGCTTTCTCCAGATGGTCTTATCGCTATTCAGAAACGAGCTCTGCAGTATAATATAAGTAGGATGTCGTAGTAATAATAATAACAATTAAGACTGGAGACTGCCAAAATGTGTTACTCCTACCTTTTGAAATAAGTGGGATACTATATCCCTATGTCATTGACCTCTAAGAATAAACTCATTTTTCCGACCTTATTGAGAGAGAAGAATTCTAAGGGGCTAGGTGATTTGTCCTGAGTTTCACCGGGTTGGGTTGGGTTCCCAGTTTGGGTAATTATTGATCTAAGGATGAACTAAATGTGCTGTAAGATGCCAAAAGTTACAGGTAGCGCAAAACTTATGGTTCGCTCTGAAGTTATATCATGCAGGTTTTTCGTCGGGAATAAGAACATTAGAGAGAAAATATTTTTTTTTTTTTTTTTTTTTTATTTGAGATGGGCTTACTCTTGACCCCAATCTTGCTCTAGAGCATAGATGGGATCTACGATAGAGCGAGCTTGCCCAGAAGATGCCTATTCACTCTGGACTTAAAGAGAGTCAGGTTATATGCACTCGGAAATACAGACGCAGGCAGGGAATTCCAATCCTTAGCTGTGCGCATTATAAAAGATGATGAGAAGCGCTTAGTGCGGGTTATGGGTATATCAACTAAGAACGGATGGTAGCCGGCCGTGCGTCTGGATGTCCGATGGAAGAAAGGTGACGGTGGTATGAGTTCATGCAGCTCATGAGCACACTCTCCGAAGTACAATCTATAGAAGACCGATAGGCAAGCAACCTTGCGGCGGTGAGCCAGGCTGTGCAGCTTGGACGCCACCAGTTTTTTATCGCCTATTATTCTCTTGGCTCTGCGTTCCACCGAGTCAAGTGCAGCAAGTTGGTATTTCGCCGAGCCGTCCCAAAGGTGGCAGCAGTACTCCATGCAAGATCGGACTTGGGCTTTGTAAAGAGTTAAAAGCTGTCCAGGCGTGAACTACCGCTTGACTTTATTCAGGACGCCCAACTTTCTAGCTGCAATTTGAGCCTTAGACTCGATGGTGGTGCCAAAGTTGAGGTCAGAGGACAACTCCATGCCAAGAAGTTGTAGAGTGCCGGTCACTGGAACAGATGTACCTCGGAAAGTAGGAGAAAGGGTGAAAGGACTCCTTTTTGTGGAAAAAAGACACGCCTGCGTTTTAGAGGCATTGAAGCTGACGAGATTGTCATCGCCCCACTGGGAGACGTTACTTAACGTCAGGCTCGTACGCTCAACCATGGCCTCTCTCAGTCTTTGGACCTCAACTCCACCGGCTCCTGCACTAGACAGATACTTCTCCGCGACAGTACTGTCATCTGCGTACCCAACAATACCTGAAGATAGCAGGTCATTGATGTGCAGCAGGAAAAGAGTCGCAGAGAGCACAGAGCCCTGAGGAACTCCGGCGTCAATGGCCTTGAGGTCAGAGGAGCAGCCGTCAATGACTACTCGGATCGACCGTTCACTTAGGAAGTCAGCCACCCAGCTACAGAAGCCAGTGGGGATACCGAGATACAGAGAAAATATTTGATGTAAGTATGTGAAAATATATGTTGTTTATATCACACAGCGCTTGGGCTCGCGCGGCAGCCTCTATGAAGTGGCTCGCGATGCACCCTGGAAACACAGGGGCGAGTGTTGCGAGGCAGGCCGGTCCATTTTGAAACTGACAATCCTAGTGTTTGTTTTGGTGTTTCTCGTTAGGTAGCTATAGACACCACGGTGGCGCGACTGGTGTGCCACTATGGTGTCCTAATGAAATAGGGACCGTAAAATTTTGTTTAAAAAAGGTGATGTGGTACCTTTTACTCCAGTCTATGATAATGACACGATAAATTACTATTAGTATCCATCATCATCATCATCTCAGCCATAGGACGTCCACTGCTGAACATAAGCCTCCCCCAGTGACTTCCAGATCGGCCGGTTGGAAGCGGCCTGCATCCAGCGTCGTCCTGCGACTTTTACCATGTCGTCTGCCCACCTTGTGGGTGGACGTCCCACGCTGCGCTTGCCGGTACGCGGCCTTTATTCCAGAACCTTTCTGCCCCATCGGCCGTAAGTTCTATGGAATCACGGATATCCTCATTTCTGATTTGATCTCGCAAAGAAACACCGAGCCCTTTCCAGAGCGCGCTGTGCAACTTTGAGCTTTCTTAGAAGTAAGTAAGAGTAAGAGTTAATTTAAACGGTCACATATTTAATAAATTGTGTTAAATTAGATGAAGAGTTTCTTTTAGTATTAGCCCATAGTAAGAGGCCACGTTTCTGTTCCGTATGTCATCACTGGTAACACACACTGGTTGTAGACTTTCGTCTTTACGCACTGAGGTGCGTAATTTCCCGAACGCTGCCCATCCGAGTTGGATTCGTCGATTGACCTCCTTCTCAAAATTGGACCTACATAACTGAATCACTTGTCCCAGGTAAACATAAATTTTGTCAACAATTTCGACGATAGTGCTCCCAACTGGTACTGGGTAGGGCGCAACATGGGCATTCGACATAATCTTTGTTTTGTCCATGTTCATGTGAAGACCTACCTGTTGAGAAACTCTATTAAGGCCATCGAGCATTGTACCGAGGTCTTCCAGCGATTCTGCCATGACCACAATATCGTCGGCAAAACGAAGGTGAGTAATGTATTTGCCATTAATGTTGATGCCAAATCCTTCCCATTCCAGGAGTTTCAAAGCATCTTCCAATGCGGCGGTAAAAAGTTTCGGAGAAATAACGTCTCCCTGCCTTACGCCCCGCTGCAGAGGAATAGCTTTCGTGCTCTGTTCCTGTACTCGGACCATCATGGTGGCGTTTTTATATAAACATTTAATCACCTCGATGTACCGATAGTCAATATGGCACCGCTGGAGAGACTGTAGCACTGCCCAAGTCTCGATCAAATCGATGGCCTTCTCATAATCCACAAACGCCAAGCATAGTGTGTAATTAGTGGCAAGTTATACTCTTCGGTCTTCTGTATAATTTGTCGCAGCGTATGGATGTGGTCTATGGTGCTAAAGCCTTTTCGGAAACCTGCTTGTTCGGGAGGCTGGAAGTCATCGAACCTACGCGCGAGACGATTCGTGATGACCCTCGAAAACAACTTGTAAAAATGGCTCAGAAGCGAGATGGGTCTGTAATTCGTATTATGTGAATGTTATTAGTAATTATGATAACAACAAGACCATGACTGATTGACCATGACCATTATTATTTTAAGGGGTTTATCTATTAATTTATATTATGAAAGTCAGCCATGAACAAACATTATAGGAATAGTCAGAATTGTCTGCATAATTACAAATATACTACTACCTACTTACTGATATTATGTTTAATTTTATAGCCCAAACTAATCAAGTTATTGTGAACCAATTTGTCAATGGCTCGAATGATTAGGCATGCGATGACAATCAGAGGTGCTATGGGCTGTGACGCCTCGGTAATTAGATTTTCGAGCTTGCGCACTAGATCATTTCCACAGTGAACATTATGATGTTTTACAGTAACTCAGCTAAACAGTTTTTTAATACTTTGGACGCACTTATAGTGCTTTTACATGGCGCTGAGAACATGTGATTTAGTGCAAGTGTTTTTTTTATTCAGCAAATTGGACGTCCTTTACTGAACATAGGCCTCCGATCTGCTGCACGCGTAGGTTACTAGAAATAAGACAGAGTTTGCTTCTATCCAGATCCATAATTGTAATTTTGTGCATCAGTTTAAATCGATATCTATTCGCTATAGATTTTGCTTAGTTTAAGACTGCAAAATGGGTGCGTAAAAATGTTGGATATATTTATCATAGGTTGATTTTCTGTGCTAAGAAGATTAAAAATTTAGAGCTATTAAAATTTTAAAGCAGTTAACTCAAGGAATAATGTAACTAAGAAACATATTTTATACCTATAATGTATACTGCAATAATATTGTAAGGTGAATAAATAAACATGAATAGTATCATCATCATCATCATTTCACCTGCTGAACATAGGCCTCCCCCAGTGACTTCTACATCGGCCGGTTGGAAGCGGCCTGCATCCAGCGTCGTCCTGCAACCTTTACCAGGTCGGCTGCCAGTTCTACGTGCTATGTGCCCCGCCCATTGCCACTTTAGCTGGCTAATCCGTCGAGCTATGTCAGTGACTTTTATTCGTTCACGGATCTTCTCATTTCTGATTTGAACACGCAAAGAAACACCGAGCATAGCACTTTCCATAGCGCGCTGTGCAACTTTGAGCTTTCTTATAAGGCCCATAATATGAGGCCACGTTTCTGTTCCGTATGTCATTACTGGTTAACACACACTGGTTGGTGGAATATTATCATAGCATCACAATTTTTTTTCTCAGAAATTGCATTGCACAAAATTACTCCTACCTACCTAGTCGCTAAGCGTACTAAGCTTAGCTACTTAGATAGATAGTTACATTGTGTACAAATATAATTGACAACATAATTAATTAATTGAATCACGAATAGAGATAAATTAATTAACATGCCACTCATGTTTATCAAAGGTACTTGTAGGTGTTCAAAATTAATAAAGTCAACAACAATATTTACTACTATACAGGGTTACATTGCAATGTAGTTCCAATTTTTTAGGGAGAATCAGTAACAAAATCGAGCTACGTAAAAATCTATTTTTTTTTTCAAATATTCAACTATTACTATCTGCTGTTAAAAGATGGTACGCGTGGATAATCATGTCTCATTCATAAAAATTACGCACGCAACCTAGAACTGTAAAGTTCAATGCGTACGCCGTACGTTGTCTTTTTTACTAGATATTTTAAGGAGAATGTTATTAAAATAATTGTTAAAAAAAATAATGAAGACGCACTTTTAAATAATTCTCTATGTCTTATTTTTGAAATCGGCACTACCTTGCAATGCGACCCTGTATAGTTTTTTCCAAAAACACCAAAACGTAAAAAAGCAGAATGTATTCTTCATTTTCCAAGAATAATTTCCCACTGATTCCCGACAATAAGTCGCGAGAGTGTAAGTCGCACGTCCCGCCCGCTAGGGATCCAGCCCGCAGCCAGATAAGTGAATTGTGGAGCACTCCATACGTGACGCGGGCGCCTGTCGCACTGGCGTCGGGTTCACGCCTTTTCGTTTAAAATTCATTTTAATTTTATACATATACTAGCTGACCCGGCAAACGTTGTTTTGCCATAGAAATAATTTTTAAGGGTGGACAACCCTTATCACTAAGGGGTATGAAAAATAGATGTTAGCCGATTCTCAGACCTACTCAATATGCTTACAAAATTTCATGAGAATCGGTCAAGCCGTTTCGGAGGAGTACGGGAACGAACATTGTGACACGAGAATTTTATATATAAGATTTATTTGGCAAAGGCAGCCCGATAGACCGACGACTTTAGGAAGATGGCTGGCAGCAGTTGGATAAAAAAAGCGTGCTCTTTGGCGCTCTTTGGAGGGGGGGGGGGGGAGATTACGTCTACCTAACTACCAATTATGTAGTTATAAATGTAAAATTCATAACTCATTTAACTGATACTTATTATCAACACAGTAACGCAGACGACCCAGGTGGCGCGCTAATTGGCCTCGAACGCAACACATCCCGGGCTTGATCCCGGAATCTTTTTTAAATTGGTTCAAGTCTGGATGTCCTGGGAGACTTTCTTGGTAAAACATCATTTTCTAGCATTTAGCTTTTGATAGCTACAATGTGGTTTATATAGCTACTAAACTCACTGAAACCAACGTCATAAGCTATGTTGTATTTCATTACTAAAACTGGCTTACAAAAAAACCAATCCTAATTTTTCTTCGCAAATAATTTCTGTGTAAATATCGTGGCAACCCTAGATATCGGGTTCATTATAAGAATATTTGTATATTATTCTCAAAATCATCCAACGTGGTCTCATACGCGACTATTAAACGCACGTGCCAAAGTCTGACATCGAGAAGTCTGCAAAACTGTTTCTTCAAGGTTTCAGCTAGATTTTACTGAATGGCGCGTTATCCCAAACTCTAAGGAGCAACTCAACCGACAGGTCTTTTATTGGTTATACGGGCGGGATCCTAATTTAAGACTCGAATTCGGTTCTTTCAAACTGCGGAACGTAACTTCGGAACTTAACACTAGTTTGATTCACAATTAAGTCATGAATGGTGGGTTCATTTCCCAAATTCCCACAAAAAGTGACACGTTAACACGCATTGTCAGCTTTTATGGAGCGTGCAAAATTCTTAGGTACTTATTTTAGTAGGGTTGGTAAAGGAGAATTAAATAAAACAAACAAAATGTTAATTGGATAATAATTATTTGTTGTTGTCACGGTTGTCATTATGACAACCGTTGCCGTGGTTGCACCATAGATATAGAATGTACAAGATAGACAAAGGCTCATTGCAAATGATACAAAAAATGTGACACGTATGTGTGTGTGTAGTAGTGTTGTTCAAGCCACAATTTTTTTATCGATAAATTGCAACCGGCATCAAATTGATTTGGCACAAGTCATAATCGCCGCGGACCTTGAAGCACCTAAAGTTAAACTTAATCTTTAAACAAAAAAGAGGTGAAAATCAGTATCACGGAAATTATACGGGGCTTTCTGGGCTTGTATGTGTAAAGTTGAGATATGGTCGAAAAAAGGTCATATTTTTGTTATGCAAACTTCACAGTCTGGAAACTGAGAAATCTGAAAAACAAGTTCAAAAATGAGAAATTGAATACTGTGAACAAGTTTATATAATGGAAAACAAGAAAACTGTCGTTTTAAATATGTCATCATCAACATCATCATTTCAGCCACAGGACGTCCACAGCTGAACGTAGGCCTCCCCCAGTGACTCCCAGATCGGCCGGTTGGAAGCAACCTGCATCCAGTGTCGTCCTGCAACCTTTACCAGGTTGTCTGCTCAAATATTAAATATGTAACCTATTTAAAACAATTTCATATCATAATTTCATTTCAACATATTCCTTATAATCACAGAGTTAATATTATACTACTTACAGTAGGTGGTTCTGTGTTCATAGAGTTGGGCATCAAACACAGGTGTCAATCAAATGAAATAAATGCACTTCTATAATCGTGGCATAAAGTATGTATTTATTTTTAAGTAGGTATTCTGATTAATTGATTAATTTTGTTTTTGTTTATTTGTAATATTTTTTTTAAATATATCTTTATTAATTTTGTTTTTGACGAGAAAATATTGTTACTTTTCTGTTTTTTTTTTCATTTTGTTCCTTATTTTCTTACCATATTATTATTGTGATGTCAAAATTATTTAACGTCCTCTAAATAAATTAAAACATACTTGATGTCACAATTCTTGAAATGCTTTTATTTTATTTAACTGACACCTGTGTTTCATTCCTGTTTTCGTGGAGTCCAATCTGGCCTGTTTATAACTCTTATCCACTTTTCACGTATTTCAGATTTAGATGGTATTGTTAAAAAATATTTTATATTATCAAGAAGAAGACAGGGTAAAGCACTAACTAATATTTTCAATGTATTCGTATGTTTAAAACTGTTCCATAAAGCTGGTCATGATTTCGGGTTTTTAGGTTTCTGTACTTTTGTTTCAGTGCCAGTGAATTCACTAAACTGTTACCCGTTTAGTATATTATACTTTTTCCAAAATAGTCTTCTTCTATGAAATATGCTGTGAGTAATCGTGCAATTTTTAATCCTTAAAGCAGATTCCCACTGATTTCTGCGTTTATAGTCCTTAGGGAATAAATGAACTTCTTCAATTTTACAGTTAAAAGCACCACACTGTTGTATTTCGACTTTAATCCTCGAAAATATGGTAAGCAAACAGAAATGATTGCAAATTTTCATACAATCTGACAGATGTTATGTCAGATCTAGGTACAAGACAATAAGCGCCCCTGGCGTGATAAAAAGTTAGTTTTTTCTCCCCATTAAGATATTAAAAATAGGATCAAAGTAAATAAATTATATCTAATTTAAAAGACTGAATCCCAGAATGGATTAACGTTATGTCTTTATTTTTTTTTGTTTTTTTAATAACTTAAAAATGAAGTTTAAAATTGATAATTCTGTCGGAACACTGTTTGACAGAGAGACTAGGGCCTTAAATCCTAAATAAATCGGGAAAATATTCCACCTAAGATACAACATAATATCCCGAATATGGTTGAAAATAAAAATAACTATACACTTATTTCCAAGATGTGATAGGTATATTTTTCAAAGTTAATGTTTTAAATTAAATAATCACAAAAAAACAGTATTGGAGTGTTTTTTTTGTAAACAAACATGATAAATATTTTTTTAGTAATTGCTACTAATCTTCTATACCCACAAATAGCTGTCGATATTTTATCGATACTTATGACGTCACCGCTAGTTCAATCCCTAGTGTAGACATACAATTTACTATTTTACCTTATATTTATTGTAATTATGTCTTTAACTACGAAATACACAAACACACACCAAACAAAGTTCATATTCTTCTGTAAAATCCAAGTTCTTTGTCGATTATAATTACGAATTAGACACAAATTTGTTTCAAAATATTTTCATCAAAAAATGTATTTACCTGTGAAATGTGTATTTATTTGGGTTATATGTTCTTGTCACATCACAATTTATAATTGAACAGCACCCCATGTCTACAGAAATATTTAAATAAGTTTTCCGTTTGTAATTTTGTATATTTTAATAAAATTAATTTTGACGTTTGAAATTGAAGTCATTTATAGTCAGTTAAATATTTTTTTTGTGTCACATAGGTACATTGACATCTGTCTTTTTCTATCTTGTAGGGTGCCCGCAAGGATATGATGTCTCTTTTCCACGCTTTGTCAGTCTTTAAGAGCGTAGCGAATCCTATGTCTATGGGTTGCACGGCCCTCAGCTTGTCTACTGGCCGAGCGCGCGTAAACCGGTTTTATCTAGTTGCAGCTTGTATGCGGACGCAGCGGCTAGTAGACACACACACATGCACTGCATGCTTGCACCTACGACAGCGCGGTTTTTTGAAGCTAAGTTTCTGTTCCGTTTCTTTACTCCCGTGACTTAGGTAGGTAACCTAAAGCAAAACGTCAAATGTTCTCAATGGATATTGAACTTTGTGTTGTAGATTAATATTAAAAATAGTTAACAAAAAAATGGTATTTAACTGATTGTTGTCAATTCTTGTTATATAAATTTTAACGATCGAAAAAAAATGCAATATCTGAAATTTTAAGTCAACCTCAAACCGGCTGCAGCAAGCGCAGCGTAGGACGTCCAACCACAAGTTGAACGGATGACCTAGTAAAGGTTGCAGGAAACCGCTGGATGCAGGCCGCGCGCAACCGGCCAATTTGTAAGTCACTGGGGGAGGCCTATGTTCAGCAGTGTTCACACGCTCTGGGGCTAAAATGATGATGAACCTCAACCTAACAAATAGTTAAGCACAACTCGTAGCCGAGCACTTACTTCATGAATCTACTGAATCTTAACCCGATTGTGGTGTATGTGAGGGTTAATTCATTATTGTGAGAATATATTGGGAAGTACCGACGATGAGCTCAGGAGAAGTTATTGTTTCAAGATTTAACACAAACATTGAGTTAAATAAAATAAACCAAGTTTTTAATTAAGATGTTTGGCTACGTTAAAGTTTTGAGTTAGGTACCTATACGTTTGAGACTTTTAAAAATACGATAATGAAAGAGAATCGAACGAGAATAATTAAATTTTGGACGGTATTTTATTCCTACAAACACTTTTCTTCCTTCTTATTAGGTGGTACGTCTTTCATTGCTGGACGATTTTTACTTGCCTTGTTTCGGTGCCCTTGAATATTACCCTGCAAGGTCAATAATTGAAAGATTTCATACTTGTTGTTGCTCAAAATGTGGTAAGTTTTACCTTGACCATCAAGTTTAGTCTATTTTATAATGTTTAGAACCTGCTTCCTCTTTCTATTACCTATTAGCTATTTTTTACGGTGTAAAACATTTTTTGTTTGTTTGTGTATGAGTCCTATAACATTTATCAGATTGCGATGAAACTTTGGTAAGTAGGACAAGGAACGTTTTTTCACAATGTTTTGGCAACACCTCTCTCGAATTTGTAAATAGCTGAAAATGTCTGTTTTATCTGTCTTCCTGACTTCCAAAAGGCACTCACTAAGAAACCTAACTATGGAAAATATGGTGATGATATACTGAGGCATTAAAAATGTTGGTTTGCAATTTTGACTCTAGTTGTATGCAAAATACTTCTCCCTCTATATTCCTAAGACATTTTTAGCGTGTGGCAATATTAGTGTGCATCGCGCTTGAGCCAGAACCGACTTCCTAACACATTTTCCGAGTCATAGCCGTTTTATACGCGGAAAATGTTCACGTCTTTCCACCTAAAACACACTGAAGAACATTAAAATATCTCTACGACATCCGAAAACGCCCGGCGCTCGAGCAAATTCAAACCGACAACCAAATAAAATGAGAATTTAAAATTTAACGTGTTCAAAGTTTTCGGTACCGCTTACTTCTAACGACGGATCGGCAGTTTTGGAATACCGTTCGACAGCAATCCGAAATCGATTTAATCACGGGAATCATGCGAAGTTTGCTTCCAAAGTTTGTTTAAACTTTAGAATTGGTACAAATTGGAGCAACGTGGCCTGCGGCAATGTATTAATGGTAGATTCACGGCGCCGAATCTGAGCTATGATTTGTAGGGGTTATCGCCTCTGGAAGAGGCTTTTCGTCTCTCTAATGACTTCGAGAGTCGCCGCACTGGCGTTCGTCCAGCGTTTGTTGAGCGTACATTCGTTATGCAACCTGGATACAGGCACAACACTAAGCTTAGATGCATTACACAGTACACAAACCATAATATACATAGACACGCACAAGAAAATATATTTTTTGTTCAAAAATGGTGTTGAATCAATTATTGTATATTCAAATTAAAGTTTTAGCCTTGCTCTTAGTTAACAATGTTTCGAATCTCAGCATTATCCATGGGCTCGGGCATCCAATATTATTTTGATGTATCCTCGTATACAGTCAAGTCGCCAATTGGTCAACGCCGCAATGAAACCATCTTTATTGGTATAATTATAAACAAGTCTTGTGACATTACGCAAAAGTCGTATCGATGTATGATAGTTCGTTACTAACCCGAGCTCGGAAAAAAGATGACAATTGAATAACAATGGAATTTACACACAATATGTGTGCGTGAACTGAGCGAAAGGAATCGATTTACTGTTCCAGCAATTTAAAAAAGTTCAAAAACCTATAGGTTAAAATACAACAAACAAGAAACAATCGCTTCTATCCGTTATACATCCGAATGCGCATCGTTTTTATACCAAAGACATGGCGTCGTATATCACTCTCACTCCTCTCTGTTCCTCCGAGGCGTTCTCCACATGTTCTGCTAACATAACTCGTATTAGCGCTAAGCGACAGGTGGATAGCCATGAGTCCTAACTCCTTAACTAGGGATTTATTGGTCCAACTTGCGCGGCAACGATTAAGTTTGGTCGTCAAATCTGCCAAAGAAACTTTGAACTGTTGCAAACTTAAAATAGTTCCGTTTGATGGATCGTTGTTGAATTCTATTCGCCGTGGAAGCTTTTTGTTACATGGCCACTTCAGTTTTGTCATTGCAAAATATGCCCCTCCAGTCTAATTCAATGACAGGTTTTTTCTGAGTCACATAAAGGTTAGCTCTCTCAAATATTATAAACGTGTTTAAGGAAAAAAAAACCGTTGATTTCTCCAAGGTCTATTTGGCTAGTTTCCCGAGCAAATCTCTCCTACTCAATAGATATTGGCAAGTAGATTGACTTAAGACTATCTTATATTACCTTATATGGCACAGAGAAAAATACATTCACTGCTGCTGTAAATTATCTATTATCTACATAATTTTTTAGAAACCTCAGACAACTTTTAGAGTATAATTATTGCTAAAGCACTTGTGTTATGGGAATCAGAAACAACGCCGATACCGTAATACCCAGACCCGAGAAAATTTATTTTTCTACATTGAACCAACCGGCAATCGTACGCGAGACCTCATAGATGGTGATGCCAAGCCCGTCGTACCACAGGACGTACTCGCCTTTCGGCTATGGAGGTCGACAGTGATAATCAATTTATTTATCTGCATTCATGAGAAGAATCAACTAAAGACTATATTTTGTTTTATGGTAGTATTTCATCAATATCAAGCTATTTGAATATGCACATTATATAGAAGAACACCAAATGCATTATTGCCTAACCCCACATGGTTATGGTGGCGAGAGGATACCAAAACGAATTCGTCTTCCAAAATTACTTCGAATGCTCATTCCGATTCGGAACACGCTACGATACGAGATCAATAAAAGAAACGACCGACGCTTTGAAAAGTGAGATTCACTGTTTTGCCATTCAGGAGGCGGATCTTTGTCATTGAAAGAAAATGCAAGACGTACTTATGCAATCTGTGGTAATAAAAAAGGATAAAATATGGTAAGTACCATTTGTTGGGAATCGGGAACTGCTTTCATAAAAATAACTGAGTTAATACGCGGAAAATATTGCAGTGCAAGTTTTTTCAATTTCATTCGCTCTTATTTATGTTTGAGGGAAGTATCAATTTTGGTAGCTCCTTGGTAACTCATTCATTTCAAGTCGTGTTTTTGCAGGTGGGCGCACCCCACCTTGTTGAAAACTTTAAGTCACAATTAATTAAAGTTTTTGTGGGTGCCCTCCATCGTAATATGCGGCAATTGTTTAAACATTATATTGAAAAGTAGCTTTTTGGTAAAAGTAATTAAACTTACTAAAAACGGATTTGGCCTTACAGAAAACTGTTGTTATTAATAAAAACTTATCGCTTATTGTGTCTTCCTAACTACTCTTAGTCAAACTTTAGATTTTCATTACTACTGCAAACCTTATTAATAATTTAGTAAGTGATATTGAATGGCTATAAATTCTTATAATAATGTGCTAAAATATAAATATATTATCATTGAAAGAACAAATTTTATCATATTTTATTTTTATTTTGTTAATTTATAATCCGACTAAAAAAAATATGCGAAAAAGTTCACCCAACAGTCTTGGATATCTTATCTGGGATTATTATATTATAATGTACTGCAGCGTAGATACAAGCTTTGGGTGGTAAAGATTATAACATTTCAAGTACTTACATTGTTGGCTTGCTTCCCGTTCGTCCTCACCTGGACCCGGCTAATTGTGGCGCTCTTAACCAAATTAATGTGTTTTAGTTAGAAATAACATCTGAAGTCAGGCACCTACTCGTATCTTGTACCTTTGCATGGCATTAGAAGTCCCTGTTAGAACTAGACTCTTGGAAATGAATTGTTTGTTACAACGTAATTAAGACACGTGAACTTTAGTATCATACCTAATTTGTATAAGAAAACAAAAATGATTCTTTTTTAAAAATACTATTCTATTAATAAATAATTAAACACAATCAGGGTGGGTGTCCACCAAAGCAGAAATGGAAGCATTGGTCATAATTAAAGAATTAAGAAAAATGAAGATGGAATGGATTTAAAGATAAGGTATATTTGTATTTTTTTACTGTAAAAACTAGTATTGAATATTTTTTATTCAAAATAAATTAAAAAGGTACCCTTTTACACTCATATCTCTTTACTGTCCTTAGCTCCTACTTCTTTAGCTCCTACAAATAGTCAGTAGCGATTGATGCACGATGATACGACGATAGGACTGTAGGGTTTAACCATGACCATTGACCATAGGCCACCGTACCATGGATGAAATAACTATTTGTCCTAAATAATAGTGTGCCTAATAAGATCGATTAGAAGTTAAGTTACACATTGTAGAAAATGCAACATTCTTTCATAATACTGATGCGTCAAACAGCATCATTAAAGCATAACTAGACGCAGTTGCAATAAATCCCTGGGGAGCTATAATCCAACAAACTAAGGGAAAGTGCACGTAAAACGGGGGCATTTAAAATTTATCGCTTGAAAATATGACCAGAGGCCCAATTCACAACTTTGAAACCTGTTCAAATAGCAATAGCAATTACAAACAGTAAACGATATTCAGGATTCAAAATATTTTGAGAAAGATACGGTACGCCTCTTGGTGATTGTATTTTTTCTATCTCTTGCATTTTAAAGCACTTGCAATATCATATGCTATATCCAAAGAGCTATTCAATTAAAACACACGCTGCATGCTTCACCTCGTCCTCGTGATTTGAATGTAAGAATTTATTATAAATGTTTATTTCTTCAAAATATTCAATGTTGTTGCAATAAGAGTTAGTAATGCCCCCCCCCCCCCCAGTTTTAGTCCAGGCGCTTGCTAACTCCGCAAACTAATGCTGCGGGCATCTTGCCGTGTAAAAAGAAACGAGC
The DNA here is from genome assembly GCA_950371115.1 of Anania fuscalis. Lineage (NCBI taxonomy): Eukaryota > Metazoa > Arthropoda > Insecta > Lepidoptera > Crambidae > Anania > Anania fuscalis. The sequence continues at coordinate 4,959,292 of OX493337.1, forward strand.
CAACGTAATATTCCTGTGGGGAGGGTAATTTCCCCGTGAATTTAATATTTTGGTTTCCTTTTATTGTTATTTTATGTCTTCTACTGCTGTCACAAATTTTAAGCAGAGTTTTAGTTAAAGAAAGTTATACTGGATTCTAAGAAAAGTGATAGGTATGATCAAGATCATAATAACTGGATTTTAAGATGTGTTATATGACTGAGAAGAGGGTAAATAACTCGACGACGAGTGGCCGGCGACTCGTTGCATTCCGGAATGCATGGAAGAGAAAAATACTGCACCGATCCCAGAATACTTGGAAACAGAACAGGCAAATGACTATAAATAATTGATTATTTATAGTCATTTGCCTGTTCTGTTCTTTAAAGACTAGAGCGCATAAACAGAAAATTAAGTAGGTGGTTTGAACCATTCTTGACGAGCGCGTGATTGAGTGCGGACTCTAGATTGGTAGAGAGGATTGTATAAGCAAGTAAACCGTTATCAGACATATTATAAGATGTAATTAGGTACTCGTACTTGAACTAATAAGGCACAGCTCCCTAAGATCAATGTAGCTAATAAAAAATAAGAATTTGTAGGACGGATATTGTTTCAAAACTCCTACTTTTATAAATGAGAGAATAGGCTTTATAAAGAGTAGCGTTTTATAGGATTCCATGTTAGTCCTAAGTAAAAGGGTACCCATTTTTCAATAGCAGCTTTTGTTACTGCCAAAATAATAAACTGACAAATTGGGTTCAGTATGAGACGATTTTATGAAGAACCAATAAAATCGAGCTAGTATTATTTAGGTCACATAATAATAACTTCTTTCATTGATAGAAGTTGGCGTCACTAAATATCTCGACATGGTAATCCAGTGAGGGCACTGCAAACTAGAAACACAAAAAACATATTTGCTTAAAAATCTGAGACAGTGGATCGGGCTTAAAATGTCATTTAAATAAATAAATAAACATACAATGCTCTGATCCTATGGCAAGTTAACAAAGCACTTGTGTTAAAGAAATCAGAAACAACGACGGCATCACAACACCCAGACCCGATAGAAAAGTTCGTTTTCTACATTGATCCAAACGGGGGGATCGGACGCGGAACCTCAAAGATGGCGACTTCATATAATCCAACGTGCTCGCCCTCGGCTACGGAGGTCGTCAATAGCACTATCCGAACTAATCAGATAAAGATACTCGTATATATATTTTTATTCAGATCAACCTCCGGCAGGAAATAGCAATTATGAATAAGAAAAGTCCACAAAAACCGTTTAAAAAGTCCCATAATAGTATTTTGTACAGTGCACCCAGGTATTTTATACAGAATTGTAATTAAAATTCCCAACTAGCTCCAAGCAATGTCGCTGATCAGCCGGCTCCTCACGTGCGCGCTAACTAAGGGAGACTGAATTCGTTAAGCGTCGTCTAACAGATCCAAACTTAAATCCGGTTAGCGTGCCGGCAATTAGGGGCAGGTGGGAGGCAAATAAGCCAACTGGATAGTGGAAATTTAGTTAGGACCGCTGTTTTTGATTTAGGAGTAACTTCTGGTAGCCGATTACAGTCAAGGAGATAAGAAATAGGAGATAAAATTTAAATTTTCTTTTTAATGCATGAAATAGATGCAGTATAACGCAAATCTGCTGCAGTTCGACGACCGCCTGGTGTAGTGGTTCGCGCTCCGGACTGCAATGCCTGGCTATTGCGGGTTAGAATCCCGCGAGGGGCAAATATTAGTGTGATGAGCACGAGCATTTGCACCTTAGTCATGGATATTTATAAACGTATTTATGTTTGTTTATCCGTTATCTAGTCGCCATAGCACAAGCTTTGCTTAGTTTGGGGCTAGATAATTGGTGTGATTGTGGAAACAATTTATTTATTTATTATCTCACTACAGAAAAATGCATTCAGCTGATCTGTAACAGAGGGGATAATGCACTCTTTGTGATTGACTGGATCCAGGAGGCCAACCATGAAAACCTTTGGTTCGTTCGTATTAACTTAACAAATTGAAATAACCATTTAATTGTATCAAACCTTTGATAATTTTTGGACTACTGAAAACGGCCTGGTTTTTTTACACGGCTATTTTGAGTTGGTCATATTTTGTCAAAGGATTCAAACAGGAGATAGTAATTTTAATCTGCTAGGTTAATACGTCCAAATTAACGAAACATTTTCGTAGTAGGACTTCTGGATCTTCCCAATTCTATCGGGACTAGATCTAGAGGCAGTACACTTAAGAACAGTTGGTATTAGGGAATTTGAAGAACATTGAACATTCAACGATTTGCACTCTGTTACTTCTGCATACCAATATACCTCTGAGGTGGCATGGTTAGATGATTGTGCTTACTGCTAGCCTATATGGATACCAATATTGTGCTTACTTACTATTTAGTACAAGAGCTAGTCTAGGGATAAAGGCGAGCTTAGATTTAGAAATTCATTCGTCAGATCTGGCTGGAAATTGCTAACTTACCAATTTGTTTATTTTGCTGACCCAAAATAAAGTTCACGTTTTATAAAACAAGGTCATTATAGTACATGAACGAACGCTAGTAGTAATTTTTGATGCGTGGATGTTAACGTATCCATGATGGTAAATTATGTGCCGTGTCAGGTCGTTTAAAATAATAGTTACCAATTTTAGCGCCCTATTTTCATGCATTGAATTTGGCATGTGACTGAGATATACATTAATGCGTAGGTAAAAAGAGGAATGAGAAAATGTTAAAATTTTGCCGATTGGTCGGCTTCTAATGGTTTTTATTAAATGTTTAAGAAAGTCCCCCTTTTGTGAGATGTAAAAATTTTGACAATAAAGTTTAAGTTAATACTATTGAACGAGTAAAATTGCTTTTGTTTCTATGTACGGACAACAGCACGTCGACCTACCACAAAATGACAAATTTTCTCATTTGAAAATGAACTCTTATATGTCAGGCTTAAAGTTGAAAATCTATTGGAGAATTTTTGACTTTTGGGGTAGGTCGACGTGCTGTACTGTACATGAAATCACGCTTATAATATTCGTGCAATTTTCATTATATCATTATTCACGATCGAAAGCAATGAACATGTTGGGGTCGTAGATACTGATAAGTATAAATAAAGACTGTGGTAATAAGAAAATGCACAGAATCTCGACTAGTTTCAAGTAGATTTTCTCCCTAACACTGCATTTTTAAATCCACTAGCGCTTCTAAGTTCAAAATATAGCGAGACGTATTTTACTTTACGTATGGTCCCGGGAGAGCTTTTGCGACCTACTGGCCAACCTGTTTGTTGCTTTATACAGATAAAACCATTTTTCACCTTGAGGTCGCAGTGCTTGACGGTTTCGGTGGCAGGCTAATTTATAATGTGGGATTTTAAACTTAGAAATAAAAATAAATTAATTGACAATATCATACATTGCTCTGATCCAAAGATAAGTAGACCAGGAACAACAACGGTACTAAAACATATGAAGCGTAATGATGCATAATATATATTAATAATCGATTTTCAGGCAAAATTTAATGTCTCGTAACATAAATGGACTTCAAATAATATAATTATATAATAAATCTCGTAGAAATTATATGTTATTTCGTAACTTCGAAACCATGTCAATTGGTAAAACTTATTACATGGTACATGTAATAAGTTGTCGGGCGCACGTACACAGTTCACATGAACATGTATTTATTTATCATCAACATCATCATCATTTCAGCCACAGGACGTTCACTGCTGAATATACGTCCCCCAGTGACTTCCAGATCGGCCGGTTGAAAGCAGCGTGCATCCAGTGTCGTCCTGTAACCTTTACCACCATTATTTATGTAAGCATTCAAAGTTTTTATTCCATTGCAAAATATCCAGGAACATGGAACTCGTCGCAAATATTTTAATTTCTGTTTAAAATTACTTTTTTTAAGTGTGAAACGCTCATAAATATTACAATTAAAACACGACTGCCGTATCAAGAAGAGAAATAAAAAGCTATATAACATTGTGAAAATAAATATTCCAGTAGGAAAATATTCCCTAGGTTTACAAATTTAGGGTTTTCGGTCATTTTCATATAATAATTGTGCTATAGACATTGCTTCTTGCCAATTTTTATGGTTCTTGGACAACCAGGGACCATATAGTTTTGATTAGCTTGCAATATGCGGCATAAGTTTTTTGACCGTTTGCAGACCTGAGTACCTATTTTGATGTTAAAATTTACATCAAAATACTCAGGTTAATGTTAAGTTCAAATGAACTTGCACGTTCCTTGTGAAAGGGGTGTGTATGACTGATGTCGGTACACACACACACACAGACGGATGGAGAACAAAGTGATAAGGTTTTTTTTTTAGCAATTGTTGCAAAAGCTAGATCAATTCAAGATGATGAAAAACTTGAAAAAATGTATTTTAGGTTGGACTCAAACCCACGACCATCTCATACCGGGCGAGTGCTTTTCCAACAAAGCTACCGAGACGTTAGGACCTGACGAAATCTTTATTTTGTTTTATTTTATTCAACACAAAATCTACAGCCCTTAAATAACAGAGATATAAATACTTAAATTATAGACAAACGGCCAATAAATAAAAAATCTCTCAAGCGTTTTTCGCTGTCAAAGCCAGCAATTTTTCTGATCAAACTTACACCTAAGTAGTATACTACCGTCAACGTTTTTTGTATTTCAACGAAAGAAAAATAGCTAAGAATCATAAATAGTTATATGACTTGATCATGTGGGGTTTTTCCACATTCAAAAGTTCCCAGTCTAGCCGAGCAGTGAAATACATGGATTTGTAGCTGTTATTTATATTAACATGAGCCTTAAGCTTGACGTACGTTTACGGCCGCGACGCGTTCTGACCGTAAATATTTGTTAAACACACTGCCGGTTAAATAAATTCACCCTTTACCCAAAACACACTGTTTCCATTTGTTAAATACGATTAAAAAATCGGTTTGTCTAAAAACTGGAAAGATATTTTGGCATACATCGAAGCCCATCAGTACTAACTTCGTGACTCTAGCAATTGCCGTGGTTCATAATAATAGTGCTAATTATTATTTTAATTTCTAGCCTGCCAAGAGTTTTTTAAAATTTATTTCCATTTTTAAATTTAAAAACTTACCCGCTTCAACCGGTCAACCTCGAAGTCTTTGGGAGATCCTTTGGAGGTATAATGAAAAACAACAAACACATAACTAAGTGTCAAATAAGTCATTTTTATCCGTTTATTGTAAACGGCTTTTAGATTATCGAAGTAGTAGTAGTTATTTGTCAGACAGATATTCTCAAAAGCACTCGACACCCGACTGTGTAGAAAATGGAAACGAAAGTCTAACAGGACGTTTTTGAGAATTTTTTAACACAATAGGATGCAGCTAATCTCTTGTTTGTACCTACATTTTTAAAGAGTATCTGCCAGTCTAAATAAGCAGGATCAGTCTTCGCTTTAATAAAGTTAAAGAGGCTATTTTTAAAATGCTGGTTTTAGTTGCGTCGATTTTGAGCTTAAAAGGTAATCTTTTTTAGGGTTTCGTACCCAAAGGATAAAACGAGACCCTATTATTAAGGCTCCGCTGTCCGCGGTCTGTTTGCTTGTTTGTCTGTCTGTCGGTCTGTCTGTGTGTCTGTCTGTCCGTCTGTTACCACGCTGTATCTCATAAGCCGTTATAGTTAGAGAGTTGCAATTTTCACAGATGATGTATTTCTGTTGCCGCTATAACAACAAATACAAAAAAACAGAATACAATATATATTTAAGGGAAAGACGTTTTTATAGAAAATGGTACGAAAACCCTTCGTGCGCGAGTCCGACTCGCTCTTGGCCGGTTTTTTTGCATAGCATTAGTAGCTGAACTTTTAAACTAATTCAGCGTCATACAAAATCCGAAGTGAAAACGACAAAATATTGTTGAATAAATGAACAAAACCGGCTTTGACTAAAATGAGATGAGTATTAAGTTTTGAAATGGGACCAAATACATTTATGTGGGTACTTGTTGAATTTAACAATCCAGCTGTTATTGGTTTTGTTTTTTTTTATTCTATTAATTTAGTTCTTCTTTCTGCCGTTTAACAGATAGATCGGTCGCGCTGTATTTGCTGAGTCATTGTTTAGTATCACAGTGAAAAATTAATAATTTGCAACTACCTACAATAAAAACAAGTTTCAAACTTTCACATGAAACCAGCACAAAAGCTTTGTTATAATTCTGTTGTGAAGCAGTAATCGTATCATTCGGATTGTGTGCGCACCAGTTACCACTGAATATGGGGTTCTTTTCATACAATTTATTAACTAGACTCGTAATTTATACTCGTAATGTGTACGTTACAATTGCAATTTAATGCCGTTGTGGAAATAATACTATGATGCATTGTATTTTCTGTATTTCTCGCGAATTCTATTTAAATATGCGAAAAGTAGAATTTGTAAAATATAACGAAAAGCAGCAGGTGAAGCCCCTTTGGATGGTAGGTTATATTTTTACTCTGTTTAAGTATTTTGTACAGGATGTTAGGTCAATGGTATATAAAACCGAAAATAGCCAATGTTAACATAATATGCATACAAATAGTATGGTGAAGTCCGAAAGATATCATGATTTTTTTTTAAATTTTCATACTTACATTATTTTTTTTTAGAATCCGATTATTTTTTTCAAAAGTGATGATATCAAAGTTCTGGTGCATAATTATTGTTGTTTTGGCTTGAATTCCGTGTACTTAAAACCCTAAGTAAACGGTAAGTGTAGGTGTAAGTAAAGTGAGGTGGGTAAGTAATAGCCAAAAATTATGTCAAGATCATAAAATATTCTTTATATAACAAGTTATAATCTAGGTAACCTTCTTTTTGCATTTTTTCGCCAGTAATAATTTTGAATCAAATTATTTTGTTCATGTTTCTACCAAAATTATCAAATTCATATTTCATTCGCCTATTTGTAATGTCACTGATTAATGTTTTTCATTACGCGAAGTTTCGACTTCGCAAACTTTTTAAAACAATTTGTCTAATGGAGATGAAATCTGTCCCGGCTAAAAACAAAGAGAAAGTTTACATCAAAAGGAATCTGAAAACTGTGCCATTAATGATAATTTTCTCTTTGGCATGATGATGTTTACTTAGCAGCTTTACGCTGGACTGAGAGGTTGTTAAAAGAATAAGTTAGTTTGACTACTGTTTTAAAAAGTTATTTGTGTATCAATTTCTTTTGACAGGAGTTTTGATGGCTACTTGTGATGGATCAAGTCATTTTAATTTATCACTTTATTTAAACACTATCTCCATTATTAATAAAGGCTAAATTTAAACTATGACTAAAGATTAGCTAATTTATAAAATAGGTATGTCACCATTATTAACACAATGTCTAATTTGAATGCAAGGCTGAAGGGTTTATTTTAATTAGGTAAATCTGATCATAATATTGATTTAAGTATGACACAAACTGTATATTCTTATTACTATGTCGTTTACAAGGTACAATTGGCAATGGGTAACATAATTCCAACATCGTGGCACGTCATAACAAATGACGGTGCTATAAATAAGTCATTCGAGCACTTAATCACGGATTCCTGACAAAACAGCATCCTTAGGGTTTTCATAAAAGCGCTATTTTCGACGTAACTCACCGTTGAAACAATTTGCTCAATATGTTTACCCCCGATCGCTCACAAAAGGTTAGCATACCTTTTTTGGCGACATGTTGTATCGCAGATAGGCACAATACGTCCTTTTCAAACATATCGCCCATGATGGAACATTCCCCGCTAATAAGGGACCTCAGACCTCAATTTATAATAAATCGAACAAGCCTTATCGTCGCGACACAATGAAAAGCCAACTTATCTTGGTACCGGTCCACCGTGTCCCTTCCATAACCCTGAGTGATGACCGCCGATTTGTTAAGACCCGTCCTAGTAGTTACGGCTCTTTTCAGTTTTTACTTCCCCTTATGATGTTTCATTTTATGATTGTCGGCAGTATTAGGCCAGTACGTGACGCGAAGAAATATGTTCTTAGGGGTTTTTCTGTCCTTTTGTCCTTGCGTTTAGGGTTATGCGCGCGTTTTTATTTTAAAGCAAGGGTTTGTTTGGATTTCCCAAGACACTACTGTAAAGTCAACAATAAAAACGGTTTTCTTGTTTTCTGGCTTGAATTACTTGTAATTTCAATTTATGGAGCTATATTTTTTTTTAAAGGTAGACATTTGTAAAATACATGTTCTTTAAGTAAAAACTGATCCATTTAATATGCTTTTTTAAATAAATAAATCCAACATATCATATGGATATGTTTTCGAATTAAAGTACTAACATCCTCGCAAAAAAGGCACATATTACCAGGATCGTCTACGAGCACACACAGAACCAAGCTAATGTTATCAATCGTTAATTAAATTAAATTTAACCGGTCATTCAACTCGGGAATTGGGGACTCTTCGCGTATAAAGTGCGAATTACAACGCCACTACGCCAACTTGACAGTCAAGGACTTTTTTCAAAGGCGACACATTCTTAACTATAATAATTATTTTGGTAAATATAACAATAATATAGTAATAATGTTGATGAGTATTTTTTCTTATACCCATCAATAAAGCCTAAATGACCGTTTCTGATACAATACTATGGTAAAGGAATTAAAATATGCTGCTTATGCCATGTTCCACAAAATATTTTTCTGTAAACAAAATTTTCGAGTTTAAACATACTTTCAGTTAAACCATTGTGTGTTACTCGGCGATACGTTGTTATAAATCCGTTTCGCTCGTAAAGAAAATTGTGTAATATATCAAGGTGTTAACACCGCGTACGAAGACCGTTTATCAACTCAAGTCCTGTAATAATATCTCCTATGAATATAATTCCTTTTAATAAAGTACCTATACGTAATCTAATTTAGGTTAAATATGACTTTTTTGGATGATCTAACCTATTAATATATTTTTATATTATTGGTCTATTCTATTTAAATATAAAATATTTCTTTTGACAATAGTCTGTAGTATTCTGATATTTGACAAGTATTCTGATATTTGAACGTGCCGGAAAGAAGAACAATATAGGCAGCGTATTCGTTAAGTAAAACTAAAAATGTGAAAGTTTATACGTTTGCAACTAAAAGACACATTAAAGGATACTAAACGCTTGACACATATATAGGATAATTCACATTATTGTGTTCCCATGGGTAGGATGATTACTCTTATTACCTGAAAGTTTCGGAAAAATATGTCAAACAGGTAAGCTAGACCAGGGCGGTAACCACGAACCCTTAAAACAATCTCAAATCTGTCGAACATTATCATTTCTGACAAATTTTGTATGAAATGACGTACCAAAATTGACAGATTTGACAACTTTGGGATTGTTTTTAGAGTTCATGGTTAGGGGGCAGGGCCATAACCATGAACTCTAAAAACAATCCCAAAGTTGTCAAATCTGTCAATTTTGGTACGTCATTTCATACAAAATTTGACAGAAATGATAATGTTCGACAGATTTGTGATTGTTTTAACAGTTCATGGTTTGGGCCCTGACAGACGTTGTCCTGTCTTAACTATGAATATTAGAAAATTTTATATGGTGGCTAAGTATTCTTAATTTTTTTGTTTTTCTGTGCAATTTTATTATTTTTTTCTTCCTAAAGATCTTCTGATAATAACAAACACAACATAAAAAGGGAAAATAGGGAATATATTATATAAATTGTATTTTTTTAAAATAATCTGTATTTTTAATAAGTAAAATGTAAAAGCTGTTTACAGATACACAGATTATAAAACAATAAGGACTTCATTCAAGTGCAATAATAAATAATAATAAATGAGCTTGATAATTTAAGTGCTGTTTTTCTATTATTTTCAGTTTATGACTTAACATTATACAAAACAAATGTATACAAAACATCTCGGAACGTTATTCAAGGAACGCACTAGAGGCCCCTAATAATTCAATTTCACTGTTTTTGCAGATGTTTTCCTCGGAAAATCGCAATACATGTTTTATGAAACATTTTACAATGCTCATACACATTTTGTGTGTCAGGGGAGACGCATGGCAATTCCATGGGTATAAACGTCCTGTGTTTAGGGCAAATACAATTTACAATTTGCACTCGGGAGCATATAAATCTTTTTCTCGCTTCAAAGGTGCCATGTAGGATATTTTCGTCTCTAGAAAATTTTAAGACGTAACACTTTAAAGGGTATTTTTTAAAGTCATAAAACTCATAATACCTATGACTGTTACTTAAGTGAACACTTCAAAATATATAAAACAGGTTATCAGAATTTATAAATTGCAGATGATTACACAGAAGAAACATAAGTATAGTTGGATATTTCGCTGCTGAAAATTCTAAGAGGTGTCATTTTTCTTACAATTAATAAATGTGACTGTTTAACATTTAATCAACAATTTCACGAAAATATATTATCATTTTTCAGAATAAAATTTAACATGATTATTTAAAAATATATTTACGCAAGAGTACTATGTACAGCAGTGGACTAATATGACCTGATTATGATGATGATACAACAGTTCCATTGAATTATTGATATTATTAAATTGAAAATCTTTTTTTAAATCCATAAACTGAGTGTTTTTATATTTAAAAAAAGGTTTCTGATTTTAAAATGATTTAAGAATTTAATTCTAATATCGTTAGTTGAATTAAAACTATTTATTCCTAAAAAAATATAAGCAAACACAAATTGAACAGAAATAATCTTGCAAATCAAAAGAGTACCGATTTACTTGCATCCAAGTGTGCATAACGAGACCAAAATATCGAACGCCAACTTTGAAATGTAAAAGGCGCTTTGTGAAAGTTTTAAATTGAAAATCCCTCCGGAAGTTTTCACTAGATACTAGAAGTTTGGCTATCAAAGCATTTTTTCATCAAACGTTATTTTTGCCCTTCTTGAATGCAAATCTTTGTTGTGTTTAGAAGCATTTAACCTAGAATATGCCACAATTACCAATAGTTTTTGGGAACCGATAGTTATTTCTTTGATAGAGATTACACCTGCATTAGTTTTATAATAGAAAGACATTATCTATCTTATACAAATGAATGTTTGATGGTCACATATGCGTTTCTAAACCATTCATCTCATAACGATTCAACTTTAAAGAGATATCATGTACAGCGAAAAAATACAACAGAAACTTGAAAAAATAAAATGTTTTATTACTGCCTCTATTTTAAACTCTTTCTGATACCTACATAACGTTTCTGATTCGCTACGCGTTCCGCGTTTTTAGCGGCGCGAAGTAAGTCTTTGAGTTAGGATAATGAAAAATACACCAATTTAACAGTAACGTGAATGTTTTGTTAGAAGTTGTTCGAGATATTTTTAAACAATTTTATTAAACCCAAACATTTTGTTTAACTGGTAAATTTCGTAGGCATGTAATCGTCTCGCATACAAGATTTAACAATTAGTTGGTCGCAAACAGTTGCGGCCGGATATTCTGGCCTAGAGGAATCGTCACCACAGGACCACGGTTGAATAACATCCACTTTCCTGCTCATAACAAACTAAAACCAACTTAGTTAAATGCAAGGTTTTAGGTTCAAATAATTTCATTTTCTTAAAAACTAACTTAACTTATCTTCGCTTAACTAGAGAAATACAAGAACACTTACATACATATCAGCGGGAAACGTAACACGTGAACATATACACTAAACGTGTTGTTATTAAAAGAAAACCTTTAGTTATGCAGAACTAGGTGCATCAGTTTTTATTTATAAACAAACTTATCACAAATATTCACAATTTTACATTTTTTGTCAATAAAATATTGTTACACGCAAAATACATTTATTTGAGGGTAGGTGACAAAGGCCGCGAGTCGCGACTGCTACCAGAAGCCGGTATAACGTCTTTATAACCGATCGATCGATATTTCTTGTTCATCAATATCTCTCTGTGCCCCAGAATTGAGATAAACGACCAGCCGAATAGTGTTGAGGATCAAATCCAATTTGCAGAAGGCAAATTGAGGAGGGCACGAACACGTGTGATAGAGCACCGGTACCTAAATATTGATGCGTCCGACGGTGTATCGCTTCTGAAAAAGCTGCCAGGTGTAAATATTTTAATTCAAAAGGTTCCGTGCTTGGGGAGCTATCTTTTATTTTGATTGATTTAGGATTGTTTAGTGCGAGTACTGACTATCCATCACTTTATCGCAATGAAATACATCGGTTTTTATTTACCGTAGTAACACGATTTAAAGGGGGGTAACTATGAACTCTTAAAACAATCTCAAATCTGGCAAATCTTGACAAATCTGTCAAATTTCGCACGTAATGACGTACGAAATTGACAGATTTGTCAATTCTGAGATTGTTTTAAGAGTTCATGGTTACCCCTCAGATCTGTTTATTAAATAAGTAACTTTTTTTTTGTTACATCCCATTTACTTTTTCCTAGTAGTCTTTACTACAAAACTCATTTCAAAGATTTATTTCCATATTGTGTACATTTCATCGATGTATTAATAAATAAATGTTGGACAACATCACACACATTGCTCTGATCCTAAGAAGTAGCTAAAGCACTTGTTTTATGAAATCAGAAACAATGACAGTACCACAACAGCCAGACCCGAGACAATATAGAAAAGTTCGTTTTTCACATTGACCGACCGGGTATCGAACCCGGAGCCTCAGAGATGGCGACGTGTAGTCCGGCGTGCTCGCCTCTCGGCTACGGAGGTCGTCTAGAGATGAAGTATTATACATCGATTTTATGTTTGCCATAATTTTGTTTTTACGTGTTTCAGTTTTTTGTTTTCAGGTTTTCTTGAACCCTATACGGAACCCTAATAGAACGGAGATAGTGAAATATGAACTATTAGTGTTTATTGATTTTTGAATCGGCTTGTCGATTGCCAGATCACCTAAGCCTTGAGTAAAATATCTATATTTTATGCGACTACGCTATCGACAGGGAATATTTGGAATTCAAAAGCGAAAAATACTGGTATATCGGTTTTGCAAAAAGCCGCCAGTCAGTGGCGCCAGTCCCAACAGTGGTTGATGTTTGAAAAACCTGTCACACTGGCGAAGAGCGCTAGTGTCTCTGGCTTGCCAGTACCAGTACTTAGGTACTGACTCAGTATTGTACCACTACCTATAGTAAACCAGGAGACCTAATACGAAAGCGCATCGTTCGGTCGGTCGTATTATCCGATAAAATTGAAACATCCATTCCCCCGTATAGTAGAATCAAAGCCCGTATCAAAGGTTTGACAATTTATGAACAATTGAAACGGTCGGGTTTTTTACGCGGCTAGATTGAGTTGGTCATATTTTATCAAAAGGTTGACAGATGAGACTGGCCATTTTAATTTGTTAGGCTTATACGACCGAAAGAAAGATGCGCTTTCGAACTAGGACCCCAGCATTGGCAAGACTATCGAATTCTCCTTACAAACTTCAGCGTCTTTTAAACAGGGTGTTAGGTAAATAGTATATCAACCCAAAACTAGCCTATGTTAACATATGCATACAAATACTATAGTGTAATCAAAAATTTTGTATCCTTTTTTTTTAATTTCATACAAATCAACACTTTTAGAATCCGATTTGTATGTAATTATTTTTCAAAAATGATAATATCCAATTAACTTAACCATAGTATTCCTATGCATACGTTAACATAGTTTAGTTTTGGCTTGATATACTTACCATTTACCTAATACCCTGTATTTTACCATCGTGCATCGGGTAGGCGTTTGACTTTCTTCAATTCATACAATCTTATTGCTGATAAATAGGTACTTGAGACTTCTTTATGTTAACTCTTTTACGCAAAAGTCTTAATTATCAGAAAAAAGATACAAGCAAATTTTAATTACTTACCTACATAATTATGCGCTCTGCATTAGAAAAAGAAGTGGTTGAAAAAGAAAAAAAAAACATGTCAAGAATTGTTCATACCATTCGATATTTTAATGAAATGAAATGAAAAAAGCTTTATTGCCATAACGTTATAGAATAGGTAATACATTTCGTTTTCTTAACTTATTAAACTATAGTTTAGTACATATAAAAACAGTAACAATGTTTGGCAATGGGTACCAGTCTCAGCTTGTGCTGAAGCTTAGCCCAGCGCTGGTTTTCAGACTGGCCCCTTAAATCGGTTGGCATTTAGGAGGAACAGTTGGTCCTGAGGCATGTAAATAGAGAGTAGAAGTTTTAATGTGTGGTGAGTTAATAGCGAGGTGTGCGAGTCTTTCTTTTAGTTGGTATGTGTGTGGTAGGAAGTGGTGGTTATTTCGGTGAATCATAAAAAAGCATAAGCATATTATGTAATATTTACAATGATTACACTAGATGTAACACGTTCGGCGACTAAGTTCCATAGCGGTCATCGATTATGTAGGTTAGTTGCTAATTGACTTAATTTGCATAATTTGTGGCCGTAACGTGCACTGAGTGAGATACATTACAAAATGGACATGCGAATTAATTTTGTAATTACTCGCATCTAAAATGTCATTGTTCATTGAAAATTAATTAAATGAAATAATGTTAGATCATCTAAACTACTGAAAATACTATTATTATATTCAGTGACAGTTGTTTTACTTATTGTGTCTATTCTTAGACAGGGAAGGGAATGGGAAATACAAAAAAACATTAATAATATTGCGTCAAACACTTCGACTCTCGAAGTAAAGGATACTTAAACAGGTTACCCAATAATATGTCTTTTAAAAGAACGAGAAGTTATATAAGGTCGCTATTTATAAACTGGTGAAATTTAAAGGGCAAATATAAACACGTAAATGAATCATTTTTTGATAAAATAAAGAAAAATTTTATACGCTAGTTTTCGAGAATAACGCCAAAAACTATTTTGATTTCAACGTGAAATAAAACACCCTGTGCTGCTTGATGAATGAAATGAGGGAAGAGTGGGGCACGAATGAAATAAGAGAGACAGAGGCGATCATGTAGGGTTGTCTCAGACTAGCCAGGATACTCTTAAAAATATGTTTCTTTTTTTTGTTAGGAAATATATAAATGAAAAATAACCCGTTTTCAAGAACGAAAATGATATGGCCCAGGGTCTCTAAAATAATTAGAAGTTGTGTTAAAGTTTTACCAGTTTATAAAAACCTACCTTATATACAGGGTACATCAAATCAAAACTAGCACTGATGTTAACATGTGCATATAAATAGTATGGTAAAGTCAGAAATTTTATATTATCTATTTTTTATACAAAACATTATTAGAATCCAATTTGTAAAAAATATTTTTTTTTTTCAAAAATAATGATATTAAGTTTCTGACTTCACCATAGTATTTTTAAGCTTACGTTAACAGAAGCTAGTTTCGGCTTGACATACCAATTATCTAACAACCTGTGTAAATGCAATTAAAAGGAATAAGTTATAAATCCATTTATTCATAATCCCACTGCAAATGCAGAACATAACATATCAAAAGCTGTTATGTTCGGTAGTTAACAAATTTAATAATCCGATTCCGTGTTAGAACATCTAACGTATGTAAAATCAAAGCGCAATGCAGCGCTATTAGCCGAACGTGTGAACTAATGTACTAATTAATCAAATTCGCACTATAATTTTCTCTCCCGAACTTCAACGCGGGAGAGAATTTAAAGTTGTTCATAGAATCACAGTAGATGTGGATTTAGTGGGTTCACTTCCCAAGGACTCAGTTTGGACTTGGTCATTAAAACACGGTCTGAAGCGGAACGTTGATTGTCACGCGGTGATTTCTGCGCTTTCAATTTTTTCATTACAAAATTTTCGGTTTCTATTGGAGCAGCCCAATGTTCCTTGTTATGCTGTAGAATCTGCTTACATGTTCGTTAATATCTGTGACGTCACGTTTTGATTAAACTTTTTTTTAAACTGCTCTACACTGTTATTATAGTCATGAATATGGGCAACTTTTACTAAGGGTATGATAGACGAATTAAAAAACAAACAGGGCCCTAACCATGAACTGTTAAAACAATCACAAATCTGTCAAACATTATCATTTCTGTCAAATTTTGTATGAAATGACGTACCAAAATTGAAGATTTGACAACTTTGAGATTGTTTTAAGAGTTCATGGTTAGGGGGCAGCTGTTCATAGTCCTACACGACCAAAAAGTATGGGACTGATATTTTATTTCGGAATTTTTATATTGGTCCGATAATAAAAGTAATTCATTCATAATTAGAGAACTTATAATTCTACAAAATATTTTGGATGGTGATAAAAAATCACGCTGCTTAAAGGCATTATGAGAATAACAAAGACGTAGAAATTTGGGCATTACTTTCAGAATAATAATTAGACTCCTTGTGCTTTCAAACAACCGCTTCTACATGGTCACTCTCATAAACAGCCACATGTATGAATTGGCCGCCCAGTGTAGCAAGCAGTCGCTTATAATTATCTATTCTGTGCTCAATCCCGCAAAGAGAGCAACAACGGGTGACGCACTCATATACATCCCACAAATACTAATTATTAAGTTCCTCCGAGGTACTCTGAGATTTTCAATACCTCTTCGATCTTCCAAGTACTGGTGCAATGGAGAATTACTGTATCTGCCCTTATTATGATAAAACTGCTCATATTGCACAATGCAGTAGCAGTAATTATGTTTCTAGAGAACGTTTATAGGGATGTCATTACCAAGAAGATTTATCAGACCTTTTTTATTTGAGAAAGTTATGCAAAGCCATGTCAAACAGCCAAGAATGCCTATTACATTATAATAGAAAAAATAAATTACTTTGTAACTAACAGAAGGAATTTCAGAAAATATATTAGAAACTACAAATCACACTTTTATATCTGAGGTCGTCAAAATGAAACAAATAGGTAAGTCTAATCGTAAAGTATTTTCCTAGTAACCATTGGAGATTATGTAGAAATCCTCCTTATTCCGTTATCAGACTAGCTAAATTTTCGTCCATATAACACTACTTACAATCATTCAAATCAATACTTTGCTAATCAAGAATTTTCTTACATACTTACAAGAAAACTTACAAAAGAATAGTAAAAAAATATATTTGACAAAAAAATTTACAGCTTAAAGTTTCAAATTTTACATGTGTTTAAGAACGAAGTAATAAGAGAAAAGGTACCTGAGATGGTTTTCTTTATTTCAAAATTCAAATCAAAGCGCGATCCTACCCAGGGTTGAATCGATGTGTAAAAAATACAGTAATTTATTAGGTACATACATTCGAATAATTGCTTGAATAGGATGATAATATTAAATTGTAGATAGTTCTAAAGAAATTTTGAAAAGCCAAATAGCAAACTTTACCATCTACTCCTAGATCATGCATAATATATGCATGATTCTGTTGGAAACCTGGCTTTTATAAAGGCTGTTATTTTTTGCTAGTAAAACTACATCTCAAAATTCGTGTATGCCAAAAATTGCTTATCCACCCATATGGCTTGAAATATCAAAAATTCTGCAAAACAAGCGTACTCCAGTCCTCGTTACGCCTTCAATAGATGCACGAGGGAAGCCCTCTTAAAGGCCCTCTTCAGTACAGGGCAATTTAGATCGTATCCGGCCTGGTACGGATCTAATAACGCGAACAAACACACAGACAAACACCGCTGATTGCTTACGAATTATTAACAATTTTGTCAGGCGGTGATCATGAGGCTTGGTGAAAATGTATGAAATGAGAAGCTGTTCTTGAATACTGCTTACTGTTATGGTGCATTTTAATTGATTTTGGAGCCAAAATTCATATTAATAAATTATTAATACAATTAATTTTGTAAATTTTTGTTTTTAGCAATTCCATGCAAGGTTTAATTGAAGATAAATAACACTTGAAAAAAAACATCGACCTCAGGTGGGACTCGAACCCACGTCCCATCGCAATCCGGGCGAGTGCTTTGACCACTAAGCTACCGAGGACGTCACGTGACAAGATGAAATTCCTCAAGTGTTTTTTTCTCGCTGTCAAAGCCAGCGTATTCTGATCAATGTTGTAGCTATATGTATAGCTGAGTAGTATACTACCGTCAACACCCTATAGAAAGGTTTTTTTTTTTTCAAGTGTTATTTATCTACAATTAATTTTAGTATGAAACCAGCTTCAAAATATGAAAAAAGGTTACTTTTACATACCGATTGAACCGACTGATCAATTTGTATCGAGGTGTTTTTTCGTATCTTATTGCTGATGCAAAAAGAAAACTGAAATCGAACACTCTTTGTATATACTTAATATAACGCCAAAATAAATTACCTAATTTGCCTTTTTTCGCAACACTGACAAGCTTAAATTTCATCAATCTAGTACGCAGTTTCATGTTTTTTGTCATGTGACAATTTACTTTGTATAGAGTTTTGTTGACTTTCATGTTCTTTTGTCATGTGATAATATCACTTTTCAGAAGCCGGAGTTCAAGGTCGCAATCCCGAACCGGCAGCAAAATGCGACAAAGAAAAAGTCTCGTTTATCTGACTTAACATAAACTGCAATTACCAGTCACCAAACGTTCTTTGGAAGGAAACGTACATTACCCGACAAACATAGACAATTTCACTTCGTAGAAGCCGTTTTACTATAGTTTGATTTTATATCTAGCTTGTTGTGTAGCTTGCCAGATTTGCATTTTCTTTACCTTTACTATTGGACGGTAGTCTTTGCTTGCGAAAAATTTTCGTGTGCATCCTTTAAAGTTTAAAGGTTGGTTACTTGTTGTACAAAATTTTATTAAATCAATCAATCATTTGTTTGCGACAAATTATGGTAGACAAGGTGTCACAATACAAAAAAAGAATCACAATATTAATGAATGATGACAGAAGAAATGGTATGGTACACAATATTTATGGCTCGAGCTTCTCGACTGGCAGGCTGTATTTTAATAAGGTACTGCTATTTTTAATAGACTTACGGGACTATTAATTACCGTCCTTAATTAAATACGGAATCCGGATAAAAACAACAAGCTACAAGTGACCACGACTACAAGGAAAACTAACCTAGCTATTATCTTCACTCAACTACAAGTTATTTTTAATAAGACGGGTTAATCAAACTCATTTTTTTTTTGGTAAATTGTTAAAGGTTTTAAATAAGTTCAATACATGATTGCATACCACATGGAGGCAAATCGGATAAGGAACATGTGACATCCCGTCAGGTTAAGGCACTGTTTATCATTGTCTCATTTTAATGAAGCGTCTAGAGGATTGAGATGTCTGTGCCGGCTAAGATCCGGCAGTGCCGTGGAGAGCTAAATAGATATTTTATCACTTTAACGGCCGTTACTTTGAGCTCTTTCCGAATGATATTGTGACTTGTTTTGATGTTTTTTTTACATCGGATTCGCTAGCACATTCGAAGGCGAATGTTGGTCGACTGCGTCATATTGTGTTAACTGTTGATTTTGTTTTTTTTTTAAATTCTATCGTTAAAAAAACATTGTCAAAACAAAGTAATGAAATTTTTGGTGCTCTTCAATAAATATTTTGGTTCGTCATGTTGTTTTTTATTTGGGCACTTTTGGAAAATCATAATATTCATCTTTATTGTCCACCAATTTGGGACCAACCTAAAAATTCCAAAAAATAATTGACTTCTTCATACAAACTGATATCAGTCAATCGGCGATTTTGTATGGGGAGGTGTATTTTTTTGCGATTTCGGTGTTGGTCATGTAGTAAAAATTGTTGTATTTGAGCACCAGAATTAGCCCTTATGAAGATTTGCGTTTATTATGGTAACACCTTGTATATTATCTTTATTTTATATATTTAATGAAAAATGTCGGCGAGGTGAATCATAAGTAATGCAGAACTCTGTAAGGGGTGGCTCTGGTATTTAAGCATATGTTGTATGTACAACAAATTTTTAAAGTGGTACATTACACGAGCTATTAAGCTTTAGGAATTTTAATTTTACTAGCCACATTATTTATCAGCCTTACAAAGACCACTAACAAACGGAAAGAAACCATTATGCTTTTATAGCGGTATAATTACTTTCTAATGTTTTTAATACTGTCCCTAAAACATCAAAGACAAGGGAACCCTCACAAAGTCCCAATGTGCACCAAAGGATATAAGGTCAAAGGGAAATGGCTAGCCATAACATCGTGGGCATAATTCCGACGTTTTTTCGTCCGCTTAACGTTCGGCCCCTGTTTTTTTAGGGTTCCGTACCCAAAGGGTAAAATGGGACCCTATTGCTAAGACTCTGCTGTCCGTCTGTCTGTCTGTCTGTAGATCTGTCTGTCTGTCTGTCCGTCTGTCACCAGGTTGTATCTCATGAACCGTGATTATTAGACAGTTGAAATTTTCACAGATGATGTATTTCTGTTGCCGCTATAACAACAAATAAAAAAAATAGATAAAATAAATATTTAGGGGCTGTAAATACAACAAACGAAATTTTATGCCGCTTTTGTAGATAATGGTACAGAACCTTTCGTGCGCAAGTCCAACTCGCACTTGGCCGGTTTTTTATACAATGCTTCCTTTCTTGAAGACTCTGTTACTGTAATTGCCATTTTCGGGGGTATGAATAAAACATTCGCTTAGATTCGCAGTATTTGATTGCGGTGTCTTTTGGAGATGTGCAGGCTCTTAATCACTTTGCTGTACAGTCAGCAGGAAAAGTGGGTTATTGGTGGTATTGTTTCGATTTATTTGTTCATCTTTTGTACACAAAGTTGCATAACATCTTGGATCTCTTATGAATATTTAGAATTTTTCCTTTCTATTGGTATAGGGACTTTAAATGGCATAATATTTTTGCACTCAGTACAGTGAAGTAATGTAGGTAAACGCAAGGACCTACTTTTAGTACTAGTTCTAAAAAATCATGTAAATAGAAGGGTGAATTAAATTTCTTATTTTATGTTTTAATTATTTCTAATGGCGTTCATTTCGGACCAATAGGTAGCAGTAAATAGCTTTACACGCGCATATTAGTGCGTGACCTCTCCAGTAATTGATCCGGGTTCCTTACATTAATTGTTTCCATTCCAACAAATGTAACAAATTGGATGTTGGCATGCACGCATCATTTTACCACTCCAAAACTATTTTGATGGAATAATTTGATAACAGTTTGTTGTCGAATTCAGTATTGTATGTTAAAGAATTGATGTTGCATCTAGATGTATGTATAGTTTAATTTGATTAAAATACAAATTTAATGAGAGAAACTTAGATCTCTTATTTAAGTTCGTAGGTACCTACGAAAATACAATAGCGTTATCTAAGCGCTCTTGTATTTTTGACTTCAGCACTAATGAGAAGTGTATTTTTTTAAATGGGTTTTTTATTTATGATTTGTTTCATTTTAATAGAATTCTCGTGCTATTAAATAGGGTATCTATAATAGGATTCTGTACATAAATGTACATAAATTCTGTACATCCCTAGTCGTCTAGTGTAGTGGTTCGCGCTCCGGACTACAAAGCCTGGCGGTTGCGGGTTCGAATCCCAAAGGGGCAAATGTTTGCAATGGCAATTTTGTAATGATTGATGACGTGTACAACTTAAATAAATGTAGTTATAGATACATATTTTTACTAATAAATTACAGGATTCATAAATATTTTCACATTTGGCCCGGACTGAGAAGACCTTTCAAATCTGTGTAGCCATTATTAAAACACTAAGTTAAGTAAATACATATTATTATGTATTTCATTTCATCAACTTCAAAGGGTGATCACTCACGCTCCCATTGGCAATTGTTTTCAATCTGAGTTGTAAGCTCCTTAATAATAGCTATAATATAGGTTTCTATATTAACCAACCCCATGCTGAGCTTGTTTATGTCAGAAATTAATTGTTACCTCGGTTGTCAGCTTGCCGATAGTATTTCACCACGATGTATTAGAAGTTTCTGGAAGTGATTTTAGAAAATTAAGTTCTTTACAAAAGTTGTTTATTACGTACCTCATGGTGTACCTATTTAGATGACACATAGGTCAATGCACCTAGCGTTTACATTAGAGGATTGGTTATTACGTAGCAGTTTGGGCTCTCTTATTCCTTTATAATCCAATGGTCATTGATGATCTGTCTAACACCCACAGAACTTAAGCAATAAATAAAAAACAGAAAAAAACCTGTCATGACGCTTTATGAGTATAGGTACTTAAAGAGCTCCTAAAAAACTCCTAGTGCATAAACGCTGGAGTATCAAAAGTTAGGCTTTAGTTAGTGTGCTTGTGCAGTCATAAGATGAATGTATTTTTGTTTTAGTCTCCAGCTCCGTTTAGTGACTAGATGTCGCACCTTCCAAAGTAATTGGCCAATATCATTTCATTTTGTGGCGAACATGCATTTGCACACATCACTTGCCGTGCTGGTTTTTAAATAAGAAAAATAATTTGCTTTTGTTCGTATTCCACCATGTATGTTATTCGTGTTTGTCATGTCTTGGTTTTCCAATCCTTACATAAATAAAACATCACGTACCGGCAAGTGCAGCATAGGACCACCCACAAGATGGACAGACGACCTGTTAAAGGTTGCAGGAAGCCGATGGATGCAAAACGCTTCCAACCGGCCAATCTGGAAGTCACTGGGGAGGCCTATGTTCAGCAGTGGACATCCTGTGGCTGAAATGATGATGATGACTTATTACCTAAGTTTGGCGTTATTTTCAAAAACAATTGTGCTGATCTGTTGGATGCAGACAAGTAAAGAGGACTTCCAGCAACACATAAATCCTTAACCATTCGAATGCGGTGGACATGGAAATGCCCGCGCGGTAAATCCACGCGCGCCACGTGGCGTCAGGACCGCAAAAGTGCCTTTTGATAGACAGCCGCGGCGGGCCCGGACGTTTAATGCCCCGTGTCGGATACAGCGGAAACTTTTTCATTTGACTGGAATTTTCGTTTAATTGCAACAAACGATTCTTGCGGCTGCAAATTGTCGGGATAAATAGTGTTTTTATGTGAATTTAAAAAGCAATACCGTATTCTGAACATTGAATTCCCATTACATTACACTTATTCGGTATCCTTAATGTATCAATAAGCTGGTTTATATTACTTTTCAGGATACTGCTGAAAATCAGCGATGCAGTTTTTTGCAGCATACGCTGAGCTAGACTGTGATGATCAACCCACTTAAACAATTTAAATTGCCTGTATTTAACTCAAAATTTTCATATCAAAGCTAAATGACAGAAAGAAAATAATTATTACTGCTCGAAATAGACCATTAAATAAATCATTCAATATAAAACGATAGGTTTTATTTTTAAATTGTAATCAAAAAGCATTGAATTGTAAGTAGGAAGGTTATTTTAGTTTATTTATAAGAGCTGGCACCGGGAAGCGCAGCGTAGGACGTCCACCCACAAGGTATACAAACGACCTATAGGTTAACGCAAGCCGCTGTAAGTACAGCTGGCAAATTTGGAAATCATGTAGACGAGGCCTGTGTTCAGCAGTTGTCTTTCTATGGCTGAAACGATAATGATGACGAAGTAAACGCTTGACGCGTACAGTCGCCAACAGTTAGGTAATATAATTTGTACTTTAAAATGAAGTTGTATGTACGTAGTAACGATCTTCACATACATAGTTGCACAGCACATGGGCGCTCTTGTGCTAATTATGCGCGGACACGAGTTCGTTACCGAGTATTAAGTCAACGTTCCTCGGCCTTTGATATGTACACGCTCATTTGAATTCAAATGCACTTGTTTATTATTCCTTGTTTTTGGCAGTATCCTAATTAAGTATTTGGATGAAAATAACGTCGAATTTTTCCGTAACAACAATATAAAATTGCAACTACAAGTTGCGTTAGTCAAGTCAAGTCAATTTCTAATTTTATATGCTTTATTATAATTAGTTTGTATTTTCACACACACACACACAGAACACAAAAACAAGCTCACTAAAATAACTCGAAAACTACTATTTAACATCTTGAATTAATACAAACAATATCCGATCGCCGTAAATCGGATATATTTTCGGATGCAACGGACTGTTTCGGATATTTATAAAAGGAACTGGCGCTCTCGCCATGTCGCTTAACGACAGCTGTCAGTACAACAGAGCGAATTCAAATTACGTAGGTATCTGAATTTTGTCACATTGCAGTGTTCTATTTTTGTTATTTTAAAATTCACGCGACTGTACCCTATTCTAGCAAACGGATTGACATGAATGTAGGAGAATGAAAATTTTATTTAAATATTACCATACTTCTTGTAAGTTAAATTTTAAGAACACAAAACTCAATTTTACCAGTCTTACCTAACTCTATTACTTGTAAGTTGAATTTAACAATAAAATACTTAATTTGACCAAGTTCGTACTAACAAAAGCTTAGGCTGATGTGCATTCGATGGGCTAGGCTGTCAGTACTTGAAATTAAGTAAATCACTTCTACAAATAACTAATATTTTGAGACTGCTGACAGGTTTCTTTTTTATTAAAAGTTAGCAGCTTACACAAAGGCAGATAAGTTTAATATTGTTTCTCTAATTTACAAACCTAAGTTTATCTAAAATTTTCTTTTCATAGAAATATCTACGACAAACATACTGCAATCAAGAAATTTCGTTAACCGTGCACATATTCCCATCCCAAACTTTGTCCACTGCAAGAAGTGATCGTAATTCCGTAAGTTTGCGGCCTTATGAAATAATCAAACGGCGACAAGCTCAGACTCGGGTTATCAATAATGTATGAGTTTCAAGCGACAAAGTATGAAGACAAACACGACATTTGTAGGGTGGTTCATTTGCACGTACCAATAGAATTGAACGTTGCTCACATGTTGGAAGTGGGGTGAGGATATGTTGCGCGATGATGGCGATTTAAGATGTTTAGGTGTAACTGATTTAGGGCTATCTATCTATTCAGCCTATTGCAGTCTACTGCTGGACCTCTAGCCTCCCCTAAGCCTCCCCCAAAGAGCGCCAATGAGCACGATGTCCCGTTTTTTCATCCATCTACTACCAGCCAGCCATCTTCCTCAGGTCGTTGGTCCATCGGGCTTGGGAACGTCCTACACTACGTTTGCCAAGGCGTAGTCTCTACTCAAGAACCCGTTTACTCCACCTTTCATCGGTTCTGCGACCGATGTGGCCAGCCCACTGCCACTTAAGTTTGCTAAATTTTTAGACTATATCCGTTACTTTGGTCTTCTGTCTGATGATCTCGTTTCGGATTTTGTCCCTTAACGAAATCCCAAGCGTTGAACTTTCCATAGCTTGCTGAGTGACGTGAAGTTGGTGGGCCATCTTTACTGTCATGTTCCTGACTGATGATTTAGGGCTACTTGCACATTATTCTGAAAAAAAAAAACTTGATTTCGGTAAATCTGTATTAAATTTGATTGCTTTATCTACTTCAAACTGGCAGATAAGTATCATTTATTTATTTATTTATTTAGGATAACAAACAATTGTACAATTCCAAATACAAAATGTTTTAAAACAATATTACTAATTGCACAATCAGCACCGTTATCCCCTTCTTACATATGAAAAAAAAATTGCCTCTTAATTTTATACAATCTATTAAATTAAATATACAGATACTTATGTAAGTTTCATTTTACATAATTTAGGTATTCTGAGTCTATTTTAATCTCATCAAGTTTAAGTTTTACTTGTTTTTTAAATGCCATTGGTGTAAGCTTAAACAAATCGACATCTGAGAGATACATATTATAAGACTTCATTAATCGATGAAGTGGGGCTCGTTTACCAGCGTTAGTTTTACATATTTTGGGCTCAAATAAACAATGGGCTCTAGTGTCGCGCAAGCGTTGAGACCGGCTAGGGACACGGTAGTACATTTGGTTTGTAAGATCAATGCAGTCCAGTTTACTTCTACAAATATTAAACAGCACTCCTTGGTCAAGTAGAAGTCTCCTAGCCTCGAGCGAAATGAGTGAAAACTTACGTAGCAACACGTCGTAGGAGGACCTTGCGTGAAAACACTTATAATTAGTAGTCTTAATTAATTTAAAATCAGGTCGAATATTGATTTAATAATGCCTAGAATTGTTGAATGTCTGTCAGTTTACATTATGATGTTAGAACAATTAACCTGATGTTTTGGCTATAAAAATCAAATCAAAAAAATAAATTGCAACATGTATTATAAAATTGGACCTGAAAACCGCATCATACTTTTAGAATTATTGCCAATTCTTTGTCTACTATCCCGAAAATGTCACAGCACAAATCCACCACATTATCGTTATCCGCTCCGCTCTCCGCTCGACTAAGCGGTCCAGTCACTGCACGGAGCTTGGTCGCCGAGCAGTCGCGACCGGGCGTGCCTTGCATAGCTAATACCTATGCGGATTCAATGAAAGTATTGTTCGTTTCACGAAAACCGAACGGAACACGAGGTGAAGAAAAACACAATGCCTTTCAAACCGAACAGTTGTCTTCTCTGTCAAATTGAATAAGTTTCTGCATTGTTATTGGGCATTCTCTGAGGATCCTTTTAGCATGTTCGCGCGGAATCCTCGGGATACGCTGCGGATAACAAGCTGCGGTATGTTTCGACTGATTGTGTCCGTCCCTTGTGCTTTCTTTTGAGGAATTCGCAAACAAATATTTCTCGATGAAAAATAAACTTGAAGTACGGTATTATACATTTAAAATGGATGCTCTTTATGCACACAATTGTTGCTTAGTTAGAGAAAATATGGGTTCCGTTCCCTCCAGAAGCAAATGTTTGTTTTTCAATAGTAATAATAAATCAATAACTAAATATAATGGACAACATCACATACATTGCTCTAATCCTGAGGTATGTAGCCAGATCACTAGTGTTGTGTCCCGACCCAAATCGATTTCAATAAGTTTATTTCCTAAATTGACCTAATTGACATTGTTATGATTTCTTTCTAACGTAAGGCTACATAATATTACAAATAAAATCTGCACGAATAGGGTTGTTGTCCAAACTCGAAAAAGTGCTTATATTAAGCAACTACTTCGTCTATGAAATCAATATTGAACTCCTATATGAAAAAAATCTTTCCATACAACAAAAGTTCACTGAAGCAGCTTTTTTCCCTTTTTTTCTTATTATTTTATGATATTTTAATGTTTTAGTCATAAGTAGTGTAAAGTATACACTCAAAAAAAAAACAGGTAGAAAATACGTAGAGGAATTTGAAATTAATATGTAGAGAAGTCTGTCTGTTGTAAAGAACTTTCTCCCAACAAAAGCTTCTAACAAATAATTTTTATTATCTAACGTGTAAAACATTAACTGGACTGCGAATTATGAAACACATAAGCGGGCGATTATGACCACTATACGAGTCACGCGTTGCGTAAAACAATCGGAGTCGGTCCGGAAGCGCCGGAACGCTTCTGTTTATGTCCTGCGTTCCGGCTCCGGCGGCCGTCCGGTCGTTCCGCGCTCGCTTTGTGGCGCTGTCACTGTTTGTTCCGGTTGCTGCTCAATACGGTGCCGTGTGAAACGGGTTATTTAAATCTAGATGCAGCTAGTTTTCACGGAAAAGTTCTGTTTTAGACAAAATTCAGTCTTATCTTCTTTATCATTTAAACGAGAAGTTTAGTAATCATTTATTCATTTGCATACTGTGATGTTACAAGGTACCTATATAAAGTAGGCTTAAAGCTTGTGAACCCTGTAGGGCACAGGTTGTTTAATTTAATTTATTTATTTCATGTTAAATATTATATTGTAACATCCTAATTATTAAAATATTAAAATTTGATTTTATTTTTTGGTTAACAAAGACCGTTCCCTTCAAACGTAACGCTTTTCAATTTGAGTTTCCTTTCCATATCTATATTCATTTACGTTTAATAAAGAAGAGAAGGATGAACTTTTGCCACACTTAAACCACCTAAATATAATTTAAATTTTACCCCAAACATCAAATTTTAAATGCAACATAAAATTTGTTTTAACGAGTGCGATAATAAATTTGTTTTGGTCTTAAAATAAGTGACTCAAACCGCAGTTGGAAAGCATTACGATATTAACTGATCGCATCACGTGGCACTACCCGCGTCCGATTAATCACGCCAGTTAATTCTATTAACAGCGCGGATTGTGGTTATCAGTCCCCTCGATGTCATTTGTCAACCACCCCATGGTCATCATGCACGCTAGTACACTTGCTTATGAATTTGGTACGTGTTTGAGCAATCTAAAGCGTTGAATCCACTGAGGTGATACCTGAAGCGTTCCGGGAGCGGGATTTTTGTAATGTTCGAGATTATATGCACCATGTCACACAGAAACTATCCGCGATGGTGTACAATTGCTTCCCACTGGTCCGCTAGCGGACTTACTGCCTTTTCTTCTTCTTCTTGGTTTTGCGCTTAAGTCTATGCTACAGCACAGACTTAAGCGCAGAACCAAGGAAAATCTAATCACAAAATATGCAAACTTAAAACTATTACTGATGACTGATGACTTTGTGATTGGTAACTTGTTACTAAGTTTTGATGTTTGTTTGTTACTCAAACAGACTCTACCTGCTGAAGGAAAAGTAAAGTAAAGTAAAGTATGCCTATATACGTCCCACTGCAGGGCACAGGCCTCACCTCAACTATGAGGTGGTTTGGGCCATACTCCACCACGCGGGCCCGGTGCGGATTGGTGGAAGGGTGTTGTAAGGCCAGTGACTAAACCTTACTGTCAGATGTTATCAAGCCGCCTTAAGGCCTCTGACTAGGCTTCACGACCAATATCAAGCGATATTGGCCGGGACCAACTTTTAACGTGCCTTCCGAAGCACGGAGATGCTCGTGATAAATGTCACTAAATATGGTCGGAATGGTCACCCATCCACTCACGACCGCGGCGTTTGTTGCTTAACTTTAGTAATCGATACCAAAGCGCTGCCGCCACTGAGCTACGAGCACCTGCTGAAGGAAACTAATTGAAATTTAGTTTACATAAATTGGTGGCAGTTTATTTCTCTGGAATGATCCTAGTATCTAATAGAAAATACAAGCCCTTATCAGCGGCTCCAACAGCCCGCCTGATAATTAGTAATAGTTATAGGTAAGAGGTGAAATTTATAGAAGAAGTGGTATTAATATAATCGTACGCTCAGCTACCAATATTTAAACATGTGTTAGTTTATTACCTCCGTGGCTGTAAACGGGCTCGCGTCGCTCGGTCTATGAATAAAACGAACTTTTCTACATTGTTTCGGGTCTGGGTCGGTTCTAATTTCTGTAATGCATGTATTAGGATCAAACCAATGTATGTGATGTGTACTAATATTTATTTATCTCTAACAAATTCAAATGTTTGCAACATAAAGTGCATATTTTCTACTTAAGTTTACACACCTACTGGACATATTATTCGAAATAAAGTAACAAAAATTTTATCTAAGTAATGTCTACAATATTATCAGAACTAATGGTTTCCGTGTATTCCATAAGGCTATCGCAGCCTATTCGATGTGAGTTATAAGGTGCGCCGCGCGCCAAAACCGTTCGCGTCTCGTTTGCTAAACGGATTTATTCCGAAATCTATGGATTGAGACATACAGATTTTTGAGTTTAGTTGAATAAACTTCTACTGCCTTATTCAGAGTGCATTTGCTATTCCGGGACTAAGGTTAAACCACTGTTTTAACGCACAAAAATCAGTGGTTTAACCATAGTCTGGACTAGTAAATGCACTCTGAATAAGACAGTTAGACTGAGTTGCACCACCTTAACTTTAACCATAACTGTAACTTTAACCGGTGTTTTTGTATGGAGTTTGACAGACTTTTGACGTTTGTTAAAGTTAATGTAAGATGGTGCAACCCAGCCCTAGAGTCCTAATTATTGATTCGTAGGTTTAAAAATTTAACGACCTTACTTGAACCTGACTGAAAAAGTAACAAATACATGGTATAACTTAGACCTAAGTTTTTAGGGTTTACTTATTAACGCGGTTCAAAATAGTAACAGGCAACGGGTTAACCCATCTGAGGTAAAGAAACAAGAAGTTTAGATTCTGTTGACCACTTTGAGTCTTTCATGTGATAGTCTGTCTGTATGTGGTTGGTTGCCGCTACCCTTGTTCAGGGTAGCTAACGGGGACGGAGCAAACGCACGAGCATTCCAATGCTTATTAACACTCTCTTCCTCCCGCATATGAAATGATTAACGCTTCTAAACGGCGTGTTTGTTCTTATATTGATCGATTGTCATTTAGCATGGTTTAAGAAACACCTATA
Organism: Anania fuscalis; assembly: GCA_950371115.1. Lineage (NCBI taxonomy): Eukaryota > Metazoa > Arthropoda > Insecta > Lepidoptera > Crambidae > Anania > Anania fuscalis. The sequence goes on from OX493337.1 coordinate 4,989,531, forward strand.
ATCCATGACAGGATAACTCTCAACGCAGTAACTCGTAACTATATCCAGTCTCCAGCTATCGACCTATGCACTTTATTAACCTGTATGCTCGGAAAAAAAAGATAACAATTGAATAAAAATGGACTCGTGCAAACATTTGTGCGCGACCCGAGCTTAGTGCGTGGTCGATTAGATTGGTGTACTTTTAACACATAAACAAATGTTTTTTGTCGTCTAGGGTAACAGGTTAAATGAGTTGCTGAACAGATTATCTGTGTGTCAGCTCCGCTAGACAGGTCTGGCAGTGCGCCACGTGGCCCGTATATATATCATCGTGTTTTGACGCGGCAGCCTGCCTGACTGAAAGAAAGAAATTCAGGAATCGCTACCAGTCTACATTTGTTAACTGTTGTGTTTTGTTTTCCTTCTCACTTATTAAAATTAATGTTTCGAGGTGGAAGCAAAAGCTTTGCCAGTTTTTAGACGTCTTTCTAGAAAAATGCAAATTCATTCTTGGTCTGTATGAGTTTAAGTTACAAAATTTAGTTTTCTCCTGATAGTCTCATGACAAAGTTTGGAGAGGAGTTTGTTCTAAAAGCTCCCGGAACTTGAATATTTTGTGTAGATAAAAAAGTAATACAACGCCCATATAATGTACTTTTTAAACTTGCTGAGGCAGTTTAATTTCTATGTTCCTAATTTGGTAAAATCACATTTTAGGTGTAAGCTTTTTACACAAAGTTTCAATCCTAAATTTATTCCAAACATGCTACAAACAACTTATTAAAACAGCTACTGTATAATAGTATCATATTCCAGGGCCTCATCAAGCTTGTGCCCTAAATAAATTAAATGCTAAGTCTCAGGTTGCCGGGCTCGTGAAAACGTCCCAACACATTAAAGTGTACGTTGTAAAAGACTCAATAATGAGTTACGGGTAAAGTTCCTCCCAAAACCAGCGGGTACACGTATAATGTTGGTACAGTGATGTGCACTTTCGCTGTCATTAGCCCCAGGGGCGCGATGTTTGCAATTAACACGCCAACTTTCCAGGTCACAGGTGAAACTGGTTTCATTAGTGGTTTGACTTTGCCGTTTAGTCCATTGTTTTTGCGCTCCATCGACGCTTTTACTTTTTGCGGAAATAGAATCGGTTTTCTCACGTTTTGAAATAAACCCTATTTGAGTTTTGAAATCTTGAGTCAATTCATCTACAATTGTTTACTGATGTAATATGTAAGCTGAATCGTTGAATGCAGTTGTTGTGATGATTTACAACATCATTTTTGCAGTACTAATGTAGTGTCAGCACAGTTGCGCTAGTGAAAAATACAGCAAGCTATGTGGGACTTCTTGAATTGTCATTCCAGTCGAAAAGCAGGGTTCGTGGGCTAGGCAGTATGTGACGCCCTCGTGGTAGAGGCACTCGATTTTAAAATAAGATAAAGGAGCCGATTTCGTCGGAATAAAAGTTATTTGTACCAGATACAGTCGACGAAAAAGTGTATCTAAACTAAATAAATTATAAAATTTCACTATTAAATTTCATGTTTATAATTATTATAATATGATGCGTTAAAGTACAAAGTTCAAATTATCCTAATATTTAACTGTGATTTTTTCTTTTGAGATCTGTAATTTTAAATGGTAATGTTATTGGTATATTTTTATGTTTAATTCTTTTGTTACCAATTTTATAAATATTTACCTGTATCATTTATTAGGTTTTCAAATTCCACTAAAACTTCCAGGTGTTTTCGGCATGCCACTACCTATATGCATAGAAACAACACACTCAAAAGTTCTGCAGGAGGTCCTAAAGGAATTACCACTCCTCGAGGCGCCCATGGACAGAACTCCGTGTCAACACATCTTCGATCGAAGATACAATATCCAACTCACAGAAGAACCAAAAGACAATTCTGGCGTCGATGAAGTTAGGATATATACAGACGGCTCAAAAACGGCACATGGTACCGGAGCCGGCGTCTTCTCGAATGATTTAAACATAAACATATCGACCACACTAGACAAGTTAAACTCCATCTTCCAGGCAGAATGCATTGGTATAACCAAAGCGGCACAGGCGGTTGCAGCCAGAGACGTCCGAGATCTTGGTATAAAAATTGTCTCGGATAGTGCATCCGTACTCCAAGCCCTACAAAACAATGTCGTAACCTCCGCACTCATACTAGAGTGTCACAATGCACTCCAATCCATTGCAAACACGAACAGAGTAGTTCTGCAATGGATCAAAGGACACAGCAACTCACTGGGAAATGACACCGCAGACAAATTGGCCAAAAGAGGATCGAAGGTAGTAGTCCATGGACCGGAACCACTACTGCCTATACCTCAGGCCCAAATTAAAACGTGGCTGCGTGAAAGAACCACAGAAACACACCATACCCAATGGATGAACAGTGTAGGATGCAGGCAAACAAAAGATGCAATTCCGGCAGCATCAAAAAAGCTTGCCCGCAGCCTCATCAGACTAAAACGGAACGAACTTCGGAAGGTTGTAGGTACTATAACCGGTCATTGTTCACTAAACAGGCACCTATTCCACATAGGAGTAACAGACAGCCCCACATGCAGAGGATGCATGGAGGCAGAGGAAACACCGCGGCACGTGCTCATGGAGTGCGAGAGTGTGGCAGAACAACGGGCACGGATTCTTCAATCACCAGAATCACTCCCGGAAGCCTTCAGGAGCCTGAAGGGTCTGCTGACCTTCTGGGATGATTTGGGCTGGTTGGAGTAGGGGAAGGACACAACACGCACGATGGCCCAATCAAGAGGCTAAGTGCGGACACCTCCCAGCTAAACTAAACTAAACCTATATGCAGGGTGTATTTAATAGTAGGGAGATAAAGTTCATCGTGTTACGTTTAGTTTTAGGAACGCTGAATGACAGATTTTTTTTCACTAATAATCTATTTTTGTGCACCTTTGTGGCTTTTTGATTTTTGTAACTATTTTTTGTTTAGAGCTAAAAAACATAAGTCTAATTTATCATACTATAATTATTCCAACGACTATTTACCTTAAGTTCAACTTTGGATATTTCTTGCCCATTGGTCGGCCTTTTACTTTTTAATTCTAACTACATAAATTCTGATGGGTTTGAACATTGTAAAAGCAATATCCTTTTATAACATATAACGTATGTGGGCATACTCGTGTAATAGAACAAAGTTAACTCTCGACACTAAGTAGATTTCCACAAATGCACACTGGCACATTTAAATCCTGGCTTAAGAGCTGATAATATGCAGATCGACATTCGTATTCGCTAAACCAGCTCTAGGAAACTATTGACGTAGTTCAACTGTTTTATTTGTTCAAATGTGATATTTATGAAAAGGCTATATTATAGAGATTACGCTGGGATTGCAAAGTGATATCATCGCAAACTAATAAAGGTCGTTACATAAAAACAAAAGAGCATTGCTACTGCAGCATTGCAGCATATGAAAGCACTATTGCAAGCATTAAAATAGTTTCGTTACATAGCAAGATCATCCCTGGTCTAATAAAACGCCAATATAGGGGTAATCGTTCGTGAACAGTCGATAAACGAGTCGATTTAAGTTTGCTCCCCGCAGGAGGTGACTGTGCGACTTCGGGAAACTTTAAATTGCTACAGAGGAATTTTACTTTGAAGCACCGGGATGTCAGTCTACGTTCAGTTTATTCTACTGTATTGATTTTGTGGGCTAGTTTTCATAATACATTTAAGTGCGAATTTCGGGCGTGTGTTTATTGAAAATAGCATTTAAAACAAAACTGACACTGATAAAATTATACTATAACCATAGACAAAAAGATTCGTTTGTTATTATTAATTTATTTAAATGTAATTATGTAAAATCTCTACATAATATAAAACAAATTCGCTTCTACTCTTCTTCACATACAGGGCTGCATTGCAAAGGGGTGCCAAATTTTCAGGGGCCACTCACAATCAGTAACTAAATCGATCTACGATATAAACGATCTATAAAAAAACTTAATTTTTTAATTTTTTTTATTACTATCACCTGTTCAAAGATAGTACGCGTGGATAATCTTGTCTCATTCATAAAAAATACGCACGTACTATCTCTTTGTATCCTAGAACTGCAAAGTTAAATACAATAATAGTTACAATGGCGCGCGAAAACAAAACTTAGCCTTTTCGATGTAAGTACATTTTTAACAGCAGGAGCATCCGCGCATTCCAAAGGTCCAAATTGACAACAAATACCATAGGCAGAGCACCTCTAGATCTTATATTTAAAATTTGGCACCCATTTGTAATGTAATCCTGTATTTGAAGAAGAGTAATATGATCCCTTATACCTAGTTTGTGATTTCTCAACCTATATCATGTAAAAGTATTTTTCTTGTTGGCTGACCTATTAAGCCAAAGGCAGTAAAGGCACTAAGTAATAGTAAACAATTAATTTATAAAGCATAAATCATTTCTTATCTAAACAATACAGTTGGATGCACAAAGCAACTTTCCAGCTAACAATTAGTTCGTTCATCAGCGCTACAATACTGTGACGCCCACTAACAAAATAGCAATACCGTAATGAAAGCACTATGAAACATAGAAAAAACATTTCCACGCATGCAACCGATGTGCAAAGAGTAAAAACTGGCGTTATTGCAAGGCGTTGTTGGTTTTAATGCGAACAAAAGCGAGATGTTATCGTTCCATATAATTTAATTTTGTCCTCTTGTCTCGCCAGATGTTTTCGAGCCAGCACTGACTCGCCCGAGTACGTTTGCTATGAAATATTTGATAGGCGCTTTGATATTGCTATCGGAGGAATATGGACTTTCTTGTTCTCTCAAACTCCGAACTAAGTTCTATTTGAGCGTTAAATTATACGTACTTAAATAAACTCATTGAGGTTTTGGACATTTATAAAAAAAATTAAGTACGTTTACGTACAAAATGTACCTAGGTATTATAATCGGTCGTTGATGATTAGGCTTGAAATTACATTTGAATGATTTTTTACAAATGATGGAATTCGGGCATAAGGTGGAACAGCTTTACGGCAAGCTGATCTAATATCTATTAAATTCATGTAGTGTTGTTATTTTTAATTATAAAAATATTTATTTTTCATGTGCTTAAATGCGTATTTGCAAATTTGTTTACGTAAGCAATTCATTATTTCTCAATTTCTTCTGTCCTACCCAAAAGTGTAAAGTGTCCCCAAAAAGGTCTCAAAACGTACTAAGAGTTAAACTGAGTTCGCCGTTGATTTACTTCCGCGCTTTTACGTATTTGCATTTACAATACCAACTTGTGTCAAGTTATTTATTCAACTTTACTGTCTTGTAAATAAAGGTGTTTTTTCCGTAACAGGGCGCCTTATGGTTGGTAACTGCACGTTTAACCTAAATGCGTGTAAAGGATAAAAGACGCGGCAGGAAGACGCTAAAACATTTTCCCCCCGCGAATTTACTTAAAGTAGGGTAAGCCGTGTGTCAACATACGGTGACATGGAAACTGCAAGTATATTGAATTTGGGACATACGAGTATGAGAAGTACCTATATTGCACCTTACATAGTAGCAACACAATAGACATATAAGTAGGTACTGTGGTAGCAATTTGACATTGCTAGACAGAAGAAATTGAGAAATAATGAATTGCATACGTAAACAAATTTGCAAATACGCATCTAAGCACAAAAAAATATAAAAAAACCCACCGCAGACATAGCCCGATGGATTAGCAAGCTAGTGTCATTGGGCGGGGCACATAGCACGTAGAACTGACGGCCGATGGGGCAGAAAGGTTCTGGAATGGAGGCCACGTACCGGCAAATAAGTTTTATTAATAGCAAAAATATGCGCGTTCGATTCATTTAACTGAGGCAGTTTTTAAGTTATTAAAGCTGTGGAGCTTACAAGAGTTAACTCTTTCGTGGATGAAACTTTATCGTCTCTTTTACAGAAACCGATTATAAAAAAAAGATCAACAGGATCATTTATTTTGTAAATTTTTTGAACTGGCTTTCTGTAGAGATAGCAGATAAGGTAAACTAAGATTTATTTAAACAGATCGTAATTATTAAATATGTCGTGCACTATTGCCCAAATTAGGTATACATAAACCAGTGAGAATAATGACAGAATGGAACGGTTACGTAAAATAACCAGGAGCCGAATTACTCGTTCGGTAAAAAATAAGCACACGATCATTTCTCAATGGGTATTGATACTATGCGTGGCTATTAGTTTATTTTTATTAATGTTTATTTATTTCTCACGTTGAAACCGCGACAATTATTCTGTTATCTGGCGCATTCGTTATTTATTTAACTTTTTTGAGACGAAAGACAAGACCCAATACATTTGACGCTCATTAAATCACACCTGTCCATTACAAAACTAATTCTGCAATAATTTATTGTTACTTTAATCAATTATTACACGCAAGTTCAATAATACATTAACCATTTGGAATGTCACGTGATCAGGACAATAGGTCCTTTCATTCACTCCAGCTGTTGTCTGTCGAATTTGGTGATAAAGTGACCCTATTTAGGGCAACTGATCCCCTCGAGATTTATATGTCTTTTGGTGTATTTGTCAAACGCTTGCGCACGTCATTAATAGGCAGTGGGCGATGACAGAGTGTTGAATGCATTACATTTAGTATTAACATTTATGATTTATTGAAGTATGGATGTACCAATCAAAGATTTAGTTCATATCTAAATGATAAATAAGCTTCTTTAGTTCTTAATCGTTATTTGAATCGCAAAGATGCTTTAATCGACTTGAATATAAACACGAAAATATAAGAATATTAAGAAGGATACTTGTTTGAATGCTTAGGTAGGTACTTAAGATAACCCTCTGACCCCTCTCTAATAAAATAAATCCTCTAGTTGAAAGTTAATGTTGTCTATGTGACGTATATTTTTTTAGACTTTTTGTGTAACAAGGAATATAGGTACATATAGGTAGAAACCTATATAATTGATAAAGCATTAGTGCTAAGCATAGGTTGCTAGTTTAAAATGTATCCTAAATGTGAATTTCTTCACCCAATGAATTCACAGATAAATAAAACAAACTTGGTATGTGTCACGCGCGTCATAGAAGAACCGCCCGAAGTGCAATTAATTTGTGTTTCGATCGGACCCCGGTTTGTAAATCACGGGCGTGTGCGCCGACCCGCCTTCCTGCGCGCACGCAGCTCGGATGAGCAAAGAGTGTTAGCGCAGAGAAGACAGCTGTCTTATACAATGTGTAAACAAAACACGTCAAATACAAAAAAATGGGACATACATTCAGAAATGATATCCTACCTACACTGACTTCTGGTCATGCAATATCATTTGTATGGGAAATCTCTTTTGTTCGATATTGGTCAGATAGAATAAGTTGTTGTATACAATGTAAGTAAAGTACAAGATTAGCCTCATTAAAGGTTTTGCATATTAATTTATGTGGCAAAGTATGTAATGTATGTAGAATACGTACAACTTGTATCTCTTTTAAAAAATACAACAAAATCTCTTTAATCATAATTACTTTTCCTTTTTTTACTATCCCTTTTTGCGATTACATTAAATCTTAAAATTACATTTTTATCTTATGAAATCCTCGTCATTACACTTTACTATTACTATTTAAATTCACTTCACTTAATATGATTGTACTGATAATAAAAAATGTGCTTATAAGCGCTTAACCTAAATAATCTTTGCTCCGCCGCTGATTTATTTATCCTATTTAGAGCTCGCACGCGCAGGGTACAAATATTTCATCGTTCTTTTGATTGCGCCGCAATAATATGTTCGATTTGTATTGATAGGTATCTGAAAATATTGGACTTGTTGACTTAGCTTATTGATATTTGTTATTCTTACGCTATTGAATTTTCGGATTTAATTATGGTTAAATTTGCTAGCCATCAAATTTTAATTAATAGACAATCAAGTTAATAAATAAATAATAATAATAATAATAAATATTGGACAACATCACATACATTGCTCTGATCCTAAGGTAAGTAGCTAAAGGACTTGTGTTATAGAAATCAGAAACAACGACGGTACCACAACACCCAGACCCGAGACAATATAGAAAAGTTCGTTTTCTATATTGACCCGACCGGGGATCGCACCCGGAATCTCAGAGATGGCGGCGCCATATAATAGTCCGGCGTGCTCGCCTCTCGGCTACGGAGGTCGTCGAAGTTGGTCATTACTAATGTTTTAGTTTGATTACGTTTGGAGTAGTTTTAATATAGTTAGAAAATTACTTATCATAAATGAGTTTTGAAAAAATAAAATAATGCGCTAGATGCGTTTTGAAAAAATAAAATAATGCAGTTTCATCATCATAATACCCATACTGCATTTTAACTTATTATGTTATTAATTCCGCACTATTAAAACATTCCCATTATAGCCTTTCTATGTCCACATTTAAATGTGTACCCTCCTCTAAATAGTCGGATATGTTACAATAACAGTTTGTCTTCCGAACGGGTTGTAATTACAACCGAAAATAACAATAAAATAACCCTTAATTATTGCTTCAGTGTTTCAGAATGTGCGGCCGTGGCATCCGTAACACAGCCTAGCTATATTTCAGCGTGTTATAACAGTATGTCAACGGTTGTACCGTAATCCGCGTTTATGGGCTCGCTCGCTATAATTTTAACCTGTATTATTTTATACGCTGCGCCATTATCGCGGCTTAAGCCAAATATCTCAAATTATTTATGTATTCCGTGTGTATTAACGTTCATGTCGGCCGACCGCTGTTTTGTCTTGCAGCGGGGCATTTTTCGTTTCGGAATTTGTCGCAGTGTTTTTCGGGCTTAGCAATTTGGGAAACGCATTTCTGAACGCGTCTTTTGTTTGTTTTGGTCACGTTTGTTTTTTGTGGGTCTAGTATTTTAAGCTCAATAAATATTTTAAGCCAAAGCCTTTTGTCGCAGATGTACCTTTGGACATGGCGGTAAGCGCTAATTTATGTTAATTTTGAGGTTGGATTTTGGTTATCCGTTTTATTATAATTTGTGATAAGTTTTAAGTTTTCAATAATGAGAAATTAAATAGCCTATGCGTTTAGAAATGGTGTGTTATTTTTTAGTTTTTAAAAATAAGGTTAATTAAATAATATTTCTTTAATTAAATTTAGGTTTGTTCTGTTATTGAAGTTTTTTTTAACTCTTACTATTTACTTTATAACTAATATCACAAATTACGTATAGCGGCCGCGCGCTAGACAGATAGGCCACTCGGAACTAAGCGTCAAAATCGTTAAGCACAAATTGACAATTGCGTTTATATGCAATCTCGGACGATTCGGGGCAGTACTACAGCAGACTGTCTCTCACGACAGTTTACTACGCATTGATCATTGTTATGCGAAAAATGTATATAAGCGTTTTTATTAGGTACTGCTGCAGTGTGTTTAAATGTTTGAATACAACACAAAATTGTGATTACACGTTCTTTAAATTTCCAAAATAATATTAAAAGGTATATAAAACTAGGTTAAGGTTTTCTCTTGTAAGTAAAGTAAGTAAGTAGTAAAGGTAAAGATAAGTTTTTATTGCGATCAATCATTCATTTCATAACACTACACATTTAGCAGGAATGAGCTTTTAAATTTTACTTAAATCGTCATTGGTTTAACACCAGTGTTTTAGGTAAGCGTTGAATAAAAAAATATAAACATATTAAATTATTCATTGATATTTTACATTGTCGTTGCTAGGATAAATACGCCACCTAGAAATGTCAGTATATGTCATAACAGTACCTAAGTAATGAAGTTAGTACGTATAATTTCTACAAAGCGCAGCTGCCGCCGCTGTTAAAAACGACAGTAATTGAAGAAGCCAAGTTGGGGAGAGTAATTATTGCTCTGTCTTCCCATTTAGGCCTGGACGTATGATAAGATGAATGAATAAACTAATCGTTGTATCGGTGTAATAAGGCACACTTATTTATTTCAAAAATCAGAATAGCAACCCTAGGCAGTCAGCCCAATTTGGGCAGTTGTTTTCGAGAACGGCGGGAGTGGACCTTCTGTATTTTTTCTATTTTGTGCTAATATTAAACTTTCGATGAGCAATAACATCAAACTTAATATCCACCTTTAAAAAATCTAAATTAATTGCAGTTTACTTCATCGCCTGCAATTTATCTTTGATTTATGTTGCAAAAACTATAATTTTCTCCGATCGATCAAGGACACACTCGTAAATCACGAAACATTATTAAACTGACGGACGCACAATATTTAATTTCATGAAATTTACTTTCACATAATAAAATCTAATTACGATCCTGTCACAGCTGATCGAGAAAAGGATGGAAATAATTACGATGACACAGTCACAATTTGTAGCAGTAACTTGTCTCGAAAATATAATATTCATTTGGATGCAATTTGTTGATACTATATTATTTTGGTGTTTATTTCATGATAATAAATATAATGATCTTAAAATCTTTGATTACGAGTAGACGGGGTGCGTTTTGTAATGTCACCAGGTTTCGTGATAGTAGGTACCACAATAAACGCAAACGAAAAAAAGTATTTTTGTTTATAAAAAAACCATTATAGTCGTTAAACATTTGAACGAAATTTCGCGTAACACATACACAAAAAAATATTGAAAGCAGCGCAATAATGTTTAAAAGTAGTAGGTACTACCAAAAAGTCTTTGAATTCATTTTGTTGATGCACACATGTGATGCTTTTCTTTAACGCTTCTGACTACAAACCCAGCGGTCAAATAAAAAAAAACAAAAGAAGTTAATTTAAATATTGTGGTTACTGATCAACGTTGCACTATGCTGATACAATATTAATAACGGTGAATGAGGAAGGAGTTCTGTCTCTTGGCGAGACAAATGTTGTATTAATGAGTGCGACGCATCGCGGATCTAAATAGGTTATCCACAGAAATAGAGATTCAAACGAATCGAGCAACAAGTCCAAATGAATCGTTCATTTTGTTTTTATACGTGTTGATTTGAATGTTGATATTAATCTTGGAATAGGATTTACAACATTAACTTTTGTTTGGGCCATATCTCATAAGTGCTAATGCTATCCTTAGAATAAGCTTATTCTCTGAAGTTTAATTTGCACTATTTTTGAATTTTTTTTCGAGTAACAAGTAATTTTGGTACATTAGACAAAAATGTTGTTTCAAAAACTAAATTATTCGTCACTTGACTAAAATACTCGTTTATTCCCCTTTCGTGACAATGGGCGTTAAAAAAAGTCACAAGAGGAGATAGATAGATACTCTTTATTGCACACCAAACAAAGAAGTTACAGTTGATATTTACAGAAAGATGTACAATTTAGGCGGTCTTATCGCTAAAAAGCCAATGTTCAGCAGTGGACGTCCTGTGACTGAAATATGCTAATAATGAATCACAAAAATGTAATTTGCCTTTTCCAATGACTGTGATCAGACTACAGTATCGTCCAATACATTCTCTATCCTATAACTAACCTGCATGCGTCCAGGGCATGGGTATGACGTTTAATTTTGTACACAATGATTGATGGCGAGCCGTTCATTTTCATACTTTTGTGCATCGAGATCACCATTGTGGACTGCGGACGATTGTAGCATCGTTCCAAACGGACTCCGATTGTTGTGATAGATTCGACGAACGCTGTTACTACGTTTTCGGAACTTTATTTTGTTTCGTTTTATGCTCCAAACTAGTGAAGTGACACTTTTAGTATTTTAACTGGAATAAACCGTTTTATGTAGTTTTTATTCTTCTGAATATTTGGTTGGGTTAGTTTTATTTTGGTTTTGTTGTTCGCAAACCAAATCAACTCTTTCTCGATTACTTTTAACTCTACGAAGTAGGTACAACAAATCACTATAAATGTTCGTGTTCATCACACACACCCATTGATTCGAACCCGTAATGCCTGCCATGGAGTCAATACTTAAACCACTAGACAAGACGGTCGCTATAATCTTTTGTCTTAACGCTCCAAAATATTTAATTGAAATATAAATGATGCCCAATTCCACGAGGATCTTAATTTCTTAATTTTGAGATTATTGGTATTTTGTCGTATTTTTATTTGAAGTGGTACTACTAACCCAAGCTGGGGTAGAAACTTCCATTCTATTGGCTGATGTCAAAGCCTGCCTATCAGACGATGCATTATCAATAACAAGTTTGATGCGGGCTCGTCAATCATACCTCGAATCAATGATGTTGGAACGCCTAATATGTGTTGCTCAAAATATTGACGTACAAGACGATACGGGCACAAACAATGTCCCATTGACTCCTGTCATAACGTCAGTTATACAATTTATTTCAATCTTGCTTTGAACTCAAAGTAAAATCATTTATACTATTGCAATAGGTACATTTGTAAATGTGCTTATAAATATATTTTTTTATGTCTTAGTTTGTTTCTACAACAAATTGTAATTGATACTATTTCTAAATCAACAAATCAAAAATACTTACCCAACAATACAGAAAATAGAGTAATAATTAAAAAAAAAAAATATACACAAAATAGTTTTGAAAATATCCAAATATGGTCTGCCGAAGATACAGCAAAAAACAAAAAACGTAGAGGCTGAACTTTGTAGTTGGTTCAGCCCGCCCATACTAATTGTCCGTATCCCAGACGTAAATTCTAAAGTAATATACCTAATAGATAATTATGAAAATGTAATTATTTTGCTTACAACTTTAGACGGCTAAACGTTTAGCTATTAGTTTGGCTCCTGATGATGCCACGTGAAGTGGCGAAACGCTCGTTGAGGTTTTTATGACGGTGTTGGGTACTAACTTTTGCATTCATCTGTTTCGCATGCGATCTGAGGGGGTTCCTATGCCGGCGTAACTAAGCGGAAGTTGTAAGCAAAATAATTACATTTTCATAATTATTTGGTTATGGATTTCCGCAAAGTAACGCCTGATTCTATTAATTTATACCTAATAGACTA